>CM033279.1:29717271-30364771 GCA_019343175.1 Oedothorax gibbosus
TATTTTTTCCCTGTATTTTACCATTTCATTCAGGATGCATAATAAATATATTTCACAAATTTTAGATTTTTCGAATAAAAAATAAAAAATGGTACTTTAAGGGTTAACAAAAGTACGCAAAGTGCTCCCCTAATTGTTTTGAGCAGAAATAAAAAAAATTGATAGAATTAATTGATAAATTTTGAAAAAACTAAAATTTAGGGGCATCTAAAATTTGGCGGGCCTAGGACCGGGCCTAACGGGCCTTATGGTAGATCAGGCCTGGCAGGGCGTGATATTCAAGCTGGTAATACGTAAAGACCCTCAGTTCTTTGTGTCGAATTAGGTATTCGCCTTTACCATCCTGTCATAAAAAAACATAATTTTTACCATCTGAGGGATACAGACGTATAAACACCGTAAGATGGATGCCACTTTTTCCAGCTACACGCATAATCTTTAAAAGTTCATAAATTTTTTAATTTATTAATTTTAAAATTTTAACTATTGGTGAGGCTTTTTAAACATTCATAACACAAATCTAGTTTTTGAATTAAAATGTATAAATTTTAAAAGGTGACAAAATTAAATTTATTTCTCGTTCAGTGAAAACAAGTTAAAAATACAGGATACTTGTGCACGTTAAGTCCATTTTTGTCCAATACCATTACGATGTTAGTAAAATATTGCGTTTAGTTCAATCATTACACCGGCCTCATCACTTGACTGTGACTCAATACTCTTTATAAGAAACCATTTTACATAAATTCAGAAATATTTGTTTACAATATTTTAATTACACGTTTTTAACTTACTTTTTAGTTTAATTGCATTTAGTTAAGGGGGGGGGGGGTAGAGGCAGAATAAACATATTTGTTTTTACAATTATTTTCGGTGTAATTTTGCAAACTGTAAATACAATAATAATACTCCTTACTTCTTTGGAAAAAATGTATATCCATACACTAGAGTATTAACCACACCAATTTAATTTATTGTGTCTAAATTCAAAAACAACTCCCCCCCCCCCCTCTCCCTGGAAACTGAAAAATATTGAACTTATCTTTCAAAACATCGCTCACATACTCTAAGAGAATGGTATATATATAATGCATTTCCCCAATTTAAATCCGGTAAAAAATGCATATCCTACAACACCTTATGGTGTTTTTATACCATAACCATATCATCGAAATATCGAAAGACATCGTAGTATAAAAAAATAATGTAAGGAACTTTAAAAAAAAAACTATGGCTGCTTTGGTGTGAGAAAACTGTTATGGCTTTTATTATCAAAAGAGAGTTTAATGCTTTTAAAATGTATCCAGTATGCCGATTTTTTAGAATTTATATAAGGTGTTTACAATGTATGAAAGATGAAAAATGATTTGTAACCAATGTATTATTCTATCCCATTAGACCTCTATTAATATCCCTTGCTAAGAGGTATTAGAAACTTAAAAATCGGCAAAAATAAATAATTTTTAAAAATAAACTTATGTTGAAGCAAACTCATTTATGCTTAATATAAGATATCACACGTGCCGAATATTTTTGAAATGGTATTGAAAAAAAAACCTCTATTGTAATTTAATGATATCGGACCAATCTCTACGTTTAGATTGCCTGTTTCACATTTACATGCTAGTGAAATTGTGGGTGTGACAACTCTATTTTTATTTTACCAAATGACTTGAAATTATTTACAGATGTCAACCATACTTATGCAATCAATATATACTTAAAAATTACAAACGATGCCAAGTTTTTCTCTACTATAAATTTTATTTTTAAAAATGGCAGAAATTATAATTTTAATTTTGTGTATCACACTTGTAAAAATATTTAGTTAGGATAACCTATTATGTTGTCTAAAATTTGTTTATAACATTTATGATTGTAACTTATCCGATTAAATTTTGTTTGTAGCTTGAGCAATAACATATAAAGTGTGCAACACTAAAGTGAATATTCACAATTTGAAAACAAGACTTCATTAATGTATTTTTATTTGAGAAAATATTTTGCTATACATTTGAGAAAAATATTATACTATATAAAATTAAACAATTTTTTATGGATTTACTTTAATGTTATGATTAATTTAGTTTTGAAGATTATGTTACGTCTTAAAGGTCTACTATTGTTTTTAAACGAATTTTACTAAAAATCAGTCGTTTGATAGTACACTGCTCACAACAATTAGGGGAGCACTTTGCGCACTTTTGTTAACCCTTACAGTTCCAACTCCTTATATTTTATTCTAAAAATCTAAAATTTGTGAAATAGATTCATTATGCATTCAAGCATTTCATTATGCAAAAATTAGGGGGAAAAATCTTAATTTTTTAACTAAAATTTGAGGGGAGAAAAATTGGAATCATAACTTTTGAATAAATTATAACAATAATTTTTTCAAAACTTTATTTGTTTAAAAAAGTTAAAATCAATTTTTAAACACCTAAGAATGCAAGCGTGAAGAATTTAGGGTCAATTTATAGCATAAATTTTTTTCAGGGGGAATTTTATTTTACCATGTTTTTCATATTTTCATTTAATTAAAACGAACATTATTTAATTCTTCAAAAGACATGATTCTTCCATATAACGATAAATAAGTGCCAGCTCAACTTAGTGAAAAAAAAAATCGCAAGCTGATGATTCCAAATTAAATCCTTGGTGGTGAAAGGGTTTAAACCATGTGTTCCCCTAATTGTTTTGAGCAGTGTACATTCTCTTCAACCCAGCTTAAAGAAGCACAGATTTTTCGAGCTTAGCCACGAAGGTTTTCTTAAGGTAAAACAGAAAAGGCACCTAAGCCCTTAGGACGCCAGTGAGGGAATTGCAATTTTTTAAACTTTTTATATGTTATTTGTTATTGTTATTTGGGTTGTGTATGACCAGGAATAAAAAGAAAATATTTATTTTTGTATTTGAGTTTGAATGCGAATGTAGAATTGTATTTTTTCGTATATTCTTCTATATCGCCTTTAGTTTACTGTTCGGATTCTCAATCTGTTTTTGAGGGCATAAGATCGATTTTTACGTCTGTATTGTTTGTGTCAGATGCAGAAATATATATCTGTTTGCCATCCTATCAATAGATAGAAATATTTTTTTCAGAAAAAAAGAACGATGCAACTATTTTTACTGCTAACAATCATAGTAATACTAGTTGTGAAAAGTATTGACATATCCCTAATAATGACACCAAAAAATAGCTATAAGTGTCGATATATTCAAAACAGCTTAAGGCATATTTTGTAATCAATTAACCATATTCCTAGAAATACGGCTTTGTGAAGATAAACAAATTAAATACGGTTTAATAGTCTTAGGTTTTGACTTCTGCTGGGAGAAGGGAAAAACGTGTAATAAATTTTCAACTCATTTACTGCACGCATTAACAAAAAACTATACAATAAATAAGTTAATTTAAGAAACCAATTTTTTATTACACTCTCATGTTGAAAAATAGGATACGTTTTGTATACGCTTCGTAGATCATGAGGTACTAAGGTTGACACCTTAGTCATGATGCCCGACTGAACAAATAAGGCCATATAAGCTCTTAATGTCACGCTTTCTGTCCGTTTTGTAGTGTCAGCTGGTCCGGAAAAAAAAAAGGATATCTGTTCTTGTATGACCGTACTTTTCAGATTTCGAACCGGTTTTACTCTTCGTCTTCAGAAAATTTGACATTTCGAACCGGCGGAAAACGTGACGTCACGGAGAGATTCTATGGCCTTTAAGTTGAGTAGGCCGTTGCTTAACTAGAAAAACACAAAATTTTTGCAATTACTACTTACGCATACACGACGTCGTGAAAACGTTGGACAACAACGTGTTTAATATGCAGCAGCTTGCTCACAGAACATTTTCTTTTATCAGAATTGTCACAAAATTTAACATAATTAGTCACTCAATAAAGAATAGCAGAGAGCATTGAGGTAAAGCAGAAAATACTTATTGATAATATCAGACTACAAATATATACTAGACGGACAGCTAAAAATTTACATAATGTCATCTTCTTGATGTTAACAGTTACAGATTTTTTTTATGGCAATATTTTTTATTTCGCTGACACCAATCCATTCTTAAGATGGCTGGGATGAAGACAGTACCAAAGATCCAGAGAAATCATCTTTCGTGGTATATGACGGTCCAAAACACCCCAAATTAAAGTTCTTCCACAAATTCATGACAATATCTGAAACTAGCATTCCGCACTAGCTGCTAACTATTCTTTTGCACGCTTTCCTTTAAACTATTTCACTATCTGGCTCTAGGCTCTTAGAACCAGGCCCTTTAAGTTTCAAAGGATTTCTTTGTGTTCTCCTGAGGCTTCTCTTGCGAAAATCTATTGAAGTAACCTGCTTAAATATTTAAGGGACAAAAGGTTCGAATAGCAGGGCTTTTAAAATTGTAAGCTGTGTCTAAAGGTAGGATCTCCCGGGTCTTAATCTGGTTTGTTGTTGCGCAATTCTGTGAATTTCGTGAATATTTTAGGTTGCCCTGAATTCCTAAAATTTTATTCTGTGAAAGTACATTGAAATACGTCGTGTGAATTCCCAAGGGAGATTTGATATTTAGGGAATTTAAAATATTAACGAATTACTAGGAGTTATTTAGGACTAAATTTTTTGTTTGTTTTAAAGCTATTTGGGTAATTTCAAAAATATTGGAAAAAAATCGTTGAACACTTAAAAGCATTGTATGATTGGTTTATTTAAACTTAATTATGCATCAATACAATAATTTTACTATTGTCTAGCATTACCTTTTATAGGTTATATTCTTGTTATAGAAAGGTATTTTATTTTGAAAATTTAAGGACTCAAAAGACAAGCAGTAGTTTGAAAAAGCATTACATTCATTGATTAATTTGACATCTTGTTTCCTTTTTCCTTCTACTAATCCAATTAAATTAAATGCTCCCCCCCCCCAGATTGAATAATCAGTAAATTATTTCATCAACTGCATAACCTTTATAAATTATTAAACTGCAGCATAACTTTCTACTTAGATTATTTAAATCTTTTAATAAAACTTCTTAACTCGATTTAAAATAAGTAGTATTAAGACACATTCTATTACGTTTAGTTTTTTCTATTCCCTTATCACATGAATAAACCTTTTAATCTTACGGAAATTTCACGTTTTGCTTCCGTATCTTCCGAATGGAAAAGACATTTCCTTCAAACATCCAAAATAAAATAAAGCACAAACTCAAGCGAAATTTAATGAACGAAATACGACGAGAAACTGTTTTAAAATGAAACTCCATTCCATTGAATTTAAGAAGCTTGTGCCGTCTCTTATTCGCATTGGAATGTGAAAGAAGAAACAGTTTTGATGTTTTTACTTGTTTTCTAAGGCCGACATGAACTTTTATTTCTTGAATTTGAAATGGAAATTCTCTTTCCGATCATAGATCGCCTTTTAATAAGTATTTAATGCGTATTTTGTCAAACAATAAATTTAATATTATATTTTAGCAATGTGAAGGGGCTGAATGCTGAAGCACCGGTATTCTATGTATTTTTATTTACTTATATGGTAATAAACAAGTACTGTATTTCTACTTTTTTTGCTTGAAAATGATTTTGAGATCATCTTTTCTAAACTAAACCTATTTCTGATTTTTTTAAAAACAAATTAAAACAAATAAGTGTTTTTTTTAATATTATTATTATTTTGAAGGTCGTTCTTTGTCGTTATTTTGCATATTATTATATTGCCGTTATTTGCATATTTTATTTTAAATGCGAGTTCATTTGAACCTTTAAACTAAAAAAAGTTAACTCTAGTGCATCAGACAATAAAAAATTGTCCTTAGAAATTTAAACATTAAAATATACCTTTAACATACAAAAACTGTTCTACAAAGAGAACAAACATCACAATATATCCTACGGTATAACGTGCATGAATAAATTACATCCCAGGTAAAAAAAGAAAAGCTCATCCCGCTTTTGTAAGTGATAACTTCGAGAATAGAAATTCTTCTTGGAACCTTTTGAACGTTTTCTCTCTCAAAAAAGGAAAGTTTCTGCGAACGATTTATGTGATAAAAGTTTAATTGGAAAGATAAGGATGTGATTTTTATTCCAGTTGCAAAGGAAGTTTAAAAGCAGAAAGATTTATTTGAGAAGCAAAGTTTGGACACATAGGTAATTTTGTGAAATAAGTTTTAGATAAGTTTAAATAATTGTATATTTAGCAGATATTTTTATAATTAAAGTATTTGGTCCTTTTTAAGTGTCTCAAGGGAACTCAGTACCCTAATATTTATGAAAATTTCGATTTTTTTTTGGTTGTTGTTTTAAAATATTATTTAAAACTTTTAGTACGTTTTCCCAAACTTTCAAAACATTTGACAAAATATTTTTTACTTAAAAAGCCTTCTTCTTAATTTTCATCGAATGCTCCACTACCATTTAATTCTTGAAATTGATTTTCATTAGTTTTTATTGAAAACATTCCCTGTTTGAAATGCCAAACTCCAATAAATGTTTATGGAAAGCGATAAAAAAATTAATTTACATAAGAGTCTATTAAATAGAATTAGCTATGGAATAATGAAAATATTTGCTAGATTTCTTTTAATAAAATGAAAGTTTGATATTTGAATTTTTTCATAAAACTAGGGTGTTTATCCACAAAACTGTTTTCTCCCGAAAATATACCTTGCTTCGAAAATTTATTTGCTAAAGTTGTTAAGAATAATTCAATACTACAAACAAAAAAACGAATGAAAAAAATTGAAGGAGAAGAAAAAAGACCGATTGTCCTATATTATAACATTAGACATTGGGCTATTTTATGAATTTAAAAAACTGCAAATAAGTTTCAATGAGCTATGTATAAATTTATTTCCAAGCCTTGTATAACATTTTTAATTTCAAAATATGGTTTCCTAATATTGATAATGTATCACTCGCCCCCCCCCCCCCTTGAAAATATAATAATCGTTCGATTTGCCAGCATTCAGAATTTAATAAATAAAATATTACCACATAATTTATTGGAATACACAATTTTGAATTTTAATGCTAATAAAGGTTTCTTATGGATGACGTTTATTTCCATTCTATCGTAAAAAGTTTCTAAGATAAAAGTCATGAAAAGTGGACTTTTTTTATTACCAATCATGTAAATAGTTTTATTTTGTACGATGTATGTAATTAGATCATAGTCTTCAGACAAACCAATCGTTAATTAAATGAACAAAATAGTTTCAGAAATATTTTATGTTTACAGTGTATCCGTTATTTTAAAGGTAGTTCATTTCCGCATAGATTAGCGTCCCTGTAAAACTGGTTTTACCTTTGATATAGTCAAGTAGCAGAGAAACTGATATGGGTAATTTCTCTGGACGATGCACTCTGAATAGTTTTAATATTAATATTTTAATTTGTATTATAAAAAATAGTATTTAACCTAAGTAATCCAATTAATTAATATTAATAATCTGATTGGTACGCAAAATACGATATCTTATTATGTAAAATATAAAAGCGTTCTGGAGCTTCATGCTCTTAAAAAATCCATAAAATATGAGTCATTTTAACGAAATATTTCCCTATTTTTATATTAAACAAATTCAAGCAACTTATATGCGAGCTTATTATGCTAAACCCACGCTGTCATTGCTGTCATTGTCCACGTATTCAAATTTAGGCAGTTCATCGCAAATATCTTTCATGTAGTTTTCATTTGACGTTAATTCAAACCAAAACAATTTAACTGGCATGATATGATGACGTTGATGCTATGTGGAAAATGTTAATTTAAAGGCACTCTAAATTCTCCTTAGGTAACATATTAACAAGAATCTCAAGTGATTCTTTTTAAAAATTCTACAAGGCGTTATACCTACTAAAACTCTTTGTTCTATTCCACGCAAAACGATTAAGGTAACATTTACCGTACTTGTACGGTGCTGCATGATTCACATGAACAGTATTAGGTCAGTTCGATCTTTCACAAGCGACGGGAAATCATATTGTATCTTAAAATTTTTAATAATGGTATTCGCTTAAATATTTCCAATGCTACAGAAATAGAGAGTTTTTGAATGACAAGTAGGTTAAAATTTGACACCTGAACAGAATTTCTATTTTCTTGCCAATCATTGAACCTACATTCCTACAACTTGAACAAAATTCATTAATAAAACCTTAAGTAGTAAAAGGAGCGGTGCTACAAAATGAAGTCTCTATGTGATAATGCAATGAGAGAGAAAAAAAAAGTATCTAAGCCAAATTACTCCGACTGAATTGAATATTTTTAGAAACTTTATTTTTATGTGATAAATGTAGCTGGCTTACAGCTTGCTTTATTTATTGAAATTTTGTTTTTGTTTTTAATTGAATCAAAACTTCAAAAAGTGGTATTGTCTAGCCCTGTACGCCAGCTACATTTATCATATAAAAATAAACGTTTTTATAAAAATATTGAATTCAGTCGGAGTAATTTGCCTTAGAATTTTTTAAGGGGGGCCAGACCCCCAAAAACTTTCAAATATGACATTTCAATGTTTTTAGTGTTTCTTAAAATATGAAATCGTGGATTTTCAACGATATCTTATATAAAAGTTTCGAGTACTGGAAGTATTTTTAATATTTTTTTTAACAAACGTTGTTTAGATAAAATTCAGTCATGTTTTATAGGTAAGAAACCACTATTGTTTACTTTAAACGGTTATATCTCAAAACTTAATTTTTCAATGATTATGTACTTTTTTCTCAAATTCTACTGTTAGTATCAGCCTGAAATTTTTTATACGTATTTAAGAAGTTTGTTTCTAAAAACCGTTGGAGGGATTGGACTATAAATTTATTACTTTTTTTTCTTTTTAATATTATTGATGTTTTTTAGGTAATAAAATATGTAGTTTCACTTTAAAAAATTATAATTTAAAGACTAAACAAAAATTTTGAAAATGCCTCCATTAAAGTATAGTTAAACATCTATTTAACAACTGGTAAAAATTTCATTAAAAAGTATAAAACAGATTCTGAGAAAAAGGTACATAAAAAAGGTCATTTTAACATGGGCTTCAATGGAAGGGCTCCGGTCCCCTTTAAAACATTAATATAGACTTCGGTTTCAAGACCTTTCCACATTGCCCCTAAGAACGATATTTTCCCCGTCGCTTATGAAAGCTCCAGTAGACTTAACATTGTCCTTGTCATCAATATTACACCGATTCCAAAGCAACACAAATTACATTAACCAATGTGTGTTTTGTGAGGGTCATAATGAAACTTCTATTTTATTTTCAGAAAAATTCGAAAAAGGAAAGGAAATTCCATTTCACTTAGCCTTTCCACTTATAAATTGAATTTATCCAATTGAAAGTCTAACTGTTAATGAACAAAGACAATGCCAAAGAAGGCTGAAGACATCTCTTAAAAGCGAATCATTCTTTCTTATTTCGTTGCCTGGTAACTTGGATTTTGAAAGCATGAAATGAAGTTTTGCATTTATAGCGAAAAAGATCTAACTTCCACTTAAAGTTACAGTAGACATTAATGATATCAAGAACTCTTACCACCATAGCTCTTAAATTGTGTGCAATTATTTATGTAAAACCGAAGGAAAATATTATTAATACTGTGTTACTTGGATTACTTATTAATACTGTTCAGTGTTCATATTTGGGCTGTTTTATTATTTTTCGTTAGTAATTTTTAGTTAATCGACCATGTTTATAAAATTCATTAATAAATTGGTAAAAATATAAGAATAAATCTTTTTTACTTCAAAAGAAACACTTAATTTTGAATTCATTTGTCCATAGGCTAACACATTTTAAAGCTGATAACCTAACTTTAAATTTATTTATTTTGGTGTTAGTTGCGTTTCAACGCAAACAGCTTAAATTATAAAATATGAAACTGATTTTTATATTTTAGGACTTCAATTCGTAAATTTTTGGGAAGCTCATATGGTAATAAATTACGGTAATAAGTCAAAGTAATAAATTCGTAAATTATTATGTGTGAATAATGACCCGTTACTTTACCATTTACTTAACTTTTTAATATAGCAGTTAACGCAACTCCCACAATTAAAAGAGTGACACCAGTGAAAACAGTTATATGGTTAAATTGTCTCTCTTTTAAAAGTTAAACCTCTCTGTCTCTGAGGCAAAGGAGAAAGCACTTCATACTTTTGTCATCCAAGAATAAAAGGCCATTATGAAAAGCGACATACACTTTTATTTTAACCAATTATCTTTATTCCTCTTCAATTAATTGTGAGTCATCCATGAATACCTAATCATTGCTGAAATTCAAAGAAAGAGTTAAGTTATCATTTTCTTGTTATAGTGATAGCTTATTTTAATAGTATGCGTATTGTATTATTATTCTTTTATATTGTAAATAGAAATAAATTTACTCCAGCTGCAGAAACTGCCCCGACTCGGAACTGGATCCAAAACATCTTTTCTCTTGTCCAGCCATCCTGGGAAAATGCAGCAAATTACCAACTGCCCTACTAAGACTTTATGAGACTACTGTCTGCAATTTGCTGGCGGTCTATGAGACACTTTGTCCTATATAGTCTCTATCCATGGACACGACATCATCATCATCAGAAATAAATTTAAGCCCCTTCAATGAATGTTATTGATTTCTTAAAGGTAAGACATTTCAGTTTGAATGGTAATTTTTAATGTTGGTATTTTTTTTTAAGATTTATGTTGCCTTGCTACCATTACAACGAAGAAATTGTAAATTTATTAACAAATAGTCGCAAATTAATAAAAAAAGCACTAAATTTGAAATAATTTACTCCGATGTTATCCGTAGCTGTACTGCAGAGGCTTCGTAGGCGTCAATAGATACAAGTGACTAAACATTGATAACGTGAAAAATAATGTTAGTAGAGTATCAGGGAAGTAGCTGACATCGGAAGTTTTACATATGCCATTCGCTAACGAGGGCCCGGATGACCGAGTGGTTTGGACTACTACGCTAGCAGTCTGCGCGCTGTAACGGGTGCGGGTTCGATTCCCGCCTTCGCCCTGGGTGTATATTCCTTTCTCTGTGACAGTAAAAATTTCTTTCTGTATCTGTCTTACTTGACGAAGGCTTCATAAGCGGTTTCTGATCAAGCACACAAGCCGGAATATATATGTACCTACCCCCCCCCCCCCCCCATTCGCTAACTAGCACTATACAGAGATTCTTTTATATCCCTGTACCACAACAATTATTAGACTTCACAGCAACTACTTAGTGCACTTAATTCCGATACTTTAAAAAATGCATTTGCACCCTTGGCTTCTTGGCTCCTCATATAAAATATCTACACTGAAGGCCTTAATACAAGAACTTATATACCCCTACCACAGGCTACTTGCGTACTACACAGACTCTACTACACTATCCGTCGACTGTTTCCAAGAAGAAGAAACCTGCTGGCGAACGACTATTGATATTTTTCTGGTTCCGAACAGGTTTCGGAGCTGCCGACGCCCCAAACAGGATGGCTAGCATGAAGTCATGTGTGTGTAGGCTTCTCTGGCTTTATAAACTGAGTAAGCCGTGCCCCTGGCTACTATAATAAATGGTGTTGTGATAATAATGGTGTAAAATGATTAAAAAAACATAAAAATTGTACTTTAGTAGTTTTAATTCGCGAATTAAAAAAAATCTTTGTTAAATTCATGTTTTACCAGGAGTACCACTAAGAATAAAAATTTAGAAAACTAATCAAACTTCCACCACAAAATTTTTCAATTGTCCCTTTGTTAAATATGAACCTTTACTTTCAAATTGATGGGGTCTAATAATAGAAAAAATATAAAGAAGTATTCGCTAATAAAGGTGGAAAGAAGAAATGAAATCGGCACGAACAGGGAGCAATAAAAAATAACACGATTTGATTAAAGAATAAAAAGTGAAAGGAATTTTTTTTCTTTATATTCAAGTGACTTTCATTATGTGCCTGATGAATCACAGGTTGTCTTAACAACTATTTAAAACAAGAAAAACGTGCTTTAGAGGAAATTGAAAATTAACAAAAGACCACTTTCTGACATTGTTGAGTAAGTCTCAGCAATTGAAATGTATTTTTCTTTCATTTGTCAATGTCTTTTGATTTAATAAGTCTATGCTTTTAAACTCTGGACAATTTTCAAAGTTTGAGATCCAGTTCAGCATTTTTTTTATTTATCAACCATACTTTATATTAAAAAAAATATCAAGAATGATTTGAAGAAAATACGATTCTTTGAAAATACGATTCGAAAAATTGCAACATACGAAAAAAAAAAAACTATTTGAAAAATAAATAAATTCGTTTTTAGCTACAAATCAACTGACCAAAAATATGTAAAACCGAAAGAAATGATTTTTTTAGTTATTAAATTAAGACATTAACAAGTTAAAGAAAAGTGCATTTCAATTACTTAGGCATACTCAAGAATCTCAAGAATTGTTACTTTGTTAATTTTCAATTTCTACTAAATAATTTCAAAAACATACAATAATATAATTTATTCGAATGATTAATCTATTTTCATCCTCATTCTTTAGCTTCAAATGGGTCTTTAGTATATTTTTAAAATATTATTAAATGTTTTTCTCAGCAAATCAAAATTTCATTCGTAATTTTTCTTGAAATATCTGAGATTCTTAAGATAAGTGCCTTTTATTTCTCTCTTTCTCCAAAAAGGATTCTCCAAACAAACCACAGATTTATGTCGTCACGAAATATTTCTTTTGAAATAAAACAGATCGTTGCTTTACAAAATTGAATGTTTCAGCCGAAATTAGATTTAGTTTTGCTTTTTTTCCCTTGGTATTCTTATGTTTTTCCAAAACAAAATACTGCCCAAAACTGACGAGAGGATATAGTTTATTGAACGAAAACTTAACCTGAAGTGAAGATAAAGAAACTGAAGATATAAATGTTTACGCTCGGATTTTCCAATCCATTTGAGACATTTTTAGTTTTTACTCTTATTATTTTTATAAGGTTTGAGTTAAACAGACAAGTGGATTTGAGATTCGTTTATTTATTTTCGAATTCGAAAACATATGTTTAATTGTAAACATATTCCTTAGGAAAATATGTTTTCTGGAAAGGGTTCTGTTTTGATAAAAATTAAATAATTGAAAAATTGTTTTATACTTGGAGTTTTGCAAGATTTAGTTTGATGAATGGAGGCATCAAAGAAGTTTTAAAATTTAACAAAATATTTTTGTTTTCGATAGGTTTATCTAGAAACATATTATGTATAGCGAATAAATAAAAATCATAATAATAAATGCAGAACTGAAATAAAATCGTTAACTTTCTATGATTAGCGAAGATAGCTCATTAACAGAATCTGTCTTCATCTAAGCTAAACAAATAGTGCTGAATCGAAAAAAATCTGTCCATAAGTAATTACGCTTATAAGGGTCTGATGCACTTCTATCAGTCGTGATTCAAAGTCCTGATGCTATTGCTGATAGGTTGCGTTGGCTACCAGCTCAGATGATGGCCTCGTCACTTGATCGAAATTATGAAGTTCGTCACCCCAATATCCCTCATAGAACTCTGGTGCGACGTTCATTCGCTAAATCCAAACCTTTCCCCCAGAGCGAATGGTAATTTTTTTCCGGCTACCTATTTCTAGCCTTCTTTAAGAGCTTTACAGCCAATTACGCCTTATAATTTTGAATCCTACTCAAGTGACGAAGTCGACACCTAAGCGGCCACCCAACGGAACTTCGAGCGATATTGTACGCTAACGCCGTCAGGACTTTAGACTTCGTAGATGTAACAAGCATGTCTATCCCAGTATACTTTATTTGGATTTTGGTAGCATATTTCCTTCTATATAGGAAAGCAAGGCTGTCACCGGGATCGAACCAGCGCCTAACGCTCGCGATCCGATCTGGGTTGATAGCATGCCGAACTCTAAGTAACTGTGCTAACAAGCCCTACAGCTTAGTTTAGTTTGAATGATCGTCGCACTAGAGCTACAAAAGGGCTATTGGCAACTGGCGTCGTAATTTAGAACCACAGTCAGGTAACGAGCCGACATCTGAATAGGCACCCAACGCAACCGTTAAGTGCGACATAGAACGCAGCGTCGGGACTTTGGAGCATATTTAACGTGCACTCCCTCTACAGGGGTATTATTCGTCGGACATATTTCACTGCAAGGGCCGTTTATAGGTCGATAGGTCGGCAGTTATTTTGACGATGCCCGGATCCGAACCAGGGACCTTCCGCATGCAAGGGGACCGCCTAACCGATTGGGCTCCCCAGCCCCCCTAGACATACAGCGATTGTGTTAGATTGTTGAATAACGCTATCAAGATTGAAAGAGGAAGAAAGAGCAAGAAAGAAAAGCTTCTTACTGTCGATGCACTACATCGTCATAACGGTCTGCCATCCATAATCTGCCATTCATGCTTCAACAATTTTTAAGACACCCCCTCCAACCCCCCCCCCCCTCCATTTTCACTTCAGACTCTTCGTTCCATAAACCATAAGACCCAAGAAGTGATTGATAGCTCAAGGAATTTTCTTTTTTAGAAAAGAAAAATATAACACAAAAATGAAAACCTGAGGCTAGGGGCTCAAAAAATATCACGAAACCATGCACTTTTCGAAAAGCCATCGAAAAATGTTCCGCCATAAAAAAAAAGAGAACTGAGAAGGACCATTTGACCCTTTAACCAACTTCTAAAAATTCTGCAGTTTTTGGAAAATCTTTCGGGACGAATATCGTTCTGTTGGCTTCACAAAATTTTAATCGATATTTTGGTCAAAAAATATATTTTATACATAGCTACGTAGTAAAGTGGAACAATTAAATATATAAAAAATAATAAATGTTATTATTTGTTGGAATTAGGGTGGCTAGACGTTCTACATTTCTTAGTACCAGTTTACTTATTCAATTAACTAGCTATAAAAAATGCGCAAATAGTCTACGTTTTCATTTTTATAGTTTTATTTCATACGAAAACATTGTAAATAATATATTATTTATGAAAACTTAATGATGATTTCATAGACAAGACAAATCCATGAAACACATCTCGTCAGGCTAGTTGGAATATGGTAAATACTTTTAGTTATGAGTTATTTCAAAAGCACCTTTCACAAGAGCTCGACTAAAGATTTTTTGGGGAATTATAACAAAAAAAATATTAATGATTTATGGTATTTTGCTTTTGCTTTTCGCCATCTTTTATATATGAAATTTTTTTAATAGTTCCTCCATGTATTAAAAAGTAGTTATCAATACTTCAACATTAGTACTTTTGTCAGGCATTTTCAAACAAGATTTCAAATATTTCATATAAGTTTTTAGTCACTCAAGTTCAGTTCAGTTGCCGATATTTGACACGGTGTACTAACATGCAGTTATGTTGTTTTTTAAAGGACCGAAACTAAACACTCCAGCATACTAAACTTAAACAGACTTTTTTGAACATGTGGTAAATTTTAGCTTAATTAATTAAAGATAAACACCTTAACCATCAAGAATCACACTTCTTCCTCAAATTGTTCTCCATTTGGATTTGCACTTCCAGATCAATAAAGAAATGCATATTTTGCATATCCAAATATCTATTTTAATTTTATGACACCGATGTCATTTGAAGCTTTTTCAAATCAACCAAACAAAATGTCAAGAGCCGAATAAAAAATCTCCCAAAATAGTTTTAATAAGTCCTCTTAAACACGTTTCCTTTTGTGAAAAGTAAAATCCATTAGGAAAATCCCCTTTTTTTATCCCCTTACGGAGCTAATAGGGATAAAACATAAACAAAGCAAGGCGTGCATTATAATTAGAAAGCCTTAAAAATCCTTTAATAGCCCCCCGTTTAATCCGAGGATTCTATGAGTTAGAAGTCTTGTAATCTGCCTTTTTCAAGGTAGATATAATGAGCTATATTTAAAGTTAGTGAAGGAAGTTTATTAAAGGTTTATTTCGTGAAGTTTTTATTCGTGAAATATTTCCTTATTGGAATTTTTTTAAAGAAATAATAATTAGACTTGTTCATTACAGGGAAAGTTTCGGGGATTTTCCTCTGCGTTATTAAATTCTTTTAAACTATACGATGCTTTATTAGGTTTATTTAGTCAATGTACCACATTTTATCTGTATTACTAGAATGTGAGCAATTGTCTTCCAATGAAGGTAAATTTATATTATTGGTATATAAATTATACCAATAAAGGTAAATATCTGTTATTGGCATATAAATTATACTAATAAGGGTACATTTATTATATTTATATATAAATTGTACAAATAAAGGTAAAGAATTCTATTTTCATCTAATTTGCAATGTCGGTTGATGAAAAGATTTTATTAAAAATATTTTATAAATTATTTATTTTAAACAAAAGATACATTTTTATACAATATTAGTTGCTTATACCAGAAGCGCAGAAATCTATTGCAATGTACCAAATAAGAAGAGCAACTTTTACAAAATTAAAAACCTAAATATAAAAATGAAAGAAAAATGAAAAATTAGCTAGTATATTTGTTAAACGTCTTGATACTACACTGGCCATGAACCATTATTTGATATAAAGAAATCAGAGCACGTAACTCATATAAGATGATCGTATAACAATTTATTAAAAAATTACATAATGCATCTAACTTTTTTTATTCAAATAAGCTGTAAGTGAAGCTGAACTTGATGGAGGTAAACTAATTCTTCTCCGTAGTATACAAATTTCGATTTTTTGTAATGTTTCATTGTTTATCAATGAAAAAGAATTATAATGATATTCAATAGTTTTGGTAAAACTTTGGTAATTTGGGTAGGTTAGTCTTAGTTAGTCGTCTGGAATAGCAATAAACTGATATCCTTTCTAGTATCTGTAAGAACTTTAAATGTTTACTTGTGTTTTTTTAAAACTTTGAATTTAACAAAATTTAACTCAATCTTAACTGAAAAAAAAAGGTTACAAAAAAGAGACAGTAGTAAGCAGAATAAATTTGCACACATAAATGTAAAATGAATAACAGTTCGGTATTTTCAGTATCCATGTTTCTTTTGGAGAAATTTATAATTAACTTAGAAGGAAGAGACAAAGAAAAACAACACTTTCTTTATGTACAAAAGTAAAGTTACTCACTTTTTTTGTATTTTAATGAATGAAACCAAGGCTCTGAAAATAAAAATAATAAAGGATAAAAAATGCAAAATTAGAAAAACAAACATCACAAATTATAATGGTTGCTTGTTCGAACAAAAAAAATGTGTCAAAACTTTGGCACACAACCAAAACAGTTTATTGTACCACTGATCTTCGCTTTTTTTTGTAATCGTATTTTTTTATGAAATAGTATTTTTCATTACTCATTGAAGCTTTACAAACTCTGTGGTTGAAGTTAAGACCGAGTAAGTCGATTCTTAAAAAGAATTTACAAATTAAATGAAGAGTTATTCATGCAAAATATAATTCGGGATGAATTGGTTATTATTTTTTAATATATATATTTCCCTTTTTCTGCATTTTAAGTGGATATTTTGGTATTAACAATTGAATAAATTAGACACGTATGATAATAATTGGTTCACATAATTTTTGGTTTCATACACATAGAAAATTTAGGACGAAAATAGTTTTTTTAATCTGAGTCTCTAATTTTTTAATCTCATATTTATTAACTTTAATTTTAGTAGCTTATATTAAAAATCTGTTTTAACACTTACTGCCGAAATAGAGTTCTGCCTTTTAATATATATTTTAAATAATTCCTTTTTCAATATATGTTATCAATATCTTCAAAAAATTGTTTTTAACGCCGACTTGCAATCTAAATTTTGTAAACTTTTAAGTTGCACTGCAAAAATTAAACCTAAATCTCTAAAACTCATAAAAGTAATGCCAATTTTATCATAAATCCGTTGTAATTACATTTCAAAAACATGCAGCTATTTAAAACAGTAATAACTTATATCACTAACTATATTAAACGCGTTACGTCTAATGTATATTAGCACGGCCTTCTCTCCAGAGTTAGCAAAAGAGATCATGTAAGCACTCTTTAACTATTTCAATTACTGCATTTTAAGCATTAAACAACGCGTGAGAACTAATTTGCTGAGATGATTCGCTGAGGCGATGGTTTGTAACGGATGTAATGATGATTTTCAGTAACTGGCACTGTTTATAAAAAGTTTAAAAGCTATGTGTAAAAGGGTCAGATCCCAAAGGATGGTTTCCACTTCTTTCTCTCAAGCGTATTAAGAAAAAACTTGAAATTATTCCATCCTTTTAATTAATTTTATGCTGCACACTTGGATTTATATTTGTATAGACGGTATAATCTAAAATTCTTACTTCGTTCAAGCGGATTAGATGGTTGTTGGTTGTTGTGCATGGTTGTTTTCACTGCATAAATTTTAAATTTAATTTATTTCAAATAAAATATTTAATTCAAAATTCAGACTGAGTTTTATTTTGGAAGCGATACTCTTAAAATGATTCCCAAATGAAATAAGAACATTATGGATAATAATTTAAAATTAATAAAATTTTGAAATTTAAGGTAATTGTTAAAAAGACTGATGCACAAAATACCGAAAAAGCTGTGAATAACGCTCAGAAGGTTAAATGTTGAACTCTGGAATGTTCGCACTGTTGGATTTGTATTTATATTGACATTGTAATTCGTGATATAAACTTGTTTAGATGGTGAAATCGTGGATTTAGATTTGAAATTTTTTGCACACTTGGATGTATATTTGTACCGATATTTGTCCTCTTTGGTTTATTGAACTTGATTTTTTGGGAACCTTTCAAAAACATGAAAATTTAAGCCCGCGATTTTTTCTTCGCTTCGAATAAGAATAAAATCCGAACATTTTCAAAACTCTTACTTGACAGCTTTCTCTCTTGCATTGATTAATTGAATATATCATTAGAATATAATATATCGAATATAAATTAGAAAAGAGAATAGATAGAGAATATAATATATTTTAAAAAATGAATATAGAGAATAGAATCTTGAAATATAATTGGAATATCAATATAATTGGAATATAATGCAAATACAAAAATGGAGATCATACTATGAAAACATTTGTTTCCATGTTGATTAAAGCATTCCAAATTATCGGCTTTCAATCCGTTAAATTTGTGCACAAGCCAAGGCGCACGAATCAGCTTTAGTTCCTATATTATCTAGTTCACAGATTCTTTTTCCTGCAGGAATGTAAACTCATTAGAATATACCACTTAATAAAATAAGAATATACCAATTCATTTTCATATTTGTTCATATCAAATTAGCTTGTCATTTCAAAGTGGCTTAGAAAACATTGAGTTTTTATGGCATATGTGTCACTTATCTGCTTGCAAGGTCTTACCAAAACGTACGAGGAAAAATGAGTTATCGGACGAATATAACTTTTCGTTATAAATATTATAATAATTGAAATTTTAATCTCTCACGATTAGACCATTGACGACGATTAAAGGGAAAATTTACTGCACAAAAATATGCTTTCTGCCAAGTTTTTCTAAATAAACAATATATTATAAGAGAAATAAAGATCTTAGGCCTGAATAGTTTAAGTTGGCCATAGATATCATAGTTAAAGTATTAGATTGGCAGATCACGTGACCTCCAATGCTAACGACGGGACGCGCATGGAGACCAGAATAAGAGGGCAATGGGGCCAGTGTTGCCACCAGTTTTAGGAGAAAAACACTACGAAAAATACCATTTAATTCTAAAATTACAAAAACATACCATAGGTTAATTCCACGTAAAATGATACCACAACTGAAAAAAAAATTCTACAGTTGTAACTTTTATATGTGCTTAAGAAAAGTTTGATTTTTTTTGTATCAACAACTTATTTTGTTTGCATCCGTTTGGCAAACACAGCAGCTTCAAAAATGGCTGCTTGTTTTTGAAAGCATGGTCTCCGGGTGTTTTTTTTATCATTTTTGAACCCAGGAATTTACAGTGTAAGAAAACACAACACTATTTGTATTCAGATTTTTTTGGAAAACTTATTAAAAATAGATTTATGCAGAACTATCTTAAAAACACATTGTTAATCGGCATTTATTACTAAAAGATTCTTAATTAGAAAGATAAAAATCTCATTCTTGACTGTAGTGTAAGTCACGAAAAGATATAAAAGTTTCTATAACTTTTTAAAATAAAGCTTTACTTCAAAATATTTACGATATTTTCTTTCTATAGTAACCTCTGCGTGATTCCACACCTATTTAATTTTAAAATAAAAAGCATTTTCTCTATTTATAAAACATTTTAGCTTTGTAGTGTAAGTCACAATGTAGTGTTAGTCACAGCTTCTGTTTGATTTATCTATTACAGATTAGCTATAAAACTTGTAGATTTCTTATATTTTGATAATTTTAATTTAAGATGGCTAAATCAACAGTTAAAAGCAAAAAAAGAGCAAAGGGAAAGACTTTAAGCATGTGGAAAATTTCTAACCTTTAAAGAAAAATAAAGCAAAAACGACTATACGGACAACACTTTAACTAAAAATACACCACCTCTATTGCAATGTTCCAACCGTTAGACAACATTGAATGGCATTTTTCTGCCACCAATGTTGGTCATCTTTACCTTTAGTCATGAAAAAGGACCATTTGATGGACTTGGGGATACAGTGAGGAGGGGATAAAAGCAGCCACACCTTTCAGGAAAATTGACCCACATTCTGCTAAAGATTTTTTCACTTTGCATAAGAAATCTGCCCAAACATATCACTATTATACATTTCTGACAATTGTATAAAGGGCGAAATAGGTAGATTAAATGATATTTGCTCATCAAAGGAAAATAAATATTTCCAATTCCTGACACTCAAAAATTGCTCTGCTTTTTAAAATTAAACAAATACTTACTTAAATCTGCCAATATTTCATTAAATCCCCCAAAAAACAACACTGCTGATTAAACAAATGGAAATGTTGTAAAAGGAAATACCTCTCAGCAAAATTCTGAAAATGAATTTGATGCTGAAAGAAGAGCTTTAGTTCCTTTTGTATGAAAATTATCGTTACATATTTTGTGGGGCAAATGTTAAGTAAAGATGCTTATTCAATAAAACTGAAACATCTGCAATGGTCAGGAAGTCTTTTTGCGTGGCCTGAGAAGGAAGGTTTTTCAGACAATTCTATTGAAGAAAGAATTAAGAAATTACCAGAAACCTACTTTAGGGGACGTTGTGTAACTTTTTCTAACTATGATTTTACCATGCATGCAATTCTTAACTTACCATGTTCAAAATTATTTACATATGTTATGTTAATATTGTCTAAATTTCCATATCTGTGATACAATTCACATGATGTAGTGTAAGTCACAAATTGAATGTAGTGTAAGTCACGCACAAAACTGTTAATAAATTATTTCCTATGATATTTCCACACTTTTTTGCAATTAAATTATTTAGCTTTAAACCTTGTACTTAAATTAAGCACTGATAGAATGTTGATTTACTGCACTATGGAAGAAGAAATGAGAGTTTTAAATGATAACCAAAACTCGACTTCCTTTCATGTAGTGTAAGTCACAGTATGACATTTTTATTATTTTTTAGTGAAATACTAAATGAAAATGGTTTTTTATGATTTCTAAAAATAGTATATGTTCAGGGGTAAACTGGCGTACAATATTTTTTTTGAATAAGTAGAAAATAATTATGAACTACGCAAACGAAATTTGTTAAATCGTCCGATGTAGTGTAAGTCACGCGTGGAAATGCCCCATAATAATACTAGCAGAGCGTTTCTTGTTTTTTTAAAGGCACTGAAAATATTCCAAAATGCAGCTAAAATTGTTATGGTATTGTTTTGTAATCTTAGAATTAAATGGTATTTTTTCGTAGTGTTTTTCTCCTAAAACTGGTGGCAACACTGGCCCCATTGCCTTCTTATTCTGGTCTTCATGCACGTCCCGTCGTTAGCATATGAGGTCACGTGATCTGCCAATCTAATACTTTAACTATGATATCTATGAAGTTGGCCTAATTTACGTTTAAACACGCCCCCCCCCATAAAGTGACAGTTTTTATTCGGAAATGAAAGTGTTAATGGTATGGTGGTATTCGCAAAGTCGTCGCAAATTGTCGTTAATTAATTAAAGTAAACCTTAAATCGTTCGGTAGCACAGTTAGGATCCAGTAATTAGATTGTTTTATTTTCTATAATAAAATGCGATGGAAAAAATTAACTTCAGAATTGAGTTATTATTATTATTTATTTATTTTTTGGAAAACTAGGTTTTGGTGATTATGTCACTTTTCCAAGCACTATGCGATATCTCCTAGGCTTTTATTTATAAATTTTGCATTCAAATCCGTTTTACTCAATACCAGTTACACGTTTGTTCCACCACTTTATTGGCTCTCTAAGACCTGTAGTTTCATTCCGTCAAGCGAGCCTCGTCACATGAACTTGATAAGGAGTTGTAATTACACTGATTTAATTTTAATTATCTCTACTAATTTGCATCATTTTGACGGGCTCTATTATGCATCATGCTTATACATAATCGAGTTATAAAGTAGTTACTTAAGAGTAACGTTTTAGGAATTAGTGATATTACTTTTCGTTGTTACAATCTTGGCTTGGATTACAAGCCAGAAAAATATAGTTGCTGAGTAAACTAGAAATAGTTATAGGTCAAGTACAAATCTAAAATAAACTGTATTTTAAAGTAGGATTTTATTGCTAGCAAATGTAGTATTTTATTGTAGTTTTTTATATTAAGTGTGAATAGTCAAACAGTATAGTTGATGTGTATGCCCTTGGTTTTAATAGTAAGTACACTGTAAAACATTTCTGCAAAATAACACCACATTTTGTGGTAATTATTAACATCAGAGTATTGTAACGTTTTTTTTAGGTTTATCCAATCACTGCTAGTGATGTAAACTTTTTCGCCGGTACCACACAATAAATTTTACAGCACATGTCATTTCACAGCACATGTTATTTCACAGGAGGATAATGAATCCTCCTGAGAATTTTTGATGGGTATGGAGAATGAAACATAAATAATTAAATTACCTTTACTTTGACCATTATGATGGCGCAAGACAAAACCTAATAAACTTTTATTAAAAAGGCTCTTATTAAATGGAATAAACAATTTATAAATATTAAGCCATATTGCATTTTTTAATTTTTAAACCTACCAACCGAATAAAAGAAGCAATAATAATATAGCTCATATAGCTATTACTCAAATTTTATTTCAAAACACATTCAAATTAAAAGAACAGACGCAAAAGTTAAAATGACATTCAATTCTCAAAACTAATTAACTTCTAGCAGACAATTCCGTTATTCGAAAATAGTGATGAGAAGTGCTTAAATTTTAACGAAATTCACTCTATTTACTAATTAAATGAGCTCTAAAAAGTTTATATAATTTCTTTTAACTAATTCAATTTCAACAAAACGTCCTGGTTCTGTTTAGAACGCAATAAAAAATGAAATCAACATCCAAAATTAATTTTGTCAAATTATTTTCTAAAATTAAACTTGATAGGGGAAGTTAATAAGTCATCACACACTAACGGTCATGGCCGAGTGGTTTGGACCATTACGCTAGCAGCTGCGCGCTGTAACGGGTGTGGGTTCGATTCCCGGCTTCGCCCTGTGTGTACTTCCTTTCTCTGTGACAGTAAAAATTTCTTCTGTGTTTGTCTTACTTGACGAAGGCTTATAAGCGGGTCTCTGATCAAGCACACAAGCCGGAATATATATATGTACCTACCCTACCCTACACTAACGGTCAATTTATTGGGAACTCCAAAATTTAAGGGTTTTAAAAATTAAGGTTTAAGAACTCCAAAATTTATAGGTTTCAAAGATCATTGCAATGCCATAAAATAGTAATATATAAATTGTACCAATAACCTAATTGAAAAATATTGTTTTTTTTTATAATATCTTGCAATTTAGAAGTATTTGCCTCTATTGTGACACCATTCGCATGTTTCATTATCCTCTTAGCTATATTAAACTTACTTATTAAATTGTGTGGATATTTTATGTAATAATTTTGTAAAAAATAACTCGCTTTATGGTGCCAAGCTTTCGATAGTTAAATTCTTTTTACATTTCTTTAAAATAAAGATAAACTTCTCCACATATCGTTCGTTTTCCAATACTAGAAGTGTCTTTCCAACAAAAATGATTTGTTACTCTACATGAAAAAAAGTTTCACAACTTTTCATTTTACATTCAAGTCTGAAAAGTGATGAAACTCTAAAGACAAAATAAAATCACAATAACTTAAAACCATTTTCGCCAAATATAGCTTACATAAAGCATTTTTTATAGAGAAGAGCGATGCACAAGCATTTCTTGTGAATTTTAAAACTGCATTTTATGAATGTTTTATTTTAATAATGGTGTAACGCTATCCTAAATCCAGTATCTAACAGAGAGAAGGTGATTTATATAAAACTCGTTGTTGCAATGAATCTATAATTCAAAACTACTCTGTAAAAAAATCATATTAGTAAGACATAGAAAAATCATATTAGTAAGTCAATGAGTTTGAATTTTGTAAGACTAAACTTTAGTACGATTTTTACGAACTTCTAAACGATGGATCTCCGGAAAAAATCCTACGCATATATTGTTTACTACATATTTTCAAACAATTATATATTGAATTAGGGTTTGCAAGTAATTTTTAAAAATATATATAGCATTTAATATTTGCTGTGGAGCACGTTAATTTAGTGAAATTTAAGGTTTTGAGCTGTAAAAAAATACAAATTCTCTGTGTGCCATGAATAAAAAAAACGCTGTCAGTTTTTTGTAATCAATAATCTATTCTAACTTTTGTTTTAATCCAAAATATTTTATAATCTAACCGCTGGAAAAAAAATCGCTAGACCTCTGCTTGACCCTTTTTAATGCACAATGGAGCTACTTCTGTCCTGGAGTTTTTAAAAAACTTAAACATTTTAGTTTAGAATAGAAAAATGAGTATTGAGAAACATTATAGAATGAAGTTTTGAAAGGCGTTCTACAAAGGTCCAAGTGTGTGTACACCTTTGGAGTGAAGAGGATAAATTTTATTTCGACTTTCATAAATGACCTTGGTGTTAGGGTAGGGTAGGTACATATATATTCCGGCTTCTATGCTTGATCAGAGACCCGCTTATAAGCCTTCGTCAAGTAAGACAGACACAGATTTTTTTTTTACTGTCACAGAGAAAGGAAGTACACCCAGGGCGAAGGCGGGAATCGAACCCGCACCCTTTACAGCGGGCAGACTGCTAGCGTAATGGTCTGATATCCAAACCACTCGGCCATCCGGGCCCCACCTTGGTGTTGTTGGAGGTGATCTGCATTCACGAATATTACGTAGCTAAATAGTTTTTTGAACAAGTATATTTTTCTCTTATCCTCTCATTGACAATAAATTGATGTCTAAACTATCTGCATAAGCCCCAAATTATCTTAATTAGGTAGAGTGGTTTACCCTAGTAAAGTGTTATGGATGGTATGAATGACTGTTAGTATTATAAACCTACTTGAATTTTTATTGAGTTAGACCACTATCGAAATAAGTTTTCCGTACATAGTTTCATGTCTTTTTGGAGCGCGTTCAAGAGGAGACCAAAGCATAATAAATGAAGAATCTTCGTCATAAATAGCATCACGCTCCTATTTCCATTTCGTATATTATTGCTATCAGAGGCATTCCATTCCAGATATGCGAATGTTAGAATGCATTACAAAACATATTGAGCATGTATTGAGGTCGGAAAAATAATCGGGACTCTTTCTCCAGTATATTGCTTCTAGGGAGAACATGTGATAACATATAAAAAATTTAACGCGAAACAAGAAATTCTAAAAGAAATAGAATGACCTACTTTCCTAATACTTTAAATATTAACAGAAATTCTTATTGAACGGGCAAAAAGAGTGATGGAAAAAAAAATTAAAAGAGAAGGTTCTCTAAAGTCATAATTTTAAAACACTAAAAAAAAATATGGTCATAAATGAATTGACTGAGGGTACGGACAAACAGACGGAATAAAGTATTAAATTTCGTTCTTTCGTAAGGTATTAAATTTAAGCCGAAAAAATAATTCAAAAATCTTTGCAAACGACAAATAGTGCCCGAATATCACAAATATTTAGTTAATTATAATTATTGTAACTAATATTTTTTAAATTTATGGGTTAAATATTCAATTTTAAAGTTGAAATAATATTTTGATTTTATTGCACCATGGGTAGAACGAAATTTTTTAAAAAATGATAATGATTATTTATTATTATATTTTAAAGAATCGATTGCAACGTAAATGTACAGGCGGCTGTATTTTTCAATTATGGTATACTTTTATAAAATTGTCATTTGAATCAATGGCTCTTTTATGCTTAGACAAACAAGTCTTTATTGTTGTCTGGTCTTCAGTTTGAAAGCCCCCTGTGTTTTTGTGTAAGAAAGGAATACTAAAGATTGACAATGATCATGCTATTTTTATTTATTCAAGCAAATGTACAGTGAAATAGCACTTTCCTTGTTAACAATAACACATACATACACCGGCCTTCGTGTGATTACATTGTTTATTGATGACGGAAAAAACATTTACATTACAGAAAAGCTCAAATAGAAATAGATTTTTTTTTCAGTTGAAGGCGTCGGAAATATTTAAATATGAAACACCAATCACGGTTATTCAGTAACCAGCAGTGACTTAGGTCTGAATACATTAGGAAAAGCAACAAAATTTACATTCACCATGCAAAAATTAAAAATTCGTGTTCGCGCGAAGAAGCGAATACAAAGTTCACACCGAATACACGTCACACACACATACATAAAACGAAGAGTATGTTCACATATCAAGCATATAATACTTTTCGAAGTTCGGATCACATTAAATGCTCTTGGAGAAAAAACGTCAAAGGCATGTTTGGACAATGAAGATGCCATGAAAGAAGCTTGGGGTGGGGGGAGGAACAAAGAAACACCGATAAAAAATGGCAGCCACAAAATAGTTCTTTCGAATATCTGTAGCTCGGATATGAATGATCGGCAAGTTACAAGACTGTCTTGTCGTTGACGTGGCAAGTTGTTCTCTTTTTGAGTTCTGTATTATTGTCAATTGTTCCCTGGCTTGTCCTCAAAGTCTAGGATCCCGAACACGCCCTTGTGTATGAATCACAGAGTAAAACGTAAGTGCGTTAAAGTTCGTCGCAACTCGAACAGATTTCGATAACTTTCCAGTCCAGATTCACAAATAGTCGAAGCTCTTATATGGCATGAGCGGGGGTGGAAAACGTGCTTGTGGTCTGATGATTATGTTTGAAAACATGGGTCACAGTACATGAAGTGGAAAACATACATTTAAACAAAAGCTCAAAAAGGCTTGGCGTGGACAACAATTGTCATCCTAAGCTGATGCTTAACTTATTAAACAGTTAATAACTAAGTCATATTTTTCTCAGTTATACCATCAAAAAACTTTAAACCATGCCAGTACATCTATTGTTATACCAAACTATAAAGGTTTTTTTTTAAAAACATTGTCTTTTTGTTATATGGAGGAACAAACTGTGCCCGATATTTCAATTGAAATGCTAAGTCATGCACAATTCACACTTATGCACAACTTCATTATGTCCTGCCGCTAAAAGTTCACCATTTTTGACTCGATGACTTGTTACGCAAATTGCAATAAGCAGTCTCCATCCCCGCCATGTAAGAAGCAGTCCTTTCCAAAAAAAGCTCTTTGCACAAACCTTTTAACTCAACAGTGGGACCGCCGGGTCAGTCCTGACCCACTATAAAACTCGTCGTTAATTTTCACGTTCCCACCGTAGGAATAAATAAATAGTCTGACGATGCATCCAAAAAAAGTCAAAATCACAATATGCTCGTTCTTCTTCAATTCATTTTTTACACTTCATCTTCAACAAAAAACCAAACGATTTCAATAAGTTAAAGAGGCCGGCAGCGAGGACTGTCCTCCAGACCTTCTGTCCATCAAGTTAGGCAGGCTGTCCGTCAGTTCGTTCTCCGGTGAACTAGGGCTCATCCTGGTGACCTGATGATCAATGAAACTGCTGTCCGAGTCTGTTGGGCTCTGTATGCCACAGTACGCCACGTGGCATGGCGAACCACCGGCAGCCACAGGCGGCCCGGCCATGTTCAAGACCGCTGCCAGAGAGCTGAAAAGGGGTCTTGGTGGTCCCTCCAGGGGCTCCAGAGTTTCGTAGTGGGGTTCTTGCTGGAGGTGGTGGGGCTCGTACTGGTGTTTAGGGTGGCTAAGGGTATGCCGGTCCTGGTGGTGGTAGCAGTGGTAGATGGGGCTTCGGTTGAGGGTGGTGGGGGGTTCGGGCGGGGGAGGTAGGCCCCACTGGAGGCCGCCGTTGCCGGTTGGGTCGGACGATCGCAGCAGATATTGCAGTGGGTGCTCTTCACAGCTCCTGCTTCCAAAGTGACGATCTGTAACGAAAAATAAGTCCAACTTTAATTGAAGTTCAACATTAAAAAAGGTTTTGCACTAAGAACATTTTTTTCAGTATTCTAATATCATATATTCAACAATGTTCATTTTTCTAACATCAACTATTCAAAATTTTTACCTTCATTTCCGAATAAAACATTATGTTTTATTAATATTTCAGGCATTGTTCAGGATTTTGGGTTTTATTTCTCTTATTTTATGTTTATTTTTATAAATTTAAGCAGAAAAAATCACTTTATGTGGTTGAGTTTTCTTACTAATCGTCACTATCTTTCTTGAGAACTGCGAAAAGTTCGTTTGCGTTCATATTGCATTGTGTTCCTTTGCTGATTCCATATATTATAACAATATTATATTATGATTTTTTTTATGTTACCACTTTTATTACCTCTGATATCATTTTTAATGTAGCCATAAATTTTAGCACAAATAGCGTGCCCTTTATTTACTTAACAGAAGGAGGAAGGAATTGCCATAGCCTAGTTCAAAATGTTGCATTATCGTGGTAAATAAATTAACTTAAAACAAACATTGTGCTAACACGGTTTATACTTTGTTTGACGTAGGAAATATACAATGCGGTTTCTCAAACAAATAAAGCAGCGTAGAGTAAACTCCAGCAATGCCACTATCTCTTGATGCACACGCTAAAATTATTACTTAACTGCCATTCCCTTCACTGGGCGCCACACACTTGAACTTTGTAACTAATTTAAAGTAATTAAGCCCCGACTTAATTATAAAAACATAAATCCTTTTAACTATCAACGGGAAGAGACGCCATCAAAACCAACACGAACGGTAGCGCGGTATTTTTTCGATACACTAGCATAAAATGTAACTTTATATATGTTGCGACCATGAAATGATTATAGTAATAATATGACAGAAAAGTTACTTGGTTCTGGAAATATAAGAATAAAATCAACTCTTTCATATTTTTCCAGTAAGTACTTTAGCGATTTGGTATGTTTAAAGTGGTCGTACATATTACGTTAGGACAATTGCTCATGTAAAATTCGCTTTTTAACACATGTGAACTACAAACAGAAGTTTTACATGTTTAATTTAACAATTTTAATTTTAAACGCTTATCGGAGACAAACCGAAGCTAGATAAGATAATAGATAGATTCATAAAATGTTCAACTTTTGCGTATTTCGAAGAAATTCACCTGTGAGTATCTCTCACGTTCTTTTTGCCGTAACGGGTTCTGGTCAGTTTCGCCCAATGTGTTTTTCCTGTGTTTGTAGCAAACACCAAACTTATTTTGAACAAAATAACCAGTTACATTTTTGTCAAACACCAGCGTTTTCTGCCAGTTTGGTGGACCGTGCACCAAACAGGTCGCATACAAAATAATTGCAGATAGCATGGCGTTGTAAGGTGTCACGAAATACCATCATTAATCAAGTGGGCGTTAACTTGAGGCGTGGCCTGGGCGTGACGTAATTTGATTGAGGAGACGTCATTCTAGCTCTTAAAATCAAAACACGGCATTCTTTATGTTGCTTTAAAAGAAAACAACGCAGGGGGCTTCGTTAAATTAATTTTAGGGTCCGGTTTAATCGCTTTCGTGGCTAAAGAGTTTTACTCCATTTAAAAGAGGTTCTTGAAGCATGGTAAATGAAGTATCGTATTTCAATTAATCGATTTACGAACAGTTTGATGAATGGACCAAAGAAGGGTTTATTCGCTTTTAAAATTAACCTTCCTTAACAGTGATATTTGGATTGACATTTTGAATAATTATGTTATGCGGATAAATTGATTTGTCTTCCTTCGGTAATATTAAATGTGGAGATCTTAATTAAATTAGAACCATTAAGCTTTATTTTGTTTTCAGATAGTTTTTAGTTTCATCGCACGGTTTTTAGGCAAATATCACACTGCAATAATGACTCATTTAATAAATTTCTAACTTAAATTAAGGAAATAAACCTATGTTTCTAGTTTTTTCAGTAACAATACAAAATACTTTGACAACATTAACTTTTGAGAACTTTAAGGCACATTAATTAAAACCATTATGTATCCATTTACTTATTCAAAAGTAAGAAAATCGATAAAAATGTAGAACACAAAAGTTGTAAGGACATAAAGGAGAAAATTATATGTTTAAAGGTTAAAAGGGTATACTTAAGGGCGATTTCTTAGCATTAATTATCCTTAACAATTAACGCAACTTTCATACTTGAATGCATTTTATGGTAAGATAACAAGGCGTGATGAAAGAAAATATCTTTTTACAGCGACTTAACAAAATTAACGCCGAATCGAGGCGATATAATTCACGCAAAGTGCACTTCTAAAAGATCTCCTCCGGCGTTTTAATTGCGCCAAAATATTTACCAAGTTTCGAAGAAGCCAAAATTGCTTGGTTGATTTGTTGGAATGGGCTTCCTTTCAATTCATCACAAACAATTGAATGGTTACATATAATAATAATGGGTCAAGTCTACCTGGAAGATTTCCTTGCACTCTTCTTCTTAAACTAAAATGTTGAAGAAAGAAGTTCAGTGGGAAATTTCCCAATCGACATGATTTCTTTTTAGATTTAGCGATTGAATTGGGGGCGCCATAAAAACCCGATACGGCTTCGGAGGCGATAGCAAAAGTTCTTGGTGACAGCGAATTGCATTTGCGCTCTTGCAATTTCCGCCCCGGGAGCTATTACTTTTATTTACCCTTAAATATTGGAAGTCTAACTTTTATGACGCTCTGAAACCAGGAAATTGTCTGAAACAATCAGGCTCGATTGGAGCTCAATCTTTGTAACGAATTGGGACCTGCCATGGGTAAAAGTTGAAAAACCAGTATCCTATACAGATTTTGTGAAATTAAATACGAATTACTTAGATTATTTTTCAATAATTACACAAATGCCTCATTGGAAAGATTGACTTAGACGAATGTTAAACCTAACTTTCGTAAAAACTGTGTATAATTAAGTTAATGCTAAAAACAATATAACAATTAGAAAAAAACCCATCATTTTTCAACTACAATTGGAAATATATGGTAAAAATGTATAATTTCAAATGAAGATTCCCTGCTCATATCAAAGTCAAAAACTATCTCTATCATTTATAATCTTCTTAACAACGTTAAGGAAATCCTCGGTCAAGTACATATCCTCCACATTTTTGTAATCTCCCATACATTTCAACAAACTTTTACTTAAAAAAAAAGGTCAACTTAAAAATCCAATTACATAAAAAAAAAATCCATACAGCCCAAAACTACCATAAAAATCTGCCCTACACAGCCCCATATCTTTGAAATTACGAGCTATCCTCCACTCATCGGCCCTCTCCAACAAGTAATTTAAATGCGATCCGGGTATAAATAACGGCTTATCTCCGCCTGGTTCCGTAACAACATGCACCCCCGCCTGTTTTGGTCCATCGCGTCGGTCCTGGACTAAAGATGAGTTTCCTGGGTCTTTTGAGAGAATATGGGAATGATGTTACTGTTATTGTTTCCACAAAACTGTTGTTCAACTTAAAACTTTAGACATCCAAAGTTGAAGACGATAAGTAAAAGACGACGACGCATTAAAAGAAATTAATCGATGATGAATCTATAATTAAAGATGGAGTTCTTCAGTTGTAGACCAATAAACATAAACTGAAGACCTTGACAATCTAGTCAGGATATATGGAAGTATAGTTATAGTTATTATCTCTACAAAACTAATATTTAACTTCTAAACTTTATACATTGGTCATCTAAAGTTCACAAGTAAAGATGACGACGTATATTAATAGACATTAATTGACGATGAATCCATAATTAAAGATTGAGTACATCTATTGTGGACCATCAATCAACATAAACTGTAGGCATTGGTAATCAAGTCAATTGTAGACCAATGTAAATGAACATAAGCTATAGATCCTAACATTCAAATCTTAACTTAGATCAGAAAATATAATTCCATTTCACGGATTAGCCTTTAAGGAAAGGTTGGTGCGATTTATTACAAAACATATAGTATCTTTAATTTTTAGTGGACAGTTGCAATCTGCCGTCGATTTTGTGTACTGAAGAAAAATCCTAATCAAAAATTCAAATTATCGAAACAGACAAACGTTACTATATTTTATACCAAGCAATTCGAGTCATCGAGATTCAATCAGCATGGACATTTGCAAAAATGAGCAGAAAATACAGAATGCTAAGGCGGAGACTTCTTGTCCATTCAAAAGAACAGATTCAAACTACCAGATAAACATACCCTCCACATCTAGACCCTTGGACTTACAATATCAGACTTAGGACTCTAGTCCTGTGCCGGACGTTGAAATTGCTTAATGAATCCTGAATAACGACCAGTGGCATCGACAATGTGGGCATCGCACCGTAAAAGACGCGCTCTCCGTTTAATGGACTAGTGTCAATGGACTACCATGAAGGGGGGGGGGGGGCTTGTATAAAATGATAGGGGGGGGGGGGCTTAAAATGGGGGGGGGGAGTAGATAAGGGGATACGTCGCCCTAATCGGACTTTTCACGAGTATAGATTGTTACATGCCCTAGGATGGATGATGATGTCATTTGGAAAGATTGGAGAGTGAAGCTTTTAAAAGTGTTTGGAGAAATGGCTAATTATGGAGATGAAGTGATAGTCTGAGATAAACCCACATGTAGGGATTGTATTATACGACATATTTTTGGAAAATATCAGTGGTCTGTTGTCTATTATTCCATGTGAAATGGTTTATTTCATTAGTTATATTTGAGACCTATAAATTGACCTAGTAACATGGTAATTAATTGTTCAAATTAAACCAATGTGGTAAATGTTATCTTCCGATGTCGTTTAACTAGTTCATACAATCTTGTATCTCAATTGAAAGAATCGATTTATTAAGTTGAGATTGTATTAAATCCAATAATAAGGAAATTTTAAATAGATATTTATAGGTATAGCTTTTAGAGTATCACAGATACAAGAACATTTTCAACACTAAACTACATGCAAGCTTTCGAATATTTAGTTTTTTTCAAATGCGCGTTAAAAGTAAATTACGTAATGTATGATGATATTTGGAGAAGTTGGTACCCTTTTGGAAATTTTTTTTAACCTAAGTAAATGTACAAATGTTTACTACAAAGTCGGCGCTGGGACTTATTTAACACAAGAAATATCATATTATCTTACATGATACTTACAACACCGTTCATTAAATTTAAAAACTCATAAAAATATAATAACATAAAATTTTTTTAGTTGTAATCAATATGAATTTCGAAAACTTCCTCTGCCCAAGCGACGACTGAATCCCAGACCAAAAGTCAACTGATGAAGCATGACAGTCGACGATATTTATTTCGAACGCGAAGTTAGTGTCCCACCACCCTTTTACGGAATAATGTACGCAATGAGCCATCCATCCGCTGATGACTTGCTGAGTGAAATCGTCTGCTCAGGATATCCGAATCTGGCAACACTTTGGGGAGAAATTCCCGCTTGGTGCACTTCGATGTTATTTAGAAGTTTGGTTGATGGAATATATTAATGGCCACCAATTTAAATGAAAGGAGAGATTTTGGTTTTAAATGTTCTACTTCGGAAACATGAGTGTCAACGATTGTGGTTGTTGTTCATGCAAAGTATTCGGATTACGATGTGGTCGAAATTGTTAAATCTTTAATAAACAACGATTGTGATTATTGTTTATGTAGGGTATTCAAAATGCGATGTGGCTAGATTGTAAAATATTTACTAAACAACAATTGTAGTGGTTATTGTTTGAACAAGAATACTCAAAATACGTTGTGGTTATATTGCAAAATCTTTAAAAGACAACGATTCCGATATAGTGATAAGATCCAATATTAAAATGATGGAAAGACATATCGCGCCAAAATAAATACCCTATATAGAGTTTGCTACTACCTTTGTTTTAATAAGCGATTACCTATGGTGTCAACTCGAAAGCTTTGACATTCAAAGACTTACGTGCCTACTTTTCCCAAACAAACTTACAAATTTTAGAAAACAAGACACTATATAATTGAAAAAAAAAACTACAAAAAAAATTTAAGTACCATAAACAAGAGGGAAGTGTAGCGAAAAGGATAAGGTGTGATGTGGAGGATAGAGGACATTCGGAATGGATTATGAGCTATTAGCGAAGAGCGAAGGGATATTGGTTAGTTGGATTGTAATAAGAACGTACTAGTGGGTGGCGTTGGGCTCTTGGTAATTTGGATTATCTGTTGGATTAACATCTCAGTAGAGGGTGCTGTTGAGATATTAGATACAGGATGGGACATATTGGTTAGTTGGGTAGTACTAACTTCATACTAAAGGGTACTGTTGACCTACTAATATTCATTAGCATGGGGGTTGAAGTTACAATAAAATAGCTTGGGGTTGCATTTTTTGGCTATTAGTGACGGGTATGAGGGATATTGGTTAGTTGGGTAGTGCTAACTTCATATAAAGGGTACTGTTGGGCATGGGTACAGTTGGGCATATTCAGGAGCACGAGGGTTGAAATTGCAATAAAATTGCTTGGGGGTTGCTGTTTGGCTATTAGTGAGGGGGAGGAGGAATATAGCTTATTTGGGTTGCAATAAATTCGCGCTAGAGCATGGAGTGGGAGCTATTAGCGACGGACCGGAGGTGACTAGGGGCTAAGGGGTTGTGGGGGGGGGACATCGAACTTACCGGGCGTGGCAGAATGAAGGATAGGGGCTTCTCCTCGATCCAGGAAACTCCTCCTCATTTCCGGATACTGAAAGGAGAACATATTGTACTTCATACCAAACGCCCGGGATTCGCAAACAATGCATTGCCTTTAGCCTGTCAGATGATATATTATTAGGATTCTTAGGTTTAGCCTCCAAATTGTTTTATCGTCAGTTTTCTCACTTTTGGACTTATTCACCAATCGACATATTATTAGGTTCTGTATTTTACCCTTCCCATTGATTTTTATTGTTTAATTTCAATAAGTTTGTTAACTGGTTAGGCCTTTACTTTCTCTATGCAATTGATTATATAAAGTTTCTACAACTTTTGCCCTCCTATTGGATTTATAACCAGATTCCTTACTTTTAGAACGCTAATTACATTATAAATGAGGCTCCGTTCTATTGCATTTCCAGTGCTATATTTTTGGGTTGGGGGGTCTGAATGGCCTGCCCTTTTATTTTTATAAGATTTTATTTTTAGAATTCTAGTTGATTTTTTATAAGTTTCCTTTCTTTTAGCCTGTCAATGGGTTTATTATTAAGTTTCTAATTTTAAACATGCCTGTTGATTTGTTAATAAGTTGCATGTAACTCAATATCTGATTGCTGTAATGAACTATCGATTTCATCATTGCTCCGCTATTAAATCCTCAACCTTCCTTATTAACCCTCGTACACTACATAATTGACGCAAATAAAAACTCATCAAAATATTGTGTAATTGTTGAGTAATAACCAGGATAAATGTTTAATTTAACTTAAAAAAAAAATTTCGTCTGTTCTTGGTTCTAGTTAAGATTAAAAAAAACTATTAACTATTAGTATGATGTGAGAAAAATTCTTCGTTGGTCTAAATACAAGCAATGCATAAAAAAACCTTTAAAGCTAAGGGATCTTAAAAAGCATTGTTCGGGTCAAAATAAGCCAGCTAATACTAGTTATAAATACATGGGGAGTGAGAAAAAATTTAAAGATTTAAAGTAATTTTTAATTATTTTTCCTACTAACTAATTTGCATCATACAATTACAGTAAATTGTTTGCTTAAAATTAATTTAAAAGTTTATTTGAAGTTTACTCTCCAAAGAATTCTTTCATTATAATTGAATTTTCGAAATTCAAACGAACACCTTTTTAATTAGAATAACAACAGGATTTTCAAGTTATATTAAGTACAAAAAACTTTAAATCTAATTATTTTCAAAAATAGTTATCACAACTTTATTCCGTTTTTAAGAAAAAAAACTTGCTGGGACAGCTTAACAGCCATATCCCTTAGAGACTTGTCTAGACATAAGAAAGAATGAGTTTTAAGCTTTCATAGAACAATAAATCTGGCAAACAAAGACTTATTCGGTCCGATTGAAACACACAAAAAATCGAGAAAACATCTGAAATACATGTATAAAAACAAATCATTAAAATTTTTCATATTTTTAACCTTATTAGAATCACAACTACTCAACCGCAAATTAGCAACCAGAAACAGACAAAAAAAACATGGCAGCTGTCTCAGACGATTTTAGAGAGAAGAATAATAATGGAGAAAATTCTTTCACGAAGTGAAGTGAAAATAAAGAATAGTAAATGCCGGACGACAACAAAGGACTAGTTAAATAGTTTTAGAGGCGGTTGAATAAGCTTGAATATTAGAAAGAGACAAGAGTTCAGCCATAACTTCTTGAACAAAAACAACATTAATTACCTTAGAACTCCAGTTCGCACTTAGATAATTCCCAATTTCTTTTATTAAAATATTTAAATATGGAAAAAAAACTTTATCTCATTGCTAATATTATAAACGCTCGAATAAATTTATTTTTAAGCAGTGGTTTTTACCCATTGAAATTTACCACTCTTCTTCGAAGATAAGGTTTTAAATTTAATTAACTTATTTCACGCTTTTGTTTGAAAGCAAACAAAAGAAAGAATTGAAAACAAAAAAAAACTACGAAATCTTGGCAATTTGAAATAGCTGTCCCAAAATCTTACTTAGCGGAACTAGCAATAAATCAAGAAATTCGACTTTTGAAGGTTTAAGTTTGCAGGCTATTTACACTATGCAAGATTTATTTACTGAAGGATTATTAAGTAAACAAGGTTTAATTATTTTAGCTCAACAAAACTTATCCATGCATATACAGAACAAAAGTAAGCAATATAAAACCGTTAGTAAGCATTAAAAATTACTCCAGGAACATGCCAAGTAATTCTGGTAATAAAGAATTATAAGTTTTCAATTTAAGTTTGTCCAAATATCGTTGCTATAAGTGCTGCTTTTCTCTTTTTCTACTACATATTTGCATTACTTTTTTTCATAATTGAATAGGAATATTAAAATAATATTTACTTTTACCTATAACAATTTATTTTATTTTTAATCACGTTTTGTTAATATTTAGGTAAGAGTATTTGCACAAAATTAAGAAAAAAAATTATATTAAAAAAGTTATTTGTTTACAGTATCAATTGTTAGATCTAGAGAGTATATTTTAAACCCTATATTTATTTTTCAATTCTGTGTAAATAACTTTTGTTTTTGTAATTACCCCTTTTTAGGAATTTTTCATATTCTATAATCCTAAAACATAAATTAGTTTATTGAATAGCATTAGGTATTGCAAAAGAAATAAGCAAAATTTTTTTAATGCAGTTGCTTATAATGTATAGTGTCAAAACTCTAAACTATATTTTCCTCTTCGTTTAGGAATTTTTGTAATGGCAAACAGGGAATTTAACAAGACAATCATACCAATAACATTACTTTACTTAAAAATAATTCTGGTAAGTTTAATATTAAATACAGAAAAAAAGCAACGAAACTGCCATCCAAATGCGAAGTTCAAATGTTATTTTTCTAGATATTAATAAAACATAAATGTTGTAATCATAAAATGTCAAAAGAAAACAAGAAACGCCGAACTAATTTCCGTTCTAGTTGACACCAAAAATTATAATTAACTTCTGTAATTATTTTGCGAAATCCTTTCGTAGGAAACTAATTCTAATTCCAGTATTTCTCAGTTTAATTTGATTCTTATTTAGTTTAATAATTAAAGTGATGTTTTTTGTTACTTATGCAAACAGAGAAAGACTCAAAGGTTAAAAAATGCAATATTCGAAAAGGACTGAAGGCATTTGCATTTTCGAAATTATTTCGCATTTTCTATTAAACACGGGAATTAAATGCAAATGAAATTATTAAGAGAAAGAGAGGGAACATATTTATTTATACAAATCATTTTTTTAAAAGTAAATAAGATTAAAAGCTGACTCTAATATAAAAAGCGAAATTTCAAATAAAAGTGGTATTCTTAAGTGCAATTCTTTAGAAAGAAATAGTCATGTTAAATAAAAGCATAGACTTGAAATAAATTAGTTAAAGCATTAACATTACTGCCTGTTATTGTTTTACAAATAAATATAAGCATTAATAAACAAGCATGGTCTGCTTGCCGAAACTATGATTATTTATTTGCTCTGAAAAACAAGTAAAACTTACATTTTAAAGCTATAATAGGAATTTCAATAACTTGATTAAGTCAGATTAGTAGGCTTTTGTCGACATTCTTAAACTTGGATTAAGCAAGCTTTTTAGATTCCAAAAACCAACTACCATCATGTGATCGTTCTCATCATCGAATTCTCAACCATTATTTGATATTATTACTAAGTTTAAAACATAAAAGTGCAAAGCATTTTCACTAAAAATATATACTCGATATTTCTTTTTAATTTGACAAACTGACCATTTTGTATAGAATTGCCCCAAACCATATCCACAAAACACACCAGCCAAACCCATAAAAGTTATTCCATAACCATTAAACCAATTACAACAAATCAAAATAATCCTAACCCAGGTAGCACTCATAGACAAAAATGGACATTGACAGAGGACTATCGTCAATCGAAATTTTCGTTAAAGCATCTAATTATCGGTTTTATAAATAAAAACGAATTTAAATCAAATGATATCGGTTAGACCAATATATTAGACTTCATAATCTGAATATTTCACAGAAAAGTCACGAAGAAGAAAGAAGATATTTGTAAAGATCACAAACGCCAGAATTTTTGGAAATCAGCGGAACATGTCTGCAATGTTATTCTATTATTTAGACGACATCATGATAACGAAGAATACGTATATAACGCCTTTTGTAAGTTTTATGGCACTTTATTATTCGCCTATCAATCAATAAAAATTGTGCAAACAGTCTTCATTTTATTTTCTTAATGGTTTTTTCGAACTAAAACGAAAATAAAATATGATTTATTAAAACTCATTGACGATTTCATAGTCGAAAATTTAGCCACTGAAACAAATCTGGCTACTGATTGGGATATTTTCTGGCTACACTCTTAAAACAAACGAGCGGTTTTAACTCAGTCTGAGTTAATTTCCACTCCTTTCCGGTGCCGAAAATGCACTTCCCCTATAGGAGGGGATTTCACCTTTTTGCGGAGTGTGTAAAATAAATAAAAGAAAACAATCTACGTCCTACACTCTTAAAACGAGCGGTTTTAACTCAGTCTGAGTTAAATTCCACTCCTTTCCGGTGCCGAAAATGCACTTCCCCTATAGGAGTGCATTCACTCTTTTGTTTTAAGAGTGTACTTCGTTAGAAAATTGTCCAGTCTGAAAATGGCTGGAGCTACTACGCCGCCCATAAAAACATAAACTTTAAGATGCTTCAGGTTTAATGAGTGCTACCTGAGTTATAAAAAGCCAAATAGACCCTTGTTAAAAAAGCAGGGTGTGTTAAGAGAAGCAAGTAAGTACCTGGATAGTGGTTATTGATATGTGGATTTGACATTGGGTTACTGACGTTGTGGGGGCAGCTGCCAGGCGGGCTGTAGAGGGAGCGGCGGCGAGGGGGGTCCCTCAGGCACGAGCACAGCCAATCACGGCCAGGGGGCTCGTCCGTGTTCTGGGACTGGAAGACATTAAATCAAGTCAGCTAATTCATTAAAAACAATTCAATTAAATGAGCTAAACGTAAGGATTTTGAAGAAAACAACGTAAAACTACATTTTACAGCATATAGTTTATTTGGTATGGATTGATAGCGTCGCCAAATGTCAAAACCACGAATACGCAAAACTGGATATTGTTAAGCCCGCCGTTTTCAAAAATCGTCAATCTCTAGAATTTGCACATTTGTGGTTTTGTCATTTAACCGACGATATGTTTCTATTTTCGATAGTTCATTCAGTATTTTTATAATCAAGTGGCAGGCTTGATTCATTAGTGGTTGCAGATTCATCAACGGGGCTTGTTTTTGGACAACCTGAGTGAACTGTATCAGTGAAAAATTTTGATATACACAAATTAAACTAATTAAACCTAAGTTTATTATTTTCTTCAAGTACTAAGCGCAAAATTGAATATATCATTTGAATAATTAATAAGATCAAGATAGTTTTAGCTAAAATTATATTGTATAACATTTTATATGGCTATGTTTTTTTTATTATATATTGGCCCATCAGTTAGAATGAAACAATGTTTCCTAAGCAAGGAGTTTTTTTTTATGTATCTAGTATTTTAAAACATTTCCATAAAAAGTTAGAACTTGAAGCGTAATGACTAAAAAAGGAAAACCAAGTCTCACCTTTCCAGCATTGAGGCAGAAGAAGAGAAACACGAGGGCCCCTTGCAGGATGTTGAGTGCGAGGAAGAAATAGGCTGTGAGGGGTTTCTCATCGTGCAGGAAAAGCGGCAACAGGGTCCAAGTGGAGCACATCACCAGAAGCACCACGGTCGCCTCTCCGCTCCATATGCTGAAAAACAACACTTACGTTATTATATATCAAATACTTCTCATAAGGCCATTCTAGAGCTTTGGTTTTCCGAGAATGTAATCTTAGTGTTGATCACGATCAACACACTATTCTGGAAAAATCGCTATATTCTTATGTGGATAGTGTTCCTGAGAAGTAAGAAGTTGATGACGTTCGTTAGAATAGGAAACTTTAACTTTGATTAGAGTCGCTGTATATTGGTTATGCTAAGGCAGACAGGGTTGTGACAACCTAGGCAGTTTGGCAACTGGCGTTTCCCAATAGCTAGGTGGAAGCAGGAGGATTCGATGTTGCTCTAAAAGGACACTTAATTGTCCAGAGCGGTGAAAAGAAGCGTTCACCAACTCTCCAAAACGGCGGGTTGTCGCGACTAGTATATGTATTAATACAAGAATTGGTTAGATCTAGGATAGACTGAGTGACTGACTGTAAATACCCAAGTCACATAAGTTGGAAGTTAGCGTTAGGTTTTACCATTTAAGATGAAATGCGGGTGGTCACAAACCTCAGTATATAATCATACCTTCCAAAAACCTTAAGCCAATTTTGTATTATATCTCTTAATACTGGACATTAGAGAAATTATATATATATTTTTTCACATCAAAGTCCAAATCTTCATAATAGCTAGAACTATCTTAGATAAAAAAAAAATATTATATTCCTTGGAAACTGATTCCAAATAACAAACCTATTATAAAGTATGCATACAAGTGCTAGACAGTTTTTTAGCAATTCAACAAGCACAAAGCAAATTACAGTTATTTTGATGGTAACAATTATCTAAATGCGAATGCTTTTATATAACCCATAATCAGTTATTCTCTTTTAGCTGATAATTTGATGCAAAAAAGGGTTCAAATTGATTTACAAGTCCAAGCGAAAAAGTATTATTTATTATCAGTTTGTATCTTCAATGATTCAAAGTTAGTGTGCTCCATTAATATGCGTTTCAAAACTTGAATAGCTGTTATCAGATCAACGAATAGTCCAATTAAATTCCAATCATAGAAGTAAAGGTAAATACATTTTTTTATCGGAACTAAACGAGATAGTGAAACCTATAATATATATCAGAATTCCCAAAAGGAAAAAAAATCTACTTAGTTCCTCCCACTTAGGAAATTAATATCTTTCTGAAGTACACGGTAAACCGGAGTAGAATTAATGATATAAATTCAATCACTTATTAAAATAAAAAACAGTTTGCTTCCCATGATGTGGAAATTTTATAAGAACTCCCAACCATTATACAACCGCGAGCAAAAATAAAATCTGTTGATCTGAAATTCCGATAATCATAATTGCCGAAGAACACAGAACATGGGGAAAAAAACTCAGAAGGGGGGCATAAAATGTTGAAGAAACGCCCCCAAAATTGAAATCACCCTGCTCGGAAAATTATGATATATTAGAAGGTTATTAGTATCACGTAATACAGATCGATCTCTTCACTTCAGATCCCGATCAAGAAGCATGATAATAAATATGAAATAATAAAAAAAATGGTGGAAATAGAATTTTCCAATATGTTTCTTTTATTTCAGGTTTTCTTCCAGTAGAAGTAAAGATTGGGTTACGAAACGAATGCGAAATGATGAATTGTCAGTTTTAGGAATGAAAACGGAGTTTTATATGCTTAGATTGGAGGGGGGAAGAGGGGGGAGGGGGAGCTTAAGCGAGTTGAATAAATGGAAAACTGAAACACTAAACGCTTTTTTCGCCGTAATGATAATGTTTGAGCGATTAGGGAAAATTGCCCAAATTGGATGAAACGGAAAATGGTTGCGAGTAATGGTGAGGAATAGAGATGTTCTAGAAAATATCATTTTGTTTCCTTATACCTGGTGTTTTATGTAACATCAAGGAGAACATGTTATTCCTTTAAAAAAAAAATAATAAGAGCTTTATTGTTCAATGCTTGTATGTTTGGTGAATGATTTTCTTTATAAACCTGCGGTTGGAAAATTAATAAATATATAGCTATTTTTTTTTTAAATCTCTAGCATTTGAAAACCTTAAATAACTTCAACAACAGTTTCAAAATGTTGACTGAAAACTTATATTCAAATTATATCATTATGTTGATGAATAACACAATAAAAATACTTCATTAACGTCAATAAATATGTAATATATTTTTAGTTGTAAAAATACTAAAAAACAGACATTTTGTCGACAATTTTTTTGAAAACAAATCTCAAAGAAACATAAATGCCAACATACTATTCGTCAAAAAACACACATGCCTTGTTGAAAAATCGATTTAATCCCTCGGGTAGTTTGGAAAGTGCTTTCAACGTGTATCGTGTTATTGCACCACCCAAAACAGCAAAAGCCCCGGTTTTCAACGATGTCGGGACATGATTTATCAAGATGAGAGGATTTGAACTACGAATCAATATGATCGGATCGAAAGGCCTACAATTTGGAGGTGTTTGGCTAATGTCGCTCAATCGGATGATGTTAAGTCCACATCGTTTTTTGGAAACTGCTGCCAGTCATTTTTTATGAAGTTTTTTTTTTTGCTTTCAATTTCTTTTACACGTTTTATTTCGAAGTTTTATTTGTGTTCGAATTAAATTAACCTTTTGCGCTTTGCTATTTCGAAGAGTGAAACTGCTGTTTGGTAGATGTGGTTAATTTTTGTGTCCCGACTAGTTTTCGAGAAAGACTCTTTAGGTATTTCTACATAATTACGTAAAACACTTACATTAAAAGTCACATATAAGTAACCATACACAATATGGAATGTTCCACTTAATTTTCAAAAACTTTTTGAAAATATCAGTCTCTTTTAACTACAATAGGCACTCATCCCAAAGTTAAATCGTTGTAAATGAAAAAGTCTTGACACACGCCACTTTAAATGTGTATTACATACTCTTATTCAAGAGGCACATTCATTTACTGAAGAGTATTTACATAAAAACTATGGGAAAACTCACTGTTTGCCGAAGCAATTAACAACAAACACTCGTCTGTAAGTTTTCAATATTCACAAGAAAATACACTTTTGAGGCAAGATGCAAAACTTCCAAAAACAGAATACTTTTGCAGTTATTATGCCTGCCATTTAACTACAGCGCTATTTCATCTTCCAAAAATATATTTCTTTGAAGGGAAAAGCAACGCAACGGAAAATTTTCACAGTACAATTTTAAAAAAAAATCTGCAATGGTTTCTCATCTCAGAAAAGCTATAACTGAACAAGATCGCAGCACACATCAATTTACATACGCGTCACATACTCATATTCAAAAGACCCATTTTCATTAAGTAAGAGCATTTTCATAAAAACTATAGGCGAACTCAATGTTTGCCGATGAAATTAACACGAACTAATTTGTCTGTAAGTTTTCAATGTGAACTTTAAAAGAAAATACACTTTTGAGGCAAGATGCAAAAACTGCGAAAAACAGTACATCCTCGTTATTGTGCCTCTGAACTACAGCGCTATTTCATTTTCTAAAAATATATTTCTTTTGAAGGAAAATCAACTCGACCGAAAATGTTCACAACATACATTTTGAGAAACTCCGCTACAGAATGAATGCATATAAAATTGACTTTGAATAAATAGACGGCGCTGCATATTTTTAAGGTGAAAATAAAAGACGAGTCACGTTAAATAGGCGTTTCTCTTTAATCAAATTTCTTTTCGCGAGTTCAAAGGGGCATCGTCTAATCGAATTATTGCTCAGCTAATTGTGTTGTCTGGCTTCGCTGATTTTGATGCCGAAAATTGAGAGACTTTGCCTCGACTACGAGCTCATAAAAGCGTTTAGTGTGAAGATGAAAATAGTAAAACTTAATTTCGTTATGCCTTACACAGTTCGGGGAAATATTCAAATTCACTTTATTTTGGAGGGAAAGAAAGTATGCGGGTATTAAAAGCTTTTATAAATAGCTAATAGAAAAGTACTTACAAAAAATATTTTGCATGAATAGGGGAATTGCGTTGACCAAGGTGTAAGTAAGAAATAAATTGAATTTAAACTATTCCACCTTTGTTGGGTAGTTAATGTGGATATTTTTTGTTAAAACTAGAAAACGACTTGTCTACAACTTTTATCTCAGTTATAAAATAAAAATTAAAGTTATTTAAGTTTTAACAAAATTTTATCTAAATTGTTCTTTGTGTTTTATATAGAATATATATTTGAGTACATTTTATAATTTGAAAAATAATATTCATGCACTGAAGCTTTATTCTTGTAATTTGAGTTTTATTATAAATACTTGCACATCATTACAAACAAGCAATCAATACAAGCAACAAAAATTATTTCCAAATGAATTTAAAAATCGCTTTTAATGAAATATTATATGAAACTTACATTAAGTAAAAGGAGAAAAATTCTAATAACTTTAATTATAAAATGGTTCTTAAATCTAATTTCGAATTTCATTCCATCGATGAGCATATTATCTTTTCCCCTAAACTTCTCAGTATTTCATCGAAATCTCTTTTTTAAAAATAATATTCCTCCCGCAAAAAACATCATTCCTCGTCGCTTCCAGCAGTCCCCGAGCAACTCAACCCCAGTTCGTTTTCCCGCCAAAAAAAAACATTCCATGTCGCACTCCATCTTGTCCAACCAAAAGCAGAAATAAAAAAAGGGGTCTCCCGCCTGAAAACACGGAACAGTGTGAAGTTCCCGTCGGTCCCCTGAGCACCTAAATATACGTCAAAGGTGACGGTACGGACAACACTTCTGGAATGAGAATGAACGTTTTAGTATTCTTGCGACGTTCTTTTTTTATTCGAAGTAGCAGAAGAACTTATTTTGCTGCTGCCTTTTATTGTTGGAGACCCCTTCTTGTTCATTCCGAGGGTCGTCTGTGATTTGCACGCCTGGGCTTCGCTGGCTAATCACTAGTTATAAGCCAAACTTCTTTCTGGTATCTATAACTGTCGCTGAAATAACACCTAGAAGTCGTTAGGCGGTGCGTGTGACGTACATGGCAATCGGTGTCTTGGTTCACGCCCGTTTGCGTTTGAAGAATGGATTTGTTAAGCCGAGGAAGCTCATTGGATTGGATATATAATATCGCATAAATAATTCACATATTTTTAATGGGTAATGAAAAATAATACCTGGTCATAAATATAATACGTAAGCAGTTTCTCTATTTTACATGTCGAAATAGCTACGAGCATTTATTTTTCTTCGATTGAAGATTTCTTCGATTCCATTACGTTCTTCGATTGAACCTTAATAGACAGTTCAAATGAGGCGGAACGTGGTCTGTATGTGAGATAGAATACAATATCAGACGTAGCTGTGACGGCACAGAAAGGCTATCCGTTCTAGTTTAGACGAATTATCTCTAGGGTGATTTGTTTGTGGGGTTTAAGTCAACGTTTGACATATATAGATTGGGACTTCACGGTAGGTGTGGCCTTTCAGTTGTCCATAGACAACTTCCAATATATTAACTAGTTTAATTCATAAGAACTTAATTTTATGTACATGCTGCGATGAATGTCTGAAATTAGTTTAATGACGATAATCCCAGAATTGTGTGGCACTCTTTTGTTGTGTTTTAATTGTGGCTAAATTACGCTAGTAAAAGATAATTATGGCTAAATTACGCTAGTTAAAGATTTCTTAAATATTTGCATTAGTAATCACTATTATGTTTTGATTTAGAAAAAATAATTCATAGGACCTTGCCTACCAAAATAATCTATCAATAATCCTACAACTCTATTTCGTCGCATGACATTTGGATATAAAGAAAATCACGTTCAACAAAATATGACATTTAAATATGATTGATATCTTTTCGAAATAGATTTATACGGATGTCTGAATAAGTAATTGTGGGAAAACTAACTTGAATAACATGAAACAATTCATCTACTCTTGGAGAAGAAATATGAAGTGAATCAAATTCACTGAAAAGGAACTTGGAAGTGAAAAATTGTACCGTAATCCACACAACAAAACTACATTTTTTGCGCATAAATGGTCTATTTAACATGAAAATCTTGTGATTTATTTACCTTCACGAAACATCATTTTTAACATTATAATGTTAAGTAATATAAATATGATTGATTTGGTATTATTATAAGGCCATCAATATATGGAACAGTTTACCAGGCAATATTGCCTATTCAAAGGTAATGAAGGAATTCAAAACGATAGTTTTTAATTTTAAGAAGTCGTTCGGGGTGTAAATTTAAAATGAAATAGATCAACCACAGTGCTTTTAGACTGTTGCTGGTAGCCAAGACTAGAAAGTTAGTCTTAGACTTCTTTGAATACAGTAGAACTCTAATTTCTTGAATAGCTCTCGTGTAGCTCAAATGCGACTTTATATTCAACCAAAACCAAACGAATTATGTAAAGCAAATCAAAAGAATTATAATGATTGAAATAGCACTACAACCGATAATAGAGTTGAAATTTGAGACGGTGGACCATCATCCTAATAACGTTTTCTCTCTGCGAAGAGGTGGAGATATTCCGAAAATCAGCTATTCGGATAGTCGGAGTTCGGACATTTATAATTCGTATAATCCAAGTTTGAACAATTCGTGTTCTACCGTACCAAAATCTTGCCCACAATGGCTAAAAGTTACACGATTGTTAAAATAAAATAAGACTATCTTACACAATGTGTATTGAAGCGCAGATGGAATTCCAAAGGCCAGAAGTCCAATTGGTTGGCAAAATATGACAAGCAATGTTCTTTTGTTTGATTGATGAAGCGTCCATTACAACTGCGGTCCACGTGACAATTTCCACCAATCCAGACGTGACTGAAATATGCCAAACGGCCAATTCCGCCATTTTTCTTTTATTAGTGTTATTCTTTTTCTTGGTAGAAATTGGAACTGCCGAAAAGAGTTACCGAAGGAGAGAAGATTTATTTCTTCTTTTTTTCCTGGTAGAGGAAAAGAGTTTCCGAACTTTTTTGGGGAGGAAGTTTTTCTTTTTATTAAAAGTTCGGGGTGGTTGAATTTCAAGAGATCGAGGAAATTGAGGGGTGCAGAATTTCTAAGCAGGTATATACCGCCGAGGTGTTCGAATTTCGAAGATTTTTCGTGGAAGGATTTTTTAACGGTTGGTTTCTTTTATTGGAAATAGCTATAGTAATAAACTAAACACTTATTTCGATAAAATAATAGTTATACTCCTCTATTTCCCCTGTATACCGAAATTAATATTCTAATATTAGTTTTAAGTTTTAATTAATAAAACCAAACATTCGTTATAATACTAAAAAGGCATTAGTCCCAATCGAATTCCATCCAGACTTATTTACTATCTAATTAAGTTAGAGGTAATGATCGTATCACACTAGGGCTCACCTTCATAGACTTAAACAGTTGTCTTTTCTAGCAACGCCAACACACAGTGGTGTTACCTGCAAGCGCCATTAGCATACGAGATCAGAGATGAGAGTGCATTGCAGCAGATTATCCGGTTAGATGGTCAGACTCTATTGTTTAGTTCCCAAACTAGTTTTGCCCTCCTATTATTGACCCACCGAAGGGATTAAAACCTTATACAACCTTATGCAATCTGGTATTCAAACCTCGTACCTATGACATAGTAGTACGAAGAAGTGATGCCACTGGGCCCGAAAACACATATTTCACCATCTTCAAATTAATACCTCTGACAGCAAACCAAACCTACTCTCCTACTAAATAAAAAAAGCACATACTCTATGCCGAACCCGCCCGGATACTAAGTCCGGCAATCAATCGAAGTCCTGGTCCCTGAGAAATCGGAAACGATAGGGGATCAGGGGCTCTGATTTCGCCGGGATTCGCCTGATAGATTTGCAGGGGGATCCTTAAATCTCCCGGATCGACTTAAGGTTTTTCCTTTTTTTTTTTCTCTCTCTGGGATTTTCCCGGGATGTTGTGTAAAAAGGAAAAGGTAAAAAGGATTGGTGGAGAAGGTGTGCTTACCAATTTTTTTTTATGGAAATGTTCTGTAGCGGAAAAATTGGATCATAGAACTGTGAAATGCAGATGTTGGCTTTTGCAATATTTTGAGGAATTCGAAAAACACTTTGTTCGAAGCAAAAAAGCTTGTATTTTTGATAGATGAATATTCCTTTCGGGAAATAGACTTTTTAATTTTATTGAGTTCTTCTAAAGCTTTATGGTTTGCATGTTACCTAAATTAGCTGGTTATTGCTTATGCTTTTAGCCTAGCAAAATTCGAGACAAATAACATCAACTATTGCAATCAAATTTCCAAATAATTTCTAAAGATTTAAATTCTCTAAATAGTATTTATATCAATCGATCTTCCAGTAAATTGCAAATATTCAAAATTTCATACTTAAAAAAATAAGAATATCCTAATAGATTCTTTGAAAAGGTAAGAAACTTTTTGCCATAAATAACCTGCCTTCACCCATTAAGATTTATATAAGAATAAAACTAACTTAAGAACTTAAAATGTATACACTATGTCCTTATTGAATGGTCGCCAATACAAAATTCTCAAACTATGCACACTTATGAATAATAGATTAAACTAATTTTCGTCAAGCAGCTGGTTTTAGTGTACATTTCAAGGGAACATCTTATATTTAAGATAAATGATGCAAACTTGCCCATAATTTATTTCACCTTAGATTAAAACATAAGATTGGAAGAAACTTAGATTTAACTCAAAACAGAAACCGCATTGAAATACGAAACATTTTTTCGATGTCCCAAAGAGTAATTGCCCGATCGCGTGACTACATCTGTATCCGATCCTTAAAGCATAGAGAATGACGAACTCAAACAATGCAGTTGGTAATGTTATAGAGAATGAACTGTTTTAGAAACTATTTTAGAGTATTAGAACGTAACTTCCTTTTCTTTATATTCATAATAACCACTTTAGGCCCATTAAAAATGTTCTTCGATTTCTTTCAAAACCATTGCTTACTTTATAAAACATAATAGATAATTTTTAAAGGAATTTATAAATAATTTAATTTTTAAATAGACCTATGTTTATGAAAGCCCCAAAGTAATGCAAGTGAAAGTTTTAAAACCTAAATAGAAATTTGTAGCAATAAATGCAGAATCTAATATTAGAAAACTGATAATGATTCCGGGCACTGACGCATTTAACCACTTAAATTGGAATGCTAACTAAATTTTGGTTTTAGGGAAAATTTCGTTCAACAAAACGCCGTTTTTTAAAAAAAAACACCTCCAAAACCCTGATCAGCCAATATCTACTTTATTTTGATAGATTGATAGAATTAAACATTTAACTGGTTAAATAAAACATTACTTGGATATCAAATGGATCTAGGATAATAAATTACAAACAAATCTTGGATCATTAATTAAACATTCGAGTATAGTTTTGTATTTAATAAATTTTGGAACATAAAGCCAATAAAGTGTAATAACAAAATTGAAAATTCTGGTTGAAACGAAATGCATCAGAGTAGGAAAACACTTACTTTATAGCAGACAGTTTCGTCTGGTCCTTGCTCTTAATTGGAACAGTACTGTTTCGTTGGGCACAGATCCTACCAACAGTCATGCACAAGAACAATATCGAAGCCTAGAACAAAATACAAAAAAAAATCTTGAAATATGTCGCCAAAACTTAAAAATAGTTTTTATTTCAGTTAGGACGATCAATTAATTACACATTCGAATAAAAGTACACCGCCATAGGGTGATCAATAACTAGTTCTGCCATTTCTTTTCCAAGCAATCCGTGTTCAGGAATATTTAATTAAGTTTAAGGTTTGATTAATGAAACGAGCAGCGAATGCTTTAACGACTTTAAAATGTGTGTCTGCTTTTCCGGTACACAAAATGGCGGAGATTTATACCTAAAGGCTTGGTGTTTGGGGATTACGGCTTGTGGCTCTGGCGACATGTCCTTCGGTGAACATTGGTTAATTTGGGAATTAGGTAGCTAATTGAGTTACAATGGAAATCTTTTAAGCATCTAAATGTTGGTTAATGGAGTTTTTTTTTGTAGAAATGTAAAAGTGTAGTTCGAAACACAATAAAAAATAACTTTTTCGTTTATTATCTCTAGTGTGATTGGACGGTTTGTTTGTCATTCCAAAAACCACTTTAAATACTCTTCAGGTGAGAACGTCTAAGCAATTTTTAATGGTAAAAATCAGTACTTCTGACGCTATTTTTCTTTAGAATAGCACCGACTAAGTCCATGCTGTATAAAATTGGGCGAATACAATCTTATGTAATGGTACTTTAACTTATAATGAAGATGAAAACCTCAGAAAAAAAATCAAAATACTATCAAATACCAGATGGCGATTATTAACATTAACAGCTCTAATAAATATTTTTAACAAATAAGTGTGTAGTTACCAAATTTACCTTCTCCAAAGTATGACTAAAATATAAGGGAACTGGTGTGTCCATTGGCAAATCATAAATTCAATTGGAGTCACCAAGAAAGGGGCTGGACTATATCTTAATCATACTTTGGAGAATATGTGAAATTTGCAACTACATCCTTAATAAATTTCAACTCACCAAAGCACAGGCAATAGCAGGACCACCGAAACTGAACACATAGTAGTTGTCCACTCGCAACCAACAGTAGTTCTCCGTGCCGTAGCTTGCTGGGTCGATGAGAGCCGAGATAGCAACTACGATGATAGGCACTCCATACGCCACACACGAATACCACTTAACCCTCCAACGGTCGGGGTGGATGTCCGTCTCACCCAGCAAAATGTACAGGTGAAAGCTGTCCAGGAAGGCCCACGCAAAAGCCGCCAGCAAGAGATAGTGCAGGAAACCGGCCAGCACCGAACAAGCTTTAGGTTCTTCGGTCTGTTCCAGGCCACCGACTAAGGCTGCCTCGGCAAGAAGTAGACATAGGCATAGATGTTTGTGGATGGTTACTCGTTCTGTACGAAGGCATCTGCAAAAGAATAAGGGTATATGAAATTTGGCTTAACTTTACAAATATTCAGATTAATTGTTGGAAAGTAGTATTTTTTCCCCGTTGGATGGTTGTTTTAGAATAAGCAGACATGAGAATCGAAAAAAGGTTAATATTTATAAGCATAATACGAAGATAAAAGCATACATAAAAATAAAACAAAGGGCAAAAACACTAACTTTTTTTCTAAACAAATACTGTCTCAGAAGTCAATTGAGTGCTTTAGATTTTAATTCCGAACAAAATGTTAAAGTCAGAAAAACAAAATGATCGATGTGATTAGCTAAGAACCCAAACACCTAAATTAGAACTATTAGCAAATAAGAAAAGTGGCTTTATTCGATGAAAATAACACATTTACGAAATTAATTTATGAATTTTCGCGGAAAAACTCGAGCTCATACAAGCAATAGTCTGAGCTAGTCTCCACTGAGAAAAAACAAAATGACGAAAAACAGTAATTTTAATTCATCATAAAAGTTGCATTAAAAAATATTATGAAATATTATGTATTTAATTAAGGTAAACACATTAGTGATAAATTACTTAAGGAATGGTAACACTTAAACACGGCGTAATTTATCATCTGTTCATTAAATATTTTAGGTAAAAACGAAGACTTACATTTTTAACTTATAAGAACTATTTTATCAGAGTCCTTAATAAAAACGAGATTATTAGTTGGGATAATTATATAGATGATAAATCGCCTTTAAGATTGCCTCACCAAGCATTATGTCTTAAATACTTTCGTTATTAACCAGTCTCATAAAATAAGGCGATTTTTAAGAAGTGTAAGCAATTTTAAAATGGGGTTCATTAGTCGATGTATTACTAATTAAGGGGAAGAATTCCGCCCAAAATAGCGATAACGATAAAGCAAAGTCAACATTCTCAAAAGGAAATGTTACTTGGATGCTCTAATTGACACGGCTTTGTGCTAATTTTTTTCGTGTCATTTTTTTTATACTTTGGTACTTTTGTTTGGTTCAAGTGTAACTGACACTCTACTATAATATAGTTTTAGTTGAAACAGCGTTGTCTTAGAATCGAAGGCTATGGTCAACTGTAATTTTTAACTGCGATCAATTGGCTTGTTTCACGCGACGTGGTATCTCCAACTTTCATTCCTGCATTTCCTTCGATTGGGGCTCTGTTCCCACGTGACATTAATTCAACAATCAAGGCTCGAAAAAGAACCCTTTATTGACCATGCTACGATGTCACGCCAACAAAGCTATTTGTGAAACTTTTGAATTACATTTTCTAACAAGACTCCTTTGTTTTATAACGAGGCATAAAAAATATGTGGAATGAAGACTTTTAAAAAATCTTGAAGACGTTTAAGTGCTTCAAAACTTTCTCCTAAAATGTTGAACAATGCACGGATGAATGGTTAAATTAACGAGAATAGCGTATGCTAACAATATCTCGTTTTATTTATTGCTTGCTTTTGATTTTTTTTTTTTTAACACGAGAGGTTTAAAGTGATCACATAAAAAGTTTTATATTTAAAACACCATTATTTTTCATAAAAGTTATTAAAAGTAAGGATCGATAAAAATGGAAAGGATAAAAAAAAACTTAATAGAATAACTTGAACTGTAAATAAAAAAAATCAAGAGTACATGTAAATCAAGAATATTTTTCGTTTCAATTATTTATTCAGGAAATCGTTTTTGTTTTCTTTTCTGGATAAAATATTGCTTAGCCCTTGGCGTTATTACTTTTGCCTCTGTACGTTTAAAGTTAATAACAAGTTATTATTTTATTATCATTATTATCATTGTTAAAACTAATGCATTTCTTTTAAAGTTTAACAATTAAATCGTACCATATCCTTTAATCAACTCTATATTTATTTAACGAAAGTATTGTAACATTTTAAAATTATATAATTATAAAATAAATAGTTAGTGCAAAAAGGACGGTTACATAACAAAGCCTTTAAAAAAATATGTCTCTGAAGAGACTTTTTTAGGCAGTAAACGGAACGTAGATTGTGAAACACAATTAAAAAATTGTTATATCTTGAAACTTTAAAACTCTTACATAAGAGCACCTCACATATAAGATTATTTTACTAAAGTACTTCTAACATCTTCTAAGATTATTTTTTTTTATATAAACTTATGAAATAAATTTTCCCTTGTTATTTTAAAAATGACATTTGTAAAACCATTTTTTATTAGATTCTAAGTATGATTTTACGGATTATCAAACTATTCGTTCCCTTCAGATTTAAGTTTCTAACAAAAAGTAACTGTTAAAAACTAGAAAAAAAGTCTAACCTAATGCAATATTTTTATATGTGAACTTTTACTCGGCTTTCGCAATAATTATTGAAAATGTAAACTCAAAAAATCAGAAACAGACAAAAGTTTTAGAGAAAAAAAAGCGTTGGCCGATATTTAACTTTTTTTTTATAGTTCAGTTGGTTTACATAACTTATTTGATTTTAACTTTGGATGATTTTTTGCAGAGATGTTCAAAGATGATGGTTCAATTTTTTGAATTTAAAATATATTTTTAAAAATATTGTGAAAACTTATGTTTACTAAAATAATAAAATATTATTTTATTAAACTTTTGCCTTCAATTCATGTGACGTAATTTTTTTTGTTTCTTATATTTATTTCATGAAATTATTACTTCGATAGCTTTTTATGTCTACCTGCTCTACATCTGGAGATAATTTGAAGATATTGTGCTATCGTTACTTTAAATTCGACAATAATTAAACTGCCAACATGAAATTACACAAAAAAAAGCCGATTAAAAATTGTTTAGGCATTTCTGATACTATCACAAAGGCAGCTACGTCTAAGTTTAAACATACATATATAACCAATAATGGAGATGGGTCACGAAAGCTTAAAAGGCCTAGCCATTCTTATTTAACCAAGCAGAGCACACTCTTAAATATCAAATGTCAGGGTATTTTTTTTCCCTTTTATGCTTCCACAGACTTATAAAAAGATGAGTTCTATTTTAAATACCTATCATTTCAAGAACTGAAATAATTATTACAGAAAAGTTGTATGCCTGTTATTATTACTTCTGTCATGATGGATTGATAGACCGATATATAGATACTAATAAGATGAGACGATAAGAGATACTAATAAGATGTATAAGAAATGTCAAATTATTGGTTGGAAGCAAATCCACGTTTGATGATTCAGTTAGGTGGTCTTAAGAACAGGTTGATAAGAGAAAAACAAAATTTAAATATAAGAACATAAGCTTCAATGCATCTAGAAATATAAAATCGACCTTTAAAATACTTTAATATATACCTTTTTTATAAAGAAAAGAAATCAACGAAGCCCCAATATATAATAAAAAATTACTAATACAAAATATAAAAAAAGCGTCAATGGTTCCAAAAAGTACTAATAAATAAACATTCTCTGAATATTCTTAAATAAGCATTAGAGCATCATAGTTTGGAACTACAATAAATTTTATTACCGCATTTCTAGAAGTTATGGTATCAATATTCCGTACATGCCCGCTCCAAGATGTTCTAAATTCAGAACAAAGTTCCGCCATTACCTTAACAAACACCTTGCGCACCTTTTGATACATTTCGCGTCGTCGCCACCCGACATCTTAAGACATTAGAAGCCCCATTGCACTCCTGATTCATTACGAGAGGGAAAAATTCTTTATTCCAAACCCTTTTCTCGCCAAAAAGGAAAGGCCGTCTAAGACATTTTTGTGGTCAATTAACTCTTGGCGTCTTGGCGAAGATGGAGAAGCAACATCGTGGCCCAGTAATTGCTAGACAGGTACCTAAACAGTATTCCCACTGATTTTAAGTAAACGATTATACGTAACGTTTTAACTAATGTAGGAATTGTCCAAATAAGTTTAAAAGTAATAAAAAGTTTGTTCCATCTCTCATAAATATAAATTCTTTTTTTCTTCTTTTTCAACGATTTTTTTAGGATAGCCAAATACATTAGTTGTGCATCATAACCCTATATGTGGATGAACAAAATAAAAACTTAGAATTTTAAACTAATACTAAAGTGTGAAGTCTTCCAATTATCATTTGGCCTGTGCCTAATTTAACCTTACAAATATCCTGATGTGTTCTTCTGAGGACTGGTTCACACGGTTCAATGCGATCATAATTCCTCAGAGGGAAAAACGGTGGGTAAATCAGACAGTCATTTCATTTCATTTCATACGTTAGCCGTGTCGCAACCATAGGGTGAAATTAGGATTCCCTTTTTTCAGCTTTCTTATTCCTCAAATGAAAGATGAAAATGGAATAAGGTCAGTCACGACTGACTCAGGACTGGTCAGGACTAAAAATTGACTGACTCAGTCATCAACTGAGCAAAATATTTCGCATGAACACAGCTCAAGAGTAGTTTAGAGTGGAATCGTCATCTAAGCTAGCACCGAAACGCGACAAGAAAAGCGAAGTTGCGACAAAAGCAATTGGTGGCTCCTTCTAATTGCGCGGGAAGAATGTGCTCCACGTGCCTTTAATCGCGGCCGTTTGATTGGACGAAACGATGTTTACGCCGGAACGTGTCGAGGGTTTCGAATTCCATTTTGGAATGAGCCCCTAGGGGACAAGTGGTCATGGAGCTTCCTTCATTTCCCTTTCACATGAGATGGAGACCTCATCAAGAGTTTTAAAAGTCCAAAAACAGAATTTGTAAGAAGTCTCCTTCTAAGACGTGCTTTGCAAGTGGAGAAGAATTAAAGAGAAAGTGCAGTGAATGGGTTAAAGTGACCTTTTAAGAAGGAGGGGCAATCAAGGAAGGGTTCCACAAATTGGAATTAAATTCGAGTGGTACCTTGGGTGCTGGGCTGAGTTCTATAAATTGGATTGTGCCCCCTGGAGCCTTTTTAAAAGTTTGCTCAATTACCTTCAATGGTACATTTAAAATTCCTGATTAAAAGTTTTATTTAATTGCTTCCATCATGCTATGCCTTCAAGAATTAACAATCTCCAAATCAGTTCTTTAGTTCTATCTAAAATCACTAACCCTAACTTAACAGTGCTGTCAGTTGAACCGTTTTCTTGATAACCAGTAAAAAATGTAAATTCGATGCTTCTTCCTTATTTTAGAAATGTAGTAAATCATATAAATCAGTGTTAAGCGAAACATTTCTTTATATATTATAATTACAGTCATTCCGAATGGTTATATACTAGTTAAAGATCGAAGATATATTAGGTAACCACATCATTAAAACCAATTACAAAACAGAACGCCTTTCAACGCAGAGTTTTTTTTGAAATAATGATCTTATCTTTTATCTAAGATGAAGAAATGAAAAAAAAGTAATTCCAAGGAAAATATATATCCATTTTAACTGCAAAGCCCTTCCTTCGAACGAAACTAAACGTGGTCTTTAACAAAGAATAATAGCGATCGGCCACATTGGAAGGCGTGGACCAGAGAAGATATCTGCGGAAAATTCAGGGGGGCTTAAATATTCATCGTCTGCCATTAGAGGGGGAGATTTGGAAGCCGATCGTCGACTGGTTCAGAAGTTATCGATGGAACTGATGGCGGAACCTCCTCCGGTACGGTTACAGATATTGCCCCTGGGGTACAGTTACAGTGCGAAGATTACAGCTTTTACCTTTTGCTGGAAAGTTCTTTTTGTGGGGAAGGGATTTATAGGAATTTAACACATGGGAAAAGCTGGAATTGCCCAGGAGAAAGTTCTCAACTTGCCGAGTTTGGGCTATTTGGGAAGATGTATGGGGGGCGAAGTCGAATCTTCGAAATGATCAAAAGTTTGTTTTTTGTTTGTTTCAATGGAAGATATATTTTTCTAGTGTAAGAACTCGCAGTCATTTACGTTTGTCAGCAGTTTAGTTATAACTCTTTTTTATTACATAGTTTCTATTGTGCTGATTTATTAGTCAGCCAAGTCAACTTTTTAATGAAGGGAACTATAGAATAAGAAATATACTTTGCATATTATAGTTTTAAAGTAAAATTAATACATTAATAGTTTGGTCATTTTAAAACAATGTTTATTTAATTTTTAACTGTTGTAGTATAGGAGCTTATATCATAACATCGTGACCCTTTTTTACTTTAATATAGTCTAAGCAACAAAGTTATATTTCTTAGTTATTAAAATAGATTTTAACAAATACAGAAAAAAATGCATTGGTGTCCAATCATTTGGAAGATTCAGATGAATCAATACGAGTTAGAAATGACTTCACAAAATGCACAATTGAATGAAAACAAGCATTTTTTTTTAAATATGCTAAAATAAAATGCATCCTTTTTAAACAAAACAAAAAAGGAATTTATTGAAGCGTTCACACCCATTTCAATTCTAACGAGCTATTTTCATTATTTAAATCTTTTAAATAGCTCCCATAAATGTTCAAAATCCCGCATTTCACCACTTACCCAAACAATATACAATGCTTTTCTCCCTAGGCCATTCAAATACCTTTAAAATGCGATTGTTTTGCCATAACTACGACCGCTTTTGTTATGCAGGGGAAAAAACAAGGCATAAAACAAACAATGGAACCTTCTTTTTTCCCTTTTTCCCCTAAAATTCTTTTGTGGCTCTGCTCTTGCCTAGAAAGCGTATTTTGCATTAAAATGGAAAAACAATAACTCTACTGCACTTCCATTTTCTTTTGGAACCCCGCTTATCTAAATTATTGTATTTTTTGTTGTTTATATTCGTTTTTTTTCCTTTTTTAATCACTTAAGCGCTCCCCATTAAAATACAAAATAGAAATCTTTCTTTTATTCACAAAAAAAAAGAGTTCAAACCAAAATGTCTTCTTTCGTTTCTTTCTCTACACTTTGCTATTTTACCTAACGCTTTCTATCAAATTTAGTTTGCGCTCAAAAGTTCTTCAGGGAACGCTTCTTTTGTGTTTATTTTTATTTGGGTCATTTTCGAGGAAAACAAAATAATAAAAAACTTTAAGGTGAGACAAATAGAAAAACTGCACACATTCATATGAGAGAAGAAAAAAATTGCATTGCGTTCGCTAGATAAAAAAAATATAACATAAATATACAGAAAAAAATCAAGCGAAAAATAGCCAAAACAAAAACAAATTATTTATCAAGAAATGAAATTAATTTCTAATGAAAAAAGCAATGCAATTATAATTTGCATAATCAAAGATAACTAAGAAAAATAACGACTTCTTAGAAACGCTTTTTTCATATAGTTGGCAAAACCACAGAACTGCTGTTGGCTAAGAAATTCGATTTGCGAAAACAGAATTTCCTGTCTACAATTAGGCATACTAATGCAGTTTGGGGAAAATGCCTGGAACGCCATAAATACAAAAAGGCTAATAGAAAATAACTTAATTAGTAATTTTAGCTGTAAATTTACTAAAGATGTAGCAATATGCTCTAAGCAAAACCTAAGAAATTTTATTCTCAATATGAATCAATAAATGCTAAAAGGGGTCGAATATACCCTGAAATATTTCAACACACGCTTCTTTTTTCACTAAAATATTGAAAGAAAAGAATGTGTAGGGAAATTCCCCAATTTACAAAGGACTTGGTTCTTTTTTTATATATATCTTTAGTCATTCATCTATTACCAATCTTTTCGATCTATATTCTAATGATATTATAATGAATTGTGTAGACTCTTTACAAATGCAAACTATCATACACTGTTAAAGATTTTGTGCTTGGTTTCACTATAACAATGGTTCTTAGTATCTGCAAAGACTGTGTGCAGACCAAAATTTTTGGGTATTAAATTGAACTATTTTCAGGTTTTAGAAAAAAAAACTGAGAAATGGTTAAACCGAATGCCGAAAATATGGTGAAACATTCCACCACACAGATGTTGCAGCTGCTAGCAACCATTATTATGGTGAAACCAAGCGCCAAATTTTTATTACTGTAGGATTGTTAGAGTTATCTTTTCTTCGTTTATTAATATTATATTTCGAACTAGACTCGGAGATCATTTTTGTCAATTGATAGAAATATATAAATAAAATTCATTATGAGTATTAAATCAAATAAATAAAAACATAAAAGATACCTTGTTATTAATATTGCTCATTCCCATAGAGATTGAGATATATAAGAATAATTTTCATAACTATTAATTTTTCTTTCAAATCCAAATTTTTATAAAGTCAAACGAAATCGTAAGTTCGAAAAATATCTTTATGTACAAATGTAACTCTTCCATCACAGGAAATACAAATCTTGCCACTAGATTTATCAGCACACATTTTACCTGTACATAGTTATAGTTACAGTGATGCTCCTATACTGTCGAGATTTGCAGGAAAGTGCGCTTCAAAGGCGGATGTAAAAACATATTTCAACTTCGTAAAATTGCTTCGAAAATGTTTACCATTTTTTTAAACTTCTTCTCTATTTCCGTTCGAAACATTTCGATAACGTATGTCACGAGAAAAGATGACATCGTTAAAAACTAGCTCCTGAGAGGTTTTTGAATATTTTTAACAACTTTCTATCGCAGAAAAGTTTTTGTTGACGAAATGGTATTTTTGTTATAAGCAAGTATATACTTAATGCGATAAAAAAAATAAATGTACTTGCTACTTACCTTTGTTTAAGTTTTTATTATTTAAAAAAATAGAATATTTTGCAGCAAAAATAGGGAAAGGGTGCGCTGAATATGAGAGAATTGTTCTTGTATCCTTTGTTTTTGCTGTTGTTTTTCCACTTATTTAAGTTGTTTCAAAATTAGGGGGGGGGGGGCGGAGTTCGATAGTTTTTCTAATATTTTAATAGAAATAAGTTTAGTATTCCGTACATTTTTGATTTCCAATTGACTTCTTTTTAATGTAAACATGTTTTTAAAAATATCACTCTTTTAAATGTAAACTGAATTTGTGTCCTATAAACATAAAAATCTTACTTATTTCTCTGGTTAATTTTTTTTTTAATATTTGGAGGATTTACAGAATTTCTTGTCCTTTTACGATTTAATTTCTCCTACTTTACAGAATACTGTCAAACCTGAGATGTATGATGAAAAGGGAAGGTCCTATAGTTATTCCACTTAGAAATCCGATGATTTCCCAAGATGAAAGGTAATAGAAAAGGAATAAATAAAGACGAACGTATTATAGAGAGTGAGAAATGATTAAATTCCCTGAAGCTTTTACCGTTAACATGTAATTAACTTTTGAGCTGCTTTATTGGATTATTAATGGAAGTTGTTCTTATTCAACAACAAGCACTTAAAGAGACAGTGAGTGTATGGACGGCTTTCGGAAATGGCAGAGTTGAAAAATAAATTGGATAATCATGTCACCATTGATGGGGGGCGAAATCGAGATTTCATTTTTTTTTTTGTAGGAATTAAGGCATTTTTCCAGAAATATCTCATTATATATACTATTTAAAATAATCTAGTTCATGTTACTAAATACGTCTTTAAGCTATGTTATTCCTCTAAAAATGCAAATATTTATCGACGAATTAGCACAACTCATAATCATTTCATATTCAATTTCCTAGATTCAAACTGAAATTAAATTTTAGAGTATTCCTTGAATCTTAAAATTTTAATAATTCCCACAAATTCTGGAAAAAGCTATTAAATTAAAGGGAGATAGCAAAGAAACACCTCAAAAGTAGATTAATTACGCATAGTCTAATCATTTAAAGCTCAGAAGTAAGAATTCGGTCGGCAGTTTTAGGAGTTTTTCGTCCGAAGGTTGAATCAACAACCAAATGATAAAAGACGAGTCTTGTTGAGTTTTGGGTCTGGGCTTCATGGCTTAATAAATTGAGAAATCTTTGGAGAAAAATATAAATAAAAATAAACAAGACGAATATGGTTACTCAAAACCCGGATACACATTTAGAAATTCAATAAAACCTTACCCACGCGAAAAAAAATGCAATGAATTACACCCCTTATCAACCGCACCTCAAATAATTCTCAAGATAGGGCACCTGCAAACGAAACCCAAGGTCTGGAAAATGAAAAAAAAAAGTCATTTTAAATAATGACAACGTTCGTTTGCAGCCAGCAGGCGAATAACTATAACTTTCTCACATTTTTCTGGCAACACGGCGTCACAAGAAAAGAGATAAAAATGAAGAGTGCTCCGATAAATTTTCCGAGGCTTTTGTCGAAAAAGTTGCGGCAACATATGTAGGGAGGATAACGGAGGAGTTTAAAGAGGTTTGGGAGTTGTGGTGATTGGTAGAAGATGGTAGATCGTTGTTTCTGTTTATTCTACTGTAAAAATTAATTATTAAGCCTTTTTAAAAAACAACTTTTTGAATTTTTTATAAATATCGACGACTTGGATAGCTATTTTTCGCTTTTATTTGAAGCATATTAATCATATCTGTATGCCAGCTGATTGTCATGTTATATCTTATTTGTTTCTGTGTTTTTGTTCGATTTTAACTATATATGTTTTTGTTCGCCTGTACGGGGTTTTTTCCCCTTGGCATGCCATAGTATTTTTATATTTTTTTCATTGTTATTATTTTGTTCTTTAAAAAAATGGGATCACTTTGTCTCATATTTGGTGTAACGGTACTCCATATAGAACTGGTGAAGGTTGCTTGTTCCAGCTTTATAGAGTATCCTTACATCACGAATTAGGAGTAAGCTTTTAAGAACTCTATTTAGTGCAAACTTATTACTATTTTATGGTGTAAGTTTACTCCATAAATCTGGAAACAGCATACACCTGGAGAGCTGCCAAAAGTTAATGCTATGGAGTACCGTTACACTAAAATATTACATTGTCTGCTTCTATTTCGTGTAAGCTTACTTCTATTTTATGGTATAAGGTTACTTCATAAAACTATAAAAAAAAAACTGGTGAGGTGCTAACAGTTTTATGTTATGAAATAACATTACAGCAACAAAAAAAAATCCAAAAAATCCAAACTCCAAATTATTACATTGCTTGCTTCCTCTGATCATTAAAGAATTGGTCGTAGCGTAAAGTTGTATTAGGAATAAATTTTATAATTAAAAAATGGTTTTTAATAATGGTTTGGCTTTCCCTAAGGGTTTTGGCAATATTAAATCATGCTGCGCGGAGAACGTATTGACTTAAAAGAATAGGTCTAAAGTAACAAATACATTTTTAGCTAACATCTAAAAGTCCAGAGCTCTTCGAGGAGCGATTTTTTAAATGTCTGGAATGGGCTATTTTTATTGTTGAAGAGAGTGGTATTTATCAAAAAAAAGTTTGTAATGTATCGAAATCGACGAAAAATTGTCTAACATCCACAACTCGATAGTGGTTATTTAGAATTTAATAAATTTCTGAAATCTTCCTTATCTGAAAAGCAAGAAAACGAAAAAATATATATAACTATCTTGAAAAGAATTTGAATATTGAATGGTAAGTATGAGAGGTAATCTTGGTTTCAGAGAAACAAGACAAAATACATGTTTTAACTTCTCAATTGGCTTGTTTTACATGACGTGCATTCCTGATTTCATTCCTGAATTCCATTGGTGGTTCCGTTGATTGATGGTATAACACAGTAAGCTCCTCCCACTACTATGGTTAACCAATTTAGACCTTATTTTTATCCTGTAAAACTGTGGCCACACAAGACGTGAAACATGCTAATTTAATGAGTTATTATTTGTCTTTATTATTATTTATTTGTTATAACCATTATATATACTGTTGTTGTCTGGAATTACTTTTGTTTTGGTATTGGAAAATGAGTTTTCTAAGAATATTTTACTTATAAATTTTTTTAAATGCCAATTTCTTGCTGTGCTGTTGGTTTCTCAAAACATCTGTTAAAGAAAGCTTGCATAGAAAGAAAAGTTTCTTTTCGTCCATATCGGTTAGTTTGATAGTAAAACCGAAGCAACCAATGAAATCGCAGTACAGTGTAAAATGAAAACAAGAGCGTTACATCATCTGAAACATTCCCATTTCTACAAACGAGGTTCCTTCTCTACCTTACGAAGGCAACGCCTGAGCGGACACCCCTGCACTCTTAACACCTATTCCTTTAATCACCGCCTTTCTTGCTTGCATCCGCAGAAAAGTGGCAACTGAGTTATGGACGCAAGGAATTGGGGTTACTTATGGGGAGGGTGCGCTCCGGGGTGAGAAAGTTTGGACCTGATTGGGCTGATAGGGACTTTTGTACTTGAGGGTTACGAATAAAGGGAGTTCGGATATTATTGTTAATGTAGTTTATAAGTTGAACTAATAATGGGCATGTTTTAGGTCTTGAGTGATAATAAAAATTCTAAATGAAAATAAATTATTTTCAATCTTTGATTGGTGAATTGATTTTACGGGTTGACAGAGCACCCCAATCACCGATCGAAGGATATGCAGGAATGAAAGCTAAACTGTGAAATAAAGTGCAGAGCGTTCATTTTATGCTGGAACGCGCATAAGAGACTAGGTAATGGCAGATGAAAAATTTGCCAACAGTTAATAATGTGTAAATAGCAGTAAAACGTTAAACATTAAAAACAATTCGGTATTCTTTTTTAAACGCAGAGGTTTTCACATTATTATTTCGCAGAAGTACTTTTCATTACCACTCACTATAAATTTATCAGATTACAAACGTAACAATGTTTTAAAAGTTCAACATTATTATTATTATAACATTACCGGAAGCATATGGTTCCCTTAATCTTTTTTTTTTATCTTATCCAATAGGAAAATAATGGAGTCCACATTCAAAAACCTCATATTGAAATACGTGAAAAGGTTGAAATCAATAAATATCGAAATTCTATATCCTACAGCACATAAAAATTGCGGACACTTCTTACAATAAAAAAGTCTAGTTTTATTTCCCGTGCACCTTTTCACTTCGATTTTTTAGGGAAAAAAACTGGACTTCCCCTTTTTTACTTGGGGACATTTTTCGCCACTTTTCAGCGACCACTTTTTCCGGGAGTTGAGTTGATGGTAGATTCCTTCCGCAATGTCCTAGAATTTCCAGGAGTTTTCTCTTTTTACTTTCTTTTAGGGTAGTTTGGTGTTGTCCGTACTTTGGGGAGATTTCTTCCGTGATTTGTCTTAAAAAGTTTCAAGACCGCGACAGAAATACGATTGCCTAACGTTGACACTTAGAAATTGGGTAGGACTAGCCATTGAATAATAGTTTTTCATTTTAAGGAAAACTAAAATTTGACTTTAGCTATCTTTCTACTGATAATTTTATCAACCAGTATTGTAATAATATTTAACAGTTTTGTTGGGTAATTGAAGATACGTCAAAAATTAGGTGAAATGTAAAATCTGCAATTACCCAGGTTAACTCGGGAAGACACAAAAATCTGCAATTACCGAGTTAACTCGTGAAAAGACAAATTCATTTCAGTGAAAAAACGGATTAGCTCGTAATGTAATGATTTTATTTTTCAAGTCCCCAGTTAAGTCGGGAATGGGCAAGAATGTTAAATTTGTTAAAACTGAAAATACTTTTATGGAATTTCTAGAGTAAGAAGAGTCAGAAAATAACACATACCTGATAAACTGCAGAATCAGCAATGTAATGAGCAAGAAGACCATCGTTATGGCACACCCGATGTAGACAATCATTCTTAGGGTCTCATGATCTGTAACCAGAGGTTGATCCTACAAAACAAAAATATCATAGTTAATTCAAAACTTCTTCTTCAATGAAATACATTTTAATGATTAGTTTTGGTGCCCAAGGGACGGCATTGAAGACAAGTTTTAAAATTGTAACGAGTTTGATTAAGTGGTTCAAGACCGCAAGCGAAAAGGTTTTAAACTGTCGGAAGTACGGAAAATTACGGTAAAAACTACTTTTTTTTTGCAGTGTTTAACTGAAAGAAGAGAAAAAAAGACAATTGGGCATATCAAGCAATACAAATGCCTCATTAACGATACAAAACCAAAAGATCCCACCTCAATACGAACAACGCCTTATAAAAGTTACATTATCAACAACCTATCGTCGATTCTCTCAAGAAACCGAAACAAAATATTTTACAAATATCCAACAGTAGGTATTACTTCAATCGCATTAACTTATCAAATAACTCTTTTTAAAGCAAACTAAGCACGTATCCTCTAGACACACTTTACGATGGGGCCTACCATATAAAGAATATCCCAATAATGTTTAAACAACAAACAACAAAAATATACTTTTTTCTCCATGGAACCCTAAGGGCATCGAAGAAACTAACCTCTTACTAATGTAAGAGAAGCAGAGGGTTGCGTTGGCTTAAAACAATTCTAACTGAATTTTTCAATTAGAATTTTTTAAATAGACTTTGTGCTGTAGAGATTTTATGAAACAATTTAATTTTAAACAATAAAGTGATGTACTCACATGCAAGGAAAATCTTCTTTAAATTTTTTTTTTCCTATCGGACCTTTTATAATTCTAAAAGGGGAGCCGAAAAATGACTGCCATATTTCAAAATTAAATTACAAAGGCAAATATATTAAACTAAATTCGTTTGATTATTTACCAATGTTGTAAATTATTTTAAACTTACAAATCTTAGCTTTTATTTGAAAAAGTCCTGACTGTAATGCTAAATAATTTTACAAAATCATCAAGATTTGACAAGTTTGATATAGTTCAATCACAGATTTCAATACAAATTACCCTTAGGAAATCTTTCCCTTATGAACTCTTTAAAATTATTTAATCCTAAATTAAAAAACTACTTTTGGAAACTGTATTTTAAAACCAATCTAACTCAAAATCAATTTTATATCAGTTGCAACTGTACCAACCGAGGCGTCTTAGAGAACCTTATACCTAAATACGCACCTTAAGTGTACCGGGAATTCCCATTTATTTATTTTAAACCTCTTTATTTTTTTGATATTTTATTTATAAACAGTATACCGCTTTCAATTTTCTTTCCTATACCGGGAAATGCAAATAAACAAATGCTATAAAATAAATCTATCCCTCCTTATTTTAAGGAGGGATAGATAGTTTAAAGGGATAGTTTAAAGGGGTATCCTTTTTGGCGTGGAGGTCGGATTTCGAGGGAGACCGGATACGATTGACGTCAGCATTTTGAATAAGGGGTAGGCATGATACGAAAGTGCGCGAATAGGCACATTTAGGATCTTTTTAGAGAGCATTTTTAAATGGAATTTGTCTTTAGGGTAATTTTCTTAAGATGTAAGAACTTTTTCTTAGAAACGAAGTTTTTTTTATTTAAAAACAGACATTAATAAATGTGCTTAGTTTTACCATTCAAAACCGAAATTTAAAAAATAGTGCTAATAATTTTATGAATAAATCCTGTTCCGATATTTAAGCTTAAGATATACTTTAAACTAGACTGTTGCAGACTTATTTAAATATTAGTTTTGCAGAAATAATGAACAACGTTATTATTTTCAGTTTTGATGGGTATTTTTACAAAACCAGTATGATATTAGCTTACTAATAACTGGGATTCTTTAACATTTACGTAAAAATTTAACCAACCGAAAATGCAATTATTTTGATATTAAAAATAAGTAGAGCAAAACGACTGCCCTTAATAATAATCATAAAATGGCCAAAAATAACAAAATTTAAACAAGTATATATTTTAAAATTTGGAGAACAGGTACAAGGCTTTCTTACTTAACCAACAAAATACTTCAGGTGACAAGTTGATAGGGATATACTTCCAAAGAATATAACAATCAGGAGTTCGATTCTGATCCTTCAGCTGATGCTTACGATTATCGCAGTAGTTTAAGGGGTGTTGGAAAGTGCATCTGAGATATCCCATGGTAAAAGTCGTTTGGTTTTATTCTTGAGGTCCCTATTTTCTTGAGTAGCTATCTCATAAACTTGATACAAATATTTAGGGTAAATGGCCATGGTGTAAAATGTAAACTGTGCAATATTTCACAGAACAATTGATGATTGGTATCCTTGTGCGGGATATATAGTAGCAACAAAAAGTCATAATCCAAGAACATTTTTTTAGTGTTTTCTCCTAAATTTGTACCATAAGCCCCCAAAAAAATAGACCAATGTAAAATATTGAAGCCTAAGTTTGTATAAAGATTAAAATTAAAAAAAAACAGTCATGGCACTATGACATAATTTTGTTGTTATTATAATAAAAACTAATTGGACAAACTTCCATCTATGCATGGTGTTCTACAATGACATACACAAGCATCTTCACAAACGATACCAAATGAAATGCTGAATATACCAAAAAAACAAATTATTAAAATGCCTCCAACACAGTTACCCAAATTAAAAACAAACCCAGGCAATCCCACAACACCAAATTAGAACATCAGTAAAAACCCACAGAATCTTCTCGAATGCAAATAAGTATTTAAAAAATCACAAGCGTCGGTGTCAATTTGTACGGGTCTAATGGAGGACGCCATTAAATTGTCATTAAGGTAAAGAAAAGCGCGACAAAAAAAGTATGCGTGATGACACCTTCCCCTTATTCCAACCACTGTGGTTCGGTCGGAGAGAGTTGCAAAGCTTTAAAAAAGCAGTGGTAATTACCAACCTGGGAGTGTTGTCCTAGTAAAAAGACCTAGTAAAGAGAGAGTTTTTTTAGACCGATATAAGTTTTAAAAGTTAAATTTGAAAGTGGCGCTGAGATAGACAAGGTAAGATCGATTTAATCATCCGAACGGCCTGGAAATGGGCAAAAATGTATGGTTGTTTTCTCTGCATAAAATGTTTTTTTTTGTTTAAATTTCATAACGGTTTAAAAACCGAAGTTTTGAAGAGATGACCTCAAAATCACTTACAAATGAAAAAGAGTAGGAAATCAATAAAAATTCATTATCTATAAAATTTTTGAAAATTATGTTAATTGCTAGAAAGACTGGTGCATAAAATACGGAAAAAGTCAGCTCGGAAGGTTAACAAGGGTCTAGGCAAACCACAGTATGTTAAAGTTAACGAACGCTTCTTTTTACAGCTAGAGGAAATTTTGTGACAATTCAGTTCCCTCTATGCCGATAGCGATCAGCCCTGCGTTATTTTGAAAGATGATCTTGGTGGACAATTGTTGCCATATCGCAAAGCTTGTAACATTTACATTGAAGTTAAAATAAACAATAATAACTCATCAATTTCATCATGTTTGTATTTAATGCAGAAAAAGTATTTATTTCGTGAAACTAATATGCTACATATGAAAAAATAAAAAGCTTTATTGCGAATTCTCTGTGACAAGTTACATAAAACTTTCTAATACATTATTTAAAAATGTGTCGATTAAAATATACTTTAAGTGCAAAATAAAATAAATGAAATGTATTGAAGGTTTTCAAAATATTCTGAAGAAATATTTATTTCATCTCAGACTATTATTGATGCATTCCAATGGAACATATTTCAAGGGATAAAAAAGGATATACAAACATGAACTTTAAATCTACAATGCGAAAGAAAACCATCGCAACGTATAAACTTTTGACAAGAAATATTTTATAAGATTGATTGTGACAATATTGTAAAAGAACATAACTATTTGAAAGTATTGAATTCGAAATCATCAAATATGAAACATTGTCTGCATAAAAAAGTATACGAAAATGAGGCGAGATTCTTCCTGCGTTAATATCAAAATTAATATGCAACATAACAACATATAAGCCGATTATTTTTTATAAGTTGTAATAACTTTTCCGAAATGAGAACATGAATAAAGAAACGTTGTTAATGAAATTGCAGTTTCCGAGAAATCTCAAAGCAATCATAGATAGGAGAAGGATAGAGTAGGATGGAGAGGCTGCCGAACCAAAACTAATGCTTTTTACAGGTTCGCCAAATGAAGCCATAATCGTTTCCTCGATGCAACAAATGATTGGCTTATTATTTAGCGATACGTTGCGTAAGAGTAACTAGATACTTGCTGTACTTGAGAAGACACGGTCATGACAGTATTGGCATGTTTCAGATATTGAGTGGCAAAAGAAATACTGAATGAAAATAAATTCTTCCTCAAGCTTTAATTGATGAATCAATGTCACGTGATAACAGAGCACCGATCGAAGGAAAGGCAGGAATGAAATCTGGAAGGATACGTCACCTGAGACAAGCCAATTGGCGATAAAAACAAGCCGTGTTCAATAAGGTCATGTTTCTGGTGGAAGACGGCGTTTTTTGGCCTAGGGGGCTTTTAATTCGCGCTTTAATTGCCTCGGACAATGAAAACAGCATTCACAAACTTCCACTGTAGTAATTCGTACTTAATAGTACAAGAAATTTTTGAGTCACCATACATTGCATACAAGAACATTAATGAGTAACAATTTAATAGTTCGTGTGAAAAATGAAATAACAACTTGTATTAATTTAGATATTATTCTCCAGCTTCGCAAGTACTCATAATTAATTTTTTTAATAAACGATGCAAATTATGCGTTTTGCACTGGAATCTCATTGGTTGAGTGGTTTGTTTCATTTCAATAAAACAGTAGTCGCAATGCACCAATCTCACATCATAAGAGCGGTTTGTCTTAGGGTTTGTTTGGGCATCATCTACTTGGCGACTCTTAGACGGTTTCAGTTATTTTTCCTCGCCAATCGTCTCCATCTTACTGTAACCTCCGTATGGGAATACGAAGACATAAAGGCGGTCACCTCGTTGAGAATTCATAAACAAGAATAATAGAGACGCTTTGATCTTTTCCCATTGTTCCAAAATGAATCTTTTCTCTGACAAAAACAGTAATCGCGGAAGACACGTGTTGGCGCGATAAATTATTCATTAGGAAACACGGACACGGAAATTCGATTTATTTCTGCGATTTCCGGACTTTTGAACAAAAGTGGGACGAGTTATATTTCAACAAGTTATTAAAAATGATTTTGTCTTTTATGACAGTCAAGTCTAATTTATTCATAAATGTTAAAATTACAAAAAGACTTTGGAGCCAAATTTTTCCATAATTGTCTTTTTTTTCGCGTAAAACATTTTTACAATTATTCTGATGCAAGGTCAAATTATTTAATTGTGGCCCTTAATATTTTATATTTTCCTGTATATGCTAATAAAAAAATCGATTGGATCCAGCGAATTTTTCTAAGGTTATATTTCATGCAATTTAAAGGGGAAAATGAGCGTTGAAAATACAATGTATTTTAAGTTTAAACCTTTAAAAAACCCACAAAACTTCAACAAAATTTTCTCTTCATATAAAAAGTAAATTCTTGGCTTCATTTAAAAAAATAAAAAAGGCAAAACAAAGTTTAACCAAAAGTTTAAGAGAATCCAAATAAAAAATTTAAAAAAGTTATTAGCGTTGACTTTTTCCGACTTTTCTAAGACATAAGCAAAACTTATTCTTCCAAGAAGCAACAATATCGGTCACATCTTACGTCACTCTTTCTGGAAGTTGCCAGAAATCAAAACCAAATATCATTATTTTCTCAGATAAAGTCCGAGAAAAGTTTTTTCACACTATATTCTACAATTCTTGATGTCGAATCTCTGGAAACCATAACTAATTCAAAACGAAATATTGCCTTTAGTTGCGTCGCTCCTTTGAGCATAGAATGGAAAAAAATCCACAACTGTTCAAACGATTCGAAAATTCTTCTCGCTTGTTTACAGTTGTGGAAATATAAAATGGAATTTTTTTTTATTATTATTTCATATATTTCGTTTATATTTATGAATAGCTACGTGTGATCTGTGTTTCAAATTATTGAGATTTATTTTATTCGAAGGACCGCAAGTTTCTCGGAATTTTTTTTTATTGGAATCCAAATGATCTTATAAAACTTCAAACAAGGTTATTTATTTCGAGAAATAAAAAGTACACGTTGAAAAAATAATGGCGGAGATTGAGAATAAATGAATAAACAATCAATGCTGAGTTCTGTAAAAGTTTGTTCGGATTTTATAGAACTTTTGACAAAAGAAAAATGCTTATTTATTATTTGCACACTGATTTATTTTGAAATTCAATTCGGAAGAAAAAAATGTGTTATTTGAATTGCAACGAAATCCTATATCGGAATTTTTTTTAGATAAAATTGAAAGCACAAAAATTTAACAATGTAAACAACTTTTTGGGTGTAGGTCAAAATTGAACGAAAATAATTCATTTGATAGAATTTTAGAATGATGCATTCTTATTCAATAACTTCCTGCATACCAATTTACAATTGTTATTAAAATTAAATTGGCATTGTTATTTGTGTCTGCATGAGAAAATTTCCCCATCACATTCTGATAGGTTTAAGCGTAAGTAATCTCTAGAGCGAAAGATATAATATTTTAAAAGAAATGCATTTTAATATTTTCTTTTTATGAAAATAAATACTGACAGGTTCGTTTCCATTACTGCATGCGCTATTACTTTGAATATATAATGATACTGTTCACTTCGATAGAAATAGCATTTTTACTACTTAACATAGATAACATTTTATTTGTTTTTACAAATTTGCAATCAAGAGAATTATGCATATTTTGTATCGAGCACAAACCGCCAGAGTCCATTATGCTGGTTAAATTTTTAGCTTTTTTTGGCAATCGTAATAACAATAACTACCTCATTTATTTCAGTTAATTTTTAAGCTATAAATTGCTACTATAAGTTTAACTATTGATAAAAGAAATTGACTTGGAACGCTTCAATTTTTATAATGGTCATTTTAAATTGAAAACGTCCTTTTCAATTAAACAATATTAATAAATATTATTGAATAGCAATAAAACATTAGAATGTAAAAAATACCTGTGTTTCGGTGACGTGCATTATGATCGCTAGATTAGTTAGGTGACTGCACTGACAAACAGTGTGGCTTCTGTTAGTGTACTTCAACCAGCATCCATCAGTTGACCAGCTCCTAAAAAAATTTCAAATATGAAGATTTAAAGAATGGAAATATCAAATTTAAATACATAACAATAATAACTAACTTACTAAATATGAAACAATGCTCTTATATTGTAAATAACTGAATACAAAATGACAGACACTTGCAATAAAAAAGTTTGAAATTTAAGTACTCGCTTATTCGAAGAATGTACCTGCAAACAAACCATCGGTTTACCGCTTGGTTTGCTTTGAATTATTTCGAACTGCAGTATAACTGTTCAATAACAGTAGTTATGCGTCTATTCTTCAAGAGTATAACGAGCAGCGTATCGTAATGTTGGGAATCCCGGTCCGGATATAAATATTATTATTTTTATTATAATTAACAAAATACAACAAACAAATAATAATAGTAAAATTTAAAAAAGTTGGCGATTTTAAGTTTCATTTCCTTATTAGTTTTAAAGAGAAAAAAAAGACACCTTTTTACCAACGACCCTTTGAAATGTAATGAACTAACTTTCTAAATATTACTTGAGAAACTAATATTAATGTAACCGAAATTCATAATTTAATTGATAAATTTTAATTTACAAGCATTTTACAACTACGGATATATTTATACAACCAATAAAACAAGAGCGAATAACTATTTTATCGAAGAACGCTGGCTCTTTTTCCATTGAGTAAAATATATAAAATTTTCTATCCAAATATATAACACTTTCTTTAAAAGAGAAATTGACATTTCTGCGATATATAAAGTTATAGTTTTTGGAGATTTAACTAAACTTTTTATTTCATGTATTTATTCTGCTAAATTTATATTTGAAATCAAATATAAAGGCAGTGTAAAAGATTTTATTTTTTTTATCGTTATTCCAATATTTGAGCAGAAAAGATGTCTTCAAGTTGAAGTAGAATAAATATAATGGAATGATTTAGATGAAAGAATAAAAAAAAATGGCGGACTGAACATTCGTAATATCATTGAATGTATAAATGTCAAGAAAAGGACGATTCTATATTTCACATATGAGTTTCGAACTATTCAGAGATCTTTGGTAGAACGTTTATTTCTTTAGATAGAAATATCAACTATTCGTTTTTTTATAGAGTAAAGTGATAAAAAAAATGGCGACCGAATATCGAAACAGACATATGGCAAATAAAAACGTGATTGTCATACCAATGTTTTTTTATTTCGTGTAATATGAATATTATTTTGCATGTTTATGGAATAAAATGGAAATAAAACGACAATATAAAAATAGTGTTCGGAAAATGAGTAGTTTCATTACAGTTCGAATTGTAGGAATGTTTTGAAATGAGATGAATGTTTATGATAAGATAATGGATTTTTGAATTATTTTTCTTTCGTAAAACTAATCATAAAATAAATACGATTAGAATTTTTTAAACCAAGGAAGAAAATCGTTCAAATATAACTATCATAAAAGTCGTCAGTACAAGAGAAATGATAAATCCTTAAAAAAATACTAGAATTGTGATGGTAGTATGAAAATAACAAGGGCGTGTTCTTCTTGTTTTTATCGTTTCAAACTGGGCATTGCTTTTCTAGCAGATAAAAAAATCGAAATGTAGACTAAAACTAATTATAAAAAGAAAAATTTAAATCCGATAAAATATATAAATTTCGATTTTAGAAATCAAAATGTATGCCTTAATTTTGTACATTAAATATTCAAAATATATATTTTAATGTTACAAAATAAAAATCATACATTTTACAAATAAAGTTTTTAAAAAAAATACTTTTCTATTTAAATGCAAACTATACTTAAAAACCAAAAAATAACAAATTAGGAACGCAAAATCAACGTATGTTTTTTTTCCCTGCCTTTTAACAACATGAATGGTGAAAACCGTTTTACAGCGGTACTGCAATATAGAATTTCATTTAATCAAATTTATTTAAAATAGATAATTTTATTAGATTAATTTGAACAAACTTCAATTTCATTTTCAGAATTTAACTGACTATTTATTTTAAAAAATCAATATTCCTATTAAGCATAAAAACATGTAAAACTAAAAACTCTTCGACGACAGAAATTCTTAGAAAACACAAAGAATTCTGTTTTTGAAATACAAACATGATATCCTATTTTTATTTGAATTCTATGCATTTATATACTTTATTGGATATTTCATCAACAAATAAAAATCCTCAAACTTCATTCATGAAAAATAAAATTTCCTTAATAACACAGCAATAAAATACTATAAAAACCAATATCAAGATACTTAATAAATCCCATAAATTACCAATAACCAACAAGCATTACTGAAAAAGAAATCGACTCGCATTCAACCGTCTTCAAGTGAAAATATCAAGGAGTCCTTCGAACAACTAATAAACCTCTAAAAACGACAGAAAAACATCTCGAGGAAATAACATCGTAAAGAAATAATTTATTTGTGCTTTTAGAAAGCGTCCTTCGATGGCCTGAGTGTTTAACAAAGAAATAATAGGACGCTTATTTTTATACGCCCATGCCAACAAATACTTCAGATTTATCTGTATTACTACTCAATAGCCAATATTTCATAATGAAATGGCTGTGGACATTAGTCCTTTATGTATACTAAGGGAAATGTTCATTTACGATAGAGAATGAAATGGATGTAAGGCATTGGAGGGCTTTTAAAAAAAATGTTGTTGTGTATTGCTATTCAGCAATAGTAAAATTGTCTAAGAGGACTATGTTGGATAATATATTTTTTAAACTGTAAGAAGCGTTTTCACCATTCATTTATTAAAAGGCAGGAAAGAAAACAAATACTGAATTTGTGTTTCCAAATTTGTTATTATTTTTTCACTATTTTTGTTTATTGAGTTTTTTAATTTTGTAAGGATAATATGTAATTGAAATATCTACAGTTTTATTGCATTTGAAAGAAAAACTAAGTTAACTTAAACGTTTTTAAAATAAATTTTCTTTACGATTTTTTTTTTCTACCATCAATTATCATAACACAAATTTGTAAATAAAATTTTAACTTACCTTAATTGATAGTCCCAAAACACACAAAGAGGATTTGACACATTTTCAACCTAAGAAAGAAAAATAAAGGAATAAGTACTTTTGCTTTGATAAAATAAACATTTTATAAGCAGTTTATTTTCAAAAACTCAATGTCAATAGGATTTTTAATCAAATAATAATATAGCCAGGATTTAAGGTGCATTATTTGTTCTCTACAAATCAGTTGACAGAGAAATACAATTTTTAATCAGAATGCAAACTTAAATGAATTTTTATATATGTGCAGTTGTATGCTTAACTATATATATGTTATATTGCATTGCTATTCGTAAATATTAATAAAATTATCTGTCATTGCTTGATTTCCCTTGTTGAAAGTCTAAATATGAATGAAAAGAATAAAACAAAAAATCATTGACTAATTCTTTAATTTAACATTAAATATCAATACGTATGATTTGCGGTAACGATGTTTGCTTACAAGCACACAGCTTTTGAACTTTTCTTATTTTGATTTCATGAAATGTTTCCAAATTCGTACTCCAACTGTTCTTGTAATTTTAATTAAATTTTAAATATATCACAGACTTAAAATCAACAATCTTTTATAAACAGGCTTAATAAAAAAAAACTGCACGGATTATCATCAGTTAACAAAGTAACCGAGAAATTTCCTCAACATTAATCTCCTAATTGGGTATCAATTTCAAAGGGTTTACTGTCGAGTGACGGGGTTATTCGTCTGCCTATTTTCATCCCCTTTTCAGAGATTTAACACAGCCAAGGGTGGTGGTGGATTAAGACTCACGTTACCTTTTTCTCCTATGAGCCCAAGGGCCATTTCTGCCACCTCGTGGATAAAAAAAATGAGAAATTATTTTTTTCGTTCTCCCTTTCTTTTGACCCTGTCTTAATGCAAGAAAAAAAGATGGAATAGGTTGATATTTTTACCTGTGGTTCGAAATGGATAAGAACATTAATGTCATTATAATGGATTAACATCAGGTTAGAGATTGCAAGTTCGGAAGCCAATTAAACTCAAGTAGCATTAGTTGGACCTTAATTCGCCTATCCAAATATTGCACTTACATGCTATTGGCAACGGGCCTCGTAATTTTGTAAAGCGGCCAGCAGTACGTAACACAGCCTCACAGGGGCATTGTATACGGAATACTGCCAGGACATTGAAGCCTTAACGTGCATCAGCCTTCCTTGAATGAGTTTATTTTTCCTTTAATTTTTTTATCAACGAGAACCCTTACATCTGACGAATGTTAAATCTAAATACCAACGGCTTACTAACTGGATACTCAGTCCCTAATATTCCGTTTCGTCGCTTAAAAATGCGAATGCAGCTACCACGACTTCGACTTTAGAACATATAAAAAATCAGGCGAAATTTTACAAAGAAACATGGAAAATTGTATATTCTCCCCACCAAGAACCCAACAAAATGTTTCCACAAGAAAAATGCTTCGAACTTTTTCTGTCTTCGGAACTTTTTCCCCTGTCACGTCATTACCATTTCTGTCTCAGTTAGCACAAAAACCTTTCCTGCTCCGTCCCCGCTCTCAAACTTCCCTGCTTTTTCGTAAGTTGGTGGAAAATAAGTTATTTTTATATAGAAGGTTACAATTCCATGTATCGGAATGCCAGTTAATAACGATCCAAGTCAACTTTCAAGATGTTCCGACTATCGCATAAGACCGGGCTTACCATACCAAATTTCAAGGGAACCCAAAGACTGGTCCAGGGAATCTGGTTTTAAATATGCTGACACACTATTTACATAAAGATAACGTATTTTTCTTTCAGTTTGTTTAACATTTTTCGATTCGGGATTATAATAGTTTGATGGTCAACACATATTAATTCTCTGCTAGTTATGAAATGTAAGGATGTAGTGAAACCATATAGATGGGACCACCAAACAGAGGTGCATACATTTTAATGTAACCTTGAAACCAGAAAAGACTCGAAAGATCTCAACAGACCCTGACCAAGATCGGTCAGTCGGTCACAGTTAAGAAATTCACCATATTAATAATGGAACAATGTATTTATTATTCTTCCTAAGTAATCAACAACCTTCATGGAAATAGGAAATTAGTTATATTTTAGCTAAATTTTATAAGGGGAGACTCGGAGATGCGCAACTTGTACTGAAGTATGACTTAGGCAATGAATATTAACTTCTGACTTCTAGCATTCCTGTTCTGAAACGTTCAGTCTTTTCTCTACTTTATTAATTGTTTACATAAATGAATGAAATCTGGGGTGGACTTGAATCGTTGTTGCTCTGGAAAGTCCAGATATTCTTTTCCGACCCCGAAAATTTTAGCGCTATTTCGATTTGATCAATGGCTGAGGCGTTAAAGAAAAAGTTATAAAGACGCGGGTACTTTTTTCTTCTAGACCTTTTCCCTCGAAATAAACTCTTTGAAATAAAGAAAAAACTATCGCGAAATAGACATCTATGGAGTTTGAGGTCTAGGCGAACGATGAATCATTGAAATAGACTTTTGGACGCGGACCATTTCGTTTAAAAGTAACTATTTCTAACTATTAAGAAAATGCAGTGTGATGAGCAATAAAAAAAAACACTTGCGAGAAAAATGTAAAAATAACTATCTCATAAATTCCGTGTTTAACATGTTACTTTAAAAAGACTGTCCATTCTGAATTGGGAACGCTGAATCATTGTAATAGATTTTTGGCTGCGGACCATTTCGTTTAAAAGTAACTTTTTCTAACTATTAAGAAAATGCAGTATGATGAGCAATAAAAAACAATAACGAAAGGAATGCAAAAATAACTATATCTCACAAAAATTCTTCGTTTAGCATGTTACTTTAAAATGACTGCCCATGCTGAATTGGGAACGATGAATCATTGTAATGATTTTTGGCTGCGGACCATGTCGTTTAAAAGTATCTTTTTCTAACTATTAAGAAAATGCATGTATGATGAGCAATAAAAAACAATAACGAAAAGAATGCAAAAATAACTATATCTAAAAATTCTTCGTTTAGCATGTTACTTTAAAAGACTGCCATGCTGAATTGGGAACGATGAATCATTGTAATAGATTTTTGACTGCGGACCATGTCGTTTAAAAGTATTTTTTTAACTATTAAGAAATGCAGTATGATGAGCAATAAAAAACAATAACGAAAGAATGCAAAAATAACTATATCTCACAAAAATTCTTCGTTAGCATGTTACTTTAAAATGCTGCCCATGCTAGAAATTCATATTGTAAAAATTTTAGAGCACATTCAAGGATTTCTAAAAATCTCGTTTCAGACTTTTTCAAGGAAAGTCTGTATGCCCTAAAGACCAATTAAAAAAATCCTATATCTTTTTTGTTAGCATGTACTTAAAAATCCCATGTGAATTGGAACAAACATGAATAATTTTTGGCTGCGACATGTCGTTTAAGTACTTTTTAACTATAAGAAAATGCAGTATATAGCTAAAAAAATAACAAAGGATGCAAAATAACATATTACAAATTTCGTTTACATTTACTTTAAAGACTGATGCATTGGGAACAGATCATTGTAATATGATTCTCGGCATTCTTAAACTTTTTACATTAGAAAATGTATATGGCAATACAAACATACAAAAATAATTAACTAATTAACAAACTTATTTTCATACAACTAAAAAGCTTGCCATTAATTAATCCTTTATTATAAATTTAGTCAAAGGAGTACATATTTTAAGTGACTTAGTTTATTGAAATGTAAAGTACAATCTTACATTTAGTTTAAAAATAAATAATGCGATTCTGAAATTTTAATATAGTCATTTTTAAAAAAAAAAAGCATATAAGTTTATTTACATAAAATAATTCGATTATTAAATTTTAAAATATAATTAAATATAATTTTTAAAATCTTTAGCTTAATGCAAGTTAAAATTCCTAAATAATGTTAAATGAAAATAGAATCTTTATTTGATACTTTACCATTTGAAAAAACTGTTTTCTCGAAAACGCTTCAAGAATCTTAATAATTAATTTTAGTTGAATTCATAACTTGAAAGGTAAATAAGAATCTTAAGAACCGCTGAAATTCCAAAAGTAAATATTTCTGTTTAAGATCAATAAAAATTTATAACACATTTAAAAAAAGGAACGCCTAATATTTCATTAATTCTTAAGTAAATAAATACCAAAAACATTTAAATGCGTTAACGTTAGATTTCGAATATGAAAACAGAAATAGAATAGTAAACAATTTCGTTTTACCTAAATTTATAGAACTATTTGAACTATTTTTAACTTAACTCTTTAAAACAAACTTCAAGTTGCGAGCAAAATTCAATTAAAAACAACGTACAAAAATTTGTGTTTTTAAATTTGTGTTAAGAAAAAAAAAGTAACACATTTTAAATCGTTTATGCTTTATCATTGTGGAAATGTGTTTTAGTTTGACGGCAATATTTTTTTTAGCCTTTATTGATTACGTAGGGAAATAAAGACATATAATGGGAACAAGTAAGGTAAACGTTTATACGACATTATGCTATTTTATTATTTTTTTGTCATATTAAACGAGACCAATGAAGAATACTTAAATTTTTTTTAGCAAAGAGATAAGTACACTTGAAATTTTTTAATGAAATTGGAATCAGATTGATTTTTTTAACTAGGCAAGATTTAATTTATTTTCAGATAATGAAATTAAATGATAGTTTTTTAATTAAATAATCTATGAGATTATTAGGAAAAACTATTCTTTAAAATCATCACAATCATTACGATTTCGAAATAATTCAATACTTTATTCAAAATATGTTCATTCTTTTTATGTCAAATATATCCTCTTTGAAACCTCTTATTGAAACAAACTTCCCTCACAAAATTACTACGAAAGCGTAACCCCTCAAATACGAACATTAATAACGATAATAACCCCACAGGGAACCAAAGAACATCACCAGTAGGCATTGTGGTTAAAGCATTTGCGACCAGAATTGAATTGCCAAATGGTGAAATGTTTCAAGCCAACAGAGATATTTCCATAGATGCTTCTTCTCTCATTAAAATATTACAGGAAGAGGCCCTAGTGGAAAACTGACCAATATACTTGACCGCATCATTAAGCGATTGAATTGAGATATAAACCTGTAGTAAGTCCCTAGAGATTTCCCGGAATAGATGCTGAACGTTTTCCGTATAGGCTACTTATTTCAACAAAATATTAAAGGAAGAAGCGTGGAGTGAAACTCTCCAATGACCTTGATTCGTTTTTATATTTAGCGATTCAATTGAGATACGGGCTTTAAGTTAGTCCCTAGAGATTCCGCGCAATAGAGGGGGGAGGGGAGTCCCCATGGGTTAATTAACCTCTGGTTAGTCCCTAAACTGAGAGTTTGCTTAATGTGTCCACAGATCGTGACTGCAGGTTTTTGGTATTTTATTGAAAGCGTTTCTGGTTTACAAATGAATGGATAAATTAAGTTCGATGTATGTGTCTTACGGTAATGAAAATCGGAGTTGTAGCTAGTTTCACAGGAGGTATAATCAATCCTGCTTGCATTCCTGTATTGTATTTCATTGGTAGTAGGACACGGTAAGCACCGCTCACTACATTAATTAAGCAATCGAGACCTTCCTGTGGAACTGCTGACACTCAAGACGTGAAACATGTCCATTAAGTTTGTAGCTTACTACATTCTGGTTTTGATGTTGTGAAGAAGGAAATGAACCTAATTATTAATGGAAAACATTTACCACTAGTAACGACACGTGTAACGAACGGAATAGAATGACTGACCAATTGGACCCTTATTTTTCCCTCTCAGAAATAAAATGCATGCTTAACCTTTAAGTGTGAATGGGGTTGAATATCTAGATATGTTTCGGAAGAAGGCAAAAAATACATACAAAAATATCTTTCCTTTTAGAAAAGGGCCGTAAGGATATCTATTCGTGTTACTAATTCCCTCGCCTAATACCCCTTCTAGCGTGAAAAGAGAAATCTCATAAGAAACTTAGTTTCGGGCACCGCATTTCTTTTCTTGGCCCGTGTCTCTTTTCGATTTCCGGTCCACTCGCACCACTGACGGAACTCGGAGAGAAATGTGTGCAGCGGCAGAAAAAAGAATCAATCGCCGAATCGGTTGGTAGTGTTGTAACTAGAGTTACTCAATGTCAACTTGTAGTGATATGTGCAGAGTCACGACAACTAGTAAAATTGGAAGGTTGGAGAACGCTTTTCTCATCGACTACTAGTAAATTTGGCGGAATTATGAACTTTTTTCTCACCGCCCGATTCAATTTAGTATCGATTATACGCTCTCTAGGCTAATAGCGATTCAACGTGCGTTCACCAGAATTAGGACCTTGGAGGAAGCGGAAAGAAATATCACCAAGGCTGTCCCGACTGTCTGCTTATGTATAGAGCCAATATCTACCGACTCTACTTAACTCACGATGGACTGATTTGTAAACATACTTGTGGGTCTACGGTCTATTTTAGACTACGGACCATTGGTAGAAGCCCTCTGATGGTGAAAGTCTCCAAAGAGCAACGTTCATTCTTGCAGGAAGGGGGATTTGAACCCACATGCTTCGGATCCGCGAACAGAGACGGGTGTAGGTAATTTCGAATCGCAGTTGAGTACAGAGGCCAACACCTAAGCAGTCCACATATAACAATTACCAGAATTTATTGATTTATTTTGCATATTTAAGTAATAATACCATTGATTGTAAATGGTAAACACAAGGTAGTAGTTAACATTTTACCATCATGAGTTATAGTTAGCTTCGAAGACGTTCACACGCGTAATGGATAATTTTTTTGAACTCAATTATCAGTGGATTACAAACATGAAGAAATACCACCATGTTCAACAAAAATGACAGTTACAGCTACGTCAAAGCAACAACCAATGACAAGGCGAGAAGAAAGAGAAATAAAATGTAGTTAGTGGAATTACGCCCGCTCTTGTCTAGGAAATTTTATAGGATTCGTTGAATGAGGTTTTTTGGGTTGAAATGTTACGACATTTTCCTTTTACACCTGGACAGGGGCTCTTTTGAAATTAATCCGATACATTTCGTTGGCTTTTTGAAGTGATATTTCTTTTGAACTGAAACTTTTCAAAGAAAGCCAATTTTTTAGTTTGTGATTCAATCAAATATACGAGGCTTTTTGGGTTTTGAAAGTTTTTTTTTCGAAAATTATTGCGTATGGCAGGAAAAGGAAAGTGAAAATTATATTTATTTGTAGAGTTATCAGTACTAAAGCAATGAAAGTAGGAAAGTTATTGTATTATTATTGTAGAACTGAACCAAAAGTTTCTTCGTAATGTGGACATACTACAAGATATTTCGATGTAAACAAACTTTACTATTGTTCAATTTATACCATTCAACCTTATAAGCTCTTATTTTAAGCTGCATTTCAAAATTTTAATAAAACGCCATAGTATAAACAACTTTTTTTTTGTTACACTGTAAAAAAAAATTCAATCATGTTCAAATGCGCCGTATTTTACATAATTTTGTTAAGTATAGTTTAACATTAAAATGCGTTGACAAAAACATCACATAAAATTTCAATTTAGTTTTAGTTTAGTTTAGTTAATTCTTTTCGATCCCAACCAGCACATTCTTTAATAGAAATTCCAACAAAAATGTTTACGTCACAAAGTAGTAATCACACCGCCCGCCAGGAGTATATTCCGATAAAGAATCTCAATCGATTAATTGTTACGCAACTCAAAGTGCATCGATAAAATGATCAGCATCGAAAAGAAAAAGATAAATGTATTGACAGTAAACAGGCGTGGACTTGAGCGGTCCCACATCCCCAATCCCAATAGCTTCGTGGAGGTGACAAAATTGTAACTCGTATATTCTGTTACAATTAGTTTTATAATAATATTTATAAACAATTTTAAATACGCTGTATACAAAAAACAAGTTTTTATAGTAACAGTGCATTTTTCCAATCTGAGATCATTCAAAACACATTTCGTAGTTTCAACAGTTATAGTATAGCAGTTGGTAAGAAATAACACGTCAATGGAAAAAGAAAGCCGAACAACAAGCTTCACGAATTGTGAGTGTTTTTACCGGTGACGTATCGCTTACTTAAAAGTCAGATACCGACTAATTCAATTAAATTTTTACGAGTGTGAACGATACCAATCGACGTGCATTTGAAAGGACTGTTGTTTGCAAATGTATTTAAAATTCACGCAACTTCCCCAATGTTGATTTCGTATTTATTTACTGAAGGTTAGTCCAGTGACACTTGAAGTTTTGTTAAACCAAAGAAGACAATCCATGTCTTTTCCATTGTAGGAGATAAGTTGTACCAGTAGTTGGTAATTGCCGTGTACTTTGTGTCTTTTGTGGTGTGTTAAACTGAAGAAATAGTTTGGGGGAGGGTTTGGTATAGATTCCTACTTTGTGGCTGTTTGTTGGTAGTCCTTTCTGACTATCCTACGGCATAGTAGTCGATTTTTAGTTCTGCATTGTTTGGTAACTGCTGAACTTAAACAACTTAAGTTTAATTTAGTTTGAATTATCGTCGCACTAGAGCTACACGAGGGCTATTACTTAACAACTTAAATAAAATACTATTTATTAAAATTTTATGACAATTTCGTAGTCGAAAAGTTAATCACTGTAACAAATCCGGCAGGTTACCATTCCAAACAAATGCCTTCTGCTTAGGATGTAGCAAAAGGCTTTAGAGGAGACCAGACGTACTGCATTTCGCAATACAGTTTAGTTTGTAATTGAACTATCTAACTATAAAAACTGTGCAAAAAAAACCCGTTTTACTTTTTTACAGTATTTTTAAACAAAAACAACGAAAATAAAATATGATTTATTAAAAATTATCATGATTTCATAGTCGAAAAGTTATTCACTGAAACAAATCTGGTCAAGCTACTTCTGCTAACCACAAAAAAAAATAATGTATCCCAATCCATCAAAGGTATCACCGACGAAAATTAATCCCCTTCAGAATAAATCAGCGGCGTTAATAAATACACGGTGGATTAGTGCGTGAAAGCGAAGGGATAGCCATTAATCGCATACAACCCAATGCGGTACGCGACAACCCATATTAATAGTTATCAGCGTGTCGAGGGCACAGAGGCCTGTCAAGCGTATGTTACACGGTGGCGGCTGAGTATTACTGGTTCAATCAGCTGGAGGTTGTAATTGGAAATAACCATATTCGTACCGGCCAGAACCAGAGTGGTATGTTTGTAAGTTGATATAATTCGAGATATACCGAATTTGGTATCAGATACAGATGTGCGTGTGAGGAAGAATGATTTGGGGAAAGTTATAGTATGTGAATCTGAATGTGATTTATGTAGTATAATTTTGAAACTGGTTTTATTAACTGAAATAAGTGATTAAATGATATTTTTCACTATGGTTTTGTAAAATTGAATAACAGAATCAACACGTTTTACTATGGTAACATAAAATATGCATTGGGGTACAGTATGTCTAAGAAGGAATTACTAATTAAACTCACCAAAACTGCTAGTGAATAACAATTTTAGATTGGCATATTGAAAATTAAAAGAACTCGTCAAGTTTATTGTTAGCATTGAAATAACTACAAAAGAGTAAAGTTCATTACGTATCATAAAATCCTATCGAATTTTACTTCTTTGTAACACTTAAATTCCTAAACGCATGATTAAGCTAAGATCATATTCTCAATTTAAATAATTAAATTCACCTTAATTCAAACCAATAACCACCTAAATGGTGCCACAAAAATTTCTCACCGTTTCGATAAATTGGACGATTCTGCAAAGGTCTAACACGCAAAAAAAGACAGAACCATTGAAAACAATGTTTCAAATCTAACCTGAAATTAATTACTTTACAACTGTCAACACAAAACGGATCTAAATATAACCCCATCTACAACACCATTCAACTCAACCATCCAGAAATAGATGCCCCAATATAATGTATCACCATTCACCAAACCCCCTTTAACTTGCCGCTTATCAAAATTCCTACCCAGAAACCGAATTTACAGGTCCTTTGAACACGTCACGCCGAATCAGACGCTTAGCGCTGCAGCGAAGCCTGAACTACAGGGAGAAGCGACACGTTAACTAGTAATCCGCACTTGGATAAGACACATGTCCAATTACATACATTTCCCTTTGGGGGTGTTAAGTGGTCTGAAGGCAAGGATAGTTAATAAATAGTTAATAGTTTGAGGTGATGGTGTGATAGAAATGCGTTTTAATTATGGGAGTTAAGATAGTAAATAAATAGTTGATAGTTTGTGGAAATGGTGCGAGGGAAATATGGGAGATAACGAAATCCATAGTGGTATTTTTTAAAGAGGAATTTTAGTTAAGTAATGTATAATTTTAGTTTTTTTCCCCAAGGGAAATAAATGTGGCAGTCAGTATTCTTTTAGTTAATAAATGTCATTCCGTAAAATCATTCGGAGTAGCTAGGTTTTGGAGGGAATATATAGTTGTAATGTTGTCGTAGGTAGATTTGAAATGATTTTTTTTTCTATCTAAATAGAGGAGCGAGGAATTTTACATATTTTTTCTTCCAAATATAAGTAAATTTAGCAAACGAAAAGGAATAATTATTGAATTTTCAAAAGAAAATAAATGAAAATAGTAAAAGTTTAATGTATAAATGTTTACTAGATAATTAAATACTAAGTGTTTGGCGCTTTTTTTTCAAGGAGAGCACAAATGTTGTGTGGAAACGATCAAAGTGACAGATTCTATTAAAAACCTACTTGTGTAATAATATTATATTTCAATTTAATTTTAATGAAAAAAGAGTCAATTATATTACTTCTAGCATACATAATTATTTGCCAATACTAGTCAATAGCTTATCTTTATTTTCTCAACCTTACTAATCCGAAAAGGTCACCCCCAAAGTCCTCAAACACTATCACAATATTAGTTCAAATGTGGATCCAACAGTTAGTCCAAGTTTCCGAAACCAATGACACCCTTCAATATTTACACAACAGCCTTTTCTCTATTGACTCAAACTCAATATTCCACCAAAATATTCACCAATCTCTTAGATCAAAGCAAATTCTTTTCATCAATCAAAACCAACTTTAACCGAAAATAGATAAAGAGGTTAAAATATTCTCTCTTAGCCATAAAATAAAAACTAAAAAACTCTTTATCCAAACATTTCTAGGAATATTGGGGTTAAATTGCATTAAGCACGTCCTTGTCCACTAATTCATAAACTGAATATTAACGGTCCTTCTATTTGTAGGGAGGCCTGCTTGGTTTTAATTCAATTTAACGCGGGAAGGCGGCAAACAGCAATCTGGAAAATTATGTTTAATCGAATTTTGAGGAGTCGGGGCAACACTTTTAATTGAGTTAGGAGAAGACGGTTGTGGGATTGGAAGATGGAGAAAAATAAGGGTTGTTTAGATAGATGATGATAGACGGGAAGCCCAGCTGATAAGGCGTTGGAATCTTCGAATTGAATTCGGTAAAGCGTAGGAATTCAGAACTACATGTTCTCGAATCGAATAATGTCTTGGACATTACCATCTTGTAATCGTATAGTGTAGTTAAAAGTACAAACGGAAAATTTCCATGTAGAATATGGCTTGTGCAAATTTCCATGTAGAATATGGCTTGCGCATGTCTAGTCTTTCGTTTTATGGAAGTTGTTAAAGGACTTTCGTCTAGGAAAATTATACAAGAATTTCTGGAAATGCAAATTCATTTTCAACATATCTTAATTGTAATCTTCTTTTCGATGCCTAACAGCTAGAACTAATACTGTAGAATTAGTTATAGCTATTAGACATCGAATAGAAGTTGACGCCGTAAACGCGTAGGTAGGATGTGTTTACCATGTCTCTTGGTCATAGATAAAAATTAAGAGGCGTGCGTGGTTCTGTTAAAGGTCCATATAGAAACATATTTTACCAGACAGGTGATTTTAAGGTAACAGGTGAAGAATTAAACCTATAACAATCTGATGCATCTCAAAAGTTTAAACAGCCAACTACATCGCCATCACTCGTTTTCTACGAGCATAATTGAACTTCGTTCCTTATTAAGCACGTACACTAGAGTTCCTTTGAATGAATAAGTTTATTAATTAAAAATCCATTCGTTCCAAACGTTCATAACTCAAACAACCCCGAAATAATCCTACCGCAGACGCCAAAGCACCGAACACATCCATCCAATCAGAACAAAAGCTTCAAGAGCATAAAACTTAGTACTGAATCGAAACCCAATCACGAAGCTCCAAACGATATTTTCTGTTTGGGTATCCATTTCTCGACGATAACTAGAATGTTGTTCCATTGCAGACGATCAATGACTGTGAGAATAGAACACGTGGACCAAATGCAACTTTTGTGCAATCCATCAGACGATACGGCAGCGGCTCTACGCTGCAACCGTGATCGACAATCGCGATTTATTATTAGGAATGCCGGAATGGCAACGGTTTGGTATGAGCCGCGATTTTAATGCCCCGCGAGGAAATTGAAGTTCTATGTTTGTGAAAGGAAATTTGTAAAGTTGTTTCCTAGAAAATAACGCTATTTATGTGTTAGAGATTGAATATAATGGGTTAGGGAAATTTCGGTATATGCAGAATCGCTCTTAGCATTAGCACACTGTGCTAATGCTAAGAGCGGCGAGACAATTTAGTTTTGAAATGGTTATTTATGATGAAATTTTAATTTAAATCATCATGCCAGACGAAAAGTATACAATTGGTGTGTAATTCGTCTTTATTGAAAAGGATTTTGAATTTTAATTTAAGAGTTTTGCTTTCTTATGTTAGACCCAAAAATAAATCTAAAAATTATATATTAAATATTTATAAATGAGAGAACTTGAATTGGGAAAATAAGACAAATAAATGTACAAATTCAATACTTGATGTTACCTTTCAAATAAATGCAAACTCTATTTTAGCAAAACTGATTACTTTTGTAATGTAACATTCATCGTTTTTTAATCAACATCAAAGAGAAATTATATTTGGCTTAAAAACAAATAAACAACTCACTTAAAACTCTATACTTTAATATAAAACATTAAATTCTTAATCCGCATTAAAAATAAACTCTTTTCTAGGAAAATCCAATCATCCCACACACAAATCTTCTAAGATATTTTAAATTTTATTTAAATTACATTTTTGCATAAAACATCAAAGGACCCATAGCCATAAATAAAATTAAATACAGTCAGATCAGTAGTTATATTTGATCTCGGCACCTATAATTTCCGCCTATGACTTCAAAAGCAAAGACTTAAGGAAAAAATATACTGAGAAATTAACGAATCTAAACAGGGACAAACATGACTATCGATACATTCCCAAGTAACGAGAGTTGGTGCAACAACTTAGCAGATTTTTTTAGACCAGACACTGAAAGGTTGTTAGTTTCAGTTTATTCAATAATACAGGATCGAGAAAGAGTTTATTTTAATTTAGCATTTATGTTACTACTCAAGACCTAAAACATGCTCGTTGTAAATTGGTTTTAAAAATCAAATGTATATTACTCATTTATAATTTTGGTGAACAAAGGAAATCTATTCATTTTGAAATTTTTTATTATAATGGTTTGGTAATATTGATAAACGTCGAGCAATGAATATTATTCGGCTAATAATATAGTGCAACGTTGATCAATCTAACCATACCATTATGCTCATACAATTTCAAAATGATAAAATTTTCACTAAAATTATTAAAATGCCGCGACAAGTGACTAGGTTAACCCGATAGAAGGCATTCACCAACTATTCGATAGAACAGTTTCATTGAATATACAAAAGCTTTTAACAACACTTAACTGAATAACTATAACAATTAACAGATGTTCTTGGAAGAAACAACACATGAGCTAACAAATTTCCTTCATTTTCACAATAAAACAACACTACTTGTTTCCTCGAAACCACAAAATTACAACTCAAGAGAAAAATAACTCCCATCTACGTTAAGGCGAGAAGAAAATGAACATTTCCAATTTCCGAAGATATCCTTTCGAATTCGAAGTGTGGATGGGGATGGTGGGTATTAAATTTTCGATTTATGAGATACCTTCTTCCCATTCCATGTTATCATTAGCGAGAGAGCCAAGTGTAAATGTATTGTTATTACTTTCTGCTTCAAAAGAACGACTGCGAAGAAATTGTGTAAAGCATCGATGAATGTTGCTTGTTGTAAATTGTGTTGCAGTAAGTTTCTTGAAGTGAAAAGACTATGAATTTTACGCTTGTGTATATAAGTTGGAGGATTTTTGTAAGAATGGTTTGCTGATTTGTAGAGATAAAATATTCGGTATTGTTTATCGAAATTTGATTTCGTGATATTAGTTTCGTACTAGAAGAACGAATTGAAAATTGTCTACATTTGTTTTTGTAATAGATCCATAAATATTTCTTTGATGAGTTGTTCTCCGAGTTTCGAATTTAAAATTTTATCGTTCTTTGGATGATTATATAGCTATGATGATGATATCTCCATATTTCTTTTAACTTTTACACGAATGATTTTGCCTCGGATATCAGAACTAGAACGGTGAAGACCAAATTCGATGAAACTCAGTTTCTCACTTCATTACTGCTTTATCTTTATCTCTGAGCAAAATATAGTAAGAAACCGAATGATATTATAATTTTTTAATTTAAAGCAAGAAAATAGCTGAATAAACCCGTTATTGATGAATTTCTACAACATAATCGTTATTATTTACCAACCCAACATGCATAAATTTGTCTTACACTTAAAAAAAATAATAAACCTACCTGCAAGTGCTTGAATGTAACAGTAATGGGCCTTGGCAGACTCAAAACTCGGTGACTCTCCAAAAGTGCGCCAATTACTATAGAATTGATAACACGTGTGGCATTGGTGACTGGCGGTTCTATAGTATGAACTTCGGATCCAAGAAGATCGCCAAGGCGATGGTGAACAAGAAGAACCAAGCGGGAAACGCCTGTAAGAAAGAAATAGTTAAATATTTCGTTGTTTAAGTCAATGAATAGCTAAATGTAAAAGGGCCTCAGGAAGATATCCGCACAAGCTTTATTTTTACTTAAATGTTTACAGAAGAATTGTACAGTAAAATTCTCCTGAGGACATGGTATCGTTTTACATTTGGCGAAAAAAAAATATTCTATTTATTTAAAGAACTCACCAAAATGATTAAACTAGTTATTCATATTTAAAGACATGCTATATCAGACTTACATCAAAAATAATTTGTTTATATCAAGACAATATAATCTTTTTTATGGAAAAATGATATAGCTCGAAATAGGTGTACATTTTATAATTTTAAAATCAGGGACAACTTAAGTTATTTGTTGAGTCTATTGCATAGAACTATAAACTTAATTAGGGAGGAAAAATTAAAATGTTATAAAATTGGATTATTTGTGTTTTATTTTCGGTAGTAGGACAATTTTATTATTAACACTTGACATTATTTTTTTAAATTACTACCAAAATATCTGAACATTATCGAAATAAGGTTCTTAGTTTACAAATGATAAACGACTCTTTTCGACCCTTTTACACTTTAAAACCATTAAATAAAGCAACACTATCATTCCGAAAAACCCCCTTTACATACAACAAAATGTCACACCCTTACAAGCGCCATAAACACAGACGCATTTTTACGACCGACTTTTTAGCGCTGCATCTTTTCCTAAAGGAAACCCTAGAAATCATTTAAGGACTTCGACAGACTTCGCACATCTTGTTATTATTTCTTTTTTTCTTGTGGTGAGGAGGGTGTAAACATATTTATGGCGGAAGGCAGTTAAAGATGAGACGATTTCTCTTTCTCAATTACGACAATTCGGAAGAAAGAGTTGGCAACAGTCCATGGGAGTTGTCATGGTGACAAAGGAAAATGGGATATGGGTCTGTTCCATTGTAGTTCTCTTTCTTTTTTTCGTTTATGGAGAATGGTACTTGTGTGAATACATTTTTTGATGGTTGGGATGTTACAAAAAATAAATGTCTGGAGTTAGTGTTGAATCTTGAGAATATTAGTTTTTTTTGCTATGTGAATCGAAATACAGTATTGCAACAACATCCAATTTGAAGGTTAAAAAACCTTTTACAGCAACTTTAGTGATTTTCTTGATGTTTATAATTTAAAAATCCTAAAATATTTAATTAAGAGTTCAGCTTTAAAAAAAGCAATGTTTTCATACGACGCCTTTTATAGGTAGTAATAAGATATTTTAAATATCGCATATTTAAAAAATATCGAAATCAATACAACTATTTTCCAATAATGGACTTCAACATTTTTAAGTAATCGTAAAAATTGTAAATTTCATAAAACAAAGCAAAACAAAAAAAACTGTAAAATGCATAAACATCAAAGAGAGATTACATTGGGTGAAAAATACAAATATACAACTAACTAAAAAAACTATGCTTTAATATAAAACATTCGATTCCTAATCCACATTCAAAATAAACTCTTTTAGAAAGAAAACCCAATCATCCCACACAAAAAGATATTTTCAAATTTATTTAAATTACATTTTCGCATAAAAAATCAAAGTACTCATAGCCGTATATAAAATTAAATAAAATCAGATAAGTAGGATAATATTCGATCTCTGCACCTTATAGTTGGCACCCACAACCTCACTTAAGGTAAAAATTAACTGAGCCATTAGCAAATCTGAAAACTACAAATAAGTACCCAAGTAACGTGAGTTAAGCAATATATCTTTACCTTGTTTAGCTGTGGCCAGCAATGCAGGTGCTGGCACCAAAAGTCGATCCTCGACCAGCCACCAGGTGGTGTCGAGTGGTGGTGGTAGCACCACGTCTGATATGTCCCATGACTCCACAACGTGTACTGCTGCCACTGCAATAATAAATATATTGAGTTAAGTAATGTAAAGTAGTAAGAAAACATCTATAGTATAACCTCAATTATAACTATTTTGTAATAAAAATCTTCGTTAATCACTTTATTATTATTATTTTTACTTAAAAGTTAAAAATATTAAAATTGTTAACCAATAAAAAATTAGTAATAATTTGTATTGCATCTTCATATTATTAAAACTGTTTATAAAACGATACTTTTTATTAGTTTAACATTACGAAACTATAAATTGAGAATTTAAACAATTGAACTTAGACATTACCTCTAATAGTATTACAAAATTGACATTTAAATGTATGTAATACCAAAAGAAGAACGTAGAATAACATCTCTCGTATAATAATTAAGAAAATTGGTTATTTTAAAACTAGATATAATGGATATATTAATAAAACAGGCCAAAAACAAATATTTAGTACAAAACTTTGAAATCATCGATGGGTATTAACGTACTGTGCATTGTATTATGCTGAACAACCCGGTAAACATTAATCAGACGAATTTATTTATGAATAAATAAATTTATATTCAGGAATTACAGAACGTTGAACACATTTTAATAACATAAATGCACAAACATTTTGGATAATAAATATCCTGAAATGGCATTGTTGTAAATAAGCATTGATCATTGAACCAAATACTTATAAATCTTACATTTAGTCATCATTGATCTAAAATGTGATTTCTATGCTATAAACTCAATACATTACCACCATCTAAAGCCTATTGATATTTAAATCATTTCATTGCAAGAATCGCACTGCGCTTTTGAAGCGCAGTTCTCACACCTATTTGTATATATTTCCTACATAATAAACTGCAACAAGAGATAAATCATAAAAGAAATTCTTTCAACGCCAATTTAGAGGCTCGTCCCTTACAACGCAACCTTAATTTATGTACACGGGAAAAAAGAAAAATGCATCGTGATTTTGATGAATTAGGACAATAAGTCTTCCATAAAGCAAGATGGATGGCTGCTTTGGGGGGTCGAAGAAAATCAACGACAAATTCTGGAATTAAGAAGACAACAAATAAAATATAGTTGTTGTAGGATACCAGTGAAACAAGTCAAACGGTTGTGACAAATTTGAATTAATGCAGGCGTAAATATATGTCGCCATCACAACGGGAGAGCCACAATTCAACGACGCCATTTTGGATATGTCATGAACAATGGTTGCAGCAAAAAGGGTTAACGTGGGGTAGTTTATTATTTATAGTTAGGTTGTCCATAGAATTCCCATCGATAACAGAAAGAATATATATCGAATCCAGAAGAAATCAGTTCTTGAAGCATTATATATGGCCCCTTGACAACCTCTAAAGAGGCTTAATACTGGTTTGAACGAGACTGGATTGATAGTTATGATAGAATTTAGGGTGACTAGACGAACTGAATTTTGCAGTACATTTTTGTTTGTTATTCAACTATCAAGCCATAAAAAATTGCAATAATTCAACTATGTAGCCATAATTTATATTGTTTTTTACAAACAAAAACATTGTAAATAAAATATGATTTATGAAAAAGTAATGATAATTTCAATGTCGAAAATTTAATCACTGAAACAAATCTGGTCGGGTTATGATCGTTCTACAAATAAACGAAAGAATTATATTTTTTATGATATATTTTGAAGAATTCCAAACTTAATATTCATAGTGAAACTGTTGCAACTGAGAACCGGTTAAGTGGAAACTTACTGAAACACCGTACTACATAATTTTTATATATTATTAATATTATCTAATATAAATAGAAAAACTTCAAATTAATATAACTCAGGCCATTTTCACTCCACACCTTCAATGTACAGAGAAAAATTGCATTAACTAATAACGCCAAAGGAGATACTTCACACCGAAAAAAGAAAAATAACTTCAACACAAAAAAAATCCATCTTTCCTTCAGGAATAAATCAATCTTGTCGTTCTTAGCGTCGTAAATCAACGGACCGAAATAAAAGACACGAGGAATGAAAAAAGAAAATTAGAAATCTGCGTCAATGCGTCTTGGAGAAATCTTTGGTAAAGGGAATTCATCAAATCTTGCGTAAAACGCCCGTCAACAACGTATTTGAGCGCGAGTTTAGCGTCAATGGAAGAAGGAATGGGCTATCAAAAGTAAAAATGGATGGGGATAAAATTCGTTGTATGCAGGTTTGGTTATTATAAACCGGTTAATTTTATTGAATAGAGTGTTTTATTATATTCAATTTTAGCTTAAAGAGTTTCATTTATTTTCGAATTCGATCAATCAAACAAAATGAGACGATGATTGGATGGTTATATTTGAATTTGGATGATTCCTCGATGAATGACCATTCAGCATAACATAATTAATAAAAAAAATATACAATTACCAATGAGTTTTTTATTTTAAATAACAACTTAAACTGCTTTAAGGCACTTAAAAGCTCATTTATTTCTCTTACTGAAGCCTAAGGAATATATTGCTTTACTCAGTAAAGAGTTAACTGTGACCCATAGCAAAACGTGGTTCAGGGAATTTTTAAAATTAGTAAAATAATATTTTTAATCACAGCTCAAGTCCAGTAAAAAAAATTTAAATCATACAGATCAAAAAGGGGATTGAATTCTTTTAATAATGGGTAAAACCTGCCGATTGAATCAAGATAAACGATTCATGTTTTTGTTTCTATGATAATTTTGTTGTTATGATTTCATTGTTTTTGTTTTCATTTTTTTTTCAGAGAAACTGTACGCACAGACATGTGGTTGTCCCAGCCTGACGCTGAACCTGGAGTGGTGTGATTCAGCCAGGAGCCAGCCGCTCTTTTCCTGGCTCCTCAGCAGGGCAGCTGCAGATTTCTGTTGCTGGTCGCGTGACAGATCATGCCAGGGATGGCGCTGGCGATCGTTCAGCAAATTGCTGCTCACGGCCAGGACAGACTAGAAAAGAAATGGAACATTTTACCGATAAGATTATCTAATGGCTATCTAATTGCACAGTAAAAAATTTTGGTGCAAGATTACAGCGGAATCCAGGAAGTTTCTAGCTGTCACCACTATTTGGAGCGTTGATTTACCACTCTTACGGTGTATCAAAGTTATGGTTTTACTATAAAACTGGTAAATTCAATCTTCATACAGTGGTGGCAGCTAGAAAGTTCTATGATTCTGGCTCAATCTTGCACCAATTTTTTTCAACAGTGTGAACTATTCGGGTAGGACTATCAAAACGGGGAATTTTAAGAGGTCTATGAAAACAGTCTAAAACTAACCAGTACGGCACCAATAAGCATATTTTATTTTGAAATTATTACAACCTATTTAGGACGAATAAAATATTAGACGCTATGAGCGGGATACGAATCTACAGAAATCAAAAGAGCTTTATTAAAAATTATTCATCATAAAAATTAAAAACCAATACGTCAATGAATTGCTTATAAGGAAACGTGTTACTAACTTGATGAGATACTTTGATCAACATATGCTGTATAATTCTTGATATTTTTAAATATTTTATATAATAAATCTCATTTAAAATTTCAGAAACAGACGCATCAAAGGATCTAAAGCACAATAAGCTTTTTTAGTAACGTTAATTAAAATTCATTTTAATTATGCAGTATAAAGATGTTTTTGCAGAAATGTATGTATGTACTACAAAATACATTTTTGTTGGGGGAAAATTAATACCCCATACTACATTATTTAAAAATTTGTTTAAGGTTGATATAAAGAAGAAAAAAATCGGAAATCATAATACTCAATATCCTTCCTCATATCGCTTCTTGACACAAGCCAAGTATGTATAAAAATTGAAAAATCTTGAGATGCGCAAAATCAACTAAATTAAAAAGTCTAATCAGCAAAATTAGCGATTAACATCAAACACAGCGCTTTACAAAGAATCAAATTTCAAATCCCCTAAGACTCTCCCTTTAGTAGGTAATTAAAATCTAATATCTATCCATGAATTTTAAGCAGCAGGAAAGTCCAACAAGAATCCAAAATATCGCGATGGAAAAAATAAAATCCATGCGATATAAACAAAATGTAACCCATTCTTCTATTTGGGCACATTCAGCGACACTTCATAATCGAGACGGGAGATTTTCGTCATTTTGAAGAGCAGCTTATTACTGCATTAGTTACTTAATTATATTTTGCATGATTTTTTTAAACACTATTTTCTCTATGCTCTTTATAGGCAATTGAAAAATGCTAAAAGCTTTTCATTTTCCAGAAAACAAAATTTTAAATTTTATACAACGGACTTACGTATTTGTATATTTCTCTTTAAAGACTTAAGAATTATATTTTTACAGTTTGTCTTAATAGATTATATCCAAAGATGTGGTAAATAGCGACCGTAAATGTCGATATTTCTAGACTCTTGATTACTTGAGTTGTTGTCGATGTAAATAAAATGTTATGGTTATAAAATTACCAATAAAATACGGTTCAAAAGTTCGTTGCACTTGAAAAAATTGTCCCTTTCTTTATTTCGTACACATGTGTCATTCCCCTCCCCCCCCCCCCCAAAAAAAAAAAAGAAAATTACAAAACAAATTATTGTTTGCAATGTGTCTTTTAACAACAAGTAATAATAACAATAAGTTAATTCATTAGCATCATCTCCATAAAAAGGGAACGTGGGAAAGGGAAGTGTAGAAATGTCTGTTTTTTGAAACTGCCTCGTGAATATTTTATCAGCATTTAATGCAAAACGGGGTGTCACTTGGCCTCATGCATTATTCATAACAATTTAATAAATACTAACAAAAAATACTTCTTAAAAATAAACCCTTCGTTCTCGACTTTGATACCAGAGTCCACCGAAAGAAGAGTAGTCCATTGTATTATAAGACTTTAATATGACGATGAGAACAATAATAATCGGCCACGTTCGAAGATTCTTTTGAATAATTTATTCTCTGGAGGGAGGAATCTACGGATTTGATATCGATCGGGAACCGATGAAAAATGTCGAGAGAAATGCAAATGATATTGAGAAATTTATGAAAGTTAATAAATCTATAATTGTTGAGAGATTAAATGGTACTTGTCGCGCGGTGTAAGTCGACATGTATTAGGTGCTTAAATGGGCGTCATAAGTACAATCAAATGCGTTTGTTGTTGAATAAACTACCTGTTTTAGAATTATTAAACGGAATTAAAAAAAATTGTTTAGTTTTGACACTACTGCCATCACATAATGAATATTGATTTGTTTGTTAAATATCAAATTATTATCTCAGAAATGTGTTAATATCTTTGAACTGTGAATATCTTGCAATTTTACTCGGCAATGAGAGAACATTGTAAGAAGCAAACAATTTAACTGCATAATTAAAGAACGAAAAAAACCAAATCTGACGTTTTAATTAACCAAAATTAGAGAAATACGCAAATTTAACATATCACTTTTTTGTGTCAAGTTCGTTTTATCAGGAAAAATTATTCGTAACACATTCTTCATACTCATAAATATTCATTCCTTAAGTACAAACTTATGAATAATCATTATCAAACTTTATAATATATCCCAGTATAGTTCCTATATATTCATTATTTCCAACGTTCGCTAACTTCCCGTTTTGCTATAAATATGCAATATGCATACATAACATTACAAAAAATTTGGAAAACACTAAAATTACTTGAAAGTCTTACACAACACCACATTTCCCTCCATATTACTGACACCTTGTCCTGAATAACCAAAAAAAAAACTAACTATAATTATTTTAGCTTTTTCTGTACCAAAAAATTCACCACAGCATCAAACAAAAATCAAAACAGAAATTGCTTGGCTTTAAGATTTCTTTTTTCCGCTTCGCCAACAAAAACACAACTTTGATTCCTCTTCTCTTTGACTTAATTACAAGTTCTTCGTGATAAGAAATCAATATCGCCCCATGTTAAAAGGTAGGATAAGAAAAATCTTGAACTAATAATTTTTAAGTAGAACGATGCAGTGCAAAAAGAAGGCTGATCGCAGAAGTGTACATTACAAAGTTTCATTAAGGAAAATTAATGAGGCCTCAGTTTCGTTATTATTTTTCATGCCTTGTGGTTGTGTTATTAGAAAAGAATATAATATGGTGTTGTTTGGATTGACAGTTTTCATAGAATGTATTAATATATTATGGTGAAACAGATAGTAAAAAAACCTTTATAAAAGATTTAATTTTACAAGTATATTATAAGTTCTAAAGGAAGCCCTAAAATTATAGAAGATTTAATTTCACAAGTATATTATAAATTCTTAAGGAAACCTTAAATTATAGAATATATTTAGAAATACCTATAAATGTCTGTAACTTTATTTTTATTATCTTAGCAGAAAATATAAAAATCGTGGTGTCAACTAATTACTTGTAAGAACTCTTTTTCAGAATCCTTAAGAATTTTGTTTACTCTTACATGCAAAATCGTTTTATTAATTGCTTTAATATTTCTTATAAGGTTTCTTCAAGAACCAATTTAACCATAAAAAACGTGCAAAGGTCAATTTAAATATATATTTTTTCGCCTTTTACCATCGGTTCTGGTCTTTTTAAATTGGTGTTAAAATGTTCATAATAATCACTGTCAGAGTGGCAGTGGTTAAAAAAATTAGAATGATTTAATAAAATTCAAACAAACACACTGAAACATCAGCAAAAAAAATTCACTAAACCCCCCCCCCCCCCCCCCCACTAACGCCATTCAACCAAAAAAAAACTTCATTTGTCTTTATTAAGTCCTCAATATATTACATACCAAAACACAAACAACATCATAGCCCCAAAATTAAAGCCAAAACAACAATGGTCATCGCTTAACTACAGCACCGTGTTCCTGCCACTGACAGAATGGGACGTACCCTTTGAACAGCGGCTAAAGCCCTAGCACCTGATGCCCCGTAGCTAGAGAGCCTAAATAAAAGAGGCCAGGCACCCTACCCGTAGCAAAATGCACCCCAAATAGTTTTTAGTAGGACGAATGGAATTTCTGGTTCGATTGTTTTTAAGGGAGTTGGTAGTTTTAAGGGTATGCTACCCCAAGGGTTGGTTTGGAGTTGAAGTTTTGTTGGTGCGATTGTATTGGTTGGAAAATGAAAAGTATGTGAAATAAGATGATGGTGTTTTACTGGTTTAGTTATAAATTGTGGCAAATAAAGGAATAAGGGTATTTATATTTGCTTTATTACTTAACAATTTCTTTAACTTTTTCAATCAATAAATCAAATGAAATGTCAGATTGGTCTTTTTTTTTATTCTGGTTTGTTCTTTTGTATCACAGTTTTTAGCATGCCATTATTACGCCATTGGTAAACGAAAATTGATGTCTTATGTATAAAATCTCAACAAAAATAAATCGAAGCTGTTCACCGCGGGAAAGAAAACACGTTATATCTGTAGCAGTCAAAAAAAGTCCTGAAAACCGCGTGCGATGTAGCTATACGATTCATTGAATGCCAGTTTAAGTGTAGGCCTCGTAAATAGACCACGGTTCTAAATCAATAATCCCCGTCGCCAAAATCCCCATGTAGCTCTAGTGCGAGGTGATTTCAACCAAAACCAAAAACTTCCACCAAACCATCTTTTTCCCATAAAAGCAATCCATCATCATAACTCACTTCTATTACCAATTAATTCTCTCATGATTCGCAAATGAATGCAATGAATCCTGCGGGGAAGCAAACAGGGCAGAAATACGCACCTCCGTAAAATTAATCAATTATAATTAACCCGACCGCCTTTGTAATCGGCTTCTCATTTTACACACCTGTCTTGGCAACCAACAATGAAGACTTTGTAAGTGCTTCAGGGCAGATGAGAATTGCTTTGTTTTTAAAATACAATGCATTTTTTTGCTCTTAAAAAATAGGGTTTTTTTTTAATTATTTAGGCGTTAAAAAATATTTTTTAATTAGCGATAAAAATACATATTTTTTAAATTCCTGGATAACATAAGAAAAATAATAGAGCTACAGGATAGTGAAAAGAAATGCAATTTTTTTTAATATGAAAAAAATGGAAATGCAAAAACAAAAAAAAAACATTTAATATAATAGGAAAGATCATAACACTGTTTAATTAGCGATAAAAATACATATTTTTTTAATTCCTGGATAACATAAGAAAAATAATAGAGCTACAGGATGTGAAAGAATGCAATTTTTTAATATGAAAAATGAAATGCAAACAAAAAAAACATTTAATATAATAGGAAAGATCATAACACTGTTTATGTTGATTTAAAACCTCATGCAATGCACATCTCTGGGTTAACATGTAAAAATAATTACAAATTTAAAACGCACTATATGTAACCAATATAAAGAGTAACTTATAGCATATACTCTGTAACTTATGCAATACACCGAGTAACTGTACAATTTACTATGCAACATGTAACAATGCCACTATGTAACAACGTTACAACATCTAATACATTACAATGTATATAAATTGCTAATGTAAGAGGAGGACTAGGTAATTTCCCGCTATGCTACTTCTTTTCAACATTTTAGTGAAAGAAGAATCGGGTGCGGAAATATTTCTGATATTTAGCCATTCATATGTTACGAGTAACATTATGCTTGGAATGTACCAACGTTAAATGTAATTTGTCTAACAATGTATAAAACTAACTTCTAACAAAGTATAAACATGTAACGAAACAATTAATTGTCTGTGACACTGTAAATAACGTAGTTAAGTTTCCGAGAAATAATCAATTAAGTGTAATTAACCATTCCGCCTTTGTAATCGGGCATCACTTAACACGCCTTACATTTACAGAACAATGAAGATCTAAGTGCCCGAGGCAGGTGTAAAGTGTTTCAAATATAAAAAAAAAATAACACCAAAACTTCGTCTTCAAATACTTGGGAGCTTTCAAAGCCACCGAAGGAAAAAAAATAAGTTTTTAATTGGATATAAGCGATGAAAAATAAGAAGAAATCCATAAAAACAAAGATTTTTTTATAGGTTAATTCAAAAAGTGTAATTGTTGCGAAAAAAAAGAAGTCCTTGTTCGGCATGTTCATTTTTGAACTGGGGATGAATAGTTAAGCCGTTGCCATTAGCTTTAAAGTAATCGCGTTAAATAGGATTTTTTTATCGTCGTTTTGCTTTTTTACCTTGTAACGTTATCAATTATCAATCAATGATTTAGGGTTTTTTGTATCTACTTTAAGAAATTAGATAGTTTTAAAAGATTTGTAAAGAAGAATACTTTGTCTTAATTTTGGATTTTTTTTTTTTTTTTTTTAGAAATATCGAGAAATGTGCTTTTTTAACTACATTTTTTAAAAACTGTGTTACAGTAATTAAAGGAATTACTAATTTGAAAATGATGTCATTATATTATAATTTATTACTCGGGATTTTATTTAATTTGAGACCAAGCTTTAAATTTATGAACCTTGAGCTTAATTTTAATTTTAAAATAGTTTTTTCTATTTACAACAGAAGGGAAAGTTAAATGTTTTTAATAAAAACTCGGTCCAAACGAAAATCACAAAAAATACATCTACACTAAAATCAAATAAAACGAGGAAGTTCTTAAAGAACTAAAATAGCCTATTTTCTTGTTTCCGAAATACTTACTGAAATTCTTATCGCAAAACGGTCGAATCGGTGGAAATGGTTAACCAATGAGCGATTCTTTGAGTTAGTAGTAACGACAGCTGTGATACCACAAATACGTTGAAGTAATTTTCTCTACGTCTAGTTTTAATACAATTCTAATTTTGGGGATGTTCAGGCCTAATACTCTATTTAATTTAGCCTTGATTCAACAGATACTAAATTTCCGTTAACCAAGAAATGTAACGAAAATCTGGAAACTAGTTACATTTTAGTCTACGATTACAAGTGGAACTCCACATAAAAAAAATCTGACTTCCCGTGTACTGAAGTCTGAATTGAAAAGCTTAGTGAAAGAACTTGCCAAGTGACATTTTCGAAAAAAAAATGAGATTTTTGTGTCAATGAACATATTATCCCATCCTGTAAAGATAATAAGTACCCCCTTTTTCATAAATTTTAATTTAAGTATACTTTTTACCTTCTGTAAGTGCCGTTTTTAACGTATCTAAAGGCAAACGAAAATCTTTACAGCTCATTTTCTTGTTGTCATCTTTTTGTCACTTAGCACTTCAATTGGGCCCAGCAACATATAATAGGGGAAATGGACCCCATATAAAAGAAATCGGGCTTTCCTTGTATACTGAAGTCAGAATTGGGCCCAGCAACAGATAAAAGAGTTAATGGACAATTGAGTAGACATACCTCCAGCAAGGCAGCTAGCACTCTCTGTCTGTGGGATGGGTCATCCATGACCCTTGTCCTCTCACCCATCTCGGACACGAGACGATGCAAGATGTCCGCAGAGTGGACGATGTCCCCGGCCATCAAGGGTTTGGAGTCAGTGATAACGGCGAGATCGGCTACTAAAGAGGTGATTGGGTCGCCGCGGTTCATCTGGAAAGACAAAATATAAAATTAATTTAGTTTTCAATCGAGTGTAGTATTCTTCATACTCGGCAAAAAAAATTACTTTTAATTTATCATCACAGTGTGATGGAAAAAATGGTGCAATCTCCCTGCACCGAGAATTTACATATAATGTAACACTTTTTGCGTGGTACTGGCGAAGTTTGCTTCACTGGCAGTGGTTGGATGCGCAAATCCTCTCTGTTTAAACTGTTGAAGTAAGTTGTTCATGTGACTCTGTATGTCGTGAATACATCAATCATAATAGTGTCTAGTGAGACTATTAGTAACGTTGTTATCACGTGTATAGACTAATATATCTTTTGTTATGTATCCTAGAATTTGGTAATTTGTAGCATTGTGCGCAGCGAATAGCGCTGTCTAGAACGGAGACCTTGAAAGTAACTATCGAAGTGTTATTTTTACTGTAAAATAAAGTGCAGCACTATGTGTAATGAACAAAGGTACATGGTGCGTGAAAAAGTACACACAAAGTGTAACAAAGTATAACCTGAAAAACTGCATATAGATTGTAAAGTGAACACACTATCTTAAACTATACTTAATGAACTAAAAAATATTTGGTTTAAAAAAAAGCACTAATTTATCAGTTTATGAAATACAACCAGCTACTATTAGTATTAACATATTTATTAAACAAATATTTGTCATCAAATTTACTAGATAATAAATTCCATCTTGAAGCATATATGTTTCAAAAGGAGACTGATAAATCCTCACTTAAGTAATAAACGCATCCAACATAAATAACGTTCGCCATCACAAGCCAATCGAACCCATTACACAAACTGACAGAAGCCATTTCCAATGCCGGAAATAACTCTTCGAAGACCACTCTCTGAAAGCAAACAAAAACTCGAAAGAAACACACCTCCGTCAAGAGAGAGACCCAAGAGCACTCGATCCAGGGACAACAAGCACTAATTGCCAAATCTGAGAAAAAGAAGCTATTCGCAGTCACCCCTGTCTGTCAACCAGAATAGAAAACACTCATTATTTATTAACCTTTAGGAAAAGAGGTTCGAAGGGTTATCTTGAGTTTCATTATTTTTGTTAATTGCCCCGAATCTGTTGTAGGCCGGCCCCACCCCGGCCGGACAATGCATCTTTTACAACTTGCCATCATCGAGGAGGCGAAGACTTCGATTACTCTGGGTCTAGCCGGCTGGTCCTGTTTAAGGTTTATTTTTACGCAATATTTACTATTTGTTAAGGTTGTCTACGATAAAAACTGTTCTTTGGCGATAAGTTTCTAGTGTAAGGTGTTTTATATCAAGCTATTATCAGTTTAGAATTTGGGGATTTCATAATTGGGCACAATTGATTTGAAACAAGTCGAGCTTCAAATCAAAACTTAACTCCGAAACAGTTCCATGACAGTTTACAGTATGGCTATTGAGACCATTGCTGATAAGTATAGTGTGTGAAAGGACAAGTATTAAAAGGTACAGTTCCATCTCTATAAAATATCTCATTTCCTTACAAAACTATTATTGTGCAAATCAAAATTAAATTGTAGCTTAAAGGAACTAACAAACTAGCATTTTTTTTAGATTTCAAGAACAAGATTATGTCCAATGTAAAACAATAACTGTTAACAAGAACAAGTTATCATATCTTCCGCATCCTTCAACCCCTGGAGGCATATACCACCATCCACAAAATCACGCGCTCAAACCCTTCAAATGACGGCCCGGGGGAGGACAGAGAAGGCAACTCATTAAGATTAGCATTTAATTACGGGAGACCTTCGAAGATTGATGGACGGTGAACTTCAGATAATCGGGGCAGAGCGCGCTTTGCCCGATTACACAACATCGCACCCTTAATTGGAAAAGGGCATCTTCTTCTTGAAGAGGGTTCTTCAAAGGGGGGATTCAACCCTTTTTGGGTGTGGGTCGTTTTGGACTGGACTGCCGACGCCCAAAGTGTTGGAGAGACGATGTTTGTGTTGATGGCCGGATCGGTTTGGGTTCATTAACTTTTGCTCCGTTAGGAAGTTGGTATTTGTTGTGGATTCATTTAGTTTTATTTCGGTACCTTAGTGTGAAAATGGGTAATGTCCATTTCGGAAGATAAGAAGTCTACTTAGATAATTTTCCACAAAAGACATTTGAATTAACGATGAAAGGATAAGTCTAAACAAATCCTTCAACAAATTGTTTTGGACATTTTTTTATTGCTATTATTATTTATAAAGTACCGATTAGTTTGAATGAAAATGTGCCTGTGTTTTGTGTATGACATTTATTATTAAACAAGCCGTAGAAATCACTCACTTTTTTAACTAAATAAAGTTAACATTAACGCTTCCAGTTACGTTTCAAACATTGGTAAAGGCTTAGTTTTATAGCAGTGTGTATAAGTGTGCATATTTTCACTTCAAAATTCTTTGTCCAAGTTGCGTGTTGTTAGGGTTCATTGTGAATTTATTTTGTTAACTCTGCGCACATCAGTTGTGAATTATGTGGCCATAAATAAATTATGTTTTAAACATTATTTATGCCATATATTTATTTTAAGCGATCTCAATTTAGAAATGAAATTTGCTAATCAAACACGAGAACATCTCAGAATTTGTCGGAAAAAATAATTAAGCAACCAATTCCACGGCCTTGTAGATGTGACAAGTTTGTAGGCACTGTACTATGTAGCACTATAAGCACAGAAAATCAAAAATTCAAGTCTTGGACTTCCATATTAGTTTAGACACTGTGTTTATTGATAAACTCACAAAGTCCTGAAAATCTTCTCAATCCCTGAAAAAATATGAAATCATACAGAAACAGTAATCATTTTTGAATAAAGACACGGGGAAAGTTTTGAAAATCTTCTTAATACACTTCAGATTGAAGTAATCTGTGCAATATGTCATGGAAGTACGGAAAGGGTATGTCAACAATTGAACTTGACACATATTTCTCCCCTCTACTAACAACACTGAGATACTCGAGCACGCTTAAATCCTGGTCCATTCCTCCATCATCAAATATCAAAAAGTATTACGCGGATTTCTGACACGAATTTCTATAGTGGGGAGGGGGCGCAATTTTTTGAAAAAAAAATTTTAAGGCCAGGACCCTTTTCAAAGGGGAGGCGGAAAACTTTTCCCTGGTCCTCTTCAGAATAGTAATTTCCTTTTCGTTTGGAGATGGGGGAGGCCTAAAGCTGTTTCGAAGTACTTTCCAATATTCGCACAAAAGAACAAAATTCCAACAACGATGTTATGAGTGTTGGGGGCACGTGTCCAGTGATGATTACTTCGCAAGAGGGGGGTGATGCACCCCCTGAGGGTATCTCCTTTTTACAGAGGGGTGAGAGTGAAATATATAAAATTGTAAGGCGCGAAATGTGGAAAAATCCCGAGTCATAAAATGTTCTGTAAGTGTCATTTGGATCGGTGGGGGTCTTTTATATCGGTTGACGGAATATCGACTATTTGTGCGAATCGATATCATCGGACGTTCGTAGGTGTGAGACAAATGGGATGGTATTTGTCTCACGTAACGGGCGCCATAAATCCACGTGTGGAATGGAAACTTTTGTATGGATGGAAGTCAGTGGCTTTGTAATTTTCGAAGGAGTATGTTTAAGTGAAGTATGGTTGTCACAGGCCATAAAAATCAACTAAATTAGAAAATACTTGAAGGGCGCCTATAAATCTCTTTGTTTGCTTGGCATTAACCAAAAATGTGGTTTATACATGAGATTGATGATATCATCATTTTGGTGACGAGCAACCCTCCAAAATCCTGTTGAAGATGATAGTGGCTTCATTGGAATTTTATGGAGATATTTGAAAAATTATAAACTCAAATTCGAAGGATGAGTGTCTATTAATTACCCAAAGCTGTCTAATAATGGCCCCGCTTGTATGGTCAGCAATGAGACACTTATTTTTTAATTTTCAGGATATTTCAATAGTTAAATTGAAAAATAATACTGCTACTTAATTCTAGCAATAGTGAAGGTCCATGGGGAAAAAAATAAATCAATTTCAACAATTCATTGGTTAGATATGGAAAAATGTTTCATTTTTGTCTACCAATTACCCCAATCTACCCTACCTTTTATTATTAGATTTGCATGAATAATGAAAACAGAATGTTACTACTCTAACATATTTTCCTCTTTATAGATAAAAGAAACAGGCCTTCTCATTTCAGAAATAGTTTCTCGAATGCATAACACAATAAATATATTTAAACAGAGAAGAAAAAGAGGAAAAAAAGTTAGAGGAAACAAAAGATATCCACATACTATCATCGCAAACGAGTACCTCAGCAATTTTCCTTTCAAATTTTCTCAAGATTTTTTTTAAAAAAAAGGTAGTATAAGGAATCCATGAAGAGATAACAGAGATGCGATAGTTTGACAAAATAACAATTGAAAATTAAATAGTTTCAGGAAAATTAGTTTTTAAAATGAAATGTATCGAAGACCTATGGAAATAGAGAAATATTTAAAAAGATAATACAAAAACTTCCTATAAAATGAGGTCTTGAAAAATACGACAAAAGTTAATTTTTTCTACAAATGCATATGGTTCTTACTTGTTTTCATAAAAATGATATTTTAGACCTTTACCTTTAGGCCGCATTTTCAACAACAATGAAAGTTTTTTTTCCATACCAACATTACATAACTATTACCTATTTGTGAATTAATAATACAAAAATGCAAGTCAGGGATATGTTTATCACTTGTAATACTAATAATCTGCAAAGTAGCACATGTAATGCCAATTATAGGCAATTATTTTGAATATTACAAAAAAAAGCTTTACCTTTAAACTGAGTAAGCGGTAAAGATATTTTTGATCAGCACTTTTCTTTTGTTTTATTTTTTCTGCGTTGCATATTTGCGTGTTCAATATCGCATTTCACACACTGAGTAACACACCAATTATTTTTAGCAGCCTAACTAAAAATAGCTGTTTTATAGTCCTTAAAATAATTCTTACTTAAAAATTTTCAAAGGATTTTTTAAAATGGGCATTCGGTACCCGCAAATTTTCGTTACAACTCCTTCAAATCCTCACCGTGACATGAAAAGAAAATCCAACGGCCCAGTATAAGAATCAATAATCTAAAAGATAAACATGGCCGTCCCGCTAGAAACAGAGAGGAAACGATTTAATCGCTTTGAAAGGGATGAATTAAATTTATCGCAGAATGAACAGTTTTATCAGATTATGAAATGAAAGATAAAAAGCTTCCCCCTTAAAAAGGAGCCTCAAATGTGACTCTCCTATGGGGATAAATTTCCAAATATTAAATTCTATGCACTTTTTTATAGTTATAGAGAAATCAGATACTTATTTCTGATATTCATAGCATTTTTTTATTCATAAAAAAAGTCTTTGTACGGATACGAGCATAAAAACGCGAATTAAAAAGAAGGAAAAGATTTTTTTTTAAAAAAAAAAGGAGAATTAAAGCAATTTGGCGAATTCGCATTGAAAAGTGTATTGAATTAAACGGTTTAAATAGAAAAAAAATGTATGGGAAGTTTATTTTATTGAACAATAATTTGAAAGAGGGAGGATCAGTGATTGTTTGGTATTTTTATAAACTATTTTTTAAATGGTTTTTCAAAGCAATTCTTCCTATCTGATTTTTTATCATTTTTTAACAAAAAAAAAGTACTGTGTAAAACTAGTATACGAGAAACGGCTTCGAGCAAATAGACGCTTATTTTTAATTAGTGTATTCCCAAATGACTTCGTTGAGACTCCAGGACATGTTTTATTTATTTGAATTCGGGGAAAATATCACTTTTTTAATATTAAATCGAGAGGAAATTATAATTTGATTTCCAGTCAGAAGAAAAATAAGTTAATTATTTGTGAATAATTTAAGTCTAAGATCTAAGAGCATTTAATTTGGTTAGACGCCAAATACTCAGTTAAATGAAATGTAAAAAAAATATTAAAATATTTTTTTTCCAATTACGGAACATAAATTTCCTGCATTGTGCATTTTTAATCTAATTATTTCTTATAACGCATTGAGTTCGGTATGTACACAAATTATGAAATCATATAAACATTGTAGTTTTATAAATAAGCTACAAAGTAAAAATAATGAATTTGAAAGGTAAGGCGATCAACTATTGTAAACTTTCTAGGCTTAGATCTTATTTAAAATTGCGCGTTTGAATATAAACAAATCATAACAAATTGAAAATTCAATAACGAAAAATTGGCGTGGAATCAACAGCCTTGCATAATATATAAATTTAAAAAACTGTACTTACTCTGTTTTTGATATTCTCCACCCATGGTGAGCTGCAGTCGCTGAAATCAGGGAATTCTGGCACCCATTGCACAGTCATGGCATCGCATCGCCATTTTACGCGGCCTATACACAAAGAAAAAATACTGAATTAGTAAAGCAATAACTAAATAGTTAACGTCACCTAAATTAAATGTTTCAAAATGGCAGTCAAATCGCTTTAGTTAACAATGTATGGAGCGAACTCATTATTTAAAATATTTTGTCCATATATCCCAAAAATATCTGGCAATCAAACTCATTTACCAAACGTATTACACATACAGGATTGGTGATTTTTAGCATTTTCCGGCTACCTGTTCTTCAAAATATTTGAGTGTAGTTACCCGTGCGTAGGTATGCTAAGCTCTAGCAGGTTATGTATTAACTGCATTAGCAACTGTTTTATACGACGCTTGATTGAATTTTACGTAACACAATTATAACCCAACACACACCTCTTCCATTAACATATAACCCAACACCAAATCTCATTACTCCAAACCTCAAACCACCACTAAAATCCCAGACCAAATTTCACACCTAAAACAAACAAAGCTGTTATCAAGTTTCTCAAAAGAGCATCGAAGCTTCATTACAATGCACAGATAGCTTCCTTCGTTTTTAACTGGAGTAAATTAAGTAAACGGGGACTTGAAGTTGAATCCTTATACTAACTGCATTTCATTTTGGTTTGACATAGCCATGACTTAAAATTTCTTTCAAAGAGTATTTTATCCCAGTTTGGGGATTTGGCATTATTTGTGAATTTAGTTTTCCGTAATACAAGACTGCATATGTCGCCAATAACCATTGTGTAGCTCCAGTGTGCCGTTAATTTAACTAACAAAGCAACTTATTCCGTTTATTGCACTACAATTAATATGGATATAAAGAGGTAAAACTCTAACCTTGACGCATCTATGTCGGTGTCTGTCAAATATAGTGCCTTACGACGATTAAAAGTAGCATTATCAAAAGTGTCTTAGAGAATGGGAAACTAGAACGGCCACGCCTACAGTGACATCACAGTACGTCCACCATTGTTTGAAATCCCAGAAACTAACCACTCGGCACCTAATTCGTCCAAACTAGAACGGTCACGTCTATCAAGTACACTCTTAAAGCAAACGAGCGGTTTAAACTCAGTCTGAGTTAATTTCTACTCCTTTCCGGTGCGCACTTCTGAAAATGCACTTCTCTGAAAATGCACCGAAGATGCACTTCTCCTATAGGAGTGAATTTCACTCTTTTGTTTTAAGAGTGTAACTCCACAGTTATGTCAAGCATTGTATTTTTTCCCACAAACAAACCAAGCTCCACCCCGTTCGAATTGTCCATTCTTTTCACACTCCATGGTTAAAACCGCATAGAAAATAGTGATTTTTAACAAAAAAATATCCATTCATTCTTGTACATATACTCTCTCTTAAAAATTATATAAATTGACAGTCACTTCCAATTTTGTCAGACCAACTGTCGGATTTGCATAATTGAGTCAAAAGGGTAGAGCGGTTGAGATGGCTTAACACTCGCGGCATGACCCCTCCTAATGAAGTTTAACGTAGGAATGAACACAGGAGTCACAGGGGTATGTCTTGCATTGAGTAAACCTGGGAGATAAAACGTTTTTACTGAGGTAGAGATTCTGGGAACATTTTTAAAAAACGCCTTTAGAGTGTCTCTTAAGATGTAATTGAGGTTTGTAACTTTGTCGCGGGTTAAAGTGTGCTGTGTTTCGAATTTGTTAGCTCTGTTAAGTAGGATGTAACTCAATGTTGAGTATAAGGAATGCTAAGTATAAGTTTCAAATACGCCACGCAAAGGAAACGCTTAAGTAACTGGCCATGAGAACAAAAGGGATACAGAAAAAGAGTTGAATAAAAAGTTTATATCTTATGACGTCGATTGGACAATGTGGAGCTTTTAAAGATCAACGAACCGTTTAAGCTTGCGCATTGTAAAATAATAACCAATATTTAGATAATTTTTTATAAATAACGCGATAGGATTGGTTATCACATAATAAAAATTCTTTTTCAGATTAAATATTGTTTTGAGTTTAGTTTGAAATAATATACTTATAATTGATTTTTAAAGAATTGTAAGCAGTGTGTCAGAGCAAGAATTCTCGAAGATGGCACTAGTCAAAACGAAATAAAACAAAAAGCATTCATTATAAAATAAGAAGATTAAGAAAATATTAATTCTTCTTGTTCATTTTATTTTTAAAACAAACAAGGCGATTTAAAAAAAATACGAGCAAAGAACTTGTTGACGCAACACGAACAAAACTAATAATCACCATCCAAAACAAGCATAGAAAAAGTAAAAAATGCTTCAAAACATGCTTCAAAATATTCAAGAAAACATGAAAACAAATTGCGAAAAGTCTTTTTAAATCAATAATTTTCAGTGCAAACAAAAAAATATGGAATGTTGGGAGATATAATTAATGATAAGCCTTTCGAAACTTTTGGTAACATCGGCAGAACTGTAAAGGTTGTTTTTCCTTTCTGTTACTCAATAGAAGGTGAAACAAATTACACAACCCCAAGCGGGGAAACGTTTGTTGGGAAATAGTGTTCCTTTTTTAATGTTCGCCGCTCGGGATGAAATATTCTTTTCTTTTAATAAAAGGTTAATTGTGAAAAATAATTAATATTCCGTTTCAAATTACTTATTATAAGGTAAACAAAGATCATTGTAACACAGAACCAATAAAGCATTACTTTTCTTATAGCATGGCAGTAAATAAGACAAAAATCATTATGTTTTGATGGGGGGGGGGGGGGGTATTGATTTAAACGGTATTATTATAATATATGCAAAATTATTATAATATAGTTTGATAAAAAAAAGTAATGGAATTAAATTTTAGTTTGGTACGAAATAAAGAACCGTTTTACTTTTGTTAGGCCCAGTGGCAGTGCTTCGCATTGCTACACCACATGTCCGAGGATCAAATCCCGGATTGGGCGAGGTTGATTCATCCTTTCATCCCTTAAGTGGGTCGATAAAATGAAGACTAAGCTGCTTGGGAACTAAACACTGGAGGTTCCACGTTAGACTGACCGCCTAACCGGAAAGTATGCCTAGCACCCCAGAGCCGTTGGTCACGTAAGCTGAAATGGGCGCTGCAGGCCTTGGCCCTCTAATGGACTTTTGCGCCGAGGAGTTTAGTTTAGTTTTACTTTTGTTAACGCCATTATACCTCATTTCTCACAGTCTATTTTTTTACGTTTTTATATTATTTTAAGGTTTATCTTTTTTGAGATTTACAATACACACTTTTATACTAACTATATATTTCAATTTAAAAAAAAATCTTGCAGCAAAAACCATATTAAACTTGTGTTATCATTGTTGGAACAAAGCAACATATGTAAATAAATAGTTTTTAGAAAATTGAGCTTATACAAATGCACGTCGAAATATACAAGTTTCAGTACTTGGGAAGTGATAAAAACTCTGTGTAACTTTTTTATACAACGGAGTATAAATTCCAAATAACTATCATTTTAAAGAAAAAGATTTGGATGTTCAAACAGAATTAAAATTAAAAAAAAAACTAATTTTGGTCATTTTTTATTATTTCTAGTGTGTAGGTACACCTTAAACAGTATTATTTTCAAATAAATTTTTTTAAAAAAAACAAGATTTCTTTTAGCTTCAACAGACCTCATTTTGCTATCTAAGTATATATTTTTAAAAAATATCTTTAAACAAAATACCAATTTTAACTTAGTTATCATTGTTTGAACAAAATAACCTATGCATAAATACAGTTTAACGTTACATTTAACACCTCAAACGGTATAATTTTCAAATATTTTTTTAAAGAAAAAAACGTAGTTTTATTTCTACTTCAACAGACTTATTTTGCTATCTACGTAACAAAAAAAATCGCAAAATCTCCACTTTTAACATTAAACCACCATTAATCTTTCTTTAGATCTATTTTTTACTAGGCATTAACTGATGAGAAACTTTCGCTCTTCTAACAACAACAAGGAAATAAAAAAAAATCATGAACAACCTGGGAAATCTCGCATTTTAAGCACATTTAAACTCCCCCAAAACCTCACTTGAGGCCTCACAACTACATGCCACACAGTGAGCGAAAAGGTGGCCTATCTACCATGTTAACTCAAAGCGAGATGAGCCACTTTTACAAGTACCATGCGATGTACCATCATCAAATCAGTCTCCATGATAAAGTGTTCCATGGTTCATCTGTAGTCTCGATTAATTGCATTTGTATAAAGTTTCGACTTTTTCCTAAAGCTAACTTTATAAAGATTGAGAAGAAAAAGTTTTTTGTGTTTTTTTCACCGATTCTTTGTTATAACATTTAACATCGTGCTTTTCAACTCGCAGAAAACATTGTTATTTAGGGTTTTAAAGATCTGTTATTCTTTGCGGGATACGAATCATTCAAAATGAAAGAAGAATGGTTGCTTTTAAATTTGGTTTATTCATTTGAATTCCAATTCAATTCTTAATAAGTTTTTTTTTTGTTAAACTGATGTTCTGTCAATTCGATTTTTGAAATGTTTGAAAACATTAAAATATATTTAACTAGTCCCTTTGTAAACAACTTTATCATGACTGAATAAATGTCCTTTTGAAAATTTTGCCCAGTATACCCTTTTGCCAATTATCGGGTGAAATTAACTTAATAAGAAATTTGACGACAAAACAGAATATCAACCTCTACACACAAAAAAATGGCCTTTAGAATTATACTTCTAACAATCAAAGCGCACATAAATGCAAAACTTATAACACAAAAATAAATAAACATAAATAAATAAGACAACGTCAATGTCGTTCTACAAACTATAATTATTTAACTAAAAAAAAATGTAAAATAAATTTATTTAACCTTCTTAGCGCTAGACCTAACTTTTTTGAAATTTATGCATCAGTTTTGAAGCAACATTCGTAAACAAATATATTATTTTTTAAAATAATTTTTTTAAAAATTGCAGAGAAACCAACTACACATTTGGCCCATTTCCTGGCCGCTCGAAAGTTTAAAATTAGAACAAGAACAGGAAGAGCAGCTCTATAGAAAGATCCACTTGAACTCTGTTTTCCCTGTAAGTTTTTTTCCCGGTGTAACTTCAAAGCCCAGCAGCGAAGTTGGAACTCCAGGGGAGCAAACTGGGTCATTATCGTGCCGCAAACACCCAAAGAATAGTAATAAAGAAAGGCGATATTTTATTTACTTCGTTTAGATATTTTTTTAAGTTTATTTTCAAAGGTATCCCGCTAACGAAGAGAGATAGACGCTTGTTTGTAGTTTCTTATTCGAGAATTTAAGAAAAAAGATTCGGCCGAATGCGGGTTTATTTCCGTTTCTTTCAATGCTTTTTTTTTTTAACTTTTCATTTGAAAATACCAAAACCATCGGAAGCCAAGTCAAAAGAGGTTAAAAGTGCCTTTTTGAAATGTCGTTTTCATAAAAAGACTAAAAAAATAGTTTCACAGAAGGCTTAATAAAAGTAAAGTATACGATAATAGCGACTGAGAAATTTTTCCAAACAAAATCGAGTTGGATATACCTCATTAGTAAATACTTTTTTATTTAAAAGATTCAGATTCCAAATACATCCTTGCGTAGACATGTAATGATGGTAACTTGTACTCACTAAATGCACATTTTCTGAAAACATTCCGAATCTTGGTAACAAACGTTATTTTGCAAAAAATGCTTTTAAAATAGGTTTTTATACAAAATGGAGATACTTCATATTTTATGTAAAAAGGATGATATAATTGATAATGAATAGATAAAAGTATCTAAAATACAGTCCCAATTAAACAAGTTTAATTGTACATTGCTATTTGTATATCGTTATCTGTTAATCGCTAGGAGATTCTTCCAAATCATAAAGACCGTAAGTTTTTTCATATTATCTATTTTACTTTAAATTTCAAAACGAAGAAGCGATATTTTAAAATGTCTACCATGTATACTGTATTGCATACTTTAAATGGAATATGTTTAGGAACTTGTATGTTTGCATAAAAGATTTTATTTCAGAAAATAGGATATAGTAACAGTTAAGTACAAAACCTATGCAAACCAGTTACCAGAATCATTCCAAACAGCAAATTTATGCTCCATCAACTTCAAACATCTTATAATAATCAATCAATAACTATAAACAATCAGTAATGAAAATCCAAATAAAGACAACACACACTTTGAATCCCGATTACTATTCATTTCAAGAAGTTCCATACTCTATTATATCATTACATTTATGAATTTCTCATTCCTCCACGACTACATGTACAAGAGAATTACGAGCCCAAATGATTCCTTCCTAAGGCCCTATCCGGCTTCGAGAAGTCCGGCTCAATGTAAAGACGCCTAAATCCGGCCGAGTTTGATTCAGGAGAAGATACATGGAATTCCTATCTGCTTTAAATTCACAACTCTGCAGCTTTATTGTTGTTATGTATCCTCGACAACACGCCTTATTGTTGCGTTAGGCTAGGATAAATAAATGGCAATCCTACCATGGAATTGAAATGAATAGCGTTATTCTAGCGTTAAAAATTTTGTATTGATGTTATATTTTTTTGAAGAAAATTATTTCTATGTATAAAATCTATATTATATAGCTTTGAACACAGTTTTAAGTATATTCGTTCCTGGTTTTCAAGGATAATAAAATTACTTATTTTTTAGTGCTATTTATAACGTCAGTGTCACACAATAACCTCAAGATCCTTCTTATATCATGCTAACATAGCGATATCGACTCGATATTGAAGGATTATCGTGCGATATCGTGTGCTACAGAAGAATTTTAAATCTAATGTATTAGTATCAGAAATTTCTACCTTATTAAAAATCCAAAAATCTTTCTCTGAAAAACGTTGCTGTGTTATGCGCTGGCTATCGCAACCAAAGAATACCACTTATCCTGTATGTTCGTGCCTTTCGTAATCACAGTAGGTCCCTGCTTAATTCGACTACACATATGCACCACATTGAAACACAGACCTCAGAACTCTCATATAAATAAACTCTGGTGCGACGATAATTCCAGCTTAACCTAACCAATTACACCCCATAGTGGAATAAGCAGTTATGCATACAAGACACGCCAGAGTTAACTTCAAGTGTGCCCGGCGTCGTAATAATTGGATGTAGCCGAAACACTGCAGATGGATTTCTGACCACGCCAAACCTCCGGGTATATTTCCATATCCCTAACACAGGCCAGCGAACAATGGAGGAACTAGATAAAGCATAGAGTTAAGAAGATGGAGATGCTTGGCGAGAAATAAAGTGAAGCCGTCAGAAAGTCGCCAAGCAACCCTAGTAAGCCCAAACAAACCGCTCACTCAATGTTAGTTCATGCTAAAACGCGTGATTTTATTATTTAAAAAAAGTTAATTAAAAATCAAAAATGGCTGTTTGCGCAGTTGTAGGCTATAGCACGAGATCTGAATTTATACAAGATGGTAGCAATATCCTTCACAGCTAAGACACATGTGGTAATTATAGTTTTTATTAAAGAGTCAAAAAATCGCCAAATCGATGAAGTAAGGCTATACGAACTTCACTGTAGAATAGCGCCTAATACTTCGCCGAGATCGTTTGTTCGGGCTTACTAAAAGGAGATCGATGCCTTCACTTAATAAACCGGTTTTTGCATTGGTTTTTACCAGACAGCATCGCCATCTTCTTCTTAACTCTATGAGATAAAGACCCATTTCCATATTGAAGACAGTGACGGTGAACATTAATAATTTCTTTGTATTTTGAAACAGAAGGGAGAATTGTTTGAAATTATTCATCGGACTTGACCTTCCTGAAAGGGTGGACGCTGACCGGTCTTGTAGGGTGGTTTAGTCTGGTTTAAACAGGGTGAGATAGAAAAGGGTGGAATTTTCGGCTTGATGGCATCAAATTTCAAGAAGCGAGGTGTTTACTAGGTATGTAAAAGGTCGACGAAAAGAATGCGCTTGATATGCATGGTAATGGATAGGGTGGTAAGATATTTCAAAATCGCAGCTACAATGCGTTATTCTAATAATTATGATGCGTTTTCTATTATGATATAAATTGTCTGACAATCTAATACTCTTGTGCAAGGGCATTATAATTCATAACTAAGAAAAGCTATATATATTTTTATACCTTTTTTAACAATCAATAGAGGGTAAATCCCAATTTTAAAAATGTATTGAAAAAGCGTACCATCTAGTTTCGTACATAAGTTTATGTTGTGGTTTGGTGTTGAATTTACAATACTGAGTTTCAAGAACATCATTATATTGGAAATATTTATTGTAGTTCAAACTTTTTTAAACTTAGGAATCAAAGGCAGTTTTCTTTAAAATATCAAATAATGTTAACGTTCTTTATGCCACAAACAGACCTCAACAATGTCAATTTGGGAGAAAAATATATATGGTGTGGTATTGTCGAGCCCTAGGCGAATTTCAAATTGCCACCCACAATTCCAATCACAATTCGTCGGCCTGAAGCAAAGTTTGCCTTGGGAAGCACCAAATCCCCAAGAGTTCGATTGATGTGCATCAACCATAAACTTTAACGCAAAGAGTTTCCTAGCAAACATCGGACCGTATTTCTGGATCTCAGAGTCAGACTAGCCTAAGTCTAATCCCTAAGTTAATAGCCTAACTTAATAATAATAATAATCATTATTATTATTACAAGAACAAAAAAAGACAATATAAAATCGGCCCACCAAATGGGGGAAATCCCGTACAGTCGAGCCAAAAAAAATTTCTTTGAAATTGAACAAAAAAATGCAAACAAATAAGAAGAAACCTAAAGCAATTAAGTGGTATAGGGATACTATTAAAATGCTTTACATAAAAGAGAAAATAATAGAGATCTGAGTTATCGATATTTATTAAAAACCTAAGTAATTTTTTAAAGACATAGCAATTATTTACACTTAGCAAGAAAATATTCAGTTTATTGTATAATTTAGAGGGGGAAGGTATGTTTGATAAATATAGCTTACTATAAACTTGTGTTTAAAACTTCAAAAAAATAAATGCTATTACGTATCAATGAACAATGAATTTAATTTCTTTTTCGATATAATTTAGTTGTTATTTCTTAGTTTGTTACGCCTAGGTTCCAGGTCAACGTTTCCTCCAAAATTTCCATTAACAGGAACTGAAAAAACCTCAATTTTTGTGACTTACATAACTCTAGCTCTACGGCAGCAAAACTCATACACCAAAGCCACCGATGTTATTACAATCGCCTCAGGACATACCAAACCCCCCTCTTTGTTTACATAGTAGGTGGTGGACCTTTTTAAGTTGACCGCCTCGCAGCTTTTTCCTGTGGTCTCTGAAAATATCAATGGGGGTAAACGTTGCACCCCACCGTCTAATTTCCATTTGTGATTGCTGGTAGGGAAACGGGCTTTATATACCATCACCTGGGGTACACTAAAATACGCACACCGCGGGGGAAATTACAGTAATTGCTTCCAAAAGCTACCCGTGCGATTGGTGTCTGAGATCCCACCCCCCTATCCCATGGGGGTGTAGGGGTGTATATGGAATGCGAGATTGCATAAATAATGATTTTATAGCCTTTATCTAAAAAAAAGTAGTCTGCAACGCTGTTGTAATGTAGAGAGATACCCCGCTGTGGAATCAATTATTCTATTGGTCTGATCGCTAAATAGTTTTTGTTTTAGCTGTTTTCATTCCATTTGGGTATGGGACCTTAAAGGTAGTTTTCAATGGTGTGTGATGGAAGTTTTATTGGGGATGCTTCTGTATTTTCGATCATTCAGAAGGGGTGTGGGATGAGTTTTTTGCCGTTCCCATCGGTTGGTGGTGCAGTTATTGGTTTTGATAGCTCGATCGGCGTGGGTGGTCTGGGATGGGATAATGTGGTATTACTGCAGACCGTTAGTACATCTATGCATTACAACAGTAAAAACTATTATAATGTTGCTGACATTGGTTGCGTGGGTACTGGAAAAACTACAAATAATTCTTAATTTAAAGCTCCTTTTTCTGATTGATACATGAGCTGGACCATAATAGGCCATTGGTGAGAGTAATATATCGAGGTGTAAGTGCTATGACTGTAATACTAAGAATTTGGTAAAATATAGGCAATTGCAAATACAGAATTTTGTATTTGGTTTGCTTCACAATACACATCAACTAAGAATGAGGGAATTCTCAGGTCCTACCTTCGAAAGGGGTATTGGCCCAAACTTTTCAATCTAATAACTTCCAATAAAAACAATCTTTAAAAACGTACTTTCCTTTTTCAATTAATGGCAACTCTGCCTTAACCTATGAGTACAAAAATATTCAAGAAGAATGTCGGTACTACAGTTTTATGCTTAGGTCAAAGTAACCCTCCAGGACCAAAGTTAGCAGGGAAAACAGTAATTGGACTTTTCCTCGAAACAGATGAATTATAGTTACACTTTTCACCACACAATATCAATCCCGAAGGCCAGACAAAATCGTAAAATCTGTCCAACTTACCATTTCCTCCTCCGGGGCATCTGTGTAGGGCGACGTGTCCAGCTCTAGTCCAGTTCCAGAACAGACCCCGTGCCTCGGTGGGAAAGCAGGACAAGGTGTTATGAGGATCATCATCCCGATTGTCAGGGCTCCATCGGGACAGGTGCACTGTAGAAGGTTCTAGAAAAAAGATGGGAAGTTTAATTGCTAAGGTTTTTTAACAATAAAATTCTGTTCATAAAAATATATAGTTTTACTGAAAGATGTTAGTTCCATTGAATCAGTAATTTCGAAATTTTTTCATCTCCAGAGAAATATTTCCAAAAAATCATAATTTTGTTTTCCCAACTAATTTCAGTCATATAGCTCCTTAACAGTCTTGGAAACGATTAAAAGATTGACGTAAAATAGAGCCGCACTCACCGCTGTTTGAGTAATGTAATACGTGTGGATCTATAAATCCTATAATAAAGTATATTGTTAACAGATACTCTTATCTGGCAGGGAACATCAAGTTAATTCTATCAAAAAAAAGTTTTCTATAGCGGGAAAATAATGACTTAAAAAATTAAAACATATTGTATAAGTGAAACTTTTCCTTTATGCTTTAAAAAATTATGCCCAAAAATAAAAATTCTTACTTATTAATGATAAAAATGGGCTATCCATTGTGTCCCTTCAAAGTATTAGAAAACTAAAGATTCCAATATTAACATACGACGACATATAACACGAAGAAAACATCAAAGAAACGCCATCAAACAAACAAAAAAGACACAATTACCTATAAATCGATAATTACTTGTTCAACGACACCAAAAAAAACACCAGCTGGATATTATTATTTCTATCATCGACCAAGACATATTCAACCCCAACCAAAAAAAAAGATTGGGAAAAAATAAGATATTAATCTTCCACGTTCTATCTAGACAAGATAAAAAATGGCTTGATGACGCCAAAGACCAACCCCCACAAAAAACTTTTATATGAAGATACAAAAGAAAAACTCTAGCAGACACCCGACGACAAGATAGGCCGTGGTTGATCGTAATTAAAAGCTAATAAAGTCATCTTTTTCCTTGGCATTAACCAAGGCTTTGTCTCGATCACCGATAATGCCCCGTGTTTAGCCCCATCCACCGCAAGTTGGTAATTGTTTTGACTTGACTGAAGCCCGTGTTGCCTGCTGTTGATAATGATGAAAAATAAACTGTTCACTTTTGTTGTAGAAAATAATAATAACTCCGTTTGGTTGAATAATAGCTGTACTAAAGGTATACAAAGGTTTTTAGCAGCTCGCCGCACACGCAATCTCAAAATAATATCAAAGCTAGATGGCGCTGATTTACTATTACGTTACTACAAATTACCTAGATTACAACAAAATACAAACGAAGTATCATTTAAGACAGTTAAATAAAGAAAACTTAAGTTACATAAGAAGTAACAATGTGAATGTTACCTAAAACAAGTCTGAGTGAACTGCGGTCTAGACCAAGATAATTTTATTTACACATTAATCATCTTTAAGACTTAACTGGCGATGAAGAATTTGCATTTAGTAGTAAAAGCTGAATAATTCTAGTCAATAAAAACTCATTATTAATCGTTAATTTTGAAAAAAATATTTTATGGAAACCCCAAACGATGCTATAAAAAGATTAAACCACCAAACATTAGTTATAAACAAATTACACAAAAAAAATTAGTGGTATTTTATAATTTGTCAAATTACAGGTAATAGCTCGTATTAATTTTAAAATATATTTATATATATTTTCTAAACGTATGCATTATAAAAAAAATGCAGAAAATATAAAATTTTGAGTTATTAAGATATAATCACTCATCTCCCTATAAAAACTTAATCGTCCACTATCTATTCATAAAAAGATTATCAACCCTTAATGTCCTTTTATAAGCGAAAAATTAAACCATTCAATCCATCTCTGAAATGACGAATTCCATCGGAGATAGGCCCGACGCGAAAATCAACATTTGCAATTCATTACGGCCCTGTCCGTCCATTAGAAACGAGAAATATCATTACGAAAAACGGTTTGTCCCCTTAATAATAACGCCGCCGAGCAAATGTTGGATCGACATCGGGATTTAATAAATGATGCGACAATCGTACTTTTCTCTCAATTACACGGCTCTTTCTGTTAATGGACTAGACAGAAATATATTTATGAATGGGAAAATGTGCATATTCGATGTCGTTTTGCCCATAAATGATGTCGACCGACTAATGCGAATTACAATAAAGCGAAACATGGATCATTGGAACGGGCTTTTGATAACTCATTTCACTCATAGCAAAAAAAAATTCGCAATCATTAATTAAACATAATAATTTATGTTGGATGTCAAACAAACATGCATGGTTTGTGTATATCATTAAAAATGATATTTCGAATGAAAAACAATGGAGAACGTTGCTCCATATTTTCCTTTGTTTTGCGAAAATGTTATAAAAATTAAAATGTGTCGAACAAATATTTTGTATAGGAATAAATTTCAAGTTAACCTTTTTCATACAAATCAATTTTTTTAAACAATCCTTATTCTAAAGAATCTTCCATCAACTATATTCTAATCACTACTTTACAGCGTCTTGATAGATGACGACACTGTATTCAAATATCCGAATCACCAATAAACACTTAACTTTTGCCATTTAACTTATACAAGCACTAATCTTTCTATAAACCCAACAACATAAATACAAAAAATATATTAACATACAACATAGTATCTGTAAAAACAGTCCATTTATTCATAAGCAAACCCATACGTTACACAAAGATAATATCACTCTCTAATCCTCATAGTTATCCCTTACAAAAATCTCCGTTACCATGAACTTTAAATTCATTTCCCAGCGGGAAGGAAAGCGGATAGGGAAAAACCTACCTGATATCATAGATGGCGCCACTGCTTGCATGAATAAGTTTTTTTCAATACCAGGATCACTAATTAAGTTATAAATTACACGCCAAAATTATTCATTAAACAAAACTAATTAATTCAAACCTATCAAAAGTACAACACATAATCTAATAAAACGGAAAAGTCCATACATTTCTAAATAAACTTATCCCCAAAACAAAGGTAATACCTCTTGTCCATATCCTCATGGATATCTCTACAATAATCCCCGCTATGATGAACGTTAAATACACTTTTCCCGTGTATAACTCGATAGGCAAATCACTCCTGATATCATATATGGCTTCAATGATTGCATGAATAAATTTATTTTATACACCCCGATCACCAATTAAGTTGTAACCTTCGGTATCTTCAAACCTTGCAAAAGTACATACTTACAACACATCACATAAAAAACGGAAAAGTACATATAGATTCCTAAATAAACTTATAACTAACAAAAAGGTAATACCTCTCGTCTATATACTCATAGATATCCCTACAATAATCCCCGTTATGATGAACGTTTAATACATTTTCCCGTGTGTATTTCGATAGGGAAATCACTTCTGATATCATATATGGCACCAATGCTTGCATGAATAAATTTATTTCAATACGCGAATCACCAATTAAGTTGTAACCTACGGTACCTTCAAACCTTGCCCCCCAAAAGTACAAACTTACATTACATCATCTAAAAAAAACGGAAGTCCATATATATTCCTAAATAAACTTATACCTAACTAAAATATAATACCTCTCGTCCATATACTCATAGATATCCCTACAATAATCCCTGTTATGATGAACGTTAAATACATTTTCCCGTGTGTAATTCGATAGTCAAGACCCTACTGATATCATCTTCCAGAAGGGGATTGATACTAAAAGATTTAAGATGGGAGATAATGGAGGGCCTAATCCTTTCCTGACCACTCTTTTTCGGCTTGTTTGTGGACTTTTATATTCCTTATCGCATGGATAGAGAGGTTCAGTTAATAGATATTCTGTTATCTGAAAGGATCTGTTCGGGGTTTTTTTTCTATGCAAGTTTTTTATTGTTAAATGTGTCACTCTTTTGTGTATTTTAGATAGGTTGTTAATGTTTCTTTCGACTTTTACCTGAAAATTAAGTTTTGGAACATGAACTTTGATGATTATTTCAGTAACATACAAGGATGCATTTTTATATAAGCTATGTAGGCTGTAGCCTACACCAACAATTTCGGAAGGGGCGGCAATTTCACATTACATTCAAAAGTTTAAATTTAATCTACTGTGTAACACTATTAGTATATGTTTACATTCGCAATGTCATTCAAGAGTGTACACGAATTTAAGGAATTCTAAAGACTGTGTACTTGAAAAAGAAATATTATAAACATGAAAACTACTTAATACTTCCCCAACTGCACAATAATCAAAAAAGTATCTAAATTTAAAGATCTTTAATGGCTTCAAAAAAAGGAGAAAATGCCACAGATATTTCTAACCTTACACTCCACAAAAATCTTAGCTATTAAATACAAAAACATATAATAATACCCAAGAATATTCTAAAGTATATTTAATGGTATACGCACGGGTTTCTATGTGATTTTTTTTTTCTATTTTGCTGCACTATTTTGATTACATGTTCGGAAGAAACATGATATCACGGCTTGTAGCGAGCTTTCCAAAGTGATTTACAAAACATAAAAATATATCCCACCCCACAAAAAAAATCAGCCGCATCGCGTGTGTGTTTCTTTTCACGACTTTTTTTTTATTCCAAAAATATATAAACCCTTCTCCAAAATAAACTGACATCGAAAAAAATAAAAACTTAACTATAACTTTAAACAAAAAAAAACAATATTTATAATACGAGGATGCAATATGTAATTTCCCTCCTTTTTACTATTCCAAACATGTTCCATTGATGTAAAAAGAAAAACTACATATGCACCCTTGACTATTTCTAAATGTGGCTAAGCCTAATGCGAGAACTTTCAACTGGTTTGAACCATAATGGCAATAAGTTAGAGAGTTTTTTATCTATCTTTTTTTCTTATAACTTTTACCATACACATAATACGCCCTCTTTATTCCAGTTTTTCCAACCATCAGACGGATGAAAAGAAGAACAAAGTGCTAATCATGACTTTAAGAAGAGTTTTCAACGAGGGAAATCATGGAGATGCATCAAACACCGCCATTTACTTTATTTCCGAGTATTCGGTGGCAACGCAACAACCGTTGTTTATTTTTATGCATCTAAGAGTCTTTTATCTGGCAACTTTACGCATATTTTCTTTTTATGCATAACACTTCCTAACATGAAGTGAATTTAAATTAGGTATTTATACAGTTTAACAACAAAAAAAACATGTATTTTTTTCCCCTTTTCCGACCAAGACGTTTTCTTTTCGATCTCTTGAAAGTTTTATTATTAATCTTTTAAAAAGGAGGAGAATTTTAACTTCATTAAGTACAGGTCATTCTCTGCATTTTGAGTAAATTAGGGGTATTTTTTCATGTAACATACGCTGCGGTGGTTTTTAAAATACCATATCGTACTTCATCAGCCACTTTTAACGACATTATAGAAGTTTTTTTCTCCTTTGGTTCAGTTTATCTTCCTGGGTAATGTGATTATGCTAATGCAGTTATTAAGTTACCACAAATACGTTTCTACGTGCTTCTAATTCTGAGCTTAAAACAACACTCTATCCTCACGAAAGGACTAAAAAAAATCTTTATTCAATTACCACCAGTACTAACCATTCCCAAATAGCAAAAATATCAGAAACCATTTTGCAATCTAAAAGTTAAATTAACGGAATGATTGTCTAACTTGATTGATTTTAGTTATGGATTAAAAAAAGAATAACAAAGTAGCAAATTGTTTCAATGACAAAAAGATTTTTATTTCATGCACATAATTCTTAAGTTATTTTTTAAGCATTGGCTTTTCATTAGAAATCCGATTTGAATAAAGCATGTTTGTGTTCATTATTTATATTTCAATAAAAAATTTGTCCGCTAAAATTCTTTTCAAAATAACAAAAAAAGGAGATAAATAACAATCATTTAATTTTCTGCCCAGGGTTTAAACTAGTATGCCTCATATTAAAAAAAATAAGTTTAAAAACCAAGATTTAAAAAAAATCTAAATATTTTTAATTAGAAAAAAATTCCATTAGTTTCTTCTTCCAATGGTTTTTTCTTGGAACAGTAACGAAAATAATGAGATTTCATCCGTCGTTTTATTTATGTATTATAATTATTGCGGTGGCAACGGTGTGAAACGAAGCAGGAAAAAAAATAATGTGATTTTTTTTATTTGCTAGAAGAAAGGAACGAGTAAAGCTATTGGAGTTTTATGCTTGTGATTGTGGGTTAATTTAAAGGGCGGTTTGAGTTTTAATTATTAATAAACTTTTTTTGAAGCATGTCTTTTTAGGTTAAATGATGTTTTTTTTATTTTACACATTTACTTAGAAATTTTACAAGCTATGGCTCTCTTTTAATTTGAGTTTAAATATATTAATTGTTAATGATTCTTTCGTCAAAACCAGCGGTAAAAAGTATAGTTTGATATATTGCACACACTAATAAGGCATTTATTTTATAAATGATAAATTAATTGTCATTTAAAACAATGTCATCATAGTGTGCAATTAATACTTTTTTTAATCATTATATTGTAAAAACAAATTCCATTTGAAAAAACTAACTAAACTAATTTTAAACTTAGCTTGATTAAATCCATATATTTCTAAGTTAAGATCCTCTAACACATATTAAAAAATATTTTAAAGCTCTTTATCCGATAATATTCTTACTTTTACAATCTAACTCCATAAAAAGTGAAGACACTGACTTTAAAAGACTTTTGCCGTAAAAAGCAAACCTCTCGCCGGACATTGCTGACATTACCCGACACTCCTTCATTATTTTATACGCTGGCTGTGTTCCTTTGACAAGATTCTAACTACCTGATTTTGAAAATAATCTGAATTCGAAAATAAGAATCGCTCTAGAAGAATGTACATATAGAAATATTTCATTCCTTTCAATCTCCTACAAAAAGAACTACCATATATAATTTATTTGAATAAAGATGTTTAAACTTCTAACGCCCAATTTTGAAAGTTGCAAGTGCATGATTTTAGGTTATATTTCGCATAAATAAACGACAATTAGCTATACTTTAAAGTTATTTTAAACTTTAACTCCAAAGTTTTTATGTAGTTAGTAAATCTAACTTAAGTTGTCTTTAGTTTATTAGTTAATTTAGCATAATTTATTTCTGTGTTGTAGCAATACTTTTAAGAATAAAAATAGTTTATACTTAAACCTATCTAGTTAATATTTTATAATTAATTCGAATACAAGAATCTAGTTTAATCATTTCAATTATTTGAATGCCCTTTTACAGTTGTAAATGCATATATAAAAGCGATTACACATTCAGCCGACTTACCCATTTTTAAATGTCACTTACAACAATAACAACTCAACACCACCCATAGTGATCCAACCAACTATTCAGTAACAAAAGCCGCCGACAGCACAAAAAAAATCTTTAAAAAAAAGATAATTTTGAAAGGGTAAGTTAAAATCCCAACATTTTATAGGGCGTCGCCTCGCAACAGATTTCAACCGGGTTTAAGGGTCCCATCAATCTGCGAATTAAGGGGGGCCCTGAGTGACAAGGGCCCATAAATAGCAGCCCTTTAATGCGCAGAGGGCCCGGCGCTAATAAAGGTATGAAGGAAACTGGCTGCTGTTAGGCCTTGCGTGGGTGCTAAAGGGCAAAAGGATTCCCAGTTTATTATGCCTTTTGGGCTGCAGGACCTTTTTTAATGTTAATTATGGCGTAATGTGCTGATTTTATATGAATCGCTAAATGGAAAGAGGGGGCTAGGTCCATGGAGGATTTCCCTTCACGATATTTCGTTAACATTTTAGAGAAAGAAATAGCTTGAAGGGAAATCGTCCAAAATACATGACCTCTTTTTACACTTAATAGTTTGGATGAGGGAGGGTTTAATTGAGTTTTTTGTGGGTTTTTTATGGCGAAAAGATTTTTTTAAATATTTATTGTTAAAATGTTTCATGATGGTTCTTGGGTTTTGTCTTATTAATGGTTTTCGGATATTGTTAAGGATAAGTTTTTGTGCGTTTAGTGTTATTGGATTGGCAATACAGTAAAAAATAATGGGTCGTATTTGTAACTCTCTTTTAGGATATAATGTTATTAAAAATGCGTTCATAAATCTAATTGACGTTTTTATTCACATTTTTATAGATATTAAGGGCATAAAAACAGTTTAAAATATCTATTATTTTAGTTTTGATAGTTTTAAGCATCGATTTCTATAGCAATGAATATAAACTAGATTCTTAGGTAATGTTCTCCAATTTTATACGAAAACAGACGCTGAATGAAAGAAAACGCAATAAACATAATGGCCATTTTAAACGTACATTTGACTAAACTCTAGAGAACTTCAGGAAGTCATCCTACTGCAAAAATCTTTTTTTATACCAAACTAAATTTTACAATTTTAATGCTGATGATATATACCGCAAAAAAAAAGAATTTAGACAAAAGAACTAAACAGACACATAGCAAAAAAACGAAAATTGTCTTAAAGCATTTACGCAAATATTCAGTATTACTATTAATCAAACCAAGTTTAAATTAAGGATTCCCCGACCAACATTTATTTCACCTCATAAATATCACTAAACTTGATCCAACCCCCATTCTCTACAACCCTTAAACAAGCAACGTTCGTGTCCAACGATCGTCCGTAAAACATCGCCAATTTTACTCTGCAAGCAGAAATGGGGCCAATTTACGACCAATGTGGTCTTCGAGCCCTAATCGTAATTGGCAGTTACGATTCCGTTCTATGCATGTCCTCAAAGTACCTGGAAATAACAAACATTTAGGTTTATTCCCGGTTTTATACCTGTCGTTGTACGTCTGGCTTAATTTAGTTGGATGTCCGTGTCAGAGTGGCCCCATAATGTTTGGCGATATTTACCACGGTTTATTTTAACGACTGAGTTATTTTTTTTATGCCTATAGGATATTATATTTGGAATAGAGTTGTTTAAGAATATGGGTTTGTATATTAAGAATAAAGTCTAATTGAAGATGGTTTTCAAGAGAAGCGATTTAAATTAATGAAAACGAATTTCTTCGTCTTTTGTTTTCTTTTAATTTTATCCAAAATATCATATCCATTTTGGTTGAAATTGATCGCATTAAAAGCGTTACATTTTACATATTTTTCGTTTTGAGTGCATAATTGCAGATGAGTTTATTGTGTACGTATGACTCAGGTACCTTCAAACCACAGACCCGCAGTTAAAGTTTCTAGTTTTGTTAAATGGGGCCCCATAACCAGTTCGACGCTCTTTAGGAATTCTGAGTTCATAAGCGTCGGCCTGAAGACCAAATGTAGCTAACTGTCTTCAATTTTTTGCACTAAGTGATTTGGTAGACTTTGATTTAAAAAGTCAGAGTGTTAGATTACTGTGCTGGTGTGTGTAGGGTATTAAAGTCTTAAAACTCTTAATAAAATGAGATATTAATAAACCAAACTTTTACCAAAAATCAAACACATCACAGCAGTTAAAGATTTTGACAAAATGTCTCACCTGCAGTTGAAGTCTCCGGCGTCCCACCCATCACCGCCATCAAGCTATCCACCATCGTTGTCGTCAACTCCACCAGTACAGACCCGACTGTCGTGCTGACGGTCGCGACGGTCGACGACGCCTGCGACGTCACAGGTGCTGACGTCGACGTTGACGTCGCTTGCTGGACGACGGGGGGAAGGGGTTGCGGCGGGTGGTGGGGAGGACGAGCGTTGCGAGTAACGGGGATAATGATTGAAGGCCTGCTCGTGCTCGTGCTCGAGCTCGTGCTGGTTGAGGTGGTGGTGGATGGCGTCACAGCGGATTTTTCTAGAGGGGTGAAAAAGAAGGTATTGTGTTTGAATGGTTATGGTAATCAATATGGTTTTCATAGTAAATTTTTTATAATAATGAACTTGAAAATCTCTTGAGATGGGTCACCCTCGGTTCAATCTCGAAGCAGAAGTCTTAACTAAACAGGTACTATTGATCTCTAAAAAATCATCTGTTTTAGTAATGAAGTATCTATTTTAAATTGCGGTTGGCTGAAAGCGTCTAAAGGTTGGTATCATAGTTCCATTTTGGGGTTTTGTGATTTTTTTAAGCCAAATTTGGGTTTAAAATAAATTTAGAGTTGTTCTGTTTTGGTGTTGAGTTTTTACAGTGTATAGCTGTTTATCAAAGTAAAAAACACGAAAGACTGTTTACCTGGAACGCATTGGTAATGAGCTTCCAAATACTTCGGCGTTCCCGGACAGGGATCTCCAAATAACGTGGGTGACGCAGACAGACTGCAACTGTTCTTCATTCCACATCTGTAAAAGAAAATATAACTTAAATTCTTCAATTAATTAGTACCACAAGGTGATCACGCATCCTTATAACTTTTTAGTGCTCTTTGCGTCAAGCTTTAGTACACATTGTTATTACCTACATCTTACTACCAATTTCAAGCATTGTTATTAACTACACAGTTACATAAATAATATTCAGCTCTACGAATTTCATTGAATGTTTCCCCCAAGCACGTATATTGAGTCCCGTGGCATTCGAACATCAATTATCACATTTTCAATATTTAATATATCTTCAATATTGAGATCGTCGTATTTTATCTTAAATAATCTGTTTAATGTAACAAACCAAGAACTGTTTAATTAAATATAATAATTGCAAAAGCCATTCAACCACCTCATCTAACTAATGTCATAATAATAAGTAAAGAACATCGATAACTACAATTTATGAATTAAAAACAACGAAAGCGGCGACGCGTCTACTTAAGTATCCTGCGAACCATGTATCCTAAGCAAAACACGAGTATTTTTCAAAGAAAATTGAATATAATTGAATGTAAATGCAGATTACACGACGCAAACATCCGTGAAGACACATATCCCATAGGACCATCTGTGGCATATAAAAAAAGCCCCATGTCCAAAGTTATAACATTGGACATACGCCCCTCAAGCAAAGTCTTTCCATCATGCCATGGAAGATTCATAAATGCTTTTTTAACTTGGGAGATGACAAGGGGAAATTGACAAAGGGCATCATCACCTAGATTTTACGCTTTTTAGATCTCGATGATCGTTGGATGCTTTGTCGATAGAAATCAGCGCTTTGGTATGGTAGTTTGGAAATTTGGTCAAGGTCCTCTATCAGGCTCAAAGACGTCAGATTAGGATAGATTGAGCATTGGCGAATCTAAACAGGGTTCAAACATAGCTAAACTACTAAAGTCACGTAAAGAGTTTGGCGTGCTTCCAAAGCCAAACACTGAAAATAATGGAATAGTTTAGGATAATTTACATACATATTGATAATTTTATATATTTGTATATGCTTTGATATTGCAAAAAATGCTTTTAACTGAAAAGTTAAATCTCTCAAGTTTTGGGAACAGCAAGATTTAAGGGGTCAATATAAAATTCTGTCTCGAACGTATCGATTTTAGTAAAATTCCAGTGTTCCATTTTCATGCAACTTGATGAATATAGCAACTCTGAGTACTAAGAACTTATACAGTCCCTGGACAAACTATTAGATGCACTGTATTTTTTTTAGTAATTTTATGTTTCTTAAGAGTTTTTATGCAATAATGGTATATTTAAACTACAATATTATTGATTTTTATTTAAAAGAACTGTTGTAGACTACATATTTGTATTTATACAAATATGTAGGTACAACATGAAATTTACATGAAACTTTACTTTGGTTTTACATGAAATCTTGCAGTGCGTCTAATAATTTGTCCAGGGACTGTAAGTACTCTTTTAAGATCTTCAAAAGTAGCCAATAAGCCGACTGACCCTTGTATCATAACTATACCTAAAACAAAATTTGGAGAATGTGGCTTTAACTATTTAGACCCCACATTCAATGTTAATTACACTATGAACAGATGAACGGTTGTTAAGCTTAAGTTAAACATGTTTAATTTATTTTCTGGCTCAAGAAACATTTTTGTTGTTACTTATTACTTTTGTTTATTTTACATCACATACAATGTTCACAATTATTGTGCCTTACATTTTCAATTCGTTATGAGAAATAATTGTATATATTATCAATAAAAATTGACCGACCGTTTAATTCCTAACCAATTCACATGATCTACGCATAAAATAAACAAAAATACTTTACTTTTAATTAAACTCATTCTTTTGTGCTCATCTAAATAATAGCGATGAGCATTATGGAAACCATGTTATATAAAAAAAAAACTACAATAGAAAAACACTACTATGAAATAAAAATAACTGATCTGCCAGCGAAAACGAAATTTTTTCAAAATGAATATGTTGAAACTACGTTAATTTTTAAGATCTTTTTAAAAAGTGCTTCCAAAAATAATCTCTCTTTAAATTTACAAATTCTTAATGACTTTAACATATAAATAGACTTAAAACCATTCATACAAGTAAAGTTTTTTTTTCTCTAACTGACATTAGAACTACAGAAACCTATCCTTGAAATAAAATTATTCTACAAAATAAAATTAACCGCAAATTGTCTCAAATGAAGCTTTAAAAACAACAACTTTGAACTACTTTTTAAACTGACAACTTTTCTTATAAACTTAATTCGCACACAAAAGTGGTTTAAAAATTGCTTCATAATCTCAAAAAACATTACGAAGACGTTACACAAGGAGAATTTTTACTTCTTTAATAAGCCTCATCAAGTTGAAATGCTGCACAGATGAAAAATTGCCTCAAAGTTTATTTTTTAAAAATAACTTTTCTTAATACACCCATTTCTATTACACTCATTAAAATCATATTATATTCTAAAATGCAGAAAAATCGCCACGTTTTAAGATAGGGATTTCGGGCAAAAATTTAATTAACTTTTTTTAAGCTTAGAGCTTGTTCTAACTTTTAGGTGTTTGGAGACTAGAAAGAGCGATTAAAAATTTTAGAGGGTATAAACTATGCACAAGGATTGTTGTTTATTTTTCGAGGGCTTTTTATGTTTCACTTTTAACTTTCTTCGTGCTTAGGGTTGTTTAGATTCTGTTTTTTGTAAAAGTTTCACGCATCAGAGAATGTTAAATCTCAAGGGTAGAATGGCATATTTTCCAAAATGCAAGAGTGCACATGAAATTTGTTAAAGATTATGCAGCTTAAATCCCCTCTGCTCCTAGGTTTTTACGGCCTAGCCATACATAACAATATATTTTTGTCTTGCTTTTAATACTCTACTAAAAATAAAATCAATTGGCTTGTTTCACTTGACGTAAATCCTTCCTGCTTTCATTCCTGGATTCCATTTGTGGTTTCGGTGATTGGTGCTATGACATGGTAAGCTTCAGCCACTACATTGATTAACCAATCGAGACCTTATTTTCATTTCCTGTGGAACTGACGCCACTCAAGACGTGAAACATACTCGTTACAATTTCGTGAGAAAAAGACAATCTTTCTCATCGTAGATAAATTTCAAAACATGCAAGTAGTACATCGAATTCCAACATAAAAAAAAACCCTGACAAATTCAACAAATTAAAGGCCTTAAAGCCATACTTAAATACCCAGCGTAAACTTATAATACCAAATACACACAGTTAAATAATTCACTATATCCGGTTCATTTAACCACCGTTGAACCTTGATTGAAAAACATCGAATAAAAAAAACTAAGAATAAAAATCTCCATTACAAAGACAACTTAATTGCTCAAAAGACAGCCCTGACCTACGCCACTATTCTTCGTTAGGCTTCCCAGGAATTTTACAACCAGGCAGAAACAATGCTGAAAGGGGGGGGGGGAAGACTCAACTAGTTGCAGAGGAATTAATCACGCGAGATTAAGCGCCCGGAAAATTTTAGTTTTTTGGTTCTTAAACGCCCGCATCTTTTGAGTAATTCGAACGGGTCAGGGCGTTACGGGATTTTTCCGGACACTTTTCCGGGATTTTTTTTATGAACTATATTTTCCTGTTTTATTTTGGGAAAACGGAAGAAATACGAAGCGTAATCCTTGGGTTGTATGCATGGCCGTTAGTTTGGTGTCCGTTAAGTCTGCTATTAGCGATGGATTTAATTCGGTGCTTGGGGAATATGGATCGAATAACTAATTAATTTATTTATTTTGTAACTGTGTTACCCTGTTTTGTTTGGGAACACAGGATAAATATACTGGGCGTTTGTGTGGCCGTTAGTTTTTGTCGGAAAATCTGCGATAAGCTATGGATTTAATTATTGGTGTTTGGAAATTGTGGATCGAATAATAAATTAAATTTTGTAAAAACGTGCATTTATTCATATTTACGGTATGGGTTCATGTACAATAAAAGTATAAATAATTATAGAAATAGAACATTTATTTTAGACATAATTTAAGGAACAACAAATATAAATAAATAATCAAGTTAGTTATGTAATAAATCATCATCATATGATTATTGACCATAACTTTTTAAATACAATCTACTTTTATATGCATGTGTAAACGACTTAATTTTTTAAAATCCAATCATACTTTTATTTTTAATCATTAAACTTGTTTTATTAATCGCAAACATTTTCCAATCCAAGTATCATTCAAAGTGCATTGCATAAACAGATATTTTAATACAACTTTTTGGAGCGTTTAAGTATATCTCATAAGTTACTCAATTTTCAATATTATTTACTTAAATCGTAATAATTTCGATTTATTTTTATTAAACAAATCAAAACAATTCATATTCCCGTAACAATAAACTGTTGGAATGTGAAGATCAAAAAATGTAATCAGCTTTCAGATTGCGACTTCAACTTGAAAATTAATTCTCTTCTAAAACTAATCATCGCAATCCGAGTGAAATGAAGTTCTCTAATTATCTGAGAACTTAAGTTTGAAAGCTTAATTAAAAGAATGAATATATTAAGAAATCTACAACATTCCTTTCGATTTTCGTTTCAATCTGCTAGACAGCTTTCACTTGGTAAGTTTGGCAAAATTGCAATTATAATTTTTTTAATCGAAAATTAATGTGCAAATTTATGTTTAAGCAACTAATTATACTTTCGATCGTAGTATTAATCAGGCAGGATTGGGTTCGAGCTAAATCTGGACAATCAATGGACTTGGTTCCTCGGCTGTGGTCCGCACATTCACGGCGACTTAATGATTTGTTGATTAACTCCAAAAACCAATCAGTGTTTGGGAAATTGCAGACTACGTACTAGACGAGCCAGAATCAACTAATAAGAGGAAGAATCCAAGATAAATCCTAGACCAGTGGTTCCCAACCTTTTCTGGACCATCGCCTCGTATTTTAGGTTGATCAACTCCATCGCCCCCATTAAATTTTCATGTTATGTCCAATCATAATTTGAGTTAAAGTGTAACTATAAAACAGTTTTATAACACTTACTAACCGTTTATAAAAGAAACCAAAGAAGCTTAATCCGGTCACTTTTAAATAAAATAGAAAAATAAATAAAACACATATTTTTTAAAGAACAAAAGTGAAATAATTAACTAAGATATTTTTACTGGTTTCTAGAAAATTTAAGAGTTGAATGTAAAAATTGGCTGGTTTGGTTATGGTTGGAGAATGGTTTTACTGTACAAAGGTACAACTATTTTAATTTTTCCCCCTTTGAATACTCATCGCCCCCTGATAGCCCCTCAAGTATTTTTTGCCCCCTTGATAACACAAATCACCCACTTGGGGGCGATCGCCCCCAGGTTGGGAACCGCTGTCCTAGACGAAGATTAGTGGACACCACAATAAATTTACCAAAGACTGGTGTAATTTTCATTTCTCTGGCCTACAAGCTTTGTTTGGGAAATATCTTTTTTTTAAAATAAATTTTTAAAACAAAGATGTGTATTTCAAGATGTGTCGACACTAATTGAAAAACAAATGAAATGACAATTGTTCAGTCAATTAAGACGTAAAACCAGAGTAAACTCTACCATATGTTACGGTTTAAAGCTTTCTTTTATGTTTTGATCAATGTTATTCCAGTGTTTCAAACACTGGAATGACATTGACCAAACAGTTTGGTAATAATTTAGGAAATTCTAGATTTAAAAAAATATGTGAAGCTTAAACTATTTTCATTTTTCCCTGATGATAAGCCTTTATGAAATACCTTGTTTTTAAACTAATATTTATAGTTACTATCTTGTCACACGAAAAGATCGTTTTGCCAACCAGTGCACAGAAATTACGAAATTAAATCACTCGAATCACTTGAATCACTTGAAGGTATGATTTTATTATTAATTAGGTATTTGGAACTACAGAAGGGAATGAAATCCAACGAGATTTTAAACGTCGTTAGAGACGTCTTTTACGTTTCAAATCACTTCGGAGTTTACGAAAAGGAGGTTGTAGTCTCGAACTTAACGCGCTTAACGTGATTTTTTTAAGGAATCAATTTTTTAATTGAAAATTTAGTTTCTTAAATTAAAGGAAAAGTAAAAATCAATTGAGAGACAAGATGTTCAACATAAGCCTCTGCACTATAAGGAGAATATTTAAAACTATTATTGTGAAAATAGCTTGTAAAATTATAGAAATACAGAGAGAGAGAGAAAGTGAAACCAATTTTACAAAATATTTATATCAATTCGCTGTCTTAGAATTAGAGGATAAATAGAGAAGATCCAAACAAATCCAATTGGTCAATAATGTAGCATAATTAACCACAAGAGACACAAAACTATTCGCTTTTTACACAATTTTAAACTTTAAAATACATCATAGCACAACATTCTATCAAGCATATGAGAAAAATTAACAAATTATACAATTCTTTAAAATTAATATATAAATTTAAAAATTCATATGCTTTTAAAATAGAAGAAAACAATTTTTTAATTTCATTTTTCAAAACTCTTGATTATAATTAAATTTCGACAGCATACACGTGAATACATTAAAATACAACCCCCTCATCTAAACTTTTCCCATCACTTTGACACGCTTTGTACTTTGAAGATTAATTACATGCCAATCTTCGCCATGCCATTATTTATCGCCACCGACCGATTTTTATGGAAACCCTGCTTGCCGAAATCATCCACAAATTATAGATTGAATCTCTCTCAAAATTAAGATAAAATTAAGTAACAAAAAATAACAAAGGGTAAAGTCGTCGTGTATTGGAAACAAGTAGGGATCTCTTTCGACGCGAAATTCGATCGTGATTTTAATTAACTAAGGTGTTGCTTTCGAAGTTTGTTAGTGGGTTGTCATGTTTGGCGAAACTTCGTCGTTTGGCTTATTTTTTTCATGAAAATGTGAATAATTATTAGGCTTAAATTATTATTAGTCGAAAACTAGTAATTATTATAGAAGAAAATACATCAAAAAGGTCACAATATCCAGATTGAATGTTGTATTTAAACAAGTTCTTAAATGTCTTCGTTTTTAAATATCGCTTTCATTAGAATTTTGATTAACTATGACCCCTGATTTTGAGTGTGATTTAATTTCCTGGTATGAAGGCAGTAAAAAGATTTTGCTTGGTAACCGTTTCCATAAGGTCCTGTTGTCCATTCTTTCTACAAGTCTCATTCAACAACTTTTCGTGATTTTAAGAATTGTCATCAACATGTTTTGCGAAATAACCGACATCATATTTTCCAATGAAGAAAAGTTCCAACATCGCATCTTGGAAAAAAAAATGAATGGACAAAAAAGACACTGAAAGATGACTTGTAGTTTCACTCACACTACACAAATATTTGTCATAGATAACTCTTATCAGATTTCTGAATAAAACACAGATTTTGAAAACTGAATCCAATTTAAGGTTGTTTTAGTGCATCGTTTCCAGGCTCTGTTGACGTAATTATCTTTGATCGTAAAAGAAAGCTTTCATTTCGGTCGTAAAATCTTCATTACGCCAATCTCCTCTCAGAGTAATTGCTTGAAAAGTTAATTTACTTCACTTATCTGTTTAGCGTAATATAAAAATTATAATCTTAACACAAAAAATAGTGATAATGTTTTTGCTTTTTTTCGTTTTCTACTTTAAAAATAGCATATCGTAAGGTCAGGTGAAAAAAATATAAAATAAAACTTAAGTATAATATGAAAGTCTGCACTAACTATGCAAAAATTATCTCGAATCGGCCAAGAATTTACAAGACAAACAATCCTATCCATTTAATAATAAGACAGAATCAAATTAAAAATATTTTTTTAGAGTATTATTCAACTTTCTCTCAATTCTCTATCTACTTGATGGTTTAATATTCATAACTTAATACTTCATATATCACCGTTTTCAATGAAATATTTGTATTCCTCAATTTAGTGGGAAAAACTACCGGTGCTAACGTTTTTAGTATTGGAACTTATTCCGTTTCTACTAAGTTATATAGAAATATATCTAAATTTCATTTTGTTCCTTTTACTGCAATTTTCTACAATTATGCATTTCATTCAATTATTATCAAATCCTTATTTTGTTGTACATATTTCAAAAAACAATATAGTTTACAGTCAATTGCTTATTTATATAATAATCGTCTCCTCTCTCGATCCTCAGTTGTGTTGGAACAACACAAATTTGTGTTCGTATGTCCTCAACACAATCATTGTATTGAAACCACACAATATTGTATTGTTGCCATTTTAACACAATTCTCGTGTTAAACTTGTGCTGTTTGAAAACAATTTTTTAAAGTATACTTATGCGTATCCACATATTTATAATGAGTATTTTACGACTTGAAGTCCAACTTACGTGTCCTTGATGACATTGAAGGAACTAGGGGACGTGCAATCCACACTCCAGTCCAGATTCCCGTGCTCGTTGCAGATACTGATGCTGAATCGGCCGTAGTTGGCACGCAGCAAATGGACAATGTGCCCAGGCTCGCAACCTATCCTCAGCTGCCTTCCTTCGCATGCGTAGGCTGTGCGGTATTTACTTTCCTCTGCAAAAGACACATAGAAATATGGTTGAAACAAAGAATATTATGTATACAATTAAAAAATAATATACTTTAATGTTAGTTCGAGTCTATATAGAATACTTTTCGTAATTGATAAATATGCAATCAACTTTTAGCCATAAGCAAGGGAATTTTTACACTGTTACAAAGTTTGGTGCAAGATTGCTCCAAAATCCTTCCATCTGCCACCACTATTTTGAGCGTGAATTAACAAATTTTGAGGTAAAACCATAACTAGGATACACGGCAAAAGTGGTAAATCAACGTTCCAAATAGTTGTGGCAGCTGAAGTTCCAGGATTTCGGTGCAAACTTGCTACAAGATTTTTAACTTTGTAATAAAGCAAGGTTTTGTGTGCTTAGACAGATAAGATGGAAACAAGTAACAAAGTTATTTCATATTTATAAAAATATCTGCACAATATCTGAGATAATAAAATATTCAATTTCCTATTCATAAGTAGGGCGTCTTATCATTTTTTAAGATTTTTGATGCTACACGTTTTATTAAATACCATAATAAAGCCCCTCTATATGATAAAAGCATTTTGTAATGGTAAAAAAATACGATTATTCCCGCAGCTTAGGGGAAAAAAGGAATAAATATATAAGAAAAGATAATGAAGAAAAAAAACATAAAACCCAGGCAGAAGAAAAAACTAGGTGAAAACATAACGAAACTCGTAAAACATAAAACAGAAGTCCTCCTTTCAAAGCCAGGGAGTTTTCGTAATTATAGGGGCCGTCCGTAAAAAGGGCCCAGGGGATAATGAGAGGGGGGGCTAGTAATAGAGTAGAGGGGGGTCTGACAGATGACACAAACGCAATTTCTAGGGAAAGCGTATTCGTTAGGACTGATATTACTATAATATTACTGTCTCTTTATAAGCGGAAGGTTTTTTGGATGTGTTTGATAGTTGGTTTTTCTGCCGGGAGATGGCAGCATGGGTTGTTTAGATGCGTCAATTGTGTTTCGTTGAAGCTTGATACAATGGTGATATGGATTTTTTTAAAAAAATTATGGATAATTGAGTTTTGAAAATTACCAAATAGTTTTTACGTGAAAAAATAATTTTTAAAAGAAGTACTCTGCGTCAATATTTTTATGTCTGGAAAATTTTAGGAAATGTAGTTATTAAATAATAATTTCTATTAAAATGATTTAAACATTTCGTTCCTAAATTTTAGCGATCACATATTTTGATGATTAAATCCCAATGTAGATGAAAGTTACCAAAATAACAAAAGCAACATTTGTATTTTCTAGATTACAATTGAAAAGTTATTTTTAGTTACAAATAGGCCACTATCATAATTCAACCAAACAATTTTACAACCTTTATCAAAAATATTCAAAATCAGCTTTCCCACCTCACAACAAAGAAATCACTCATTTGACACCCCCAAATAGAAGCATCAGCTGGGCAAATAAGGCATTAAAAAAAAAACATTCCAACCACCGCTGCCACCGGAACCGACAAAAATATCGACGCAGGCGATAAAAATCTAAGCGAGAGAAAAGTGAGAAATCCGATTGGAGGCTTGTGCTACAGTGCTGCCGGACTACCAATATTCAATATTCGTATACGTTTGCATACCCTAAGTAAAGGCGCTTGAAAAATTGCATTTTCCCGAAACATCAAAGCAACCCCCCCCCCCGCGGGAACAGCAAAGTGCGGAAGATAAGCAAGTACAATAGTTCTGAGGTCTTCTCTAACAGGATAATAGAATATAGAACCTTTTCCTGGAAGTTCTGGCAGTTATGCTTTCTTTTGTCCTAAACCTTTTCGTTATTGGTTTTCGGGGAGGAACTGGATTTCGGTGGAGAAGAGTTGCTTGGCATTAGAAGTATAAGACTGTGCATGATTGTTGAGAAATGAAATGGTGTTCTTGGGTTTTGTAGGAGTATATGTTAAAAATGAAATTTTAATGCTAAATAGTAAAATACTTATACGAAATGCATTGTCAGATTACTATTTCTTACTTCATTTAAATTTATATTTCACATTTAAACTAATTTTTTAAAAAAAACGACATTAAAAGTATTTCTCTAAACTTTGAAGGTAAAATAAAATTTTTATCGAAACCTACCAGGTAAAAAAAAAATTACATGTTTTTGAAATACTATGAACAGTACAGTTCAAAATCTAAACCAGCTAAGATACCATTTAAATAAGTAATCTTCAATATAGAAGATAGTTTAATACTAAGCAATGAAATTCATTTTTAAAGAATATTTACAGCAGATTGTTTCAAACAAGTACGCTAGTAACATAAATCCTTATCGACTAGAATACCTCCCGTAATAGACGTTATTTCAGTTTCACAACAACGATTCGTCGTTAATGAGGGATTTCGCACCTAAGAATTTCTCTAAACATCCGCTAGTTACTTGAGGTATAAAAAAAACTAAAGGCCCGGGTTAACATATCCCAATTTGCTATGTTTTACGCAGATCAAAAGCCTACTTGAGGAAAATTTATTCGGCCGAAAGGTGCTAAAAAGGCCCAATCCCTTGTCAAGAAGTCTCCTAATGATGCCCTTAACAAACCTAACACGCACAACTTTTAACGCCAACTAACGTGCCAAAAGCCCCATATTTCATGCCGGGCGCCATTTTTGAGAAACCTTAATCCGGCGGAACGCCAAGAGGCTTGTTAGAGACTATTGGATTATGGTAAGGCGTTTACAACCTGGAAGCGGGTTTTCTTTGTTTTTAACCGCCAAAGTTCCCAACCAGTCGTAAAAAACAAATATTTTATTGCCTTTTTTTGCCCCCCTAAAAATTGTTCGATTATTATTGTCCATTTTTCGACAACAAGTCTCTTCCAGATCTGAACAATAATAATCCTGCTCTTGACGTTTATGTGAAAGAAGAAAGGATGAGGTGGTTCCTGTGGATTCGTAAAATATTGTTTTAGTTGTTGGCTATCTTTATGTAAGAGCTTATGGAAATAACTATACATTAACTATAGATAAAATGCCATGAACTAGCTTGACGTCATTTGTTGAATAATGATGAGGAATGCTTTGAAACAACAGATATTTTTATGGCACTCATTTCAAAAGAGTTTCTGGGCTCATAAATAGTACATAATAAAGCTCCGATATTAAGTTTTACTTGCTATAAATTGCTAAGTGTACCTATTGCAAGATCTGCAAACAATATCGAGTGAAAATCAATAGGAATCAATATAAAGGCTCGACATTTAAGTTGACACTATATTATTAAGCTATTAATCAATCACTTCACCTATAAACATATTTTTTTAAATACTGATATTATAACGAAATAGGCTATCGATTTTACAACTTAAGATCGTTTACCATCTCTCTTCGATCAGTCTTATTCTTACAGCTCCACGATTTCCCCCTTCAACCCAAAGTATGATTGATAAACAACCTTTTCCTCCAGCATTCTGTCTGGATCACGTTTAAAATGCACGTTCATAGATTCTTGGAACCCTTTGCTACAATGCATCTGTGCCCTTATAAGACCAATATACCTTTAGAGCCAGAGTTGAGTAACTACAAAACGGCGGCTCAAAACTACTTGCCCAATAGCCAATGTGTAGCTCTAGTGAGACTTCAATTAAAAATACCACAAAAAAATATTTTCAGTGAAATTTTAGAGGCTTAATTAGGTTTTACATCAATTGTCAAAACACAAAAGCAAGGCTTGTAAAACTAAGAAGTTAAATGCGATATTTAAATTAAGTTTTACATACGACATCAATAAACTTGAAGTTTTGAATAAATTATTTTATTTTTAGTATTAATCTGCAAAATAATATGTTCGTAATGCTTAAGCTTACATATTTACAAATACAAATTAAAGTTTTAAATTTGCATAGACACAAGTATTAACCTTGCAAAGACAAAAATCTGACTTGCATGAACAAAAATAGTGACATCGTATGGCAAAAGTATTAACTTTGTATCGACAATTAATGAGAACGCTGTCAGGTTTTACAGACTCGAGAAAAACTGGAAATAAGTAGTTAATTCCCTTTGGTTCTAAGGCAGATAACTCTTCTATTATGGGGGAGGGGGAGACACCCACCTCTGCAAGCCCATAAACACGATCCGAGCTCAACAACATCTCTATTATCTTCAACAAGAAGCAAGCGACAACGTTCGATCGAGAAAGGAAAAGAATTTCTCAACACCCCGTCAAAACCATCATATTTCATTTACAACCCAGGCCGCAATTTTTCAAACTAGTAATCCCCTTCGCTTGCCATGACTGGAAGAAAAAGGGTCACAAAGAATGGATCGCGTAAGCATATTTATTGCTGGAAGACCATTTTTTTTTACCTGAAAGCTGCGATGAAAAGAAAAAGAAAGAAGACCAGAAGAAGATAACAATAAAAACAAGACAGTCGTTGGATAGGGTCGGTTATATACGGCCCATATTTTGTGAGGCCATATTTCCAATGGCATCCTGTATGAAGATGTTGGCCGAGGTTTTAATTTAAGATTATGTGGGCTACCCGGTGTGGTAGGTGGAATATCAAGGAGATGAAGTCATCAACGTGACAAGCCACGGGATTTCAACCCGCTAACCTCTCCAGACAATTGATGTCTATCAAATTTCATAAAAGGAAGACCTGATGCCGGATCAAAGAAGAATGACACTGGGGGTGCCCACAGTTCAAGTTCCCGCTCCAACATGTTGTTGAAAGTGAAAAAGAAATGGCGTTGAGAAGAAAATCACGAAACAATGTTCTTCTTCGAGTAATAATCTAAAACTACGGCATGCATTAACTTTTAACCAATGTGCTGCGTGCACAAAGACTAGATATATCATTTATGAAAGCTTTGAAGGTTGCATTTGTTTGGTTCAGTATAAGTTAAGCAAAAATAGTTAGGATATAGTTTAATATCTCTAATAATAAAAGTTAACAACGATCTCTAATAAATACAATTGCCTACCTATCAAATAAAGATATTCTATTAAATTTATGGTCCTTGCCTACAATAATTGCTAAAACAGACCCGTATCTTGTTATTAAACCAGTATAAAAAATCAACATAAAAGTTAGAAATCTCATATTGTTAACAAAGAAAGGTCAGTGTGGCAACTTTTCAAGCTTGATTGTTAGAGGGGGAAAAATCCCATACTTGGTTTGGGATACTTCGTGATTCAATGATTTGAACAATCTCATAAAACTACCCCTTGTAACCCGACATTAAACAACAACGAGAATATACCGCTATACGAGAACCACCTTTTATAAAAAAAAAAGAAAGGAACAAAGACACTTTATATCAGGAGAGAAAATATCATTAGGATCTGGCCGGCATTCAACATTCTGTGCCCACATCAGTTTCTCCATCAACAATATCAATCTCAGACTTCACCTGACCCCTCATGAACACATAAAACACGAGTTAACCAACCCTCAGGTCCATAAGTCCTCCATAGTTCTTTCCTGATATGTTTACAACGGTCCTGGCGCGTTATTACACGGAAGTTTCCCATAAGAAAACGAAAGAATGCAGCAGCAACAGAAAATAAGAATGTCTGCACAATAAATCGCCAAGACTTTTCAGCCCCAGCAAGAGATATATAGAGGTTGATGATCCTGTACTTGACCTACGGAAAGCCAAGACGTTAATTTGACTACTGGAGGAAAAAAAGGAAATACTATTGGATTCGTGACTGGTAAATAACGCACGATGTTGGTTGAAAGAGGATAGAATTTTGATTGGTGGAAATTCGTCTGTTGTGGATTCGTGGAAATTCGTCTATGCCTAAAAAGCCTGGCAGACTCGTGGATGACAAAGCACTGACCAATGTTGTCAATTTGTGTAGCATTTCCCAAAAAGAGTGCAGCTTCAATCATTGAAATTTCACGTGTTTTCGACGACTCCTTTAACTTAAGATTGAAAAATTGAAGTGGATAGCATTTGAACCTTATTCTTATAGGTTTGTTACACGTGGTATAAGATATGAAAAAAAAATACCTTTCGGAGCGTGCGGAATTTAATGAAGCTTAGTAACTAATGAAGGTTTCATTATTATTAAAGTGGGACGCAAACCCATAGTATTCTTATACAAGTGTCTAAACTAAATCAGGATTGTTAAAAATAATCCAACTACAATAACATCAGAAAAACTAATTGGTGGATATCGCCTTCCAAACAAATTATTCTAATTTAATTTTACACGTGTTAATTTTCAGATTCACAGGCTCGTTACATTACTGGAGCAATCTCTAAAAATTGTTGCAGACTAACTCTATGTACCCCATAGGGAGTTCTTGACATTAATCACACTGCCAGTTCCCCATGCCACTTTTTTTAAAAAGAAAATAAGCACAAGGAAATAATGATTACATTTTTTATATGTTTCTTGCAAAAGAAAGCATCACCAACTAGAATGAGGAGGGGGGACGAAATGGAATAAAATAAAAAATAAAAATTGAATGCTCATCGCTTGGCAAAAAGCTGAAAAGAGAGAATGTCATTATTCCATCTCTAACTGTTGACGCCCCGGTGAGGGCGTTCCCTGTATGGCAGTTACAGCTAACAATGGTGATCACGCCTTGTGTGGCGAATCATCAGCGAAATTGGCGATTTTTCAAAAACTGTTTTTGGAGTTGTTTTCACAAAAATACTCTTTTAAAAACATATGTAATAAGGTGGAAAAGGTCGTAGTTCATATAGGCGGTGAAGTTTTCGGAAATGACAAAATATTTATCAAAACATAAGAATTGTGACTCCATGGAGTGGGTGTCTTGTTATAGAACTGGTTTTAGGAAGAAAACTGGTCAGAGATAAATATTAAAAAGCACTTTGTATTAAAATAATCGTTGTACAACTTTAAAACACTATATTAACTAGTTTAAGGCGTGTTTAAAACGTTAAATTTAATAATACAATGAACTAAATTACTCGAAACTAAAATGTGAGTGTTGTAATTAAACCAATTATTCAAAACAAATCTGGGCTTGACTACTCTAATATTTTCAGAAAGGTTTCATTATTCTTCATTCTCAAATATCCATTAGTATTGTTTATCCATTATTCAAAAACAAACTTCATTCTCAGTTGCAAAAAATATGTAGAGTTCATAAAGAAATATTCAATGTAAGAATATTTTATCTAACTTCATGCATTTTGGATTCGTTTCGCTGTTCCCACGTAAAAATTTGGCGATGATGTAATTAGTTTGGCGACTTTCACGGAACATCATCACAGTCGGCAGCAGCAATCCTTGTTAACAGTCACACTAGTAGGCAATTTAGGGCCTTGCTAGGGGGGGGTTTACAACTCATCTTTTCAGAAGGAATTGAAATGAAATGTAATGAAAGCAGACGAATATAATGGTCTGAAGGGAATTTGGCTCCCTCAGTAAAAAAAAATTACATACTTTTGACGTGTACGGATGAACTTGGCGGCGTTCAAAAGGTAGCCAGGGTAATAATTACTACGTGTCAGGGGTTTAGGTGTTGAAAAGGACTCAGCAAGACGAGGTAATAAAAAGCCACAAGAGTGAAAAATAGCCGGCCTAAATGAGAAGTGGGAGTGATTTGAAAAAAAAATTATGACAGCTGGCAACTGTGCGGTAAACACAGAGTGTAATGACGTTATAACAGACGCCCATGTTCGGTTAACCAGAATTAATGCGCAGGGTGATAACTAGATGCGAACGGCGACAGCATTTTTCAGAATTATGACACGTTGATTGGATTAGGTCATAGCAATTAAGCAATTAAATTGGTCGTAAAAAATACATTAATTGATGCAGGATTTTACAGTTTGCTAGACTTGATTCTAGGGATGTGTGTTGATAGCTTTGGGCTGTAGTTGAGAGATTATTGATGGATGTTGAGACTTTGTATTTTGCTTCATAACACTGCATAATAAAATTCCTAACTGAACTGCAATATTATTGTGTGTAGATATATCTTGTTTGCTAATATAAATAAACGCTTAGTATGGAATGTTGTGTTGATGTCACTCCAATCGAGCAATATTGGTTTCCACAGAGAAAAAACAAACATGCAAAATAATTATAATTGAAAATTATACCAAATACAAATTTTTGTAAATCATTTTTAAATAATCGTACCTATAATATCACACCCTGACAACCAAAGTAAACACAACTCCAAACGCCATTACGCTAGCAGTCTGCGAGCTGTAACGGGTGCGGGTTCGATTCCCGCCTTCGCCCTGAGTGTATATTCCTTTCTCTGTGACAGTAAAAATTCTTTCTGTGTCTGTCTTACTTGACGAAGGCTTTATAAGCGGGTCTCTGATCAAGCACACAAGCCGGAATATATATGTACCCCCCCCCCCCCCCATGCAGCTGTGATATAAGGGCCGGGCTGTTTTTTGGCGACTTGTGACTTTTAGTGATCGTGTAAAAGTAAGGTAGAGCTTTCCACCTAACAAGTTGTATTGTAGTTAAACTAGAATGTATATCAGATTTTTGAGTTTTCGCTATTTGACAACTTAACGCAAATTGCCATATCGGGACCGGCTCCTATACCATATATGTATGTTGGAATTATGTCACTTTTGTCGCAGGGTCACGATATTTGTTTTTATTTTACTAAGCTGAATGTTCGCAATCCGACAAACGATTTCATCAAGTCTGTATAATAGCGAAATCTTTGCGTAACCCTCTTTCCATTAGTTCCTTACATTTGGTACTATTGGTTTCATAAAGCAGCAATTGACATTTTGCGTAGAGTGGAGTTTTATGTTGTACCAAAGCATATAATCCATACATATAGGTTTAATGGTTTTGCACAGCTCAAATTTCATACATTTAGATGCACAAAATACCCTTTAAAAACACAGAAAGTCTTAATGAAATGATTCTAAGTGAAATTATCTAGACTAAAAATGTAAGGGGGTTTAGAGTAAACTAAATATCGTGCCTTTATTTGGAGAATAGGTGAACTATTTTTTATTCAAACACATTTCTATTGCAATTCTTATATTCAGTCCCAATAAGCTCACAACCATTCGAATGTTAATTACGATTGTTTCAACCCAAACCACGCGATTTCTATTCTTGAAAAGGGAAAGGGAGAGTTAAAACACATCCATCGCCCCTCTAGATTCAAACAGATAATAAAAATGCAATTGTTTCTAGTGCGTTTGCTGTTGGGGCCCCACCAATGCATTTTAATTGCTAAATGTTACAAAGGGCCAAGTCCATTTGAAAACTTTCCACTAGGCATCTTTCTTAGACGTTTTACTAAGAGAAGAAGCGTGTACGGGAATCTTACAGAGGAATCGAGCCCTTTTTTCCATTTAGAAATTCGTTTGGTGGGCGCTTAAAATGTATCGATAAATAACACTTGTTGGGCGAGGAAATTATCGATTTTTGTTTCTGACAGCATTGCTTTTGCATCAAGGGAAATGATATTATTTTCCAACAACATGATATTCGTATTTAGTGTTGTTGGGAAGTCGGTTTGGGGATTTATTGTTTTTTAGTATTTCGAAATGTAAATTTGTTATAGTGTACATCTGAGGTGTATGTTCTCAGTTAAAAATGGGGTTTTAAGATTGGTTTCACCAAAAATATGGTTCCTAGTAGCTGCAACAACTGTGTGGTGAAATGTTATATTTCCGGTATTCGGTTGAACCATTTCTCAGTTTTTTTGTCTCTAAAACCTGAAAAATAGTTCAACCAATTTCCGTAAATATGGTGAAACATTTCACCACAGAGCCATATAATCTATTTTAATTTTTGTTAGGTTCTAGAACTGATATGGTTCTAGTATAAATAATATAAAAGTGCTATATTGTGGGATAGAGAGTAAGATTTCTTAACCACATAATAATTTCGTTTATTTCTATAATATTTTTTACGATAGTAAACATTATCGTACGATATTATTTCATCATTATTTTGATATCACTATTACGATATACCTTTTAATATCGATTTAAATATAATTCATGATATTTGAGCTGTTTTAGATTTCGGTGGACTATTTTGAATATTAAATGAAATACCAAGAAACAGTGTTTTAATAGCAACAATAAACAAATAAAACAAGAACTAAACATTCGAAGTAAAATAAAAATTATTAAATGTCTTACGTATAAATTTAAACAATGATTAAAGCATTTTCTTAGGGTTTCTAGAATATAAGACTGTTTTGGTTCAAATTCTTATTAAAAATCCGTGATTGAAAAACCCAATATTGGGGGGGGGGGGGACCTAAGCTTCCATTTAAGGTTTTCGAATAAAAACACACTTTTAACCCTTCACTAACTTCCTAAATCAACGAAAAAAACTGCAACTCTCCTTTTAAAAAAATATCTGAGTACCTGAACAAAATCAGCCCATTATTTGTAATGACCAAATAAAAACTTCATATACATTTTTTAACAAAAATAATCTTTACAAACTTTCTATCATAAATCAAACCACGTTCTAAACGTTCGGAAAACTATTACCCCCACTAGAACTGGAAAATCTTAATTTCTACTAATGAGTCCCTCTTAAACGTTGAAGCGGACCTACTTTAAAAGAAAATACCTTAAGAGTACGGAATAAAAAAATAATTTTATAGTCGATTTGATGTTGTTTGTATAGTTGGGCAATTCGAGAGGTTTTTTTTCCCTTGGTTGAATCTCTAGAGCAGCTATTGATTCCAATTTTAAAGAGCATTTCGTGGTTCTTTTCCCCGATAATAGATGTCGTTTGCGCAGTGTAGAGGAGAGTTGAGTTGTTACAATCACAAATAAATGTTTCTTCTTTTAGTATGTCCGATATCCACGTTTTTTTTTATTATTATTTTTTTTATTTGGTTATATCGGAAAGCTGTAAGGTAATAGGTCTTCCTCCTCTAGAAATATCTTTTTTCCCCTTTATGTCTGCTCGCAAAAAAACATATGTAGTAAAAAGTTGTGTTTCCAGCCTCGTATTGGCAAGTGCTGCAACAGTAATCAAACAGTCTATCGTTTAAAAAAATCGTACAAAAAAATCTCTAAAATGTATCTGGCTTCATACCAAATACATTATAAATGGAGTCAATTCGAAATTAAATAAAGTTTCTGAAAAACAAACTTTTCAAACTGTTGTTTTAAATGATAAAGTTTGTTATAAGAATTATATTTCAAATCCAAAATAAAATGTATTAATTTATGAAAAATATAACTTTGTATCATCATATATTACCTATGCTTATATTATTACTGAAATATGTGCATGATAAAGGAGAATGTATGATAAACATAAATCGACAAACACAGTAAGTTATATTGAAATTTAAAGTATTGTAAACAAATAAAAACCCAATTTGGGAACCCCAAAACTGATTAATATGTCTTACAACACCGACAATCCTCGAAATTAGTTAAATAGCAAAGCAACCGGAATAGTTAAGCAAAAATGACGGTGGTATCAGGATCCCCGTTTCTGGAAGTGAGACTTTATAAAGATCGATTTAACTTTGCCAGGACCTCTTAAAAGCAGACAATTAATTGCCTTCGCAGCGCGGCTTATAGGCAAGTGCTGCAACAGTTGCTCAGGAAACTCCAGACTGTCAATAATCACTTCCCAAGGAAAGGACTAAAATATTAAAGAAGTATTCGTCTGTGATTTTAAAGTGTTGAACAAAATTTACACCAGCATAAAGCATTTTTCAGTTTTGTAGGTTTTATCCGTCATATTCGTTAAAGCGTGGTTAAAATCTGCGGACTTTTTTTTCGTGTGTATATACTACATTAAAAATTTCGTCCTTTATGTGACGTTAATTTAACTATCCGAGGAAAATAGACCCGGCATAATCTGATAATAGTAATTAATTCATATTATTCACTAGACTCAGCCGTATTAATTGCAAGCCTACTCAGCATTCAAAGAAATCTACAAGGCAATTTTCTCCGAAAATGCAACGCAAATTTAGTTGAAAAGAAAGGGTTAAGGAACAGATTAAAGAAAAAGAGAATTTACGACAGTTAAAGTTAAAACAAAAAACATGGGCGGATGCGATCTGTTTTATAGAAATAACAGATATTACGTACCTCTATTAAGCCCTCTTTCCGAAACTCTCAGGGCCTGACGGATAAAAATGAGCTTTTAAGAATCCAATCTGCAACCCCCTTCCCTTCCATTTTAATAGGCATTGATTATTCTCTAAATTTGAAACTCCCCAAAGTCTTCTTGTTGCACGGGAAATGACCTAACGAAGAAAGCAATTCTTCCGGATCTTTTCTTAAAACCGAATGAACTTTTTTGTTGACTAACCAAATAGTCGAATAGCATTAAAAAAATTATAAATTGAATACCTATTTTGAAAACCATTTGACCAGGTTTATTTTCACTAGCTAACATTGTTAACGATATCAGAAAATCCAGACATTTTACGAAACATACGGCATTTTACGATTGGTCACATTTGAAGTAACCTCTTTGAGCTTTTTTAGCACAGACACTCTCCACAACAGATAACACAAAATTGATCGGTGTCTATTATCGTTTGGATATTGGTAGCACCACCTGTGTAAACAAGCCAAAGTAGTCTAATTTATTTTTAAGGTTTCACAAAACATTACTGAATTTATTCATAGAAGTATAGCACAGAAAAATAAACAAGTTTGAGATGAATTTAACTATTCGTAAAAGTAACTATTTCCCAATTGGCACACAACATCAATGCCATCCTTTAGCAACTGGCCAGAGCTACTTTCTGTTACTGAGTATACCATTCGAAAAGATTCCGGCGTTCTATTTGTTAGGTGGAGGTGAAATTCCATAGCTAGGTGGCTTTTAAAAATGTATAGTATAAATTCAGTCTACTATTCTCCGTCTGCAGTAAGGCGGAATTATAAATCTTTGGAATAGGATTTTGAGATTTCGAAGTTTCTGGAAGTGGGTGGGTACTTTAGAGAGTAGTTTGGGCTCTGGAATGTGTGTGATTTGGGAAATTCTGCGACTGGATTTTAGCTGGGTTATTGGGTATGTATTGAATTTTTAGGCATAATATCGGTAGAGTATTCGTGATTTGGTTTCGGTTGAAACAGGGTCGCACTGGAGCTGCACTAGCGAATTTGGTGGGTTTTGTGAAAACGTTTACCATTGCGTAGGATTTAATTGTTCTATTTCATGCATTAAACTTTTTTTTATAATGTCAATTTCATGAAAATGAAATATAAACATTTGTTTGATTTACGTTTTTATAAGACCCAAGAAATTCTGAAATACAGAAAATAACATTCAAATTTTCGTTTTAAAATTATTTCACGTAAAAAAACTGAGAAATGTTATTATTCATATTGATATATATATTCTTGTCATATATATTCTAAAACAATTATTAAAGGTAAACTTGACCAAAAAAAAATCTCGACACATCCCATAAACCTATATCATTACTTTCTAACCTAATCTACACTGATTACTATACCATTTCATCCTTTATTAAAACAAGCATCGTTACGCTATCCATATTGATAATCAAGACCCACAACACAATGGGATAAGCAAAACAATCAACCTTAAGAAGATATACTTATTTAGTGTTTATTTTTTTTACCCTCCACTACTGCCCTCTATTGTAGTTTGTAGTAGTCGCTAGTGTCGCTCTCCATACAATTTGCAGTCATTAAAGAGGTCATTATGACTGGGTTATTGTAGTCTAGCTTCTTTGTGAAGCGGTCGCTTTATAAGGCACAGTTCGTCGAAGAAAAAGGCTGTAATTTGTGTTGGGCCAATCAACTGGAAGGTGGATACAATGTTGGGGAGGGAATTATGTGGGAATAAAATATGGTGATTTTGATTAAAAAATAGAGTAATTTATTTTTATTTAAATAATGTCTAGTAAAAAATAGACTGTAGTAAGGGGTTTTGATTTTAAAAAAAGGATGTAAAATATGGAGTTTTGTTTAAGAAATGATTTCATATAGGGTTATTTGATTACAAATAAATTCTTCTACCATTACGAACTTTTTTTTATTTAAATATTTGATTTTTTTTAAACAAAAAAAATAAGAATAAATCTGTAAAAGAGTTGGTCTCTTCCTTAATTAAAAATAAATAATCATGACAAATTATTAAAAAATCATTAATTTTCCAGTTATTAAACGCACACAAATATAACAAAAGTTTCCATTATTTTGAAATGTCAAAAAAATATTTAAATTTAATAAACATCCACTTTATACATGTTAGGTAATTTACACACTTTAAAACGTGTCAAATATTTCTTTTCAGCACTGCTTAAATCATTTTTTTTTCTTTTTTAAATGTATCAACAACAATAAATAAATAGAAGTAAAAAAATATAAAACTGACAAATTTTTAATTTTAAGGTCCTTCATCAATTCAAACACAAAAGAACAATCACCAAACAAAAACGACATTTTTTTTCTTAAATCTCAAACATCTTGGAATATTGCTTCCAATCATAATTTTTTTCCGGTACTAAGAAAACTAAATTGCTTCAAATGAATTCTCTTCCACGGAAAAAAAAGCTTCTTTCTGGCGATAAAGTAACAAACAACAAGAACAAAAAAATACAGCAAACGATACAAACACAATATCCAGTAAGCATTAAATTAGCCCGGAATGGCAACACCATGGCAAGAAGAAACGTTCATTATCCGAGTTTCCCTAATCAAGAGAAAAATCTTCGCGATTTGAGAAATTGTAATTAACTGTACCCGTCTAATTCGCTCTCGTTATTCAGTAGCCACAGATGGCAACGAGTGAAATTAAAATGGAGGACGGTGAAAAAGGGGAAAAAATAATTCGACAAAATAAAAGAGAAGTGTCCTCTAAAATTAAATTCAGCAAAGCATAAGATTTTTTGTTTTAAGAAAAGACAATTTATTTGGAGTTAGTTGATAAACAATGAAGAACATTTTTTTTTAAATTGCAAGGAATTATTTGAAAAAGTATTTTCGTGAAGTGTTGTTTTGAAAAGGATTTGATTCATTAAATGACGGTCACAAAAAAACAAGATATTCAATATTTATTTACAAGTAATGAAAACATTTCTAATAAGAATGTCAAAATATCATTCACATGATATATCACAGATAAATTCTAAGAAGTTAAACTGTAAACAATGCGAAATAGAAATAAAGTACTTCACACACTAATCATAAGAATATTTTTATTCTTTTTTTTTCCTTGCTATAATCCATTGTTTTTAAAGTTATTGTGGAAAGCAAAGCCAAGACTTTAGTTTACACAATCATCCAGTTTCAACATTTGTTTTGTAATAGACATTAAATTCAACAGTATTTACCATCAACGCTTTAAAAAACAAACAAAAACTTCAAATATTTGTCTAAAGGAGAAAAAAACAACTGTGTGTCATAACTCCTCAAATCATAACAACACACACAAAAACAATTTTCTTTTAGAACTTCGATTTCTTTTCTCACGAGACATATCTTTTTTATTTATTTATAATTTTTCTTTCCCAAAGAGTTACAAATGTGAAAAAGATCCAAAATTCGACTGCTAATATTAGATTTATTTTCCCACTTTTTTTTTTATTTCTCATAATACCAAACAAATGAATTTATTTATAACTTAAAGTGACAAAGAAACCGTCAGAAAATGACGGCCAAGCAACAGTCAGTACGGGATAGACAAAAAAAAAAGTCAAGTTTATGAATTATGCAAGAAGCTCAGATAACGACATGGGACATTATATTAAAGACAACAAAAGACCCGTGTCACACTGTGTGACATGTCCTTGTCTTGAGCCAAAACTATTTATCAAAATACATTAAAACAATTTATCACATAATTATTATTAAAAACCTTCACTGAATTTTTTTTTAAAAACTACACTAATTTGGTAAATACGACATCAGTTAATTTAAAATGCATATCAGACCAAGATCATCCAATTACATTAAAACAATTTGTCTTAATTATTATTAAAAACCTTCGCTAAAAGTTTTTAAAAAATACTTAACTTATTTGGTAAATACGATATTTAATTTAAAATGCATATCAGACAAAGATCATCTAATTTCCGCAACTTCGCAAGAAAAAAACTTCAAATAAATAATTCTAAATTATTATTAACAGAATTCATTAACAACCTTCGGATAATTTAGATAACTTAATAAAAATTATTTTAAATTCTTTAAGTGGACGACCATTAGATTACAATTACATCTACAAAAATTATTGAATTACACGTGAAACATTAAAATATTATATGTAGGGAATTTTCTGATATCCAGATTCACTCAAAAGTTGATGATATTTTTATATATTGTGTTAATATATCCAATCAGATATAACACTTGGCATAGAAATAAATTTTTTTCTAAATTTTTGAACTTTGGTGTAACGTTACTCCATGAAACTGATAGAAAGTATTTTCATGGAAATAGTAACCTACATTTATTTGTTGTGTGAGAAAAGAATAAATGAGATTACCTCTTCACTAGCGAGTTCACAAATACCCATATAACAACATTAAATACTTAAAATATCATTTTACTATGAGGGGATTTTTAGTTCCCACTATAGAAGGACCAAAGATTTACAGCGCAGTATCAGTCTTTATTAAAAGCAGGGAATATTTCCAAATGTTTGTATTTATTTTAATTTCTACGAGATTGATCGTTTTGAGTTCGAATAACAAATTTTTCAGAATAAATCATAACAAATTCAAACAAATCACTTAATTATTATAATCAGTCTTCGTTCGGAACAAGATTCTAATTAAATAGAAAAAACTGTATTTTAAATTATGTCCGACACATAACGCTTTTAACTTAATGAATTGGCAACACTTTTTATCCTCCGCCATTTTTCACTTCTTGTAGTTCTTCGTTCTTTATCGTTCGTCCAAGGGACACGTTTCGTTCTAGAACATTTTAACAGACGATCCCCTTGTCTCGGGCAGTAATTAAGCGAATTTATCTGATTATCCCCCTGAAAAATGATTTTTCCGCAACACGTTGGACGATCCGTCTTGTTCTGCCATTTTGTGTCGAAGTTACAAAATGGCGATAAGAGAAGGAATTGTTTATGGGGCTCATCCCTAGCAGCTTTGGCTCGTTAAGACAATTGAATTTAGGGTTTGGTGACAGCTTTTGAAAAAGTGCTCCGTTCGACCCAGATTGCCCTTCGAAAATTGTCTTTTTATTTTATTTTTTCTTTAATCTTTTGGTAAGTGAATGCAATTGGAATGGTGCAGTGGTAAGATTTTTTTACTGAAGTAGTAGTAAAAGCAGAAACCTAACTTTTAAAATGATGTACCTCAAATACATTTAATTAATTAAAAAGCAACTTATTAAAAATACGGTAATGAGAAAAAATACATAAAATAAATAAAAATAAAAATAATAATAAAAAAAAAAATATTACATCAATAACAAGTTTATCTATATTTTTGTTATAAAACTATCAAGTAAAAACAAAAACTAAAAAAAACTAAAGTTTCCTGATTGATTACCCAAAAAATCCAACCATTTGTAATTTTCACTAGTTTTAACTATTTTGAAATTACGATACGACACATTATTTATTTTAGACAAATAAAAAAATTAATTCAAAATGACAGTTACATAAAAAACTGTGTTTGATAAATTAAAAATCGCTTTACAATACACCGGAGATGGTAACCTTTAAAAACTACTGATTAAAAACTGTTCCGCGAGCCGCCAAAAATTAACACTTAAGCCTCCGTCAGTGTTGACGTCCAAAAAAAGGATCATTAGCAAGACATACCCGCTGGTCAAGTCCAAAAAAAACTAACGTTCTTTATTAATGGAAAATAATGAAAACAAGCAATTTTTTCAAATATCAATTATGTCCGACTAAATGGAAAACAAGGAGCAAATTTAAACAGTCATATATGTGACAACGTCGTATAAAAAAGGGAAAAAAGACATCTCAAGGGAACATTTTTTAACTTTACTTGCAATTTGGTGAGATATAGCGAAGCGACGTCTTTTTTTCCCCACACTAGATAATTTAGAACTAAGCAAATTAAATTGCTTTGACCATTATCCCATTGCATAACGAATTTTTTTTATTGCTTTTATTTCTAGTACTTAATGCAGTACTTATAATTAAAATTATTCCAAATTTTAACTAAACAAATATTTGGCGACTTTTTCTTTGAATTTTGTGCGGTTTTGAGAATCATGGAAACCATTCTCATCATTTTTGGGTGCGCTTTTATTTTCGCATATTCAGTTCTGTTCCAAAACTAGTATTTTTGTCAATTTTTTTTTTTTAGTTTTTTTCCCCATTTGGTAATCGGTGTGCCATTATTCAACGACATATTACAAGGGGCGTTTTCGCTTTTCAGATATCCTTTCCAATTATCTCGTTACACTGTGAGTAATTTTTGTATTTTAATTACGTCTGCTTGTAACAACTATGTATTTCTCTTTTTTTTTTTCGCTAACAACACCATTTTTTTTATAGATACGAATGTTTTTCTTAGTGATTCTCGTCTTAATTGGACCTAAGAAAGTATTAGTTAAATTCGTCGTTTCATCGAAGTTGTTTACAAAAAAAAAATTCCTGACACTTTAATTGTTGTTGCAATTTTGAAAAAAAAAACAGGACAGCAAACATCATAATGTAAAAATCTTGACAGCTTTAAAGAAGACGATTGGCGAAGTGAGAATTTAAAGTTAGATTGTTGATGTTGGATTGATTAGATTGAATATAGTGTAAAAAACAGGAGTCGGAATCTCGTAGGATCTTCAAATAAGAATGTATTATCTATATATAACAGTTTTATACAAGGATTGAATATTTTGATGCACATTTTTTAATATTATTTATCGTTAAAAATCTTAATTTAAATTTTCAATACATAATTCTTTTTATTTAAATGTCAAACTAAAATTTTACCAACTATTAACCAATAAAAATATACTGATTTAAAATGTCAAGTTATTATTGTTATAGCAATTGATTTTGCACAAGGTAAAAAGATAGCACGAGTGAGGGGAAAACTAAACATAGAAAATCAACTTTTTAAATCAATTTTTTGCAATCATTCCAAATGTGAAATCAATTTGCATTTGAAAATGATAACGAAAAAAATTCCCTCAGTCACAAATCTGCAAATAGAATAAAAAAAAAATTGTTGGGTCCATATGAAATATTCAAAGACGATGAACAAAAAATATCAATAATACGTAAGAATTCTTTTTAAGTTATAAGTTAGTGTGGAGGATGCGAAAATCGAATTTATTTTTTTATCGCCATACCGCCAACGGACCCACATTCATAAAAGCTATCTGTCACAATAATGCCAACGATTTGCCGAAAGGCGAGTTTTTAAAGAAAAATGATAGTAAAAGAAGAATCAGATAGGAGCAATAAAGAAAAAGAAAAAAAAGTTTTATATAAAATCACCAAGTGGCGCGTTATTTTTTTCCTTCTATAAATTTAAAAGTATTTATTAATCACTCATATTTAAATAATATTTTATAATTTAAATAAGTTCTGATATTTGGTTAATTCTATCTTTTCTAATTGTTATTGAACATTTTTTAAAGAATTTTTATTAACAAGCCACTAAAACTTATATAAATATTTCTAATTTTAATAATTCGAAACTAAATACGATAGCTTTATTAAAATGTCTCCAAATAAAATGAAAATGGCCTTTCCTTAAAATGCTAATCAAAATTTCCAAAAAAAACTTAAAACATAAACTGAAACGAAATAAAATGCTGAAAACAAAAAATAAAGTGATTCTTTATAGTTTCTAAGCCTTAAAAAAATATCTATCTAAAATAAAACATTGACAATAATGAGATCGAAATGTGGAGAAAGCTCTCAGCTAGCATAATGAAAATGCAACTGCACTTAAGGAGACTGTTGTTGCCATACGGCGTAACCTAAATTGCATTCCCTCAAAAAGTGCTCTTGTCGGAGTCCTCGTCTAGAAAATGTTCATTTTCTTTCGCTAGATATGCAAGAATTCGAAAACAATGTTCTTTCCACCGTTCTTCTTCACTTACTTCTGCCCTTAGAATTTTATTCTTTCGGTAGAAATAACCAAATAAATAATAAAACTGCGTTCCAATCAAAATAAATGGTCTGTTTTTTTTTTAAATATACATTTTTGGAGATGGAATAAGAACAACTCAGCTGTTTGATATGACTTGTACTTCATTCTTTTTTCTTTGTTACTCTACTGTTGCTCAAAAAAAGTATTTATTTTCCGAAACACGGGAAAAACACAGTTTAAAACCACTCAACCTCCTAAGGTTACCTAGGTTTAAAGCTTTGAAACAGTTCTCAGTTTCAACAAACAAATGTTCTGGTACTTTAATTTAAACATAAGATGTTTTATGTTCATTTCGTAAAATAGTAATAACTGCATAATAGCCGTATTTTGAATAACTTTTTTTTTAATTACCATAGCCAAAAACATTTCGAAATTATCAAAAACCTCAAATGTTTTTATGCTGAAAACTGAAAGGAACATCATACGCGAATGTTCGCCTTAGATTATACCGGGTTCGCCCTCGTTCAGTCACCCAAACTTATTAAACATTACATGCTTGACGCGATTCTTTTACTTGTAAATGTTTGTATGCTGAAAACTGAAAGGAACACCATCTTACGTGAATATTCGCCTTAGATTATACTGTTCGCCCCAGTTCAGTCACCCAAACTGATTAAACGGAGAGGATTAAACATTCCATGCTCGATTCATTCCCAACCGTCCAGAAAACAAAACCAGTGACACCCAGATAAGAGCAGGCCACGCAAAAAAAACCTTCAGAAAGACATCATCCCAAATGAGGACAGATGATCGCATTCATTTGGCATCTTGTCCTCGGCCATCGCATCAGTCCTCATCACCATTCTGACAGATGCAGGAAATTGCCACTTCCAAGGAAGGAGCAGCCTCACATAAACCAGGAATGCTGTCTGAGGCCGATGAATATCCAAAGAAAAACTATTCCAAGAAAAAAAGGGTAATATTATATCGGCTTCGACTTTTCGGATATCAACTTATGGGAATGTTCAACATTATCCGCAAAATAAATACTTGATAAATCATGACAAGATTCGAATTCAAGATATCGTTAATTTCCTCAGCACAGGGGTTTTAGACTTAGCTCATTATTGTTTAAAATGTAGGAATAGTGCTTCATTGAAGTTCATTGACTATTATAATTCTTAAAACCGAACACATTTTACTCAGACAAAGGGCACATCATCTTAAACGAGGACAGATGATCGCATTCATTTGGCATCGTGTCCTCGGCCATCGCATCAGTCCTCATCACCATTCTGACAGATGCAGGAAATTGCCACTTCCAAGGAGCAGCCTCACACAAACCAGGAATGCTGTCTGGGGCCGATGAATGTCCAAAAGAAACGATTCTAAGGATAAGTAAGGGTAAGGATTTTATCGGCATCGACACTTCGGATATCAACTTTTAGGAATATTCAAAACATAATCCGCTAAAAATGCTTGATTAGATGAATGTAGGTGAATAGATTCAAGATATCGTTAATTTCTCCGGCACAATAGTTTTAAATTTAGAGTCACTATTGGTAAATATTTAGGAGTAGTGCGTCATTGAAGTTCATTGACTATTACAACTCTTAAAACCGAATATATATTACCAATAGACAAAGAAAGACTAAGTTTTGCATAAACAGGAATACTGTCTATGTCTACGACGTACGGGCCGATGAATGTCTATAGAAAACTTCCTTATAAAGAAAAAAATAAGGAAAGGATGCTATCTGTATCAACTTTTTTTGATGATATCAAGATATAATTTATTACTCCACAGCCCAATTTTTTCAATTTATGTCTTAGTGAAGAAGATACAAATAAAAACGTATAGGGGCACTACTATTTCTTATTAAAGTTTATTAAACAAAAAATACTCTAAGTGACGAATACATTTTCTGCTAAATGTTATTTCTGGATTTGTTGACTAATGTTTCCTCTACTAAAGTTTTTCTGGACAATGTAAATTTTTGGTATTAATAAGCATTTTTTACGTCATTTGTTCTGCAGTTTCTTGCTATGAACAACACCGCGTTACTTTATTTCAGAACGCAAATAAATATAAGATTTGGCTGGGAAAAAAAACTTCCGCCTGGGAATAAGTCTTAACACGTCTTTGGCTGCAAAATTCATCCAACAATACTTAAAGCAAACACCTTAGGGACCTTTTCGATGAATTTTCCCCCGAAACTTCGAATATCGATCAAAAACCTTGAAAAAGAAATTTAAAGTGACACTTTTTTAGAACTGCTCCGGTCAGCAACAAATGCAAGGGGGGGGGGGGGGGGGGACCATTGTTGAACACTCTCCTTCTTTTGAAATTTGCTCGCTTAAGCTTTCCTTTCTTTATTCTTCCACCTACCTTACCTTCACTTTAAGAAATGTGTTTTTTTAATGTTTTTTCAGAAGAGGTTAGAATAAGACGGAGATGCTACCGGGTCTAAATTAATGCAGAAACTGGTTTGCCAAATGAAGCCATAAAGCTTCCGCGATAAGCCCAAAGAAATGCTTGGATAATTATTTGGTGCCATGTTGAATACAATAAAATTAATATTTTTAATTTTTAGCATGAAGAGACAATGTAAGAAACTTTATTAATTTAGCATTTAGGAGGCTCATCAGGCAGTTTCCATTACGTTTTTGTAGCATTATGCATTAGAGGCTTATTTCGGTACAACAATCTACAACTGTACACATTTCCATTTTTCACAATTTCTGTCCATTTTTTAAAAAAAAATTATTACCGATTTTTAAAGAATAAAATTCAATGTTTCGTATCGAAATCTCACTCAGAGCGCACATAGCAGTGCAGTATATTCAATCTGGCGACTTAGAAAGGGGGCATCACTTTTTGTCGCGCCAATCATGACTAAATAATTCTAGCCTCCATTTCTTCTGTCTTGGAACTTATTTTTTCTTAGGGGAGAAAAAATGGGGGTCGAGAAAGTGTAATAAGTGGATGCTGGGGAGCTTTTTTTTATAGAATGGTCGATATTCGAAACGTGGGTGTAAAATAGAATTTCGGGGTTTTTTTGGAAGCGAGTGGTGTGTTTTTGATTCGAAGTGGTTTGGGTCCCTAAGTTTTGTATTTTGAGAGGTAAAATTTTGAACAACTGTTTCGATGCAAAACAGGTGGTAAGGTTCTATAGCGTGGCTTTTATTAACCTATTAGTACCACAATTTAGTTTCGACTTTTATTTAATTGGAATTTATTCACCATTAGTACCTGAATATATTTTTAATTTATTTCCCTAAATCCTAAATCAAAATCTCAATTAACTAGAACTATAGCGAATACATTCTAATCTAAACTAAAAATTCGTAGAATTAATAAACATCGATTGATTTAAAACGTAAGTAATGTAGTTTAGGTTTATTATTTAACCTATTTTAAAATTTTATGCATCTATTTTTTTTATTTAAGTATATTATTTTTTCCGACACGTCAAAAACATGAACGTTTAGAACTAATGAGTAAATTGGGCTTTTCACTTTGATAAGGTATCAAAATCAGCACACGCATCCAATCAGCACATCCTGATGAGACAGCCAGTCATCATTTCAACTGTCGTAGATTTACAAGTCTTAGATTTCAAATTCAAATTAGTGCATTTATGTCACATGCAATTTCCTGTAAGATGTTATTGACATTGGCAAGCTGGCAAATGAATGCGATTCTTTATGTCCTCGCCTCTGACAAGAGTATCTAAGTGTGTGTTTTTTAATATGTAAAACAAATTAACTGTTATTGTAACTGCATCGTTATATTTATTAAGAGAAAAACAGACAATAAATTAAATTTCGATTTTTCTACTTCTTTCTAAACTACATATTTCGAGTTTTAAAGAAAATTTTTAAACACAAATATATTCATTAAAATTATTTTTTAATTGTATTTCCATAGTAAATAGTTTTAAAAGACTCCCCAACACTTCACATTTAAAAAATTTCTAAGTAAAAAATATTTATAAAAAAATATTAATGTTGTTAGAAAAACGAACAGTTTCTAAAAGAATTCATACGTTTGTAACCGTCAGGTAGTTAATAGTCAATAAAATACAAAAGATCTTCATGTAAAAAAACAATGAAAACAAGACTAACATTTCACTATAAAAAGCCCCTTTTACTCTTCTTTATATATTTTTTCAGAAAGGCATCCAAGCGAACCACATCAAAAAATCATTCTAAAAAGAGAAAAAAAATTCTCAAATGCACATTCCTCGGTCACAGTGATAAATTTGAAGTTACGATGGCCACCGGTCAAGCTGCCTGTCCAAAGTGTCACATTCGACTTTCCCGGCTAAAACAGACATTGGATCAATGGACGTACAAGAAAAGCCGCCAACTTATTTCGCCAAAATTCTATAGATGCTCGAATAATTGTCTGTTTAAGAATAGTTAAATGATTTCATGGGTTGGTATTTTACTTCAGCAAGAGAATTTATTCTATAATTCTATCAGAATAAAAAAAAACATTTAATTTAGTTGAAATGTATGTTTTAACTGTGCAAGAAAAACAAAATATGTAAATATTGGAACAATTAATACAAACATTTAACAGGTACTACAAATATAAATTTCGCTTTTCATCCATCAAAACTTCAGTCAAAACTATACTTATGAGCCAAAATAAATAACGCGCCATAAAAAGCCAAAAAATAACGTCAAACAATAACGTATATGTATAATGTAATACCAAAAACAACAAATTCAGTAACTAAAAATCTCCAAAAAGACCACTTCTTCCCAAATCTGGAACACCCCTCCACTCCAGAAACCCTCCCAAACCAGACTTCCTATTCCTGAAAACTCCAGGACCATCGACTTCGATCCACTTTGGGAAAAAAGGATAAGGCCCCGGAAAAGAAGAGTTATCCTGGACCCTTGACCATGGCCCATATATAAGGAGATCTTCTTCCAAAAGATATCCAACGGAAATCTGGAAGTATCCTGTCTGTCTCCGTAAGTGCGAATAATAGTCTAAAGGGATGTCTAATGGATACGGATAACTAGCGGAAAGGTTGGGACTTAGGTAAGACTTTGTGGCGATTATTGTTGGAATTATCATGCCAAAAGGAAATTAACTAAGCTTTTTTTTGTGGGGATCTATTCATTTTTATGTCGGTGTTAAGGTTCAAAGCCAATCTTATAACTTAATGGACAAGTATTATGTTATAGTCCAAATAACGTTGTTGGAAAGACTTGGGTCTTCTCAAATCACTTTCTAGAATGCCGATGTTCAAATGCGGTCTTCGACACTGCATTTTTATAGTACACTACAAAATCTAACAAAAAAAATAATAATAGAGTAGGCGAGCTTAGTACACGTTAAATCCGTCGCGGTCATAAGATCTGGCGCCGCGTAAAATTGCATGGATCAGTCCTATGTCACTTAACCAAGCTTCAAAAATTACGAGACTCCAGTGTAGATGCATTTGACGTTAATAGCGCCAAAAATCATACAAATTCCAAACACATTTCAACCAAAACATCAGTTGGAGCCTTGTCAACCCACTAAATCTACCTTGCTGGAGAGGTGACCCCGTCGACGGTTCAATGACGCGTCCGAGGCGAAAGTGGCACTTTTTCGACTACAGGAGGAGAAAATCAGCAGACTTGCCTTTTCTTTGGAAAAATAAGTTACTGGCATTATCTAGATGACAAATCACAGTAATAAGGCAGGCTGGGCGGAACCGGCTGAGCAAAGGCTGATGATGTGGTTACTGCTGGTTACTCTTTCCTCCATATAATAGATAGAGGAAGATGAGTAACTCCCCTACTTTGTGGATGTGGTTTGGAATGCTACTTTCAATGATAGCCAGCAAGTTTTGTAGCTTATTTTCTCTTATAATTTATAAACCGCATTTGTTTTGTATCATGGTTAAAATAGCCTCAGATTGTTTAGAACTGGTATCAATGTTAAAGTTTAGTTACATAAAGCAATAGAATAATTGAAGAGCGAAGTGTTTCTTTTATAAATGTTTTTAAGGTGTGACAAGCTATTTTGTAGCTTATTTCCCCCTAAACCCCCAAATTCTTAATATTATTTTAGTGAGTGGGCTATGAAGTTTTTTACAAAGGTAGCTTGGTTTGGCTTTTTTTACCTAAGCCAATATAAATTGATCAAAAGAATTATTAGAGTAGGACATGTATGAAAATATTTCTAATATCCTCTTAAAACTTCTATATTTTCAATCTCAAACTTCAAAGATGTTTCACTGTAAGTGAGACTGTAAAAAAACCTCAAACTTAAAACTGTAACAAGTAAATGTAGCAAAATATATAACTGCAAAACATTTTACTGTACATTCTCGCACATTTTCTGAATTAAAACACACTAAAATTTCTCTTCGAAACTGTTCCTGAATAACAACGTAAATATGACTGTCTATTGACAAAAATATGACAGGATGTAACTGAGCAAAAAGTCGTGCATTTTTCACTTTCAAAAGAAGGTGACTGCTTAGTGCAAATACACCTCAGCGCCTTTTTATTAATAACTGGTTTCTTTCTAGGAAAAAAGTATTAGTTTTTGCGCCATAAAAACTTGTTACCTTGTCATAAAACTCTGACATTTCGAGCAGTTGGTTTGCAATGGACACTTGAAAGTAATGATTAACTCTAGGTTAGGGCTTTTGACTCCTTTGATGAGACGTTGCCGAATGTGTGTTAGTTATATAATGGGTAGCTATAAATTAAATTGCACACGTATTTAGGTATTAGTCAAATTATATATTGCATGATTGGAATTTGTGGAAGCTTTTGTATACAATAATATAACGTGACTCAATGGCTTTTCATGCGCAAAAAAAATTTACTATGTATTTGAAGTAGAAGAGGCATGTTGTCGAGAAATGAAGCTTCGACTCTGATGCTTTCCTTTTTAAAAAAAAATATTTTTTAGTCACTTTTAAAATATTGATTAAGTCTTATGTTTCAACATATTCTTTATTTTAAGTAATATAAAATAGTTCCAATGGAAAGTCATTGGTCAAATGAAATCTGCCCAGAGTTACAGACTAGAAATTACCTCAGTTGAAAATTCATGCGGATTTGGAAAAATTCCGATCCTAGTTACACGCATCTCCCCTAATCTTGATTTTTAACATAAGTCTAGCACACCACTTTTAAAATCTGCAACATTAATTACAATTAAAGTCTTAAAGAATTTAACACATTCCATTACTAATCCGGAAAAAAGCAATCTTACACAAAATAAGTATTGTAACTTTGTGGTACTTAAAACTATTCGTCAAAACCAACAATAAGCCAATTCTCTTAATCGTAAAATCCTCTGACAAAATTCTAACTTTATTGTCAATCAAAACTTTTTTTTAGTCCGACATCATATTTAAAACTAGTCTACTGTCAAAGACGAACCGACCAAACGGACAAAAGAAGTCCAAGTTTGGAAACATGTTTCTTTGTTTTGAAATCGGGACAGTTTCTGCGAAAAGTAGCATGCTTGGAATCTTTCTTGACAAGCACTTATACGCGTGGAGTATTCCATTATACATTCCTTGCAAAAAATGAGTATGAGTGTCGTTTTTTAAAGAAGAATGAGGAGTTGCGGTTGAGTAGGCGATCCATCTATTTTGTCATATTCAAGGATTTCGGAGTAACAATTGATGCAAAATAGGTAGAAATGTATGCAGGGGAGTTTTCAAGGCAGCATCGCGTACACAGATTATGGAAAAAAGGTTTTTTACAATGTTTTTATTTACAAAAGTTTTCAGCGAAACTACATAAACGTATCAATTAAGGCTTGGTATTCAAATCTAAGATCTTTAAATCATAGAATGTAATCTTTTACGAAAACCCAATAATAACTAGTTCAAAATAATCCTCAATAAGTAAAAACAATACCTTTAGAATTGGCTCATGAATGTATAATGCTCTATTTGAATGCATACGATCCATAGAAATTCTAAAAACTTTTTTAACGAGATTTTAGTATTGAAAGAAAAAACTTAGTACTTTTAATAATAAACCTCTTTATTTCGGTATTTAACAACAGTACCTTTTAGAGAAATCCTAATCCAAATCGTGCTTATATTTCCATCTTAAAATTATAACATCCCAAACAACCCCAACAACAACAAAAAATCTACCCCGTTAATTAAATACAAAAAATGCACGATCTTACACTCAAAATGGACATCCACACCAGATGCCGCATACACCGAACCCGATCGGGTTAAAACCAAACACACAACCAAAAAAAAAAAAAGATACACAGTATCGGGTTTTATATAAGGCAAAAAAAGATGATTTAGAGGAAATTAGAAATTTGCATCCTAATCATGGCCTTCAGCGAGTAGGCATTTAGAGGCAATTACGGATTTTTCGTTAATGAATCCAATTTTCGTGGGGTAATTTCCACGTCAGAGCAGGTTACGGGTCACTACTTTGGTTCCATATAGCTGTAATTGAAAAGTGGCATTATATCGAAAATGGTTTCGACAATATTAGAAGAGTTTGGTTGTAAAACTTACATTCTCTAAAGTATAACTAAAATAGAGGGTCCAGTCCGTTCATTAGCGACTTCGTCAAATTGAATTTACGATCATCAAAAGTCGCAATTGAGCGTACCGGACCATATATCTTTGTTATACTTTGGAGGAATATGAGTTTTGCCAACTACTCCCTTCATCTGTATTGACTCTATTAAGCCATAAACCCCCAGACACGCCCACAACAGAAAACTCGAAATAAAATCGTCAATTATCGTTGTTAGCTTAGTTTTCATAATATTGAATCGTATGTTTTCATTAGATAGTAATTACTTGTAAACTTGATTATTAGTAATTACGTCACAATGGAATACAGAATGAGATGTGAGAATATTCTTGATTACATTACTTGTCATATCAATTCATATCGGACATAACTCCCTCCATGCCAGGTGAGGAAATCTGTAGACCAGGTTTTTGGTCTTATTTCATAGCTCCATTGCTTTATTATTCCATTTCGATGTATAAAATAAAATCACATCGCTCCAAGAGTACTCCTGTAAAATTTCCCCTCATTCTAACCAGTATTTATAACTTTAAATCACAACTTTATAAATCCATTCTACAACATTGTCAGTCCAATTGTGTGAGCTAAAAGGGGGAGAACATGTAATCGGCTTCCTTCAAAAGATAAGCGTGATCAAAAGGAGATGACGTAACGCAAGAAGCAATTTGATATTTTTTATTTTATAGATCATGAAAAAAAGGTCAAAATGTGAACTGGGAATCGGGGAATTCTACCGATATTTCATGTAGGCATCAAAAGGCAGATGTTGAGACTCTGAACTCTTTTATGTTAACTACTGAAGGTTTAAGAATTTTACCAATACACTTCATCAGTCGAAGCATCAGGTAAAAAATGAATCTGAACTCTTCATGCTTATTAAAGAACATTTAAGCTCTATTTTTTGTACGGTTCATTTGAACATCTGTTTCGGTTGCTTTGAATTTGCGGAACGAGCGGGATTTATCTCTTGTTGTACGACAACTATTTCCAATACTTTCTTAAGTAATCTTTCTCAAAGCTTTATGTCATTTACCAAAAAACAAGAAACGACAACAATTTCGAATTTACTTTCTTCAATAACTCTAAAGCTTATACCGAAACGTATCTAGTAAAACAAATCTATCTTGAAAACTTCGTTTAAGTCTACGAATTCCGACATTCAGAAATATAGCTAAAAATTCGAAATTTAAAAAGAAAAAAACTTAACAATTCTATCCAACTTTCGGGTAAATGTAATATCTCTGTGAACCCTTTTCCATCTTCAATGAAATATCGTCTGCAAAAAAAAGGTGCTTCAATAAAATATCGCCTGCAAAAAAAGGGGTGCTTCGTAATCCTGCATCGACAGCCTGTTCCGCCATTCCTAAATCATAGAAAACGATTTTTAGAGACGCCCTCTCTACACGGCCATCTCTTGATATCTACGTTTTTTTGTGTTTTTACTATTATCATTTCTTACTTTTTCCTTTATACTTTAGAAAGTCAGCTTTTCGAAAAGTATTTCGGGTTTATCCTTCGAGATTTGTTCGGGTTAAATTTCGGATGCATTGATTTTTTGCTGTTTCTAGACATAGAGATATAAGTATAGGGAAATTAAAAGGTACTGCATAAAACAATATAAAAAAAATTATCTCCAGCTAATAATGTTGAAGTAATAATATTAAGAAGAAATTATACTTGCTTAATTTCATTTTTTAAAAAGTGCAGTTGTACTTGTTTAATTTCATTAAAAGATAAATGCATAGGATAAATGTTATATCGTGCAACATGTAATGTCAAATATTCAATTTACAACAACTTGACTTCCAGATATCTCGTAATTTTGAACAGTGGGCAAGTGACGACGTGGACACTTAAGCTATATTACCTATTGCAACAAATAACAACGTAAATTTGCTCCTGAGAAACAATTTATATTTAATTTCTATTGCACCCTTCTCATGCAAACATTTTACAAATCACTTTGCCCCCAGATAAAGCGATAAATTCATCAGTACGCGTGCCAATGTCAGCCATATTGTAATTAAACTTGTTCATTTAACAATCTTATAAAGGAATATTTACCCATAGTTTCACAAAAAAAAAAGTTTATGTACAGATACTTATTTATTGTTATTTCTAAAATTTAAACATTTCATTAGCAACTTTAAAAGTACACTTAAATTGACTCCAACGACATATTTTATAACAAACTACATTTAAAAATAAATATCCACTAACATTTTTGTGAAAACTTTGGAAAAATCATTTTGTTTTCAGGTATAAAAGATAACTCCACCAGGGACATGAGACAACGAGTTTTCTACAAACATGAATCTCTAAGTACCCATCGATCAAACAGCTGGCAAACAACGCACTAATCCATCCGAAATTTCAGAATGGGAGATTACTTCAAGAAAACAATCCGTCGGTTGACACCCGATAAAACTCCCATTTATTTCCATGTTCGCCAAAGAGCCATCGGTCAAAGTGGATCCACCATCAATATTTGTCTTCAAAGTACAAAGTGGTTTTCAGTTCTTTAGAAAAAGGAAGAATCACAATCATCGATAATGGTCTTCCTCGACGCGTCAACAAGGTTTGGCTTTTAAAACTAAAACCTCAACACGAAAACAAATCAAAAGAGGTTTTAAGGTTGGTGAGATAGGAAGTCTGGTCGTTGTTGTATTTTATAGCAGTGAGTCGCAACAGAAAATAGCTTGCTTGGCAGACCATTTTAAACTTATCATTGAAGATTACTTATTTGGGATTTTTAATGAAAAGTGAGGACCCTTGTTGCCTTTAGGTGCCCTTAAAATTTTATGAAACAATTAACAAGAAAGGAAAACAATAATAACTTTTGCAGAAATACAATACAGTATGCTCCACAATACAATTTGCTACCTTTTAACCGGACTCCCTTTATTCGTATCTCCGCTTTAAACGGCTGATTATTTTATTCTCAGAGTGTTAAAAAAAAGCTTAAAATCACTTTTTTGCTTTCGATTCCCATGTGATGTTGATATTAAAGAAATGGCGGTCGTATGCGGTAAGTAGCAGAACTTCTAGGCTTCAATAAAAATAAAAATACTGGCTTTTTGTAATAGCAATCCATCCATCCAACCACCATCTAATAAAAAAAATGCTTTAATACATTTGATAAAATTATTCATTATTTCTAAAGTGCATTTATTTATTAAGCAAATATCGTCAACTTAGAAATGTGCCATCAAAAATGTACATCTAAACCTTAATTTATTTCACTTCTCCGATATAACTAGATTTTCGCTTAGCTGGCTTGTCCATCCTATTCTACTGTTCAATTGCATATCTTGTATATGTACAGTAGACACCAATACAACTAGCCAGCCTCTAAGTTACTAACCTTAGTACACAACCATCATCCACAGAATTAACACAGGAGTCTCATTGGCAACGAACGCACAACCTATCATTTAACACGGCGGCTTGTAATTATTCGTATCTTATATCAATGAATAAGAACCGAAAAAAAACTATAGTTACATTAGATGTGTAAAAGCAGCCTATCAACTTTCGCAGCTGCCTCGTGTTGTCATGGAAATACAAGCTTGATATTTTTTAACTGTTGTTACAAAAAGCAAGGATGCTTTCTTTAGTTTTCCCAGAAGTATTTTGTTAAAATTGAAGGATTTTTAGTAATTATTTCGAAAAGTTTGTTTTAAATGGAACATTTCTAAAAGTAGTGACTTCTGAGAAATACTAATCTTCTTTAAGAACTGTGATGCATTGTATAACGCTTGTAAATAAAAGTTTATAATTAGTTTGCTGTGCAACTAATATGGTATATGTATATTAAAGTGTGGTATAAATTAAAGTTTTGAAAACCAATTATGGTTTAACTTAAAATAAACGGAATTCGAAGGGTGAAATGAATAAATTGATGAAAAAAACTAACCCTGAACGTATTTGCTAATATTATTTCAAATGATTTATTTTAAACTTATACTAAAATATTAATCTATTTTATACTAAAATATTATCTAGTACCAACACTATTCCATAGTAATCTGTAATAATATGGTAAATTTTGTTATTTTTATTTTATTTTTTTAGAAAAGAATTTTTTTTTAAGTTTAGTTAATAACAAGTTAATCCTTATTAAAGTTATCGAAAACGGACAAACCAAAAATGAAGTGTTCCGTATAATAAACACAAATATAAAATCCCAAGCGTCATCCACTTAAAGAAAGCGGATATAAGGACACATTGAGGCACAATCAAGGGACACCCATATCAAGATACGTAACTATACGATGACAAGTCATCACATTTTATGATATTTTTATCCCACTTTTTCCCCAACTCACAGAGATTGGTTTTTAATTTCTCTGAAGGTTTTTTTTATGCATCTTTTTTATGGAGCCACTTTCTCGGAAACCTGTGGGGTAAAATAACTTTTACGGGTAAAATTAATTTAACCAACAAGGAATAGGGCTGGTCCCGTAATGGCCAATAAAGATATGCCAAGGATAAATGTTAGTGGGTCCTTACATGTTGAAGTGTTTACGATACGTAAGACGTTTAAAATAAGTATGGCAGTTTATCAGTTTGCGGGAAATTTTATAGGCTTACTTAAAATTGTTTGAAGTGGCGTGGTTTAATAGGTTAATGAATGTGTGTAAACAAATGTGGTAGTTTAAGATTTATTTCTCTTTGAGAAATTCCGTATGCTGTTGCTAATAAAGATATAAATGATATCTAATATGTGTAAAAATACCTAAAAAAAGAAATTAATTATATTTTATGTTGAATTATGAAAACCAAGGAATCATTAAAAAAAATATTTACACAATCCCATTTTTAACAGTGGTAATTGTTAACAGTTTTGATTGCTGTTTGGCCTTGGGAATTATGGTTGACCCCATGTAATAACCATAGAATTATGCTATATGAATCATACCGTATAATGCCAAATCCCAAAACTGTCTCACACCAATATGCTATTCATCAAACTCATAATCACCAAACAAAAAAAAATATTCAAACACCAAACCATTAGCCGATAGCAACACTCACTTAATGAACAAAGCTACATCATTTCCTCCCCACTATTTCTGCATACTTGTTATTTCGGTGGCAACGATAAACAGCCCGCCAAGACGGATAGCAGTAAATGGAGATACATTCAAGATAAAACAAAGCCAAGAAACTAACAGCAGAAAACAAAAATGAAACGCATTGGGTTGAGGAAATTGTAACTTTCACTTGACAAATTTTAATTTGGTTTGATAAAGCTTTCAGATATGACTAGTTCTAGCCTATTTACTACATAGTTGTAACATAGTCGTGTAACGCTTTCTAATTTTTATCAAAGGATAATGACTGATTTTAAATACAATGGGCTTCATAGTAAGAATTACAGCATAAGCTAATGGGAAAATACTTTGAGGTATCCTTATAAATAAATTTCAGATTAAAGATTCTGTAAAATGAGAAACAGTGGTTACAGTGATGTGACATTTAACTGAACATTTGTTAAGCAATGGAATTTTGTTTCGCAAAAATCAATGGACTAATGGAAAACTACCGAAATTCGTTGGAGATCTAGCGTTATTTTGGTTGGTTCCGGCTTCAACGTTCAATATAGATTCAGATTAGGGATTGCCATTTGACTAGACCGAACATCACTAGATCTGTATCGAATTTGATTACTCCGTCATTCCATTTTTCCATTGATTTACCAAACTTTTTTACACCACAAAATTCTTCGAATCAAGAGCCTGTTGGCAATTTCTCAACTTAATTACCTTTAGTCTCAATTTTAATACCAATTAACCTGCATAATTTTTGGTCGTTCGTGTGTTTTTGTGTGTGCCTACTGTTTTTTTTTGCTTAAAATAGTAGTGTAGATATAAATATAAAACTATTTTTATTAATTAAAAAAAGTCAGTTACATTTATATCATTCCAACCCAATGAACTGGGAACAGATCCAATACTTTTTTAACTCCTCTGAGCGCTGGCTACTCCATAACTCCCATACATTTCTTATATCTTTTTTTCTTGATGATATTTTTTCTTTCTTGTGAGACAGTAGCCGAGAACGTTTTTCTTAAGAAGTAATCTCTAAGAAAAGGGACCAATTATGATGAGTGGGGACAGGCGATTAGCCGGGCGCACCCTTTGGATATATATATTTAGAATTAGGATCAATGGCTGAGTAAAGTAGGAATCGGAAATAGGATATTGGTGCCGGTTTTTATTTTTTTCGCTAAAGAAATAAATATTAATTATGTTATAAGAAACGAAAAGATTTAATCCAATTCAAAGATCAAGAAGATGGTCGAATATTGCTGGTTAGTTTTGGGTTGGCTTTAGGTGGTTTAATTGGTGGTGGCTTTTGGATTAATTGGTTCAGCTTTTAAGATTTAAATGTTTGACATATTTTTTCTGTAATTATTTACTAGGAAAGTATAAAAGTTTTGGTTAAACCTAAATATTATCTTTCCTGTATAAATCTATAAAATTTTGGCTTTGATACCATTTCGGGAATTGAAGTTGCTGGATTGACATTCATCTCAAGCTAGAATTATTTAATGACCCAGAAGTTTCGTTACAAAGCTTTAACAGCTCCTAATAAGAAATACTTTGTAATTTTTAAGACTTGCAAATTATCGTCTAATGTCAGAATCCAACATAGCAGATGACATTGTCCAGCCTATAAAGTCAGCAAATTATTCTTATCATAGAGTGCATGTTAATCGTTAATTATTCTCTGAGATTAATTAACATGAGCTAGACTAGAAAAATCTTACAAAATCTCAATAAATATAAAGCTACAGATTGAATTGAAACACAATCACTATCAAAAATACTTAAGCAAAACGCTCAGTACTTTAACCAAAAGTTCATTACAAAGTCATGATAAGCCTCGAGTAAAACTTTCAAGCTAATTTTTCCATGAAACTTAAATATATGCCGCAAAAGTATCATAACACCGTTTAAGGTAGCATAGGTTAAACCATTTAACCCTATAGAATCACACACCACACATATCAGTCAAGAAAATTCCTGTAACTTTAGAACCCCTTAACTTTTCCCGGGGGCTTATGCTTTTCAAAATACCTCAATATAATAATATAACTACTCAAGGTAACTCAATTCCAGAAAAATTCCCCTCCGTCGTAATTATTTTTAGAAACCATCTTTCCTAAAACATTTGAGAAACAAAAACAAAAAAATGTAACAGGTAACAAACCTTTTTCCCCTTAAAACGCCGCTATCAAAGAGCTGCGTAATGACTAGAGGTTTTGCGTGTGTGGTTTAGGAAGAACGGTTATTTTCTATTTTGTTCGGCTTCTAAAAATAATCATCTTTTCCAAAAACGTAGATATAGTTGCAGCAAGACATTTGTAAGTAACGATTATTTGTGAAAACTGCATGTCACAAAATACCCATTCAATTTACATGAAGTAATCAAAAATTTTCGTTGTTTTAAAAATACTTGGTGTTAAATTGCTATCCCAAATGCCTAGCATAGTAGCAAGAGATGCGATTTGATTTTAAGCTTGCAGAAAAATTTTATATATTTTGCCATACTGTGAAATTTTGTTTTTTTTTCTAATAAATTTTGAATTAATTATTTGCTTTTATTAGTTATACACATTTATGGTTCTCTTTTAAACGTCTATAAAGTAGTTAAAACAATGATATCCTAATATTATCACTTCTTCATATCACCATATCACAATGAAATCAGAAAAGGACCAGAAAGATATGACACGATACACTGTTAAAAATTTTGGTCCACACCGTAATCCTATAACTATTTCTAGCTGCCACCACTATTTGGAGCGTGAATTTACTAATTTTGTGTAGTAAAACTATAACTTTCATACACCGCAAAGTTGTAAATAAAATCCAAATAGTGGTGGCAACTAGAAAGTTCCAGGATTCCGGTGAAAACTGGCTACAAGATTTTTAGCTGTGTAATAAAGCAAGGTTTATGTGCTTAGACAGATAAGACGGAAACAAGTAAAAAAGTTATTTCGTATTTCTTAAAAATATCTATTTAAATAAGGGAAAATATTCCAGGATTCCGGTGCAATATAGCACTAAAAATTTATAACATGTATGTGCCACCAAAGGAAATAAAAACAAACCTCGTGTTTTCCTCCGCATCCCCCAACAACGACACGCGTTTAAAAATAAACCGCAGAAAAAAGGTGAGTCGCTAATGAACTAGTGCCCCTTTTATCTCTAACATTTTTTCCCCCTCTTTTCTTTTATCCCTTTCAGAGACGGGTAATTTTTCGACGTAATTTTTGCCTCATTAGAGGAGACACACTACACCGTCGGTAGCCATTACGGAACGCTTAGACGTCGACACCTGGCATCCGATGTTGCTGACGGGTTCTCTGGGAGGAGAGTGCGGTGGCGCCATTTTAAAATAAACCCTAGGTAAAAAGTGTTTACGGTAATAAGATTGAGTAGCATGATGCCGTAGGCATGTAAACTGCTGTAACCACAACAATGAATTGGACCAGTTGTGCTCTGAAATAATCAGTCTTTCAGTGTGCTTTGTTATAGCTTAGAGTTATTGAAAGCTCTGCAACAATGTCAAGTTATTAGTCTAGATACTGCTGCTTACCTGCAAATGGTAGCATTGGTAAAACTGTTGAGGGTATAAAACCGTTAGTGTGTCAGAACAAGGGAGGAATAGTATCGGGAGAGTGGTGGATATAAAAACGGACAAGATATCTCTCTCTATATCTCTCTCTCTTTCCGCATATCTATATTATCAGAATATATATTTTTTACTTTACATTTCAATTACCTAATAGTATGAAATGTACGGTAAAATATATTCTAATAATAAAGTTACACGGAGAGAGATCCTGTTCGTTCTTATATACCTCTCTCCTGATACTATTCCTTCTTTGTATATTTCAATTACCTAATATGAATTGTAAAAAAAATGAAACCATTGCGATGGGGTTGAAAATCCAAAATGGGATTTTGTATTTTCGACAGATTTTAGAGATTCTGGATCTGCTGATTATTAAAACAAATATGGTTTTTGAACATTGGTCCGTCTGTCTGTCATTCTGAAACCACTCTACAACTCAACTCACCCTAACAACTAAACTCGTTCGAAATGTAAAGAATGTATTATACTTCTTGAATTGAAGTATTTATTTTTCTGAGGAAAAAATGCAACTGCATCATTTATGGCTAACGTCCATAAAAATTCTGCTCCAACGCACAACTGAAATTTGAGGATGATTTTGCAACAGATACCATCTTGGCAGAGGGGGTGAGGGATAATATTTTTAGAGTCTTTCTCTCTTAAAGAGAACTTTCACAAAATGTCAAAATAGTTATTTGCAAGCTTTTTTTGTTTAAATTTCTTTCTATCAAATGAAGCATTCTTTAAGTGTTACTTGATGTTAAAAAAGCCAGAAGAAAATTCTATAAGTGTCGAATTTGCATAATATATTGTGAATTCATAATCTATCGGTGACACCCAAAATTTAAAAAAAATAACAAATTCAAATTCAACAAAACCGAATTAACAAAACCGAATTTGTTATGTTACTGCAAAATTTCGTAAGTTTAAAAACTTTTACCTTGTAAAAAGAAGAAAGTTTGCCGTACAAGCGTCGTCTATCAGCAAGGTGATGAAAGCTAGTAAACCATCTTTATTGCCAAAATATACCTTTGACACTTCGTATTTTTTTTAAAGGTGAAAGACGTTTTGGACAATAAAGTTACTCTTTTTCACTTGTTTAATTTAATTCAAATCGGACCGAGAAATATTATTTTTAGAGTTGAATTTCAGAATGGTCGTACAAAGAGTACAAATGTCTATCGTGACTATCGTGTATTACTCTCTTTATTTGGCAATAAAGAGAGGAGTAAAATCCTCTCTTTATGTACCAAGTTACAGATTTGGAAACGTCATTTAAACTAGAAAGACCATTTACCTTCCATCGAATGTGGTAACTTTGGTCCAAGCATAAAACCCTACATTTTTCAGAGACCAAAAACCTGACTGAGTTTCTTTAATATTTTTTTACTCATAGGCCAAGGCAGAGTTGTCACTAATGGAAAAATGCAAGAACATTTTTAAAAAGTGTGTATAAGGAGAAGTTTAGCTTGAAAATCTTGAGCCAAAGCTACCCCATTCGATGGACTCTAAACACAAACACTTTTAATTTTTTTCTAATCGTACTTTCTGGTTAACCAAAGCAATACAGAGATAAAACTATATAACAGAACTTCCCAACCACTTCAATTCGCATTAATTTACAGGCACACCTAATTCCAAGAATCTGGACATAGTCTTGAGAGACCAGGACCAATCTAGTCTTCCTCCCAAGAAGCAATCAAGTCCACACCCCAATCGGACTTATATGAATATTGCATTAAGAATGGATTATTGAAATGACCCGGGGTCCGTCGTTATGGCCCGATGTCACCGGGCCTTGTGACATGTGCCAGGAATAATTGAAGTTCAATTGGAAGATGCAGAAGCCCGGGTTAGGGCTGATGGAATATGACAGTTGGAGTGCGAGGAAAAGGGGCGGATCTCCCATGTTAATTCAATGGGAGATAGGTCGCTTTACAGCGACATTGTTTAGTAATTAATTCATCAAGCTTGTGACTGTTCGTGATGAGTTTGAGGGTGATTCTAGGTTTGTTTATTAAATTCTGATTATGAAAGATTAAACTATTAATATTTTATTTATAAATGTGTAGTAAAAAAATTCAAAACAAAATTATTCATTTCAAATAATTCAAAAAAAAATATTAATTTTAATCAGTTCTGATACATTGAAATTCATTAAAAACTAAATAAAATAGATCAGGTTATACATTTTTTCTGGGTGTGTTTTCTATTTATATGTCTTGCTTCTTAGAAGAAAACTTTTTAATCGATCATTCCACACAAGTTGTTTTGGAGAAATTGTCATGTTTTTTTTTTTGTTAGATTGAATTGTTTAATTAATACCTTTAAATTCTTTATCTTTAATTATATATTTATTCATAATTACACTCCGATCAAAATAAATTATAAATTTACACTACTATTTCCGAACTATTACTAACTGCATTAGCCTTTCTGTCTGAATGCATCAATACAGATTACCATTATACCATGACTCGTGGTAACCAAAATACCCAACTATTTACGAACAATTAAATCATACATGGAAAAGGTAACATGCGTTTCCGTTTAAACAGGTGTTAATACACCGACAGGTAAACGAACTCAAGTAGGAAAAAAAAGATATCCTCGATTCGATACACATGTGTTGAGTCACAGTCAGACTAACTGAGGATATTTTCGTCGAAACAATAATCAAGAGAGAGAAACATAATAAATTTGCTAATATTAATGTAATCTTAAACGTGTCTGTTTTATGTAGGGCAAACAAATTTAAATAAATTTAATTTATAAAACAATTAGCTTAAAGAATGAACTTTGAATACTGCGTTTTCTAAAAAGAAATGCATCTCTTACTTGAAAATGCCTTATTATTATTTTTTTTTTAAATATCACTTTAACCAAATTTTCGTGCGTTTATTGTTGCATTACCTTAAACGAATTTGAATGGTATTTAAATAACAAAAAATTGCGAATAAATTCTTCTGTAAGCAAAAATATATGTTTAATCAAGTTTTAATTAATTTTCCTGGGAAGTCATAATTTTATTTTTTTTTAAATGTTTTCAGCCAAAAATGCAGCGGCAAACCTTTTGACACTTCCGGCATGACTAATGTATATTTCATTTGAATGAAAATATTACTTTAAAAACTAATAGTTAAGAGAACCCATAACTTTTAATTAAAATTACACAGTTCAAACGCGGAAATTCCAAATCTACCATGCAATTATTTTTTTTCAAAATTAAATTAAATAGCTTTCCAGCACCCCATAAAAAGTTATATTCAAAGCAGCAGCAAAATAACCTCCTTCCCGTTGCCACGCAGCAAATAAAAACTTAGGGATAAAATTTATTATTCGCCGCTTCACAAAGAAACCAGTAATTTCGAATCCAAGCCTTAAAATGCGCTTCGGGTTAATTGGCAGCACGATTTAATATTCAGGACCACACATGTGGATCTCTGTTCCACGAAGATGGTTTTTTGTTCCATTACCATCCGCGAAGGTTTTCGAAGATGACGCCCGAGAAAATTCGTCGTTCTATCAAGCAGACGATAATTAATCACCGGTACTTCATTAAAAGCAATAGAATAACGCTAAATAACGCATTCTGGTGGCTTAAAAGGGAACATTAAATCAACATAGAGCACAGCTGATGAGGGGAATTTATTGAATTTATTAATGTCATTGGGATGGTGTTCGGGTATCACTTGGATTTATTAGATTTATTACGAAGATGAAACAGGCTGATGCTTAGCAGTTTCGAGTGTGATCGTAATTAAAACGGCATAATTCATAAGTATCAAACGAGTAATCAGAGAGTGGTTGGAATACGATATTGGGATTTGTACACTTTTATAAACGGAATCATTTCACGCTAACTTACAAGAAAATTGCGTGGCTTGAAGGATGTATTCCTTTAACTAAGTTGATTTGAATGAAAGGTCGTATATGATAACACTGAATAACCGTGTTTTTCAAGTTAATCTAATTTTTACAATATATCTAATAAAATTTGGATATAAAAAGGTAACAGACAGGATTTTATAGTTTAACAATTTAACGTAAAATATAAATAGGTATTCGGAAAGTTTCCTAAGTAATTTTAACTCCAAGAAAGTATATACCTATCTAAGAATGCTTACAAGTTGTAAGTAGGTAATATCATATTCACAAATCGACATAACAAATAATCGATATCTCCTTTTTGCAGCTAATGTGCCATCGTTATACCAAAATGAGTATATTATACCTATAATAAAAATGACCTATATCGTATATTATATTGTGGCCGCGCAGTCGCTAGCTTGTTAGTCGACAAACACTAACTATTGAAGAGTGCACTAGTAAAAAAATAACTTTAAATTAATTTTAAAAGGGTGATTTGGGACACTAGAATAAATAGATGCGTTATGTCTAAATTAATCTCTTAAAAATTTATTGAAAGTGGTTTTATTACGAAAAGAGACCATCGTTTACCAACAAACTCGATGTTCTTTTTTATTACGATAAAATTTATTTGTTTACAAACAAATCTACGTTTCAACAAACAGGTGACAACTATAAAAAAAGATAAGGAGATGCGGCCAGAACTATAGGTGAAAATTTAATGACAATGCCAAGTAAACGGTCGGTTCATGCTTAACCCACATTTATGCCTACAGTATTTACAACTAAAATTAGATGTAAACACGCTAGCCACTTCATTTGCCTAGCAAATCATTAACAAATAAGTATATTCCCGATGCAAGTAGCCGGTAAGTAACTGGGCACAAGCCCTCACTTGCCGCCTCTTGAATAAGAGCCTTGAAGAAATACCACCAGCCCCGTCGATAATTAAACCACGACCTGTAATTACCGCACTACACATCATAACCAAAAAAAGGCAGCAGGAAAATGGCTGGCCACCACGTACTTATCCTACCAAAAAGCGGTTGACAAAATCCCAGCCCCGTGTCGCCGAGTTGGAGTGACAGAATTGCAAGTAGTAGACTGATTTCAGAAAAATGAATGTAAGAGTTTATGTATGATGGAGGGCTATAGGAGAAAAAAACACTCTTATCTTTCAGTTAACTTTATTTTTTCAGAGAAGAGGAGGCAATTGAATAAGCTTAACTCTTTGGACGTCTATATCAGCTATCTTTCAGAAGTACCGAATAGTTTCAAGTATCACAAAGCTTTAATAACAAGTGTCATAAAGAGCAATAGCTGGCCATTTTAAAATGGTCAAAGAACAACTTGTCGTCAAAGTTTTGAGGTACTTGTAAATTTATTTTTAAAAAATTAACCTCACAAATTAATAATTTGTAGAAAAGTCAATACAATATTTGTCATTTTTTAATATTATTACCTATGGCCCAATAGGTATCCCATTGGGAAATATGCCTTTTTATTGCATAGAGCCCAGAAAGTCTAATTTCTGCACACAAATTAAAGAACTTTCATTGGCCTGTAGCTTGTTGCCAAACCTATTAGCGAAACAATACTACGTTATTGAATCTTGAAGTTGAATAGTTAATTTCACAACACTGTCTAAAAAACCTTTCATATTAAACTAAAACTCCAAATACAATTCTATCAACCCCTATTAGATACGTACCAACGGTACAAGAAAAGGAAGACCCCTTTATTAAATCGAAGAAGACTGCCTATGATTTATATGTAACACCAAATTAGCAGTTGTAGGCAACGCCGTGTGAGGTCCGATCCCCAAGGCGGCACTTAGGCTAGGGGAGGGACCCTCATTCTTGTAACATTCATGCATCGGAGGTAAGAATAACATTGAGATGTTGCCTGATCAAAAACCTATGCATAAATTGATTTACCAAGTGATGCAATTGATCGTTTTAATGTTATGCCCTAACAGGCTTGGCTAACTCTATTTGGCATAATAAAATATTATATAAATATTTAAATTTTTCGTTTGGAGGGAAATTAATGAACTCTGTTCTGAGATCTTGTATTGCAATCATAAAATATATATATATATATATATATATATAATATATATATATATATATATATATATATATATATATATATATATATAATATTATATATATATATATATATATATATATATTATATATATATATATATATATATATATATATATATATATATATATATATATATATATATATTATATATAATATATATATATATATATATATATATATTTTGTTTATCAATTCTTAAAGAACTAAATAAAACGATTAGTGTTCAAATTTTACGGATAGTACGGTTTGTTTGGCGACTTTCAGACGTCTTCACTTTTTTTCAAGGCAAACATATTGCTCTTATTCTTAGCTCTGTGATTCATTTCGCGGCTAGATATGCACGTCACAATGCATTTGTCATCGGAGATGGTTGTAGTTAACGGTCGATTCGTGTGTCCCATAATAATTACAATCGGCTTTGATTTCTTTTTGATTAAACTGGTTTTAATGATGTTTGACTGGGAGATTTCGGGGAAAGAACATAGTTTTTATTAATTGATTAAATGTTTGGTATTAACAATTTGTTTTGAATAAAGAAAAGTAATTGGAGATGATTTACTCTGCTATAAATTTCCTGTTAAGTTTCACCAAAAAAAAAATGGTTCCTAGTACAGTTGCAACACCTGTGTGGTTAAATGTTTCATAATATTTTCGGCATTCGGTTGAATCATTTTCAGGTTTTGGAAACCACAGTCAGAAAGCTTATTCAATGGAACACCGAAAAATATGGTAAAACATTTCTTCATACCGCCGTTGCAACTACTAAGAACATTTTTTTTATTCGGAAAAACTTAACACCACATCTTTAACATTGTATCTTCGAAACTAAGTGTAAAAAGTTTTTACTGTTTACCAAAAATACATATTTGTTTATTTTTGGTCAATTAAATAAATTAATTTCGGAGATTTTACAGATGTTCAATTGGTACTTGTAATTTGAAGGTTGATAAAATGGACTTTCTCCAATTTCTCAAACAATCTTTTTATTCAAAATATGTCGCATAAATAAAAACAGATCGAATTTGAATTAAAGTCTAAAACTGGTATACAAATATCATACGAAAATAATCCTAATACATAAAAAAATTTCGAAAACAAGTAATTCGAAAGTTCGAAATTCACAAGTAATCCAAACTCATAATTTAAATTTTAAAATACATCAGAAAATTCATCTTCATTTTTCAGGATTTGTACAGAGAATAATTTGCTACTATCGAAATATTTTGATACTTGGCTGTAATCTTATTAAAATAATCTCTAAAATTTTTATGCATTTAATTTCACTGTAATTACGATACATTAAAATGAAACATTCGAAATATACTTTGGTAAAGTTTTAAATTACTAAAATTTGTATTTATTTATAATAAGTATTCTGGAATTTATAAGCTGAAACATATTTAAAGTAGATACATCCATTAAAAAATATATAGGAGACTGTTATGAACACTTTATTTTATTTAGGCTGTTTATGGGAATTCATTTCTGAATTATTTATTTAAACTTTCTAGCAAACAACGATATCAAATTTGGAACATTTTATCATTTAGATTTAAAATTCTTTCATTGTTTTTCAACAAAGCCTTTTTCATCACTGGTGTTGCTAACAGAAGCTATAATTTGCCATTCAAAATTTAAACATGCTGTATGTTTTGTTCTACCAATCAAAATCTACTTGAAGAAGGACGAAATAACTAAACCCCGCTCAAAGTTTTCATCGACTATTATTTATATTTTCGGTTCCATTCGATCCGCCAGGAAAGACACAACAAGTCATTTTCTTTAAAGTCTTCAACAAGACAAACGATTTCGCAGACGAAAACAATAACTGGTGGGCATTGTTGCCAGATTCCAAAAGTGTGCGGTCTTTTCTGGAAACGTATATTGTTTCCTTTCGATATTTTTAAAACTATTTACAAATTGTTATACTTAGACTTTTGATAAAACTAAAACGATAAAAACGTAAATTACGTTTAATAATTTTTTTAATTTCATATTTGATTTTTTTTTACATTTCAAACTTTTAAAAACTTTTTAAATTTCCAAATTTTTAAACATTTTTCAATTGCGTTTTTGATGCTATTTTTCAGTGTCTTTCCAGAGAAATTGTATTGTACTTAAACGTTTAATGGAAGAGTAAATTTCAAATCTTTATAAAGATTTGTCTGTCTGGCTATGAATAAAAAATAAAGAACATTTGAATGAACAGTGTTTCCCTGCCTTTTAGTTGGGTTAGGTTAGGTTTGTTTGAATTATCGTCGCATTAAAGCTACACGAGGGCTATTAGCTACGGACGTCGTAACTTAGAACCATAGTCAAGTGACGAGTCGACACCTGAGTAACCTTTCTATTGGAATTCAAAACAATCAACTGATGGCATGAAAACGGATAAAATATTACGATGCGTTATTTTGTTTGACATCGCTACCATATTCATCCAAGCACTCTTCAGACGCGTAGCTAATTTTTGAAGACTCACGAACGTTAAAAATAAAGGACCGGCCTTTCTGTGAAAGCAATTATGGCGGACTTAGGACAGGGGATTATAAATTATGAATAAATGGGAGGATTCTGCAACTTTTCATGGGCAATGATGGCATGGGAAATAACAATTTTCTCAGTTCACTTAGTTATTTAAATTAAAACAATAACACAGCTCTTCAATGAGATACCTTCGAATGTGGGGTAACTTTGGCCCAAGCGTAAAAACCTAGTACTGAATGTATTAGTTTGAAAAGCTTGGACTACAGTTCTACGGTATCCTTTTCAAATCGTCACTCTTATTAAATTTATTCACATGAAACTGGGTTTTTTCCTTTTCAAATGTGGTTAAAACTAGTTTAATAGTGATATAATACCTCGATGGTAACTAACTTTCTAGAGCTACAATTGACACAGAGACATAGAACTCCAATCAAAACTCACGGAAAAATAAGATTATTTACATTGTTTTTTAAAATAATACCATTCTTTTTAGGGACTGCATTTAAAGACGAATTTTAAATTGTTTGTTACTTCATCTATTTATCCACATTTTATAAACTGGAGCAACTGAAATGTGGTTGAACGAACGATGAAAACTTTTAAATCACTAATGGTTAGGTTGAATCATAATCGCAGTAGAGCTACACCATTAAATCACTAAAGAAACAAAAAAAAACATGATCAAAAACAACTATCAACTGAAAAATAACACTAATGCCACTCAAAATAGAAGATATCGGGCGTTTTTAATCGCCCGTTATTTTAATTTGGCGGGGGGGGGGGGGAGATATAAATGAAAAGAGAGCGGGACTGATTGTCTTCCTAGTTTTAATCCCCGAAATTAACGAGTTCTCGAGATACGCTTCCACCGCACTCCAAAATTAAGAGTCTTCTAATGATATTTAAAGCTAGATGAATGGGATAAAATAAACAAAGGGGCGCATTTAACCGAAAGTTTGCTTTTCATAAATATAAATTAGAGATGCTTTTAACAAGTCTAATTTATAAGGATATATACTTGAGTAAAATTCGGCAGTCTTAAAGTCGTTGGTGTTTTAAAAGATGTGTTTGGTGGAACTAATTTAAATTATGATAATAACTTTCAAAATTTTGCATGCATCAAGTTTGTTGATAGTGAAACTACTAAATAAGGGACCTAAAAATGTGTATAAAAATTTTTTAAAGCATTATTTGAGACTGCATTTTGAAGCATGTATGGATACATTTATTTTTTAAAAACAAATTAGTTGTATATCCTGTGTTATAGCACCCTTCCTAGATTTTGGTGAATGTTTTTTTTAATGAAAAGTGTATTCAATAGCTGAAAACTATTTTGTTTTATTACATAAACGATAGAAGCTAATAATATTAAAACGATTAAACGAACGTCATAAAAACGATTACACCAAAATCCCGAATCCAACTAACAAAGTTCAACCGAAAGCAGCATGCTCAAAAACTTAAATCATTAAACAGCCCAAATTTTGGCGTCAAACACAGCAAGTCACACGCGCCATTTATACACCAAAAAAAAACCTTTCATGTCATAAAAAGTTTTCTTTCGCCAGGTGCTCGCCAATAATTGCAAGCCAATTACAAAAGAACCTTTTTGTCCCTTTTCAATGCGATTTATTGCCTCATAATCGTGAAGCGGATAAAATGCTATTTTTTATATATGTAAAAGATGTAAATGCATATAAAATGCATTATTTATTATTATCCTGATACAACATTGGGCAAAAGTTTTGAGAATCACATTTACGTATAAAATGGTTCAGGCACGCAAATGTAATGAGTTTGGTTCTGCTATGAACGAACGGAAAATTCAATAAATGGTTGTAGAATTACTTTTGTATCTGGTTTTAAATGGTCGAATGGTTGTCCATTTTAGCGATGAGCCGATTTTGAAAAAATAATAATAACTTACATATATGCAAATGTAGTGGTCTGTAGCAATGAGCTTAAATTATAAAATTATACGAATAACAAATAACAGCCGTCACACTAAAACTGTAGAATAAACTATTGGGCATGAGTTATTCCTTATTCTAAAAATCATAATTTTTTTAGATAACATTACCTAATAAAAATATCAAAAATACGTAATGAATGAAGATAATGATTTTTTTTTAAATATAAAAAATACCACAAAACTAAAATCAAGTTCCCTCAACACAATTTATAGGTATAAAAATCTGGCAACCTCAAATTGCTGGGGAATGACAAAAATGGTCGCGGATTCTTTATTTATGGTTCGCAATTACATCAACGGGGCATTTCCACAGCCCGCTTTATCATACAAATGACGTCATTCGAATTCTTCAGAACGACAAAATACTTAAAAACAAAAAAGAGGAATAAAATCAAATAGAACGGAGAAAAATCGAAATTTTTTTATGTCCGCCATTTGCCTCAGGTGTTACAAGAACAAGCGCATAAATTGAATGTTTTTGTGTTTTAGAGAGCGTTTCGATAGAACAAACATAGATCAACTTGTAGAACAAAAATGAAAATGGTAGAATGTTTTTATTTATTTTTAGCTTATAGCACTACAAGTAATTTGTGAAGGAAAATAAATTTTTAGCAGCTGAATCCAAGCACCATAGAATGATGTTCAGTCGCCTAATTCGGAAATGTGATGCATAATATCGTATAGCACAAAAAAAAAATATTTGATATAAATAGAATCATTTCGCCAGAGGATGTAGAATGCACGTTGGCGAAGTTCGAAAAGGAGATTAGCATATCCATGATGGCATATTGCGTAATTCTTTTTTCGGTGCAATACTAAACTGCAGTGATTATGCAAACCGTTATTTTCAAACTTTCAATTAGAAAATTTAAAATTTTAAATCCCTCTGTTACATATGAAAACATAAGAATTTATAAATTAATTTCACCGTTCTCAATACTGTAAAAAAATATGACAGTGAAATTAATAACTTGATGCGATTGCAATAATAGCAGCTCTTACAGAAACTAAATCCTCTTATTATAAAATTCGACAGGTAAAATTTTTTAATTGGAGGGATTAAATTTTTAGCTAAAAAGAGTTAGGAAACAGCATTGTTATGTCAGTGGTAACTCTATCTAACGTATAAAATTTATCATTTTAAAATTTCCTTGGATGAATATTGTGAAGTATTTTAAACTACTTTTAACTTTAAAAAGACCCATTAAATATATTAGAACAAAGATATTTTTCCAAAGTAAGATTATTCTGTTTAACTGTTTCATTAGATATTATAATGCTTAGTAAGCTTCATTTTCTTCAATAATTTTAGGCTGACCAACAAAACAAACAAAATGCAGGATGTGATAAAGAAATAAAGAAAAAGAGTTAAATAAATGAATTTAAATTTACGTTACGTACAAAAATACGTTCTGTCAAAACCCTCTTTGAAAAACAAAGTTAACAAATGCAAAAATTTATTCTCATTTTTTACAACGCTCAAACTCATAGTCCATCTCAAAAGCAGTTTCAAAGAAAAGCACTAACATTCATCCATTAAAAATGCAAACAAATACTTTTAAAAAATACATTAAAAAAAACACTCAAAGAAAGTTTTAAAACAAAAACGTTCATCAATAAAAATTTCCCCAATAGGTGTTTACAAAATACCATTTTATACTATACAACCATGTAATTAATATATTTTTTCTTAAAATCCACCCCTTAGTTTTCAGTTTTAAAAGCCGAAAACAGTCATTATTCCTGCTAGCCAAAGGTATGCCTATCCCCTAAGTCAAAATAATTTTAATGATAGTTTTAGCAGAAAGAGGGGCTGTTATGGAAGTTGCTGACTAATGCTGTTTCGACTAGAAACCGCCTACTGCAGCGCTATAACTGGTATTTAGACATAGACAAAAACAAAAGAATGTGTTGTTTCTACTTTTCCCCTTAACTGTGAATTTCTTACTGGTAAAAGCATCCTGATGAACTCTTCACCATGAACAGTTCTGATCCGTTCTCGTAGTTTTGATGTTACTGTATTTAATGTATTTTTAAGTTAAAATACAATTTTCTGTTTAAATTTTGGAAAAATAATGCTAAATTTAAACAATAACAAAACATCATAATAATTTAATGGATTTTTTTTTTATCAAACATAATAATACAATCCAGCGGATTTAATTTTGTTAAGGAATTTTGCGTGGCAATTTCTAATTATGTTTTGGATAGAGTTTCGACAGCAGCTAAATATATTAAGCAGAAATAATTTAACCTGTATTAAGCATTTTTAAAAGCGCATACTTAAATTTAACATTTTTACTTAAATAAATTTATTTTAATTTAATAATTTATTTCTCGTCTAATTTATCAAATATAGCCACTTGAATTCGTGTGAAGACATTATCATACCATTTTGTTAATTCCTTTTATAGGATTCGTTATTTCATTTTTCTCATCGCCAATATAGTTATCAGGAATTTTTTTTTTTTAAAGACTTCAAAACACATTAACGATTTTTTTTTAATTCCAGACTTTAAAAAACGACTGCACAAAATATTAAAAATGGACGAAAGGTTAGACATGAAGTGTTAAATAACCGGTAAAAACTAACCACATATTACTTTCTATCAAGGGGTTGAAATTACTCCGACTTGTCGTTTATTTTGTTGAAATGGGTTACGCCCCAAGATGAAAGAGGGCCTCAAAAAGTTGTAAATAATATCACTCATTTCACGGGAGACTAAAGATAGGTTATAAATCTACTAACATATGTGATGAAGTTGATGGTATATGGTTGAATTCAAAGTAAAGACAAAACACTATTAGCTGTCCTGATAGAATTGATGTAAGTAAGGAATTTCTTGTTAGTATACAACACAAAATTCTCGAAAAAAGTTTGTTGTACATATGTTGCTAAGCTGGGGAAATAAAACGGCTAACAGAAAATGATGGTCGAATTTAGAAAACAAAACAAAATTTATTTAAACCGTAACCACAATGATAAGAGTGGTTGAAAAGCAATAACAATTTCTTCAATACTATTTTTTGTATTAGAAAATGTAAATAAATGTTTACCAAAATAATTACATTAAATTTCAATCACAAAATAAGTTACAATGTAGTTTCTAATAATTAGTTCTCTAACTAATTTCGTATCTTGTTCACTGCTGAATTATTTTGTTGGATTAAAGCATACATACACAATACACATAGTAACGTAAAGAATAGACGCAGCAAAATACAAAATGAAACCTTCTGTTTCATTTAAAACAGCCAAGATAACGAAATTATTCAAGCAAAAATTTTAAAACCTAGTCCTATATAGTTAATGGCGTCTATTTTCTTCGACTTTTAGCACTCTTTAAGCAAAAGAAAAGTTGCAGTAGCCCAGAACTTGCCAATACCCATAAAAAACAACTTACGACTTCCACCAAGCCTAATATAATTCATTACCGAAGTCAGGTCATCAACCAAAAAAGCTAAATACAGAAGTATCGAGACACACAATAAAAAAGCACCCCTAATCACAAACGAAAAACATCAAAATCGAACACTTAGGCAGTAAAATTCGAACGTCGAAGTCCAAAGGAGAGGCCCCTTTTCGGCTTTTTTACAGCCCGACATTACGACAGCCCAGGCACGTAGGCCGCCTAACTACCCCAATGGCTGCCTCGTAATTTGATCGAAAGTTAGGCCTCAGAATTCGGTTTTTAAAGGGCGACGCGTAATAAACTGTAATTGGCCGTGATTGCGAAGTATTTTTTGTGTGTGCGGTTTTTTTTTTGTAACGGGAGTTTTCCGGTTTTATTTATGGGACAGGACAGGTAAGTTACGTGAGGGTGTTGCTAGAATTGGCAACGTATTGCCCGGTTTAGCGATTTAATTGGTTTGAAATAATGTTCAATTATTTACGTGATGGTTAAATTCCTCGAAAAATAATTAGAAAATTTTCAGAAAAAAACTGCTTGCCATGTGAGGCGAATAATTCATTCCGTTAACTACTATCACATAAAAATAACTGATACATTATGTTGTGTTGTTATTATGATTATGTTTTAATGTTTAGCTACTGCGAAAAAAAAAAGTATTTTGATGAAAATTAAGTTGTAATATTTCCTTTAACATAACACTTAACTCCTACACCAACAAACAACACGTTATCTAATTATTTATTGAATTGTTAATTAATACAAAAAACTTTATATTTTCTTTTATATTTCGGACTATATGCATAAATATTCTTTTAATAGCTATCAAAATATTCACACACAAAAAAAAACACTTAACCGACATTAAATCGCAAAACTTCTTGATTTCAAATTACACCGGCAACCCCCAAGAGTAATTGAAATAGCCAGGGTGCGAGGGGGGATATGACCGGACTACGAAATTAGACGATCCTGTGTAACTCTGATCTGAAATGAAGTGGACAGGTGTCGCTTTTCATGGCCAATCCCAACATAGCCACTGTGACCGTACCCCCACTGCATTATGGGAATTGATGGCGCAGACTGATTAGCAATCTCCAAACGACCGCTTGATAGGATAAGATGTCAAGGTGGATTAAATTTCTGGATAATGGGGAAACAGTTATGAGTGATAACTCAAAATCGGCCGGTTATCAGATCCATCATAATTTCTTGTAAGAGCTATGGGTCTAAACTGAACAGTCAAGTGTTATAAACCTTCATGGTTATACATAAAATTGTTTAAAAATTATTTAAAAAATAATAATGATAAATTAATTTTATTAGATAACGAACGACTAAAACTGAGCATTTTGAATTTTCAAAAATCCGTTTACAAGTGTAATTTATGCATTAAAATTGTAATTAATTTCCAAAACTAAAGATTTTTTTCCAAGATCTTAAGATACATACTATAGATTTTAATTCGCTTTTCTTGACTTTAACTAAAAATTTAAGCGAATGTACGTAGTTTCCGACCACATTAATAATTAATATCAGTAACAATTCGTATATATATGAAGGGCATTAACATTTATTTTCTCTAACCATATATTTAAGTACCTTGTAAAAAGTATAAATAAATTTATGAATCGCGATTCGTGAAATAAATGTTATAAAAGTATTGAAGCTGATATTTTGATCTAAAAAATAATGTAATATTTAATATTAAGGTGTTTTCTACTAACTTAGTATCGGAAAAAGAACCGATACTAAGTAATTCTGTATCAAAAGGATTCTTGAGAAAAATAAAAACTTTTTTACTTATAAGAATTTAAGATGAATCGGACGAAAGTTTTTCTTTCATATGAAATGATTGATTAGCTGATTCATAATTGATTACATAAGTGTAAATGATTTTTTTAGTTTGAAACTATTTTTCGCCTTTTCAGAAGGTCTTCGGAGAATAAAAGTTATACTTTTTATTAAATACAAATAAAAAAATTGAGTATAAGTGTATATTTAGCGTTAAACATTTTTAAAACTTTTGTTGTTAGAGTAAAACTAAATATTAACTTTTTTTGTATAAAAATATTTTAACCAAAAATTGTTCGTATACTTTCAAAAAGTATAATTAAGAAATTTATAAAAATATTTTTCATGAGACCAGGTTTTTTTTTTTTAAATACGCCTAAACCCAGGCCAAAACAAATGAAACCAGAAACAAAAAAAAACAGGCCACAAAACAAAATGTGTTGTCAAAATTACCACCTTAACAGAAAAGAACAAAAAAAATTATACATTTTCCAACGAAACTAAGAAATAATGAATATAGTTTTTCTAAAATGCACGTAAAATGAACCACATTTTTATCATAACAAGATACTGATCCAATTTTATCGAAATATTTCTCTAAAAATATGAAATACGTTTTAAAAATTTGCATCAGATAATAATTTTAAAATCCTTTTTCATCGGGCACGTAGTTTTTTTATCGCACGCCGGCAAATCGTGGAATTCTTCTCAAACAAGATTCAAACCAACTATTCTTATTATTTTTCATTTTTATAAATAAAAAAATGACGGGGGGAAAAAGAATGCATAGTTCGCAAATCATTCACTTACCTCCATTGCTTTTCGCCAATGCGGCAGAGAGCAGCGCTAATAATATCACAAGAATCATTCTTCTACTGTGGGTTCCTCCGGCCTTCCACCGTGTATCTGTAAAAAAAACGGCAAGAAATAAATATCGAACAAAAAAAGAACTCGAAAGAAACAGGTAATCATAATAACAAACAACACACAACTTCACGTTCGGAGAAGAACAATTTTCAAATAGATGCTAATGGTGGAAAGCTTTTTGTATTTTTTGTGCGGCTTCCAAAAAGCCATGTGGTTTGCACTTTGGAAGCGAATTTTCCCGCCTCGCCATGAGACAGAACATATTACTCATCGTGTTTTGTTTAATGTAAAATTATTGTTCTTCTTTGTGTATTCTTTTTTATTCACGTTGATTTCGAAAGCAACAAGAGTTCCAGAAAACGTTTCAAATCAACGCCAAACAAACAATATTCGCCATTTTGGAATTACTGTTGTGAATTTTTTGGATTTTCTTCGGTTGCAACTTGGACAAACACACAAAAAAAAAGAAGTACCAGATAGCAGATGGTAGTTTTCACAACAAATCAGGAGCCAAACAACAAATCGTTTCAATTTCAGGGGTAGTTTAACTCTTCCCACATATTTAAGTTGAAAATCAATGGTGTAGAAAATGAAATGGTAGAAGTTCTTTTCCGAGAAATTAAAAAGATTGTGTTAGTTTAATTTTTATATGGAACAGAGTAATCGATTAAATTTCTGTTAAACATTTCGAATTGTTATAATGCATTGGTTAGAGAAACGAATCTTTGAGTTTGTAAACAACGGTGTTGTGACAAGTTCATTGTGTTTATATCATGTAACCATAATAATTAAAAGGTTTAGTAAATGACGAGAAACAAAATTGTTTGAAAAATCGACATTTTATAACTAAACTTAAGTAAAACAAAATAACTGGTTTTATAAACAATCATGAAGTCCTTATTTTAAATCGGACCAACCTTCATTTTCAAAAGAAAAATTCTTCGCTCTTTGAAGAAAAAGAAAATAGCTCTAGTTAGATCATTAGAATTTTTATTTTTAAAATACAGTTCATGATATTAAGAAAAAATATTATACATTGTAATGACATTTTTGCAAAGCAATGTTTTACAATTAAACAACTGAATCATTTTTTTTTTACAAATGGACAAATAAACTTTCCGGAATACGAAAAATACTAATCAATTAACGTGTGTGCATAACTGTAAGCCCGTATCACTTTAGAGTTTAGGTTAATAAAGATTTAAAAAAGAAATAGTGAAGAAAGGGCGAAATATTTATTTCGGTATCTTTTCTAAAGATTTAAATACAAAAAAAATATTTCAGTTTAAAAGAATATCTTGTCACAAAAAACAGATTTATGCTTTTGATAGCACATTTTTTTTTCTTCAAAGCATCAAAACCTCCCTGAAATACACCAAATTAGACCACTGTTTTTAAATTCGTAAAACGATTCGAACAAAAAAGCGGAACGAATTCGTAATAATTCGACCGAAATTGCTGGGGAACATATAACTTCGCTACATCCAGCCACGGAACAATCTATCACTAAAACCACGTTCCAATTTATCACTATCACGTTATTCTTATAAGTGGACTCTAGCCTACATAAAAAAAGGACTTTTACACGCATAGATCATCATTCAGCCTAATTTATTCGAAGAGAAAATAACAATGCTGGAACGATTTTGTTACACGAAGGAAGACGGAAGTTGAGGATGAAACAAACTCGCCATAAAGAAAAATATAGAACGTTTTAGCTGGCGGCCATTTTGGTCATCTTGGCGCATCATGATTCGAACTGCTCGATAAATAAAAACAAGGTAAAATTATGGAGGTGATCTGTCAATATTTATTGATTTATTGTTAATTTCTGAATTCGCGTTCAAATAAATTGTTGTTTCTAGTCGGTGTTTGTTGGTTTTCCTAATGTGTTGCCATAAAAAAGTGGAATATGATGAAAAATACATTAAATACTTCTGTGTAAAAAAGAAAAAAGAATACCCAATTTTCGTTTAATAAAATTAATACAAATATAACTTCTTTTCTACCATTTCAAATCCTTCTTAACTTCCCGAAGTTCATCGACATTATTTTTACCCGTTGTACAGTAAACTAAAATTTAATTCTGTTAATTTGCGTTATTCAGAAAAGTAAATTGATTTAACTAAGCGGCAATGCATGGAAAATATGTAGAAAACAAAAAACTTTGCCAGAATATCATGGAATATTTTAACGCAAGTTATTTAAGAATCAGTAGTAAATCATCAAATATTATAAACGGATTCCTTTCAAAACCAAAAATATGAATTCTTATTAATGTTATTAATATACCGAGTTAATTATTTACAAACAAATCTGGAAAATACAACACGCAGTTTTCCTAAACAAGCAAAGTAATTTCAAATACAAAGAAATATAATTGCGAGAATTCATTATTCGCATTCCTATAACAATTGAAGAGCTTTGTGGAAGAACGTGCTAAGTGACATTTTTGAAAAAATTGAGATTTCTTTGTCAATGAACATATTACTAACTTGTTTAACGATAACAAGTTTCCCCTTTATCATAAACTTTAAGTTCAATATATTTTTAACGGTTTGCAGGTACCGTTTTCAACAGATCCAAATTCAAACTAAAAACTTTAAAACTCATTTTCACGTTTTCACCTTTTTGTCACTTAGCACGTTCTCCCACTAAGCTCTTCAATTGGAAAACAACCCACACTTGCGGGGACGACAAAACTTTCTAGTTAATGTGGTTTTTAGAGAAAATAATTAACATATCCATTTAGTTCGTCATGAAATCTAATCCCTTAATTTAGTTCATTGACTACCCTACACGCAACAAGGCAGAAATTCATAGCGAGGGATAATGATTAAGGGGGCGTCCATTAATCACATGATGCGATTCTGACTATTTTTATACCCCCTCTCCCTCCTGGTGAGATTTCGTAATATAATAATTGGTGAATTTAATTTTTTTTTCTTTTTTGGTGAATTTTAAATAGTTTTTGTGGTCCAACATTTTGAAATATGGTTCGGGAAGCCACGATAAATATTACCAAGCGAGATTTTGCCAAATTTAAGTCGAGAAACATATTTTATTGAAATTTAAATATATTTTCGAGCAATTCTACGTTGATTTTTTGTAGTGAAAAATTACGTGACGTTTGACGTGACCCCCCTACGTGAGATTTGCTGATATTCGGCTCAACTTCCTCTTCCAAACGCATCACGTAATTTATAGACGCCCCCTTAAGAGCCATCAATACTTAAACAAAAAAACACGACGTTTTATTATGGTATTCCTTTTGTCTTAGTTAATTGCATTCATATCCGAATAGAGGTTGAATGACGCTGATGAGAGTATTAAGTTATCACTGACTTTAATTATCAGATTAGTTTAGTTATTTTTTTCCAACTATCGAACTGTTTACCTGAGGCGCTGTGTTGTTATAAGGAGGACTGGACTAATTGGAAAGTAAAGTTTTGCAAAAGGTGGATTGCTTTGATTTAGTTAAGATAATTAAATGGGGGATCCGTGATAGCTTCTGCCTTTGAAAGAATATATGAAAACATGAAATAAAATAATCAATTCTGGTGTATGTGTTTGTACCGATCATAGGGTTGTTATAATCATATTTGAGGATATAGCGACACGCTAGAGGAGAGACTTAAACCTACACTGTAAAAAAATATAATATTACGCAAAATTTCTGGCAGCAAAGTAAAAGTACGGGAAAAATATGTTGACAGAATTTTCCCGTAATCCTGCCCTACAGAAAATATTCGTGCAGATATTTTCTGTATTGCTTTATTGTGGGACTAGAAAATATTCCTACGTAACAGATCTATCAAAGAAGTAAGACGGAGGTATCAAAACCGAGATTAATTGAGATTAATCTCACCTGTGCCCTAAGAAGCACAGGCTGTAAGTATAATATCATATCGTCAGAATATCATTTCTGCTATTATCCTGACGTTACGATATTGGGCAACTAAAAACGTTAACCTTTTCATTTTCAAAAGCAATGGGTTGGGCGGGTTATACGTGTTGGGCCGGGGAATGATTAGATAAGTTAGGGGATTTTTGTGTATATATAGTTATTCTGATAATTGCTATATGCTATTAATACAATTCGTGATATGGCCAAGTCGTATAGTGGTTAACAGTACCATTGCGTTAATTACATTTAACAAGAACTTATGATATTAATTACTTCCATAAATGAAAAACTATCATAATTTATTAAGAACTATATCAAGTACTTAATTCTACCGCAATATCCCTGGACAGCAAATGAGAAGACAATTAATTACCTAAACATTTATTAACATATGAAATCAGCCCAACAATACGTCATCATTTGGGGAGGAAGGTACAGTTTTGAGTTGTGTCCGAACATTTTCCTCAACCAAACGATAATGGATGAGCCTATTTTAAGGTGTCTCTTTAAGTGTTAGTAGCCATATTGACTACATTATAGGTTTCGAAAATGGTACCTTACAATTCATCGGATTTAAAGTATATCAGAAATGATACTAAGTACTGTATGTCTAAAGAAAACTGCAGCATTTTTCTAATGCCTTAACATATGAACTACAATCTCAAAATAAAGTTGATCTGCAAAATCACTAAGTCCCGGCGAATACGGGCCAAATCCAGCAACCATTCCCACCGTCAAGCTGAAGTAATTAATCACAAGACCGAAAGTTTCCCGGTTTTTTTTAAGCCCCAAACACACATCAGATTCCCAGGAGTGAATTTCCCAAACACGCATTCGGGATAGGACATTCGGGAAAGATCGCTTTTCACATCATTCAAACGGACGTGGTCCCAGAGGTCCATTTCAATCATCGGGTCCACAACAACGGACCGCGGTGGTCTCTATCTCTTTGACTGAGTGATTGGACTTTTTGTTTTTGTTTTTTTAGAGTCATTAAGTTGTGGAGTTGTTATTCGTTGAACGATGTATTGGTTGTTAATGAGGTTGAAGTAGAAGTTATTGGAGATAATGTTCTGGCAGGGCAATGATTTTTTTTAAGTTAGAATTTAATCTATACTAGTTTTAATAGAAATTTAATAATTTAATTTTATGAGAGAGAGAGAGAGAAAAATATTATTGATATGCTATTGTTGATTATGGTTGTTGGGTGGCTGAATTTCTAATGGGTTGTAACCAACTCTAGAAACATATTCCCCATATGTGTTAAACCAGAATTCCACTGAACATAGCATACTACTTGCAGATCTAAAAGGGTCGTTGAAAATAGAGACGGAGGAATTTTTTATTATTATTATTATTTTAACAATCTTAAAAAGTATTTAAACCAAAAGTATTACCTGACTTTTAGCTTCCACACTACGTTTATAACGTAAAAAGTGGAAGGTATTATAATCGTTCAGTCCGTCAGTCTGTCTGTCACCCACTTTCATAGTCCAAACAAACTACAAATGCTACAAGCAAGTGTGATGCGTCAAAAAATTCAGCGCATCGAAATTAGAAGATATTGATAATCTCAGAAAAAATTCGAATTCGAAGTACTTTAATTATTTAAAAAAAAACTGCAAAATTTAATGCTCATTTAAAAAGCATAAGAAGCCATTTTTATTAGAATTAAATCACCATTGCCATTCGCAACAATCACTCGAGAAACTTTAATTCTTTTAAATAATAAATTAAAAGAAATTTATTTTTTTGACATCAATAAGTTTGAAATGACGTCAAATATATTTCACTAAGAGATTCTTTGTTTGTATGCTGATTTGGAATGTTTTGGTTCTATTTAAAAGAGTAGAATATTACATATTTATTCTTTGAAATATAAATTAATTTTTGTAAACGATAATAATTATTGAAGAAATCATTGAATTTTCGAAATAAAATAAATAAAACTAGCCAAATTCAGCTTGTAAATGTTTATAATAGAATTAATATTGTGTTTGGCAACTTTTTTCCTGTTAAACACAAATGATGTGTGGAAGCGGGCTGAGTGACAGATTCTGTTGCAAACCTACTTGTTTATTTTAAGTTTAACAAAATGTTTTTATAAATTGTATACCAACTAAAGATCAAATTAATTTTCCAAAAACAGTTTTTAAGTATTAGTTCCAAGGTTTCTCAAAGTAACTGATAAAATAATCTTTTTTCGTGAAAATATAATACAAAGCAAAGATTTATAATTTTTTACAAAGTATTTGAAATATAAAATATTTTATCTATCTGGATAGCGCTTGAATCGCCTTCCATAACCCTTTTATCACGTTTACATTTCTATTCCATGTCTCAATTGGACCTTCAACACTTCCTGCCTTTGCCCTCGGGTCAACTATTGTTTTCCCGCGCAATTTCTTTAAAACACTTTCGACAGACGAAGAATTGAAACATTTCGAACGTTTCTTGAATATACAGCTAAAAAAATAATCTGAATTTGAGAGAGAGAGAGAGAGAACCGAATTTCCAACCATGACGTAAACTTTTAAATCAAGAAGGCGAAATTGAAAACAAGAAGCCTGGAATAGAACAAAATAGAAGTTAAGCTCAGAAAAGAAGGAAGGTAACGATGGTAGTAGTAACGTTTGATTTTTGACACTTCCATAAAGAAAAGGACAGCTTATTTTTTATATTCCAACTATGTTTCAGAACAGTGGAAGCATGGCTGTATATATTTTGGAAGTTTCTGAAGAATAGATAGAAAAAAGGCGCGAAAAAATATAGAATTTTATTTGTTCCGTGATTTTTTTTTCTTCTGTGGACTGGTCGTTGTTTATGTGCCAGTGGGAATAGAAAGCCTGTCAAAAAATGTCACACGTTTCAATTTTTTGGGACTTTTTCTCGCGTCTTTCTTTTTTGATCGATTGTAGTCAATATAGCAGTCGTAAATAAGAAGGCTGAAAGAACATCTGCATCCAAGATTTTTATTTAAATGACGTATTTGGTTTTCCACGTAATAGTAAAGGATTTCATTTCCTATTATTTTTATTTCGTAAACTTAAAATTCGGAAATCTTCGGAAACTAGATTGTTACCAAAAATTACCTACCTATTCAAAAATAAAGAAGCTATAACTAATCATTCTATCAAAATTTGGTTAATTTTAAGGTGTGTGTGTCCTAACTAATAATTTGTTTTAATTATTACTTTATTGAGTATTGGTAAATGAGGATAATGAGAATTAACAAAATAGATAGTTATGACCCCAGTTAAGTTCTGAGTAAAAATTTAATGATAATAATGTAGTGTAAATTCTTCATATCACACATTTTAAAGACATAAAACAACCAAAATTGAAACAATCAAAATAACTCATTTGCATATTTCCTTTAAAAATTTACATTTGACGAAATTTTTCGGCCGATAAACTTAAGCCATATTAAAAAAAATTGAGGAAAAGTAAGGAAAAAATGGACCACAGCGTGGACTTAATTTCCCTATTTTATATTTTCTACTTCTTTACCCCTGACTCTAAAAATTGATTTTTTTTACCTTACTGAATCAGCAGTTTCCCATACCTTCAGGGCCAACACTTCATCTGCATATAGGACCCAGTGTTTACAACTGGTGATTCGGAAAAAAATTTGCACACGGTGCGATTTTTTTATTTCTTTTTTTCCCTACCTCACTTCATTTTTGAAAAAAGACAATGATAAAAAAAAACGCGTGAGAGAATGTTCTTGTTCTTTTAAGAATTGAAAGGTTTTTTTTAAGATGCGTTGAAAACTTTCTTTTTTTTTAATCTTCTTGAGATCGGAAAGATAACAAATGTTTGAGCTTGGTTTTGAATCATGGCGCAGAGAAGAAAAATTGTATTCTTTTGGCGTTTTACAATAAGAATTTAAAATCCACAAACTTAATAAAAAAGAGTAAAATAAAATAGGTAAATAAGGATAGCAATAATATACAAAAGCAGTAAATAAAGTATTAATAATTTTAATACAAAAGGTAGTAAATCAATTTAGCGCATAGTAAATAAATATAACAACAATACAAGTACTAGCAAATAAGACTTATGGTCCTCAAAAATTTTGTCTGCATTATATTACATTCTTATGTTTATAATTACAACTTAATTACAATGCTTCAAAAAATTTCATACTTTTATGTTTATAATTTCCAGTTAAACAAAGACGTAAAGTAAGCAGCTGTTGTTTACAATCTTCTATAATTCTTTTGTATTACAAAAATTATGTTTCTTGGTTATATTACTAAAAGAAGTGCATATGGAGTACTTAAATGCCCACTCATAAGTTAACAACAAATTTTAAGGCTTCAACATAAATGATTTGAAAATTGTATTTCTTCTGAACTATTTCGTGACACCTATTTATATTATTTTACCATAACATTATTTTCTGATAAGGCCGGGACAACGGGGCATGTGCTTTTCCTATCATGGTAATAACCGATACATACTATCCAGCAATTGATAGTCATTGAAGTTTTACTTGCGCACCTCTATAAAATTCAATATGAAAATTCTCCGTAGGAAAATACGTTTCATAAACTGTATACGGTGACCCGTCGTGATTGAATTTACCAACCCTCCTGAATATTTCATGAGGATGAAATTTGCACGCCCTCACTTTGTACTGGTCAGGGGGAGGGGAGTAAAAAATAACTGGATCTGAGAGAGGCTGGGAACTTTTATAGGGGGCTCTTTTTGAAGAATGTGGAATGGTTGGGATAAATAAAAGATTCGATTTTCGTAAAAAGTTTTTGGTGAAGGTGAATTACATTATAAATAGGTTGAGGGACGATAGAGGACAAAGTGGTTGGAGTTATATTGTAACAGAATTTAATATTGGATAAAACTAGAGCTGCTATATATCGGTAGTATCGTAGAGTCGTGACTTCCTTGGCGCTATGACCATCTGCGTTCAGCAAAATCGTTATTCAGGTTAGACTTACAGTTCATATCGGATCTAATAGAATTTTAACACTGCAACCCGGATTGTTTAGTTTGAAAATCGGACGAAAAAGTTTCAGTATGGACGGATTATCCGTCGTATTCTAATATCCTAAAACCGCGTGTGATGTTTCTCTATGGGTGCTCAGGTTAACGCTTCGTCACTTGACCGTGGTTCAATATTTCAAGCATTTCATAATAGCTCCCTTCACTCTAGTATGAGACGTTAGTTTCAACCAAACCTAATACAGCTGCTTAAAATAAAGCCATTTAAAAAAATGTAATTTTAAAAACACACTCTTGTGTAATAAAGTTTGTCATAAAATTCAAATCCTCCAACAAAGAGCAATCTAATCTAACTCTACCAAAAAAGAAGTTTTAAGGTGGGGCCACAAATTTTAACATCAAGTAAGATGTTCATAAATAAAGGAACGCGTAATGCCATTTTAAGACCAAGACTGGCAATTTCGCGCGTTCGAATCACATCAACTTTTTTTATCATAATTTTTCTTTACATAAAACTTAAAGAACAGCCTATTTTTTTTCCTAATTTTTTTTCCGCAATTTTTTTTCCCGAGGACTATCTATTAATTAACTAGCCAAGTAATTTGCACTCCCGTATCTCCCTAGAGCAACAGTAATTTTTCACAACGTTGCCATTATACGGTAAAGAAACTTTCACTTTTTTCATTATTATTATTTTTGTAATCCGTGGCTTGGCCAATGCAATGAATTATTCAGAATGCGCCCTTTCCGCTAGAAATCTGCTATCAGAAAGTCTGCGATTAAGCTTCTGCGTGGTTTTTTACGTGTGGCTGAACCTTTGGTTATTTGTATCTGCATTTAGGGTTATTTTTTGCTGTTTCTTCCGGTAATGTGATGCATGAAAAAAGTGTTGGTGTTGCATGATATGCAAACAATGCCCGGTGATTGGAACATGCGGTTTGTGATGAGATAGTTCTGGTTTTGGGTTCGTTAGAACTTGATGAAGAGTTGAGCGTGTGATATTTAAGTTTTGTAATTAGGAGACATTATAAAAACGAGAAAAAAAAAGTGTTTCTGTCATGAAGAAAACCAATTTAAATTACTTTCTTTTATTTCTTACAACACATACTACTTTTATATGCATTTTTTAAACTCATGGATGAAATAAGTAAACTTTTTATCCATTGAAATTAAAAATTGGAAAAGTTTATATATTCTTAAAGTCGGACTTAAGAACACTATATGATGTTTTATTATGAAGAATATTATTCATTAATTACAGTAATAAATATGGAATTTAAATAACATATTAACGGTTACATTAAATTTTAAAATGATCTTAATTATTAATCTTTATTAAAAATTAAGGGTGATTAATTACAACCATCAGTAAACCTTGGTAAAAATCGAATACTTGGACCTACCTAACCGTCCTTTTTACTATTAGTTGCTCAGTTTATTCCATTCAGGACGTCACTTTTCGAGCAGATATAACTTAACTGCAACCGGACGACCAACAACCCAAGTGATGAAGGCGGAGGCCATTTTTACCTTTCAACCATGCCGGTCACGTGTTAGCGGGGTCATCGCTTGCAACAGTTTTAAAAAAAACCTGACCGCCCACCCCCAACCGGGGGTCTTCGCTGTAACCGTGACGAGAACATGTGATGACTGGGCGGCAACGCCGTCAGTCGGGACCAGTTGGAAGGAAAGGTAAGAACAAAAAATCGAATGGTTTAAATGGACTTCTAACTGAATAATTTGGGCTGTCTAGAGTGGACTCCCGTTGAGGGATATTGGGAATTAATGGAAACAGTTGCGTTGAAAGTAAATGGGTTGAGATTGGACGCATCCAGGATGTAATTTGAAACAGGAAAATACACACAAATTTAGGAAGATAGCGATGATGCAAATGTGTAATGAAGTTGGTGAATCAGAACATTAACAAAGGATGCAAGATAGAATACAATGAAATAGAAGTAAAATCGAACCTATTTCAGGTAGAGCTTTTCCTAAAAAATGGCTATGTAATGTTGCACTGTAGAATATGAAACACTAAGTATATAAATTCATCATTTAACACTATATAAGAGCAGTTTTATGAAAAATGCTCCAAATTTTTAGTATTATGAGATTTTTTTCTTGAAACATATATTTACATTATGTGGTTCATATGTGCTCACTGAACAAAAATAATTCCAAGGAACGCTCAGATAAATATTTTAACAACGTATATTGCACCAAGACCCTTAGAAACAGTTCAAGAGACAGAAAGGAAAAGATCCAACTTCAATATTCCCAAAGTTCATCGCAGAACATCCATCGGACCAAGTAATTTCCTCCAAAATGGCGCCATTAATCATAAGACACAACAACAGGACAACACCCATTTTAAGTTGGGAACGTGCTATCGACAGATCAAAACACACGAATCGATGGTGTGAGCGATTCGATAGAGAGGAGGAGAAGGAGAACAAATTTTAATCGTTTTGTCTTTAGCCACAGGTCGATGGTGATGCACATATCGATCCTTCCGATCGGCAGATGAGGACTAAATTAACAAAGAATATCGGCGCAAATGAAGCAGCATGAGATGTGTCGACATCTAGAAATCTCTATACGCATAAAGGGACAGTCAATGTCGTCAAGATTGCAGAAATCACAATCTCATGGACAAAATTAAGTTTAATCAATTCTTAAAGCTGAATTTGTTGATAGGCGTTGTTAATTAGCTTGTTAAAACCAAACGGCATTTTGTCCTACCTATAAATTTGAATTATTACGAAGCAGCGAGCTAATATTTTTGGGATTAGTTAATAGATTTCAGATTTGCGAAAATTAAGTCCAACTCAAAAACGACTTTGTACAATCATATACAATGATGATAAAAGAATAAGTAAATTATCTGAAACTTTATTCACTTTTGGCTGTAGATAGTGTAGATTCACATTAGTACATACTCAGCTGTAATGGGATTTTTAAATCCGCTTCTACCAACAATACATTACATCTGCTTCAACAATGTTTGCCGAATCCAACGGAATCTCCGTATCGATTCACAGATAACAATGAAACGAAATTAACAAAGGCCATCATCGTGATGCAACAACATTACATTGGATCGAGGGAGAAAAAGGAATGATACATGGCGTCACTTTCGTTTTCCGGAATAAAGTCTTTATTAGAGAAGGCATTTTGAAGAGTTCGGTGGTATGAATCATTGCAGACGAGACAACCGCCATCCATCAAAGAATACCCAAAGGATGGAGGGTTCTGGATTTTGTGGAACACGGAACATTCCATGAATGTATAAAGATGTTCCATCCTTCCCCCTCCCCTCACCCATCATTTCCGAACGCTGGATTTATATCTTCCCATTTATTTGAAACAAAACTGCAACGATATAGCAGTCTGGAGGGGGCACACCGCAAAAGTGGAGTACAAATTGGAAATGGGGAGAGAGATTTTTTTCATTTTTAAAACTATGGGGACGATCTATGTATGTGCAGACGAGATTGCAAAGGGGAATATGATGGTGACGTCATCGGAGAGTTGAGTTGAGTTGTATGGTAGAGGGACCTGTTGATATTAATTATCTTCTTGGCGATTTTTCTGTGCCAGCAATCCTGGGAGGGAAGAGAGTGGCGTCGGCTGTTTGTGTTCTCAGGGGAGGTTTTTCCTGCGACACGAAGACGCTTCGTGCCATGAATTGTGCATGAAAAAACATGATTTTGGAATGAGATGGAGAAGATCCCGAGGAATATTATTCAGATAAAAATATGATGGCGAGTAGAATTATTTTTATAGGGAGTGCTTTCCCCCGATTACTGTAGCAAATCGCTTTTTTTTTCTCAAAAGAGGAGAAAACAGGATGGGAACTGCATTAATATGACCAGCAAAAACTTGTACAACGAAAACTTAGTTTATTAACATATATGTCAAATTACATGCTTGTACATATCAGCATATGTTTTATCTCATTAAACCAAACTTTTAACGCTAATAATGAAACTTACACCGTTATTAATTTAACAAACAAGTTGTTTGTATGTGAGAGGTGAGAGTACTGGTATTTGTTGAAAATAACATTTTACCGCATGCTTTTATTCTTCTATCTTATTGCACACAATATATTGTACCGATTTCAATCGTAAATGACCTAAATGACCGCAATTAATTTAATTAAAATGTTATTTTGATACGAAATTCTTTGAATTTTCTAATGTCTCTGATTTATGCAATGTTTCTGATTTATACAAATGCAAAAAACACCCTCGTTGCTTACAATATCGTAGGCTATTCTTACGATATCAATCCGATATCATTTTGAGATGATGATATCGAGAGTTGATCGTACAATACCCTGTGTTGCTTAATCTCATTTGAAACATCGCCGCTCTCAATATATACTCAAAACAGAACTTTACATAACAACCGAACCAAACTTAAAAATCCCCCAACAACTTCTCAAGACCAAAACAGCTTACTCATCAACCTACTAATTCCCAATCCAAGCAATAAATTACACTAAAAGCCAAGGAATTTGGGCAGAGAAATTGCAGCGCACAAGATTTATTACAACAAAGATGTTGAGGCACATCAGTTGCAGACGTGGATTTCTAGAGAGAGAAGTTTGTTAATTAAGTTTTGATTAGAGATTCGCACTCCCCTCCTATCATCCCTCGGAATAACCTGACATTTCAGGATGAGATGTGAAGTAAACAATGAACTGGTGTTTCATATTTGTTGTTTGAAAAGTTTAATGGAGTATTTGGATTTGGAATAAGGGATTGTGACTAATATATGTTTAGGTAAGAGTAAAATGGATTGTTTTACACTAAACTTGTTTATCCAGTAAATTCTTATAATTTAATACTTTATTGAATATATTCAACAATTATATAATAATAAGAATTTACTTGTTAATTCAACTTACTACTATAACAAATATCTTCAGTTCATTACGCATAATAATTTAATTCCATAATTGAAAAGTTCAAATGAAATGTGGTGTCAGTAAAAAAAAAAAGAAACTTAAGCTATAACCTAATATCCGGTCCCTGATAAAGTGTATAAGAAACAGGTATTTTAACAAAAAACAAATACTTGAGAGAGAGATAATCTCACATTAAAGCCAAAGACGTTAAAATGTTAATTTGGTAGAGTTCTTCAAATAAGAAAAACAATTTTGCCAAACAACAATTATTAATCATACGAATGTCGCGTTTTAAGTCAGGTATTACTATTTATCGCTAAAGCTAATTTTATATCACAAAAAAAATGGCTGGGAAGCATAGTTGGCTAAGGCGTTTGCCTTGCATGCGGAAGGTCCCAGGTTTGGGTCCGGGCATTGCCAAAATAACTGCCGACTTATAAACGGCCCGTGCAGTCAAAAAAATGTCCGACGAATAATAGCCCGTGTAGAGGGAGTGCACGTTAAATATGATCCTAAGTCCCGACGCTGTGTACGATGTCGCCCTTAACGGTTGCGCTGGATGTCTAACTCTACTCAAGATCGGCTCGTCACCTGACTGCGGTTTTAATTATGACGCCCGTCGCCAATAGCCATCGTGTAGCTCTAGTGCGACGATAACTCAAACTAAACTGAATATCACAAAAAAAATCGCAATCCTTCACAGAGAACACCTATAACCTATAAAACAAAACTTTCCAAAAAGAACATAAACACAGATAACTACTCCACCCAAGCAACACAAATACATCATTTGCCATTTCCAGCTCCAAGAAGCAAAAGGAAGGATTTTGAGAAATTTTCTGTTTTTTCTCATGTGTTGCCCCAATAATCCGTTAACCCTCCGCGCGGATAAACCTTCGTTTTTGGGAAACACATGTCCGTCCGTCAAAAGAGCGAACTGCTAAGGAGTTTATTAAATTAGTCCGAGGAGTTGTTTGATGTCTTGTCAGAATACCGAGACAAGTTAATCAGGAGTTCGAATGATGAATAGTTTTACAGTTAAGTTTGTTGGTTAATTTAGTTATTTGGATTAGGCAAGTGAGGGTAAAGGGTGAACTTGTTAACTATTTAGTTATTGTTTTAAGAAAAGATAGTTGTTATTTGCAAAATATAGTTATTGTTTTGCAAAGAAGTATATTCTTTATTGCAGAATTTTAACCTTCTAAAAATTTCAAACATATAAATGCACGATTTCATCTACAGGTTTCGCAGCAATATGGACATAAATTTGTCTAGTTGTTAAAAAAAAAGGTTAGGTTTTAATCAAATTTTAAAAATAGTATGATAACAAAAAGTAAGTTGCAATAGTGATTAACAAAAAACGCTATTTAAAAGTTGATAGTTTCATAAAGCAATACATACTAACATAAAAATGCAGACATATTCGATTTTTACTAAAAGTTATTAATCCCACCTTACAAACATGAAAATCTAAGGTATTGTCCAACCTCAATATAATTTACTTAGAATTTTGTTTGAGCACTATCGGCTATCGATTTGAAGCCAAATAAATGGCTAGGTAGCTGGTCAGGCAGTCAGATGATCCCAAAAATTACAACCATATTTTAGGCATATCAGCTAAAAATAGCTTTTTCATTACCGGTTTATTAATAGAAAAAAAAATGTCATTTCATCATTTAAGCCCTCGAACACGCAATTACAATTATGTCACCTCCATCACCTATGCCACCACCTTCTTTCCCAAAAGTCGGAAATTAAAATCCCCCAGAGGGAAAAACCACCCTCCCCTTTTTCACTCTCTCACGTCACGAAACTGAACCAAAAATATCAGATATTAGTGTTATTTGCACAGAGCAGTTAACAAAAAAAAATTGTATAGTGTATGTTTTATAATTATTTTATGTTTATGTTTAATATCGTATATTCCACACGAAAGAGTTATTATTATTTTTTTATTATTATTGTTTTATTATTATTATTATTATTGTGATTAAAAGGAAAGGCTTAAATATATTTCCAAATTTTCGAGCAATCAAACTTCATAAATAGAATGTAATACATAATATATTTTAAATCTACAAGTAAAAAAAAATTGAGGACTGATATTGAAACTAGACTTTTTACAACTTTAAAACCTAGCAAAAAAGTTAAAAATGGATAGATTAATAATACCCTTTTTCAATAAAGTATAGTAGTTAGTACAACACTGCTACCAATAAATGATAAATGCCTAGAAATAGACTGAAAATATCAATTAACCTATTCGATATCCTAATGAAAATTCAAAAATAAAAGGAGCTATTCCAGATAATTAAAATAAACAGGAGAGGAGAGGAAAGTATTATTTCTTTGATATCCATTGCAGAAAACTGCATTCCACGCACGATTCTTATAATTCTCGGGCAAATATTTGCCCGGAGCGCCCCGCTCTCTCAAACATCAGGAAATTAACAGGCAAACAAGGAATAGCTACGAACTCAAATTATATAAAGGGAATAAAAAAATAGAGGGATTCGATGTTTGAGCACAACAGATTAAGTCAAGAGGTACTGAAATTCTAATTACAAAGTACTAAATAAATGTCAAAAACTAAAAACTAAATTTTTTAAATGAAACATATTTGTCTGTCCGTGTGATGGCAAATTGTTCCAAGTATAAAAATATTATTTTTGTAGTTGAAAACACCTTAAAATTTGGATATAACAATGTAATAAGGACTTAAACCGTTTTTAAAGACACGATATTGTTATAACATTGTATTGGTTTGATAATGCTGTGACTAATACTTGTCTGATTTTAAAAACACGCAGACGTGGTTGAGTGCTATGTGACATTTTTGAAGAAAAAAATAAGATTTTGTGTCAATGATCATATTATTCCCACCTTAACAAGATTCCCCTACTCGTTTTCATAAATTTTGTTAAGTATATTTTTTACCGTTTGCAATTACAAGTACCGTTTTTAACGGAACCTAAGTGCAAGCCAAAAAATAAGCTCATTTCCTCGTTTTCATGTTTTTGTCACATAGCACATTCTTCCACTAAACTCTTCTATAACTATAATTTTTAGACACATATTTTTTTGAATTCCTGCTATCGCACGTTTTATCTTATAAATTACAACAAACTTTTCTTTAAAAGCATACCGTCCGTTTAGGACTGTGGAAACACAACTTTAATTAAAAATTAAACATTCAATCAAAAGTTTTTTCAATAGCGACATTAGTATAATGGTTATTTTAGAACGAAAATGGCATTTAAAGCTATATCAAACTAAATACGAAATTCTGTGGCAGAGACAATTCGAACAAAATCTTTGGCATTTTTGCCGGACTCATTAAAGAGCCTTCCTCGATTCACTTCTGCAAATGAAAGGGACAAAAGCAATTATTTTCCTGTGACAGAAAATAAGACAAAAAACTTAGAATAAGACCCCACTTTCTATATTTGTGTTAGAATAGGGTATCATTTAAAAGGTTGAATTAAATGGGGTTGAGGATAATAATGTTATTTAGAAGTGATTGAAAAGATATACAATGTATTTTAAAGTTACATTGAGTTGTGTAAATGCCTCAAACGAATAAAAAATATTTGAATATAGCATTAAGAGAAGAATTTTGTATAATAGTGATCCAAATTAGGTGATTTTGTTCATTTTCGCTATCAGCATTCGGCGGATAGTGCAAATTAATGTTCGACAATCCTAACACTGTTTGGTCATTTGCCCTCAATAAGATATTAGATGCATTGATAAATCACGTTGTAAAGATATAATGAATTACATCTCCATAGCTTTTAAAGCACAGAGATAAATATTCAAACAACCACAAACTTTGAAACTTCAAAGTGCAACAACTTCCATCAGACAAGTGACAAAATTTTCCCATTTACACAACCTCAAGCATCGTGACCACCATGGGGTAAAACGTCATAACAGTTGAGACTCACCATTAATCACAGATGCGTAAACGGACCGGACGATCATCCAAAGTGACTTCAACTTTGGGAGCCAATGCTGAAACTACTATGGAATCCAACTAGTATAACCATTTACAGAGTATTGTACAGAGTATTTGTAGAGCTTGGTCGTAGATTAAATTAGTTGGAGAGTCTGTATATCCCACATGCCATTATAAAAAGTACTTTTTAGTTTGGACGCAAGCAAAAGGTGATAGATAAAAGTCTCATATTGTTAATTTCTTATACATAATTATTCTTTTTAAGATCAAACTTTTTTTTTTCGTAAGGTAACGAAAAATATTTCCTTTATTAAAAAACATAAATTCTTACTTACTTTTTATTAGAGTGTATTTCAATTGAAGTGAGAGTCATACAGCGATTCTTATGTTTATTAACTTATAAAAGATTTGAAAAAGTAGTTTTTGACAGTCAAAAAAGACTGATCATGATGGAAAAAACTATTACCCTTTATGGATGATTACAATCTAATCGTCCAAATTCGCCAATTTTTAATCAATCCATTTCTATTCCCATTACCCCCAGTAAATTCTATGGTGGGACAGACATGTAAATAGCCTGCGTCCTCTGAAGTAAAAAAAAACTTTCCAATTCCACATTTTTTTTGCCCTGCTCATATCTAAATCACTCATTTGCCCATCCATCAAACCAGTTCGAGTCCAGATGACAGCTCGAATCTTCCTGCAGATAAAGATAAGAAAGTCGAGTTGAGGAGGAATGCTGCTGGGACATTTATTAAAGTATTTTCTGAGATTCGGTTTTGTGTGTCTTCTCATCTAGAAACAGTGGTAATTGGACCACGTGCTACAAGTCACATGCTAATATAATTTAGTTCGGTTTGATGAATCGTCTGGTTGGGGGTCCGGTGACGGAATCCAATTTATGCCTCCATTTTCAGACATCATGTAATATCTACCTTGAGAAAGACCTTACAATACTCTACATTTCAGATCTGTCTCATTGAAAATATGTATTAAAAGGTATGATGGAGATTGATTCTGGAAAATAATAACCCAGGCCACACTTAAGAACCGAACACTTGTCCGTTTAACCACATCTGAAGGGCGATATTCTGCCAATAAAAAACCAAAATATTGATGTGAGAATTCCTGACTAATCTAAACTTGCAATTGCAAAATTGTTTCCTTTGTTTTGTATTACGTTAGAATGTATCTTTATCTGAATATCCAATTTTTTTACTAAAAATTATTCGATTTTTATCAAAAATTTAGTCGTATTTTAATAGCATTTCCTGTTGTGAATGGGACGGCAATTTGTCTTTTTATTCAGGGCGGGTAGAGGCTAGAGCAGGCACTAAATGACCGTTGACTTGAAGACATTGTAAAGTTTGATCTGACTTCATTTTAGGAGCTAAATCTTTAAATATATTTTTGTTAGCCGCTTTTCGAGTTTCTTCATTTATTTTGTTTAATGTAATAATATAAAGTTTGTGTTATTCACCATACCTTCGTGTTTATTGGAAGTTCCAGAAATGTCATTAACCAAAAATCTTAAGTCAGCTGAAATCAAAACTGGCTGGCTAACACCATGCTTCCAATCAAAACACGAAAACATCGCGAAAGAAATCAAATCACAAAAATAATTAAACCGCAAGGCTCCAAAAAGTCTATTTGTCCGAAGAATATTCCCATCCTCCAAACACGCACGCATGCAAAAACAAACCTCGCCAAACCAAAGTAATTAAATGATATCGTTACGAAGACAAATTTTAAGAAGGAAGAATGCTGATGTAGAAGTACATACAGCTACCGAAATGCGTAGGAAATGAAAATGTAATAACGAAAATATATAGTTTTTTACTTATTTTCTTTTAATGTGGAAAACTAGCGACGAGATGGAAAATTAATGATGCATGTTTACTCTGATTCCAAAAAGATCTGAGGGTTGAACTGGCACACGGAATGAAGATGGGATGTGTTATTCTGGTAATTGCATTTGCAAGCGAACCAATTTTGGAATAAGTTTAATTTAAGGAGTTATTCCAGTGATGGTAAATTAAAACTCGCAACCGCATAACCATCAAAAACAAACTAATGTAGTTACATATGTTATAATAAAATGGGAAATCACGGTTTTATTGAAGAAATATAGCTATAAATTATAACTTAGGTGGGTGTACATTCTGCTAAACAACTAAGGCGGAGTCTTTTTCCCAGCACATTCAAAGGTTCCACGCAGAAAAATACTTGTTAATGAATTACGCGTCACCTTTTATGAGCATTTGAAAAACTGTTGATCCCTGCTCTTAATTTACGAAAAAAAGTGTGGTTACATAAGATGTACAAAAATCCCTGTCACTTTTGATTTCGACGAATTTGTTAAGAAACACTAAAATAAATATAAAACACACGAACACTAAAGTTGACAGTAGAATGAAAGTTACATAACTAAATTTTCTACAAGAGAAGTTTACCTAGGTCGTCTTAAAATAAAGTGTATTCAAATCATTTCTGCGTTAAATTCAAAATGTTAAATAATGTCAAATAAGACCTCCCCCAATACAGTTCAAAATCTTGGAAAATTCCTTTTGAATGATTGACTCCAACATCCATTCATCAAAGCAGTTCTCATTGTCAAGACTGTTCATTACTCAGTTCAACTTTACTCATCTGTTAGTACCAAGTTACCGTTAAAAAACCACGATAGCCAATCTTCCCAAGGCATCTCAACTATCTTTTACGAAAGTTACCGTTAAAAAGCATGATAGCCAATCTTCTCAAGACATCTTAACTATATTTTTAAAAGAAAACCCATTCAAAACTCCCCCATCACATGGGTTCTAATGAAGGTCACTCCTGGTAAGGGAATCTCTTCTAATCTCCCCCCAGCTCGTTAAAATATCGGATTCCTGGAGAACTTTGGTCCTAATTATCGCGATATTTAACTGACCACCATTGGCCACATGGGTGGCGTGGAAATGGGACACTTTGGGATGCTGATAATAAACCCACATAGAAGTAGCAGACGCCTGAAGGCCTTTGCCGATGAAGTGAAGCTAAGTTTGGCTAGACAGTGATATTCTGTTGTTGTTTTGAATTAAGTCAGGGTTAAGATTAAGAAGATAATCAAACTTAATTGTCGAAGAAAATATAAGGGGCGAATTATTTATGTTTGAAATTAATAAAATTTTGCATGTCTATATCCTTTGTTAAAATCAACTTGTGCTTTGGAAAATTTTGAAAATATGTTCATATATGTAACTTTATTTGATGTTCTCAAGTTCGTTATCGTTTATTTTAGTTTATATCAGCAAATCTACCCATATCACTTTTAAATTTAAATAAAAGGCTTCACATTTTATTTATTTTTTTAAATTTAAAAGCTTAACAGGAAGAAGTTTTATCACAAAGAGTAAAATGTTAAAGGTTAAAAGCAAACAAAAAAAATAGACAAATTATGCATCTTTCTTCAGCCGAAGGCAGAAAAATGACTTGGGAGTTGCTCAAAATCTTCACAATCACGACTTCAACCAGTTCAATCAAAACTAAAAACAAAATGAATCTAATCAAAAAGAATTGAAATATCATTTTGCGTTTCAATCTCAATTCAAGAACAAATGTGCATATAAATTGCTTGTCAAGCAGTCATTGTCGTTCGAAATCTTACTGCTAACGAATTCTTCCCATCACACGTCACGTCAACCAACAGGAAAGAAACAACTCATCATAACTCCGCCCATATTTTTTTTTCTTCTTCTTTATATGCGTGTACGGGTCCTGTATCTTTGTCCGCGTCGTGAAAATATTACTCTTTTCTTAGACCTGACAGGTGACAAAGAAAAATTCTTTGTTGCGAAAGGGCACAAAATGGAATGGGCGGGAATCGGAACTCCGCCTTTTTAATCGGTCGGAACAATCGAAAAACTCTCACTTCTTGTTGCTGAAGAATTGGCAAGTGGGGTATCAAATCAAGATGGCGACGTAATGTCGTTTCTACGTAAGTGACAACCCGGACTGCTCGAAACTCTTGAGGTGAAAGGAAAATTATAATGCTGGAGAGATTGAAAGTGTAGATAATGGAAAGAACTACTATGCGTTTGAAAGTTCAATTTCTTTAAAATGCAATTATAGTAAAGCCATTCTATGGCGTGTTTTAGGTGGACTGGGGAACACGCTCATAAAAAGGAGAAAATTCGGTAACAAGGGGTCGAAAGTTTCTCGCAATAAATAATAAAATAGAGATAAACTGTTCAAAGTATATGCTTACTTGAACTCTCAAATAAATCTCCTATTTTATCAAGATGTTATAACTTATATTTTTGTAAACTTCCTGCAACAAATGTGTCTGGTAAAGAGAACTCACAAACAACTCATTTCCCTTACAAAAACACTTAACAAATGAAAGGAAACGCACCTACAAATATCTAAATCCCCAAGTATTTTTAAAAACCAAGGCTTCAAAATCATCACAAATCCTCATTCCTCCATACAACCACTATAATCCGATGCTATGCGAAACCTAACAAGGACTTAGCAAACAGAAGCCACAACCTATAACTAGCAGCTTTTCACTAACAGTAAGCCTTGAAACCTGCATGACTTAACATGAAAACCTGCATGACTTCTATAAAATGTATTCGAAAGCCAAATACATACATCGATCATTTAGTCCGACTACTGGACATTATAAGTTCAGCACCATTGACCACCAATGCATTCTGGAACTTCAGCACACATCATTATACAGTAAAATCCCATTGATTCCCAATGTCAGCCTAACTTCTTAACACCCCCAAGTCACTTCACTAACGAGACCTCCAACCATCCAAGGGATTTCAGAAGTCAGACATAAGAACCTTAAATGACATATTTCAAGCCCATAATCCTCAAATTCGATGGCACAATGACCAGCTAAGCAGGTGACCACCTACAACAACAGCTGGACATAATGACTTGGTCAGTCAAGGCAGTGATGGACGACCATATAGTCTTGGCTGCGTGCTTGACCACTGGTCAGAAGCTGGCTACGATACGCCCCTATAATGATGTATGGTTCTATTCACAGAAAGACTGTCTTTCATAGAGCCATACATCATAAGTAACCCCGTCCAAGAATGACAGCATAATTATAAACGACGTGGATATTTTTTAAAATATGTACTAGCTCGGTCTACTTATAATATACTTCCATAGAGGTTGTTTATTTTTTATTCTTGTTATCCCAAAGATATTTTAATATTAATTTCATTAAAATCAAAGGCAGGTAAAGTAATCATAGAGGAGGAATCCAAATAGCTACACAATTTAAATATCTCCACTGTTATTAATAAAAAATTTCTTTAAAAAAAATCGTCGTAAAGAACGTTTAAACTTATTTAGATATCCAATTCCATTAAAAGGGTAGTTGGCTTAATTTAAATTACTGTTTTCGAAATTAGTAGTTGAGTTTTAGTGGACAAGTTTTCCTTGTGACTACATTTTATAATAAGCTATGTTCATTTAAATTAATTCAGACTTGTCTCAAATTCGACAAGAAGTTTCTGTTAACTCCATAAGTTATACTAAATTGTTGAATAAAAGACCTATTAAATATATAATTACATATAAAATTTTGCATTTTCTAACAAAAACTTTTTGTGATGGAGTTATTAATCCACGAGTTCTCTTTTCACAAGACTAAATAATAAATCTAATATTTAAAAGTAATTGCTCTTATTTTATGTATATATAATTAAAAGAAAGTTTGATTACAACTCCTTTTTTTTTTCGTCTAAAAAACAAATTTAATATCGAAATTGCATTATTAGTATATATTTAAAAAGGAAAACACCTAAAAGCATGACTACTTTGGAATAAGAAAATAATATTCCATACATATTTTGATTACTTATAGAATTTTAATTAAAATTAAGGCTATTGAAAATATTAAAATATCTAAATTTGATTCATAGATAAACAACTTCCATTCATAATTTAAAGACAATAGCACTTGAAGAAAATCTATTTTTTCAGCTACCTACTTAAAAAGAAACAATGCATACGCCGAAAGCAATTCTTTAATTTTTATAATGACATGAGCACAAAAAATAGAAAAAAATAATTAAAAAATTGAACCAAGGTTATTGGATTAAAAACTTTGGGGAAAAAATATTTTCTTAAGAAAATAAATTGGAAAAAATCTCTTTATCAAATTACAGGTCCATCCAAATATTGAATTAAGATTTCAAAGAATACAATGGAATGATGTCATCAATCAATGGTTAGAGGAAGAATAAATACTACATCTTAATTGAATTACTAAATGTAAAATTGGGCAAAGTCCACATAAAATTTTCCGTATACATTTTTCATATTTACTAAAATTTGAAAGTAAGAAGGGCAGTGGGAAATTCTACAAATTTTTTTTCACCCCCTTTTTACATACAACGATTCGATTGAATAGAAAGATAATTTTTATCCTTTTTTATAACGACAAGTATTTTTTAATAAATTAAGGTATGGACGGATATTTTTTTTCATCAAAATTAAATCAATTTCGATGCAAAGAAATAATCTACATATATTCCGATTGGTAAATTAGGTACCGTTAAACGCTAAGAGTATATTATGCATTGTAAGTAGAAAAAACAAATAAAAAATTCGATGCTGCATTATTATTGAAACGCCAAAAGGACTGAAATATAAAATTGAAGAAAGTAAAAGTATGTAGAATAGTATTTTTCTTCACGGATAAAGATTAATTTCGGTACTAAACAATTGCGGGTTTTTTATTATTTTGTAGTGACAAATACAAAATTTAAGAGAAAATTATAATTTTTTGAACAAGCAACTCAAACCTTTAGGTATTGTGTTACTTTTCTTGCTTCAGATAAGGAATCTTCAATAATATTAGTGTCACGTATTAATAACACTTTTTCTCTTAAATTTCATTATTTTATATTTTAAATGTACAGAAATTTAAAATTAACATAAAATAAAAGTATAAAAGTTTAAGTGAAAAGTTAGTTTCCATTAACTACAAAATAACTACGAAAATTACGTAATACAAAAAATACGTAATCATCGATTTTAAATTATAAAAAATAATATATGTGAATATAATTATTTCTAATTTTAATACGACAAACTACAGTACTTAGCAGTTTTTTAATTCGAAAATAAAAAATAAAAAAAACGAAAATGAAACCAAAATAAATCAAATAGATTAACATGTAGGCTTTGGATAGGAAGAACCTTCATGTGAAATTTATGACCAAACACAAAAAAAACTATACATTAAACCTTTAAATGCAAAAAGATTTCAAACACCAAAAGATTTTGACTGACACTTTATTCAATCGCAAGTGCAAATCCAAGACATTCGGCTCAGTCAAAATTAACTTATCACTAAACCTGAAGACTAAAATATACCCATTTATAGATAGAAGAAATTCCAGAGCAACTAATGGTACAAATGTGGTCCGTCGAATCGAATCTTGTCAGAACTCAAAATTCAGAATATTGGGGGCTTATCAACGACAGCTGCTCCCCCCAGTATTGGGGGGGGGGGGGGGTGACAATGCCTCCCTCTCGGATTGTCAAAACTTCACACATAGCCGAAGTTCTCTTGAAATTCAGACTACTTGCGAGGCTGTCAATCGGCTAGAATATTGATTACGGCGATGGAAAGATCGATATTTTTTGTTATTTATTTAAATAGTTATTCTAGAATTTAGAAGAAAAGATATTGTTGTTAGGCCCCTTTTTGTTAATAAGATTTTGAATGTTCTTTTTAATATTTTTTAAAAATTTTCAGCACATTAATATCGTTTGAAATTTAGAATAGTGGCAAAAGTGCCAAATTATAGATGGTATATCGATTGAAGCGACATATCGATTGCGTTTTTTTTTAAAAATAATATCGTCTGATTTCTTTGACACTTTTATTTATTGCTTTACATTCCTAGCACAATTTCGATCGATTGAAGATGAATGTATCGATTATTATTTTAATATATCGATTCAAGGAAAAAATGTATAATAATCTCACAGATTATTTATTTCATACTTTTTTTTCTTGTCTCAAAAGATAGATGATGGGTATAAAAGTAAAACTTTAAAAAATCTAAATTTGTTCAGTTAAAATGTCGATTTAATTTTTTGGTCGATTAACTTTTTTGTTACATGAAAAATAAAAATCGGCCTAGACAGCTCAGTAGCCTGAAAGAAAAATTAATAGTTGCCAGGGGTTATGAAAAATAAGCTTTTATTTTTTGCCTTGTTGAAGAAGCGGCGTTTCAAATGTGTTACTTAAGGGCGAAATTTGACTAAATTTCATTTTATTTCGTAAACAAAACAATGAAAGTAAATTGAAATTCCTACTTTCTTGTCTACGTACAAACTTCCTTTCTCATTTGTAATAGAAATTGTCCCTATTAACTTTTTTATTTACGCATCATATTGCCTTTGCTTGGTACGTAATTTAATTTTTCTTACGATTATTTTTTTAAATAGATGACGGACAGACAAAGTTATTATTACAGACGTAGGGTGAAGCTATGCAGCCTCTCCAAAAAAAGATACAACAAGGGCAAGAAAATCAGTTTGTTTAACAAGATCGGCTCACTTTGATATTTCCACGGCCCATCGAATGCATTTCTCAAGAAATGTTATAAAAAATATCTAAAAACGGATCTTCGGTCCACCCAAACAAACGAAAAAAATCGAAAAGAAAACAAGCTTAAAAAATGGTCTCATTTTATTTTCTTTATTTTCGAAAAAGAAATAAAACTAAATCCATTTTTGATATTTTTCCTCTACAAAGAAAGTGTATACCCTCTTCGAAAACTCACAGCACGTTTTTACATTATTTATGAAGCATAAGATGAAAAAACAAAAGGATTTAACTATTTCTGAAAAAATGTATATGAAAAATGCTAGAAAATAACGAAAAATCTTTTTTTTTAGAGAACGAATTGTGAGTAGCGTTTTTTTTTAAATACAATTAATGGTATTCTACAGAATATTAAAGAAAATAAGTTTATTGACTGTTTTAATTTAGGGGATTATTTAAGCAGTTTGCAAATATCTTAACGCGATCGCGAAAAACTTTAATATCGATAAAAATTAAACCTTGAAAGAAAAATAAGTAACGTTTAAACATGGAAAAAAATGTTTGTTGTACGAATGTGTTCCTTTCATTAAAAGCGATTATCACAACGATTTTAAATTTGCGGAGAAAATATTTCGGAAATTGGTGAATGCCAACGGTCAACGGCTATAGTCTTCGCACGTTCACCGTAACATATACTCATTGTAAGAAAGACCCGTCACTTTTACGGAAATTCCCCGTACTATGATTTAAAACTGTTTCGCTTAATACTTTACGGTCTTAAACCATTTTCTTATACAAGTAACTTACATAATTTACAGTTTACATAAGTTTTCTACAGTGGCACTTTCATCCAGTAGTAGTTCCATAAGAAAGGAGCCACACGGAGCCTTATATGGACAACTGTAAACATTTTTGTTTTTATTATTTAAATTAAACCAAAATAATTACAAGGTCAATAATTTTAATGATGATAGCTAACAGTCCAGGGATTGTGGTCACAAAATTTTAAAGTCCTGCGACGTGTATAAGGGGGTGAAAAAAATTAATTTCTCTTAGTATGTCCACATTGGTAATAAAAAAACTTAGTCTCAATGACTTCACTTTAAACGACAGTATTATTTCTTTAATGGAAACTACGTTATGTTTGATAAATTATTTATTATTACAACCGTGAATATGAAAAAATATATATATATATATATATAAGCCAACTTCTAAAACCAACACCTTACTCAGCAACCCTCAAAAAACATCCCTCTTTTTAAATCTCGAGCAATCTCAGCAGCAATCCAGCAAATGTCCTCCTCGAATGCACACTGGGCATAGGGAGACGACACTTCCGACCCAACATCGATCATGGTAATGAGAGGGCGCGAGAAGGCGACCCAAAGACAACTCTACTCGGGTCTTCTCTCTGTCCTCCAGATTTATTGTCTTGAGAACTAGAGTAGTGTAAGTCGTACTATTCTGTTTATAGGAAAAGATAAAACTGATTTTTTTTCTTTTTACGTCCAGAAAAGCCATTATACGTTACTTCAGGTAGAGAGTAGTAATTTGGTAATTTAACCGTTTTCCGGATGTCTATTTCTAGCCTCCTTTAGGAGCTTTAACACAGCCAATTCCGCCTCATAGTTTGGAACCTTGGTAAAGTGACGAGGTTGACACCTGAGCGGGCACCCAAAGGAACTTCGAGTGACAACGCCGTCGGGGCTTTCGACTCCACAGATTCTACGAGCACGTATATCGCAGTGTACTCGGGCACGCCAGTGATTTTTCATCCAGCACGAATATGTGTATAGTATGACTACCGGACAGAACCTTCTCTGTGATAGGCTGTATGATTACCACTCTCGGCCACTAGGAGGCCTGGAGAGTAGTTCCGAGATACTTTCGAAGGTTGAAACAAACTACCATAACGGTAATGGAAACAAACTACCAAACGGTAATTAACCATTTAGAATTTTCTTTTGCAGGGTTTCTGGTTGTGTGGTCTAGCCTAATCTATTCGTAATAGCTCCAGCTAATAATTAACAAATTCTATTGAACATCATTTAAATCATCCTATTATAAATTTGACAATGACCTTTTAAAAATATATTCTTGCATCTAAATGCGAGACATTAAAGTATATTTTTTAGCGTTAGAACTACAAATCGAGGTAGATATTTACCCAAGTAGACTACATTTCTAAGCTGGTCAGTGACATATCAGCTAACTATTAAATCAATTTTTCAAAAAGTAAACTTTAATAAAACTGAATTTGCTCTTCACACAAAATTCTCTTCGGAATTTAAAAAAACTCGTGTACTTTTGAGTCAAACTGCTGCTTTCAGAACAGTTTTAAAAGCAAAAAATCCGTAGGGGCAAATATTTAGTCTGGTTTCTGGTTTAAAGGTAAAAATATAATATTTCTTGAGTAAAAGTGCTGTTCTAAAACGTGACATTTTGTGACTTAAGTCCGTTTCGCTCTGTATGAGGTTTCCCGATTTCCCAGACTCCTTTTCCATTGCTCTCAATAAAAATAATAACTGTGTCATCTCTGTTAGAAAAAACGAATTTGTGTTGAAGAAGAAAAATATTTCTTTCACATTGATTAAAAATTAAGGCGAATAGTAGTCTCACATATAATTTGTCTGCGAATTTATAGTGTTTGAGAAATAGAGCTAGGGATATTCACTATTCAGTTAGTTTGATATAAAAAGCGCCATGTAATGAATAAATACCATATAATATCGGACTCACATACTAAGAGAACATAGTATAGCAAAAATAAGTAATGTAAAATTTATTCAATAAAATTTAAAAGTCAATGACATTATCCACAAGATTAAAACCTATTTTCAATCGGTAATAAATTCACGTAAATAATTTATTTAAAAGCCTTCTAACTTTATTTTTCTAACCAAACTAGCACGTAACTAAGTCAAACTACAACGCAAACAAGAAACAATATCGTGCAGCCCTTCATCCATATTTTATTCCTCGGAATATTTATTCATTGCTTTTACAATCCGTCTTCTTGAAAGAGACAAATGGTTTGCCCGAGCGTCGCATGCAAGTTATAACTACAATGCGATGACAAAATTGTATAAGAAATTAACTGTAATTACTGATAATAAGTATTCTAAAACAAATATTGGTATCATTTTGATTAATAAAAATAAATAAAAATATTCAGTGGTAAAATATGGCCTTTTAATTAAATAAAACTTTAGTAACAAATCTGTAAAAATAAATAAAAGCTTGAAATAGGATTTTTTTTAATCTCCCCCCGACTTTCGTTGTAATTCTAATTCATTTAAAAAAAAATTTTCAAATCTATTTCAGTTAAGTGATGAAAGAGTCACTAGAGAAACCTCTGTACTGAAGTCTGTGCGTTCGAATCCACATAGCCCTAAATTCGTAGCTGTTTTTACTCTGCGTCAAGCAGTAAGTAACGGTCTAACTAAAAATCATATAACCAAAAACTGCTGACAAACTAAATATTAATCGCGTGCTACTTACACTTTTGTCACACGATCGTGGGGCAATGTTATCCAATAGGTCGTATGTGAAATGCATCTTCAATGGGTTATCCAATGCAAATCACGAATTTCGAACTATTTGTTCGATTCCTCTCGCGACTCAGGGAAAAGCCAAAACAAGATGATGAGATTCCGAAGGTTTTCCTTTTCTTCTCTTATTCTATCGTGGAATTCATTAAAACTTTTCTCCTCCATTCATAAAAGTCGCATCGAATCCCGATGAAAAATGGAGGATTACTACAGAGGAAAAGGCGGGAAAAGGATTTTTCGAACTCGCGGAAAGATCAAAAGATTTTTTCCTTAGAAAAGTTTTGTAGCACCCAGTGAAACAAATTTCGTTGCGAAACGTTATGTTCGATTTAGGAAAATGTGCGAAAGTTTGGTGTTTATTCGAAGCGTCAAGTTTCCGATGAATGTTCAATCAAATAAAAGTGCGTGCCTAAAAGATATATTCAATGCGTAAGCAGTTAATTGATTCGTAAACATGTAATTGTTGAGAATATAGCAAATAGAGATCAACCCAAATAAGAAACAAAATTAGGCATGGCATAATATTAATAAGAAATTAAACAGAAATTGTGTAAATTATTTACCTTATTCAAATTATAAAACTCGAAGTCAAACTCGGTAGAATACAATAAAATTTTCACGCAGAAAAAATATGATTTTTTTTCGTAACCCAAAAATCTAAATAATCGGTAGCACTGAATAACAAAAATTTTACCAGCAAATTGAAACTAAAATTCAAATTCAAACAGCTGCAGACAGCACAATTTTTACCGTTCCAATTTTCAACAAAGCGACAGCTACCAACTCAACAGGCCATGCATATAATAAAATCGCAGGCAACAATCCGAGATCTGCTACAGTGCAATATACTGCAACACAGCATGTCCCGTGGCGTAATTACAATGATAAAGGGAGATAGCCCTCTTTATGTTACAAAATTTTGCAGCTTCGAATCCCAATTACTCATGCGCAAAAGGATTGCTTTGCATATTGGGCAGGAGAGGTTGAAATGAAACTAGGGTCCTCATTATTATCATAGGGTTTTGTGTATAGGAGGGTGCTGGAAGATCTTTCTTCATACTGGTTCCCATTCAGCACGGGAGCATCTGCCGAAATGGAGCCTTTTTTTGGCGAGATTGTAAGGGAAAAAAGTCAGGACTTTTTGAAGTGAATGTTGCCACATTCATCGGGGTAATAAAAAAGTTGTCAGTTGTTGCCGACTATGATAAATTATTTTAAACGGTGTATTATTGAAAAAGAATTATTCTGATCTATAGACCCCGACATGAACCTTTTGCCGTATCTCGGAAGCATTCGTAGAGACGTATTCTAGAAACTATGTTTCAGTCTGTAATATTGAATGTAATATTTAAAACCATACGACGAAAACATGAATATTAGTCGTTATACCATTATAAACCACAATGTCTCAAATTCCTTCATGATTACAAATAAGATTTTACTACTCTTCTTCATTTTGAAGTTTAACGGTACAGATATAATTTCCAAAATGTTTGTTTTTAAAAATAGTTAATGACTGGTTATTTACAAATAAACCAGTTATATCGCCAAACCTAGCGGCAGGGCAAGTTATTTCAAACTAAACTAAACACATCGCCATAACTGGCTACCAACGATTCGCGCCAAGCTTCAACCCATTTACTATATGAAAACCATCCACAGCGGGAAAACTCTCTGAAGTGGTAGATCATCACCATCTTCAGCATCACAAATAACAGATACCATTCCGCCTCGTTGAATGGCAACAGGACCACTCTACCATACTCCCCATCTTTGTCCTGCCACCCCACTATTTCCCCATATAAAAAAACCCTCTAAAAGTTAAATATCGCAGCATAATTCAACAGGTGATGGCTGCAATGAGTGTACCCTCTTTGGATGTGTTAAAAGGAGCCGACTGGAGACCTATTGTACGCAAAAAAGTAGAAGACTCTATAGTATAGGACCTCAAAAAAAAGTAGAAGAATCTATGGTATAGGGAAGATGTGCAAAGGGGGATTTATCGTAGCTATATAAAAAGTGGGGGTTCTATGGTCGGAAGATTCTTGCATTGTAGTTAAATGAAGTATGGAGTCATATTAGGTATAAAATGAGTATAACCAAGGGTGGTGAAAGAAAGACCAGAGTAGGTCGTCTCGTGGTGAACAAAGATGTGGAGGGCCCTTGAAAGGTGTCGGCGGTAAAGGTTATACTATAGAGATGAAATTGGAGGAATTTTAATGCTTCTTGGATTTAGGAAAGTATTGATGTAAAGGAAATGGGCTGAAATTCCCGGCTAGTCTTATGGGATCATTTAAATTCTATCACAATGACAATGGCAAAAAAGGTAAGAAACTTTTTAAAGTAAAATTTCTTAGAATCAACTATAAAAAGTAACAGAGTACGAAACCTTTAGAAGCTGGGAATTTGATTGTTTGGGAAGAAGATATTTACGACAGCGCTATACATGGTGACTCAGCAACTCTATTATAATGGTAAAACAATAAGAATGCAATTTATTTTTTAGAAATATACATTAATTTGAGCATTAAACCAATAAAAAACTCTTAAATTTCGAATTGGAGTATAGAACCAATTCTAACTTAGTGTTACCATCCAAAATCTTTCAAACGTCACACAAGGCAAAGTCAGTTACCAATCAATTACCTAGAAAAACATATAAGTATCCGGCCCCTTTCACGCATATTACACAGATATCATTATTTCAGGCCGAAACCCCGCCTACTTGGCGATATCCACGGCACCCTTGGACAAGACAAGGGGAGTGCCACTTCAAAAATCAACGCATTATCGACAGAGAATGGCAAAAAACGATAAAACTCCTAAAATAAAACCCACAAGGAAAACTCGCCAACCGTACTTGCGACAAAAAACACAAACTTCAAAACGGATGTCTGTTTGGGATTAGACGAATTTTCAAACATTTGCACAGTAATAGTCGATCCGTCAAGTCTTTGAGGTGGTTGGATATCGTTGTAAGTGTGGTCCGTTGGTCTGTGACTGATACCAGAACCGTAATGTCTTCTGTGATTGGCTGATTTCAGCATGTGTTCCGAACAATGGCCAATTAGAGTCTAGATTACAGTCCTCGTCTCTCTCGTGAATAGACCCTAAAACATCAACCCGATATTTACATTCAGTAAAATGTACTTGGAAATATATATAAGAATAGAGGAACTTACGACGATAGAAAATTTTAGTTCATTTTATACACATATTTTTCTAATGAATAAATAAGTTGCAGAGTCAATTGCAGAGTTTAGTGGAAATACGAGTTAAGTGACAAAAAGGTGAAAACGAGAAAATGAGCTTCAAAGTTTTTAGTTTGCACTTAAATCCATTAAAAACTGTACTTGCAAAAGGTAAAGATGTTTTTTTAAACTTGTTTATGAAAAATCGGAAATTTGTTACCTTTAAAGGATGGAATAATACGTTCATTAACACAAAAATTTTAATATTTGCAAAAATGTCACTAAGCATACAATTTAAAATAATGTTTGCAAATAATATTTTTAAACTATTTTTTTACGAAATCGGTAGAATTTCGTCAAACCAGAGAGCATAAATTCAACAGGGACGGATTTCAGGTCGACTGGTCGGTCCTCTTTTTTTGGTCCTCCGCCTCCCATTTGGAAAAAGTACTTAGTTACAGATGATATTTTGACAGGACCCTTTCAAATGGGTAATTGAAAGTTTTGCTTTGATTGGGGAAGTTTGGGAATTTAAGGTTGGGAAAATGTAATACAAATAAAGGTTTATGCAATGTAGCTATAATCAATGCGTTACGTGTAAAATCAGATCAATGATGTAACCAATAAAGGTTTAATTTTAGAACAACATTCTAATTATAATATCCTTCAGAAAACCGTTGTAAGTACAACATTGGAAATACGTATAAGTCGAAAGTAACAATTGAAATTGAAAAGCATAATGAAATAAAATGCCTTAAATGCAATGTTGTAAATGCCAAATGTTTAATGATACGCAGTTGGGACATGTTTTATATCTGCAGTAAGATGTTTACTCATCTGTTGGACATGTTTTATATCTGCAGTAACATGTTTACTCATCTGTAGTAACGATTTAGTTACTACAGATAACAAAACATTGAACTTATCTGTAGTAACAATTTAGTAACTACAGATAAGTTGAATGTTTTAATGCAAAAGTAATTTATGTTAGTTTGAAAATCACTATGATACAACATTTCAAATGACAAGATACATGTTTAACAAATTCGTCGGAAATCGACCTCAGAGAAAGGATAAACAATAAATACTTTCTTTAAAACACACAGAGTTATATGTTACATTCAACTTAATCGGAATAGGTTAATTTAAATAAACACTCGTTTAAAAAACACGATCACCGGAGAAAATAGTTAAATAAAACCCCGATTCCAATCTCTCCTACCTATACACTACAAAACTTTCCAGACTAAATTCCACAACGACAAAAGAAATCTGCATTTCAATAAAATCGATGCCAACGCACATACACAAAAACTGTTTCTCATTTTCCCAAACGATATTTTTTTCTCTCCTCTCTCTCTTCGGACCGTTGTTTATTCTCTCTGTGAAACCATTCCATTTATTTTGGCGGGGTGTGGATTTCCATTTAAATTTCTGGGAAATATCGTAAGAAGAGTTCCTCAAGATCGGTGACTTCTCTTTTATTTTTATTTATTTTTTTATTATTCGAACTTCTGTCAAGAAAATCTCGCAATGAAACCATTCCGACGGAAGAATTTTTGATTAAAATTTATCCGGAGCATATTGGCAACGCTAATGGAAATGTGCAATCTAATCTGCTCACATCACTGATTTAGAATACAGAATTGAAGAACATCGAATCTTTATGAAAAGCGTATAGATACATAGAATGTATAACATTCTTGAATTTGTCATAAACAATCTGTTTACATTTTGTCTGGTAAGTTGTATTAACGTTTCACAGCCTCAAGATAAAACTTAAACTTTAATGCAAATAAAATCGTTTATAGCATTGCTGTGTGCATAGACGAACTAAAACTTTCGCAATTACATTATAAATTTAAGATTACTTTGTAATAAAATTCGAAATTAATTAATGTAAATTGACTGACTCACAAACCAAATAAAATAGATGACTGGAAATTTGTACTAAAACAATAAAAAAACATAATTTACTTTGATTTGCTTAGCGTAAAAATAAAATTTGTGCGATTCACAAATTTTATATAGGAGACATTCTAATTAAGAGTTTTTATAACAAACAATTATATTAACTAAAGTAAACATTATTGTATCCTATTCCCAACTTAACAAATAAAATAAAATTCGATAGACGACCTCAAACACTGAAAATGACAAATCGTTTAATGTTCAATGTTAAAAACAATGAATAATTTAAACCAAGATAGTAGCATATTAATATAAACTCAACCTAAATCTGTGTCAAGAAAACGCCGAAATATCAAATTACGCATCAATTCTGACAGCTTTTCTCTAATTCCACCATCAATCTTTCACAGTGCAAATAAAATTAATTTTGTAACTAATTTCAAAATTCTATTACTAGACAACAATGAACTGCTTGATGTGTTCGAATTGTATTGAGTCGAAAACAATTAATCATTTCAATCGGAAAATGTGTTTCAAAGGATGGGCCAACGCCTAAATAACAACACCAATTCTTAAAATGTAGTTTTGTACAAAGAGTATTGTCCGAAATTAAATTTATTATCAAAATTCGTTAATAATGTCCAATTAGAATGATTGATTTGATATTCAATACGTATTTGTAGCCTTGATAGAACACATTGTATTTATTAATTAGATTTTGTGTCACAAGGAAAATGTGTGTGTGTGTTCTAAGATTTCTATTGCTGAACACGCCCGAATTTTATCACTAAAGACGACGAAAATGTTAGTGCGCGATTTTAACGCTTTTTATTTGCTTTGGGAAAAACTTACATTGTTTATTTACATTAACAACAATTTTTATGTATTTAAGATCATTTTTGAATAAGGATGCTTTAAATTTACCAAAATGAAAATAAAATTTTAAAGAAATTTGTTTGAAGAAATTAAATTACATTAATTTACAGAAATTTTGATTTAAAGAAAATAATTATGGTTTGTACCTAAATACACTCAGCATGGTAAACATTAATAGTTAAAATAAAACACTTAAGCACACAATTATTTTTATTGAATAGAAAACACTTGAATTTTAGCACTAAAGACGGCTAAATTATTCGGATACGTTTTTAAATCTTATTAAATGTCTTTTAAATCTTAATAACTGCAATAATCAAGATAAAAAAATATACCAAAAATGAACGAAAAGTACGGAGAAAGTTGAAGCATTTTCGTTTGCTTAAATTTATTCGGCATGTGTGGTAAACAATAATAAAACTAAAATAAAATCTATTTAATTCAAAATAGTTTCTTTTGTAGAAAACGCGCGAATTTCAGCAAGACGAAGAAATTGTTTTAGTACGTTTTCAAATGTTTTTAATTTATTTTAAACAAAAGCATCAATTTAAAATAAATAACGCTGTTTAAAGATGTTAAAAAATTTTTAGATTACGTTAAAGATTTTACGACAAACAGTTTTGTTTATGTTCATTTAAATTTACTAACATAGTAAACGACAATTTCGTTAAATAAAACATATTCAATTACAAAAGTAAATATCCTTAGGAATAAAATAGCAATTACTAAATATATAACCAATCTAAACGGTGTTTTTTTTGCTTATTTTTTTAAATAAATCCGCTTATTTTTTTTATCTTTTTAATATGCTTTCACAAAACAAAATACATTTCGATAATAAAAAAAGTTCTTGTATGTCTATAAAAATTAAATAAGACTTTGTGATAAAAATGACTTTTTTTTTATTTTAGGCTACTTTAATTTTTATTTTTTATCGACAAAAATGTTTTAAATTTAAAAAGATTTATTTCTGTACCTAAACAAAAATATTGACGCGGTTGTATAAGAGTCAAAATAAAAAAAAATTTAGAAAACTTTATAAGTTTCACTCAAAGCAAAATTATTTCAGAAGTAGGAGAATTAATTATATTTAAATTAAATACAAATATATTTTGAAATGTTCAAATAATTTTTGTATATTTTAAGACTCTTTCAATAAGCATTTTAAAGGGGAAAAATTGTGTCTGCCTGTTACACTGAGTTTGCGAAAAAGTGCTTTATTTTAAATGAATTAAATTTGCATGTTCTTAAAATTTGTTTTAAAATGAATGGGTTCAATACTATAATGCCTTGATCTTAAATTGATTAATATTCTTGTTAGGAAAAGCGTTCCATTGTTATACATATTTTTATTCTTTTCAAACATTTTTGTATTTAAGGAAAATTAAACATTAATTTGTTTATTTCATTGACAGTTTTTCCACAACAAAAATGTCCATCTTTATTAAAAGTAAATGTTAAACCTGATTCGAATACTTTCAAAACCATAACAATAGGCTGTGATAATACCAAAAATGCAATTTTTGCGTCAATGAGCTTTGTTTTTCAGAAAACAAATATAAATACAACATATGAAATAGTGATGATATATGACTGAGTATACTTTTCAAAAAAACTAATTGAGCATGAATTGAGTATTTGAATATTATAATTAAGTTGTAAAAAGTAATTATAAAATATCAACTTAAATTTGTAAACCAACAATAATATAAAATATCGATCGTGGTCGTAAAGGTACATTGAAATAATGTAGTTTAGACGGAAAAATTGCAATAAAATGTGATTTGGTTGATGTTGTTAAAATGGAATAAGTTAAGTTACTTGGGCATTTACGGAAAAATTAGCTAATATAATATAATAAGAAATAACTTATCATATGAGGAAAAAATTTAGTTTTCTAAAACTTTCTTTTAGTTTTCTAAAGTAAACGGTTTGTTAACATTTATGAAATCGCATCATCCGATCAAAGAAAGATGTATTTTTGACTGATTTGTGTTAAATCCAAAAAAATTGTTAAAAAAAATTACCAAAGGTAAAAGAATTTATCGAAAGTTCTAAAAATTCGTGGAACTAACTTTTTTTTTTCATTTTTTACGACAAACTAAACAAAAAAGCTATTATGCCTTCAAACGTACGGATGGGGAATGAATAAAAGCACTAAGATATAGTATAACAATCGGTTTTCTGAAGAAATGTAGGAAAATGTAGTACAATTTCATGAAATTCGAAAAAGAGTATATAGGAATTGCATGTAATTGTAGTACAAGAAAATATAGTTCACCGGTTTTAGTGGGGGAAAGATATACTAATACAGGAAAAACGGGAAATTGGAGACGTAGAGTCGGGATTTTGCTGCATTCCGTTACCGTTTGCTATTATTATTTGGAATTAATGTAGTACAAAGAAAAATTCATCTTTCAATATCTGAATATCAATTTTTGTCGATCTTACTGAGAATATTTGATTGGAAAAACAAATAATGCAGGAAAAACGAAAAATAGGAGACATAAATCGAGATCTTACTGTATTACTGTTCCGTCAGCTATTATTATTTCGAATTTCGATGCAGTCAGCAATAGTTTTTTTCAATGAACTAGTGATTTATAATAAAAATTTCATTAAGAATACTACAAAATATTACTGTAGTCTTTCCAAAAATTTAAAGTAAATACATTTTTCTGTAGTCCGGTGCCGTTCTCTATACTTTTTGGACCGTAGTATTCAAATTAAAATGTATTTCCAGATAAACACGTCATTCGTTTTCAATTTCAGCAAAGAACGCTTTAAAAACTTTTTTAGCTTCCTCCCTTTATATTCTTCTTCGCACAGCTGTCTGAAAACTGTCGGTCCATGCTAAAAGTTCCGATATATACAGATCAATTGTTTGCCATTTGATATTTTCACACCCTATCCAAACACACATTAAAATAATAAACACCACATTAAAAAAACCACTCACCGACACTTGTAGTCGCAGCGGGGGTAAACCACATATCCAATAACATACACACTTTGCGCAAAAGAAAAAAAGTACCACAAGATACACCACACTTTCAAAACCTCATCATCATATCTTCTCCTTCCAAAAAATTATTCACGAGAAGCAGAAAATAGAAGACCGAAACGATTTCTCACAGGCACAACAACCGGTCGAACAATAATAGAACAAACAAAAAAGGAACGATCTTCGAACTAGAGAGAGCGGCAGCACAGGTTCCGTCTGCTTTGGCGACTCGGCTTGGAATGAATTCGGAGAGTGTTTTCGTCTGCGAAGCGAGAGGGGGGAGAGAGGGGAGAGGAACGTCATTCGCCGCTACCCCCCTCTCTATCGGCTGGGGTGGGCGGAGAGGTGTTCTCTTGCTGCTCCCTCTTTTTCTCGTTTTGGTCTTTGGTCCGGCTTGGATTAGAGGTGGTAGTGGTTTATTTAATTTATTTTAATTGGAAGAGCGATTTGCTAAAGTTAGTGCAAAGCACATTTTTTGAAATTTTGTTCTTTTTTTATATTGTTTTTTTGTACACATTAGTCCTAAAAATAAAACTCTAACTATATTTTAAAATGTAAAAATAAAATTCTATACCAGATTAAGTTTGACATGTGAAATTAGAAATTTTCATCATTACATCTAAATGAGTCCTTTCACTACGTCACCCTGCATAAGACTCTTCAAAACCTCCTTTTGACAAATATTTTATTACTTAGGGGACGTACCTAAATTACGCCACGCTCAGAGGGGGAGGGAGGGGTATGCGTGGACGGATCGTGACATGGGGGGGGGGGGGGTAGGGGTAATTGCTTGCGTGACGTAACGATTCGCCAATTTCCTATTTTGCAAGGAAAATCTGTTTTACATAAAATAAAGTTTTTGAGAAAAAAAATTTGAAATCTTTTTTTTATAAGAAACTTTATTTCAGAAAGAGGATGGGGAAATTATTATATGCAACAACGTCAGCATATTATCAGTCTCCTATATTTTACAGACATTTTCGTAACTGTACTTCACAACACGCAAAATTGCGACACTATCTTGAACAATTAGAATTAGAGGACTGGCAGGTACCTGGACGAACACCAAAAGACCCTGAACTAGACAGTTCCGATTACTCTTAGAACTCAGACCCTCTTTTTGGAAGAAATTAGCGAATGGCTAGTTAGACCTTGGACAACGGAACTGTAAATACAATGTTGGTATATTCCTATGAATAAATTATTTAACTAAGATAAATTTTAAATTTTTTTCTTTCCAAGTTAATTTTTTTTTAAATATAAAAATGTGCATTTTTTTCAAATTTCAGAAACAAAGGGAAATATTAAAATTAACTTTTTCTTTAAGGGAAGGGGGGGGGTGCAACAACGTGACGTAATTTTAGAGGGAGGGGTTCGATCAAACGTGACGCAGCGTGACATAGGGGGAGGGAGGGGTCAAAAAAGTCAAAATTTTGCGTGACGTAATTTATGTACGTCCCCTTATTGTTATTGCGCAAATTTTAATTTTAAGTAAGCATGCAGTTTAAATTTAGTCGAAAATTTAAAATCTTACATTCAGCCTTAAAGTCTATTTCTTCACTAAATTTATTGTTTTTTTTATTAGTTGATTCTTGTGGACAAGCGTGAATATTTTTTTTTAAAGTAAGCGGTTATAACTATTCTTATTCTTAAATTTTATTTATACATTTTAAAAAATTGTGTAATAAATATATACAAGGCTTCTTTTTTTTAAAAAAAACATAAAAATTACACTTAGTTTTTCTGTTACTCCTGATATAGAATTAAAAGTTATTTTTTTACTGTTTATTATGTTCACGATTCACTAACTACACCTCTCCTTTTCCATGGTAGTGGGGAGAAGGGGAATGACAAACTTCTACCAAATCCCTAACAATACAGAATGGAATTTCGTCCCAACACTCAGTTAAAAGATAATAATCACGTAACCTTCCAACGAAAACGACAACCAAGAAAAATCGTCTGCTTGCAAACGTCAAAAGAACAAAAACAACTACACCGCCCTCATTCCACAGAAACCCCTTCTGGAGAAGAACCCCTTTTAGAAGAAAAGAAAAAAAAAGAGGGCAGTATCAATCACGCAACTTTAACTTTAACCACCACACAACGCAGACGATTGACATGCAGACGTAATAATGACGATCGTTTGGTCGTTTTTCCACTGGCAACAGCAGGTGTCCCCCCCCCCCCTCCTATTCGATGCCTGGTGACAGGTGAAAAGACAGAGAGTTTAAGTGACAAGGCCACAGGGTATCGGTAGTCCTGGACTATCAATGACTAATGAACATTGGGTGACTAATGATGGTTTGGACTACTGGTTTTAGTGGTGGGATGCACCCAGTGTGGCCTGGATGGGAGATCATTGCATGGTTTGAATGGTGTTAGGTGGTTGGAATGTATTTGTGGACAGTACTGCCGTGGGCAGGTAAACTGCAGTAACCACAGCAATAAAATGGACCATTTTTGCTCTGAAATAATCAATGCAATCTGTATAATCTTTCAGTTTACATTGTTATGGGTAAGAGTTATTGGAGGGTTACAACAATTGAAGAACTCAGTGAAAGAATGTGCTAAGTGACATTTTTGAAAAAAGTGAAATTTTATGTGCCAATGAGCATGTTATTAACTCCTTAAAATATAACAAGTGTCCCTTTTTTTAATTAAATGTAGGTATATTTTTAACCGTATGAAAGTACCGTTTTAAACTGATCTAATTGCAAACTAAAAACATTAACGCTCATTTTCTCGTTTTCTTCTTTTTGTCACTTAGCACGTTCTTCCACTAAGCTCTTCAATTGTCGTTGTCGTCTGTATAGTATTGCAGTTTAACTGCCCATGGCAGAGTAGTTTGCCAGCAGTTCGTAAATAGAAAAGTGACTTAGACTATTTTTTAAAACAAATAAAATTAAAATTACTAAGAAAATGTGATAAAGATTGAGTATTTCGAGACAAAAATTATTCACGTCATTTTTCTAGATGCGGTGAACGCAGTCCCAGATTTAAAAGTATACCGCCTAGAAGCTAAAGTGACCATATCCCCCCCCCCCCCCCTCCTACTATTCTGCCTCAGTAAGAAGAAAAACCAAAAGACCATACCTACAAAAACTGAATCTTGAGAAAAAGAAGAAAACTGGTTTCATTAACCGCCAAGGTAAGAATCTTGACATTGTTCTGATGTATTTACGCTTACTGACTTTCAAAATAAGATAGATTATCTCTGTTTATATATATTAATGCTAATAACTCAACAACGCCAAAATTGTAGGTACGGGTTTCTTTTTCTTTCAGCGGCAGTATAGTTAAGATTTGCTAAGAAAATTTGTTTTACATAACTGAATAATCGAGTTCATTGGTATTTTCATCTTTTGTAAACATAAAGTTCAATTAGTTTTGATAGAACTGAAATTGAAGGGTGTATATAGTTGCAAAATTCACAATACCCAAAGTATAAGATATAAGGTCCGACCTGTTCATTGGCGACTTATGACAATCGTAAATTCAATTAGACCAAGTTGCCAATGAGCGGGCCGAACGTAATATAGTATCTTAGTAATACTTTGGAAAATTTGTGTTTTGCAACTATACCCTTCAATTTTAATGATTTATTTATAATTATATAGTTAAAGCGGTTCGAATCACAACCCCTTCCAGTTATCATATTAATCGGAAATGCACTTGAAAATTGTTGAAATAAAAAGTTTTGAGGATTATTTTTTAAATGCGTAGGAATGTTTCTGAATATTACAGAAAGAGGTTTCAGAAATACTCTAAATTTGTTTCTGCAAATTGCATGCACTGTCTACTGCCTCATTTATTCAGAAACGTTTTTTACTTTTTTTTACAGCGTAATGATACGTGTGATTTAAATATACATGTCAAAAAAGCTATCATAATCACAAACGTTAAAAATGATTGCTTGAATAATAATAAAAAAATATATCAAACAAAAAGAGAAAATATTAAAATTCCATATCTCATATAAATCGTAAAACACTTATTGTCCGATTATCAGATGCCCATTGACAAGTAGAATATTTTATTTTATTATATTTGTGATTGCTAGAAAAAGGAAATAACTATAAAAAACATGAAATGTCTTCAGTATCAAAAGGAATTCTTATTTAATGGTATCAGATGTGACAGACATTTACAAAAAAAAACCTACCATAATCACTAATGTTAAAATGACTACTTGAATAAAATAAAATTAACAAATCGAACAAAAGAGAAAATATTAAAATTTCAAATTTTATGTAAATCATAATCACTTATTGTCCGATCATCAGATGCCCATTGACAAGTAGATTATTTATTTTATTAGACTTGTGATTGCTGGAAAAACATAATGCAGTCCCTGGACAGATTATTAGACGCACTGCAAGATTTCGTGTATCAATCAATGATGAACAAAATACCTTTAGAAGGACATTTGTGTTCCTAAACTTAAGCTATTGAATAGATAATACTATCTGCTATACTTAATACATTTATCGACATCTTTTTTAATGATATGGCATTCTTTGGTATGTTTTCATCATTACTAAAAAAATGCAGTGCGTCTAATAATTTGTCCAGGGACTGTAACTTAAGAAAACATCAAATGGTTTTAATATCAAAGGAAATTCTTATTTAATGCCATCAGATGTGACAGATATGTAAAAAAAATCATAATCACAGATGTTAAAAATGACTGTTTGAATAAAATAAAATTTAACAAAATCGAACAAAAAGAGAAAATATTAAAATTCCAAATCTCATGTAAATCGTAAACACTTATTGTTCGATCATCAGATGCCCATTGACAAACTGAATATTTATTTTATTGCACTTGTGATTGCTGGAAAAACAAAATAACTTAAGAAAACATCAAATGTTTTTAATATCAAAAGGAATTCTTATTTAATGCCATCAGATGTCTAGTTTCTTAGATTTCATCCAACGTTCCAGACATCTAATAATTTCGCGAACTTATTTTGAATAAACTTTCAACCTTTTTAAATAAATAAAATTGTTAACTTTATCGAACTTGCGAGATATATCCCATGCATTTTTTAAATCATATCCTTCACTTCCGCATTTTTTAAATCATAAAACGCTACTTCAGTTTATGAATTTCCATTTTTTTTATATTCAGTCATTTTTCTAAAGCAATACGACAACATTTATTCGAAATCTAAATATATTTACTTTACCGTGCCCTTAGGGTAATAAAAGACATTTCCACGGAATATTCAAATTTTTATACTGTCGTTTCTTCGACAAAAAAAATTCGTGTAAGATATTAAATTTTCGTTTTTATTTCAGTGGTGAAAAAATACAAGTATTTTTTATTTGTTTAGCTTGGGCAATGCCAGTCCTGCGTCGTTGTGATTTCCCCATAGAAATTATTCATATGATTTTTTAAAAAAAAGTGAATGCGCTCTATATGATGAAACAGTTGCTGAACGGAATTGTTTTGCATGGACATTGCGTTTGAATTAATCAGAATTGTAGTGAATCATGTTAGATATGTAATGCTCATTCCGTTAACTTTCTAATCGTGGAACAATTTATTGCGTAATATTAAAGTTATGTTGTTTTGTAAAATGTGAAGATGTATAACTACAAGGAACAATCAACATTTTTAAAAAAATCAATAATACTGTAAATATATCATAAAGTTTTCAAAGTAGACGAAGTATAAATGGAGTTGATAATGTAAAAAAATTACCTATTACTTTGCATACAAGAATAAATTTATTGAACTATAAATTGTTTTGCTGTTGAGTTTAAAATTTAAATTTGTAACTGAAAATTTTATTGCTTTTAATTTGATAAAAGTTTATTTCTATAGAAGATAATAAAGGACTTCTACATACTTCAAAATGATATTCCAATAATAAATTTGTAGAATTAAAGGTTTTACAACATAATAAAATTTCATCAAATACAATGCCATGTAAAGAAAGCACCTTTTTGTGTGGAATAAATGAATCAACTTTTTATTTTTAATAAATTCCCAGATAAAGCCATATTTTTCACTTCATACCCAAACTCTAATAATCATTTACGATTCAGCGATAACCTGCCTTATACAACTTATTCATCCGTTGACAATACATAAATATTTCGATCGGCTCGACAATAAAGCCCGTGCAAATTGCTAAACCCATAATATCACAATGAACGTTCGCCCAATAAACGGGCCATAATAAAATACGCAAAAATTCACTTGTAATATAAAAACTCATTCAACTTTACTGAAAATCTCAGGCACAATACCAAAGGTGTTTACGCACTCGGCCTACCTTTTTCACTTCACTTCCCTCTCGAGACCCTCCCCCCCCCTCCCCCCCGCCCTGGAAAAGCGCAATAATCTGTTGCCTGGAAGAAAATATAAATATAAGTCCTCTGATCTCAAGCGCCTTTCGTTTGGACCTTTAATATAAGTGTCGTAGTTCAGTTCGAACATCTGTTACCGGGGTTGACAGGTTTTGGCCTATAGGCCGACCCCCTAGGCCTTCTTAGATCCATATCGATATACCCTGATCCCTGGAAGCACTTGTTGGGAAAGAAGATGAAATTGCCAGGGGAACTTCGAACTTGAGGTGCTGTTGACTAAAATGTATTGAATTGGTATTGAGTTTAAGATAAGATTGGATACATGAGTCCACAGGAAACTAGCTCAAGTTTTAGTTTTTATTATATTGTAATAGCAAATTTCGCATAGGTAAAACGGATTAAACTTTTGAGTTGTAATAAAAAGGGAAGAAATTGTTGACAATTTAATAAAATATTCAGAACCTGATTACTGAGGACCAGAGAATCCCGTATTTACCTTACCGATTTTAAAAGTTCTCGAATATGACACAGTGAATCAATTAAAAAAATATATGGAAATTTCAGAATCCAATTTTTGTCCCTATTTTTTTAAAAATATAATTAGAACCGTAATACTTTGATGTTTTAAACAGACTACTTCGTTTTATGGTTTCTTTAAAAGTATTTGTGTGTAATAATACCTGAACGAAGCACAGGTTGATCATCAGAAAGCAAATTTTTGTCTGTTTCTTAAATCTAAAGTCTGTTGCTAATTAGACATTAAACTATAAGTACAGACTTACCATTTTGATACCACCACATTTACCATCAAAACAACACAAAGAATCATTACACCAACTAAAACGGACTTCGCCAAAAGACAAAACTCCCCCTTTAGACCTAATTAACAAAAAACTGATACACATTATCCACGCATCAAAACAAACTTCACATCATCAGTTAATTTTTTTCCATCATCAGTGTCCATCCACCCATAGATGAATAATTTCTCCTCGCAATATGAGAGTCCATTTTTCACGCGTTGTACATTAGCAGAGCGTGATTGATACAAGCAAACGCTACGCCTTAATCTCGTTTTAATTGGTCATTCGTAGAGGGGGTCGGTAATTAAGTCGGGCCTTAGCAGCTGTTAGACTTGATGAATCTGTGGGGGAGTGAGGAATGTGCGGCGTTATTTCGGAAAAGCAGTTGTTGTGTGCTCGAATTTCAGTTGATTATCGTGCTTTCAAAGTTGAAATTCTTCATTAATGTAGTCTTTTTTAAAGAAATTCTTTTCTTTTTTTTTTTTGCTGTAAAACTTCCTTAACTTAAAAACAAATGTTGTGTGTTCTTTTCAAAGAACTATTTACCCACCAATATGATATTTTTAGTAAAACTGCTATTTTAAAAAAAAGGAAAGAAACATTTATGTAACGCGCGTGGGTTGTTTTTTGTTAATGTTGTTTTTGAAACAAGCTGCTCATGATAAATTCTTTTCCCTTAAAACATATACAAAATAACAAGCAACTAATATTTCGAAATTTTAGAAAAGCAAAAAGGGATTCACCTTTTTGCGAAACAAGACTCTTAAACATTAACAAGATTTCAGGTTGAAACAAAGCACATTGTAACATTAAAAAAATAAACACGAAACTGAAACAGTGCTTTTGTGCATTTCAAGAAATTTTGCGCAATTACATGACTAGAGATGAAAACAAGAAACAAGATGTTATCTTCTTTGCCATCCCTTGTTCGAATATTAAAATTCTGTCCCGTGCATGAAGGGGGGTTGATTGGTCACACGTGAAATTGGAACGACAGGGGTGGAGGAGTTTAGTTGATGCCCTGCTGCTGCTGGTTTGTTATCGAGCTTTAATGAAGCTTTACTTGAGCGATACAGCTGATTGTTCCACTGTAATGGAGTTGTGACAGAAGACATAGCAGAATGCGAACTGTAAAGCTTGTCGAAACGTAACTAGAAAAATCAAGGTTGAAGCATGTTTTGGAAATTTAACACTAACACTAAAAAAAATAGTGTGATCCAAGTGAAACAGCTATAACAACTATCTTATTTTTTAAAAAAATGAAGGGGTGACTTTAATTAAAATCTGAAATTAATATGGCTGAAAAATTGAAAACAATGAACTGTGTAACAGGACGGTAAAAACTAATGAAACAATGGACTAATGGCGTAATGGATGACCAACGAAGTCCGATCAATACTGCTTCTCCATTCAGCAGGTGACAATATCTGACATTTACCCTATGAGACATATAGCCTCAAGATTTGAATTACACAACGGTATTTCAGATGATCTGTAGATGGCGCACTCTATTGCTCCATTTATTCAAATGTAATGTCTCCGTTAATTGTAATTCCATTGCCTGGCTAAATTTGCCCTGATCTATGATATTAGAAACTGCAGGGATAATACTGCGAAAATTATTTGCAGAAAATTTATAAATAATGAAATAAACAAGAATACAATAAAAATCATACAATCGGCTGTTTATCGAATACTTCAGCGTACCTCAACCTCCGAAACAAAGAAACAAAAACAAACCTTTCGAAGAAAAACAAATAAATTTTCAATCATTATATAAAAACAAACTAAGCTCATGTGCCTTGAAGTCATGACTCATAACAAAACAAATGAACTCGATATGAAGAAAAACAACAGCAAATTAAATAGAAATAAACAATCAAACACGGCAATATCCGAAAACAAATAAAACATTATAATTTGGAGACGATTTCGAAAGACTTTGCCTTTGTCTTCCTATTTAATACAAATTGGACGTGGCCCGACAATAGCATCCGTTACTGCATATCGAAAACCCATATTTTAGCAATCAAACAATCAAGGGAAAAAGGGTTAGCGAAAAAGGAATTCTATGATAGAACAATGCGCTATTAATTCAGCCACCGTTCGAATTCGGAAGGTATTCGAAAGAAATAAAAGTTAGATTTATGAATTTCTACATTGGGTTTAAATAAAAATCCTACTGTTATATGAAACGCTAAATACATTTAAAAGTAGTCAAGCCCACAGAAAGTTTTCGATCCAGGCTTTTTATTTCACTAAATTGGGAAAAGGAAAAGATATTTTGGTGAGCAAGACATTTTTTATATTCAGTTATTCATAACTAATCTAATCTCTTACTTAGTTTCATTAATCTATTGAAAAAGTGTGTGCTGATCCCTACAGTTCTCCCGTTACAACGAGTCGGAAGAGGAACGATTGATATGGTGATACCTGAAGTGAGTCTCAGGACTTTGCTGCCTTATCTGAAGCTCAGGACTCAGGTTGTCAGATCTGCACCTTTAGATATTATTACGTCCGATGCCACTAATGAAGAGGTACTGGCCGACCAGGTATATCCAGGAACCTCTCCATGCTAGCCCAATACCGAACCGTCTGCGGCTAAGTAATTACCCTGCATCTGATCTTTCTCTCTTCCCACAAGTCTATAGATTTGCGTCGAGTACCAGTCGGTGATAAAAATAAATTTTTTGAGCGTTACGGTATGATTTTTCCTGCTCTAAGGTTTATCAGACCAAGCCCTACACTGCCGTGCGCAGATAAACTACAGTAAGCACAACAATGAATTTGGCCATTTTTGCTCTGAAATAATCAGTCTTTTAGTACACATTGTTATATAGGTTAGAGTTATTGAGTGCTTGCAACAATGGTCCAGGTCATTAGTCTAAATCCTGCAGTTTACCTGCCCTTGGCATTACAGTTACATATATGCCAGAAGTGAGGCTTGGACGTCTAGACTTTGGTACAGAAGGCCAGGACGATATAAATATATATGTTTTAGTGAATTGTACGTCCACTTGTATCTTATAGTGGGATTCACATTCACTTTCCTAAGGGTAAAAAGTCAATTTATGACTTTTCGCCAAGTGAGCGAAATAATTCGAAGCGAAGGTAAATAATTTTGACAAATCGAATAAAACCCTGTCCAGATATCTATTATTTCGTTTAAAAGAATGACTATCAATCAGACATTGGAATCCAGTTGAGGAGAGTTCAAGATAAATCATTTTTTGTTGTAAATATGGATGAGGTATAAATTTAGGCTAAAATTCGATAGTTTTGGCAATATTCATCAATTTAGTCAAGTCATTGTTAGAATTTATTTCATTTCTGATGGAAATAGTGCTCCATTGTGTCCTGTATACAGGTAAAAAAAAGTTATCTTTCGTTGTTAATTCCCAGAATCTATAAAACTTGCATGAATGTTTCGTTTGTAGAAGCATAGTTTACCGATTTTTTTCCTATAATAGTTATATATATATATATATTTAATTCTAGAAAGTCATCTAAAGGTTTTTAGATGTAAATTTTGGATTTAACGCCATAAAATATCGTACAGAAACCTTATATAATAATCAGCCTATCGCAGATAGTACAGTAAATCCTGACTTATAAAATAATTAGTAAAAAAAAACTATATGTAACATAAATGTATCCAACGTTAACAGCAATACACAGTTTTTAATCAAACATTTATCTAATTATAAGTTTATTGCATGATATAGTCAGGGCCTGTTCTAGGAAATCTCAGACTATAGGCACAACCTATTTTAGGGGCCCCTTAACGGAAAATGTTATGTATGATTTCCAGTAATGATGGTGCTATATGACCTATGTATCAAATTTTTGCTACAATTTTATAGGCTTCCTTATAAACATCGATCAAACCAATCACGTTAGGTCAATTTCTCAGTCAAAATTGAGCAAAAAACAAAGTGGAGTATCAGATTTTTTTTTTTAGTTTACTGATATTTTGGGGATTTACAGCATTTATCATAATAGAAACTGAAATTTAGGGGCCCTAGGCCCGTGCCTAACGAGCCTTATGGAAGAACAGACCCTGCATATAGTACAGTAAATTTCTTGATATAATAAAACAATTAGTAAAAAATATATATGCGAAAAAAATGTATCAAACGTTAACAAGCAATACACCATTTTTAACCAAATGCTATTCTAACGTTATAAGAAGAAGCCCGATGAAGCGTTGCTGATTTTTCTTACACTAATTAAACGATGCACTTGAGCACCCAAATTGACTCTTGGTCAAGGTCCGCAAACTTTTTCAATGAGCGTCAAATTTCAATGAGCGTCATTTCAATTTTCGTCATTTCATTCGTCATTTTCAATGATTCAGTTTTTCACTTTCTCGCTATTTTAAATTACACGCTCGATAACAAGAAACAACACTTGAACTTTCCACCTGTATTGCTATTCTTGACTCGGGTGTTTAATCATACTGTAATAAACAAATTGTGTAACTTTACTCTATAAATTTGGTAGCTGCATGTGTAGCATCTAGTTTTCTGTTATAATTAACTGCTTATACAGAAGAACATTGCGTGTATAGTGTAGAACGTATCACAGCAACTGTAAGTGTGTGTTACCGACAATAGAAGTAAGCTTTCACCACAAAAAGTAATAATAAGCTTTCCCTCATTGTGAAAGTTTCCATCACACTATAGATAATATTGTTCCATTGTGTAACGAATGGTGTAAGCATACATGTTTAAATCAGGTGGGAGCATTATACCTTGTCTATCCAGAATGCGAGCCTCGAAACCATTTTCTTCCCCCATCCCCTCGCTTGGTTTTCTAGGAAACGGGGGGAGCATCGCTTTTCTAAACCTAACGCGTTTGAGGTTCTGTTGTGAGGTTAACAATCCGAACAGTTCAAACCCAAGTAGGGTGGGGGAAAAACACGCTCACGCCGTTTCGAAGAAAACCACATGCGGGGATGGGGGAGGAAAATGCTTTCGAGGCTCGCATTCTGGATAGACAAGGTATAGTAAAGAGAATTCTCATATGAGAGAAATATTCATCTAAAATTAATAATATGAATTAGAATTTCATGCTCAAAGAAAAATAATAAATCAAATATTTTCTCATGGGAAAAATATGTAAATAACTATTATCGCATCAACACCTATGATCTTCTACAATATTTTAACGGTTTTTCTTAATTCAATCAAGAAGAACCTATACATCTTGTAAAAAAAAACCACACAAGAAACCAATAAATTCCGCCTATAATAACACTAATCAAAGCCACTTTTTGTCTTACCCTAACGGGGGCACCTTATTATTATACAACCATCCTGTCGTCACATATGCAACATGCTTTTCAAGAAAAACTATTCCACCATCCCCAAAGTGGTGCTACCGATCCAGATGGGATCTAGGCTTCAGCCATAGCTCCTGGTCTTAGTCTCCCCTCCCCCCGGTCCCCCCCCCCCCCGGATATGCCCCCCGTGTCCCACCTGGTACAGTGGAAGCTTCTAATTTATCACCGGGGACAGGCCCCTTTATAAGAAAAGGCCCCGGGCCTTAAGAAATGCTCCATTAAATCAATTCTTAGGGTCTCCTTATGGAGAAAGGAATAAGAAGGTGCTGGATCGTATAAAAACCAATGCAAATTCTGGTGTGCCAAGTGATGCCGTTGATCGCGCCCAAAAAGATGCTTGGCGATCTTTTTTTAGTTACGGCTTTACCGATTACCGATACGGGACGGGGTAACCAAACTATTTTATGACACTACATACTGTGGTGTACACAGTAGCAAAATGGATAACCTATTATAAAAATTTATGAAAATTAAGGAAATATCATGACCTTGCATGTCCGCCAATCTTACCGATTTGGCGACTTTTATACAGTTTCAAATATTTTACTGCCAAGCATCTCCTTCTTATGCTGTTCTCCCCCTAGGTCCCCAGACCAGCCCAAGCGGGGTCTGTTGAAAAATTTTGAGTAGGGGTGAGCCTGAAATGATTGAGTCACTAGATTGAATCTTTTGAGTTTTGCGTCTACCCCTACCCCCCTCCCTCTCTCTGGCTAGAGTTGTGAGATGCCTTAAAAGATTTGGGAGGGGAATTTTTGTACTGTCTACTGGGATTTAGGGTATTATGTTCTGGGGGTAGCGTACCTGTATCGTAGGGATCAAGGAATTTGTTTTCAATTTTGTTTCTATAAGCTGCAAAAATGAAGCTATTTTGAAGATATAAGGGTTCGGAAGCCGTTTCATAGTTTTCCCGCCCTAGATACTGTAAATTCACCTGCAAGCATAAGAGAAAAGGAAATTAATTATTGTACTAATTTTTACTAAGTATTCTATATATCTTTTAGATTAAGATATTTAGCTTTCCCCTTTTTTATTTTAGTTTTCTAACATTAATTTGTAACGATTTTTTTTGGTAATGTATTCCTGATGACATTTAATTAAACAATTTATTGCGTAAAATATACATACGGATATGTTATTCGTTAACTTAAAAAAAAACCAGTCAAAATTAGCTATATTTTTTTAGTATTTTACTGGAAAAGTTTTTGCAGTGAAATTTAGGTGCTGAATTAAAAAAAAAATCTCAATTAGACTAGTTAGATGGTAGCCTACCATACATTGTGTCTGTGACCCATCATATACCATTAGCTCACAGACACAGGTGACCACAAAATAGACAAAACCGCACATTTGACAAAATTAGTCACTCCACTCCACAACGTATAACCTAAGTTCTACCAAAATATAGAGGTTGACAAAGATCGAACCTTCAATTACTTTTAAACGCAGTCAATCGAATAAAACTTTTTCACTGTTCCTAGACAAGTTTAATACAAGTCTATGGACAAGTGGACTTCCTTTCAACATCAACTCATAAAATACGATTTCTTCAGGGAACTTTTCAACTCCTGGATAATCACTCGGAGTATAAAGGACAATCCTGGAAAAGCATCGAAAACCGGAAAAAGATCCGGTTTTCGGAGAAACGGGATTTTGTTGTGGGGACACAAAAGGCGTGTCCTGGATTGTTGTTTTTCCTGGACACTTATCGCTTCTCTGTGTTGGCGGAAAAAGGGATAACGGAAAAGCTGATTGTAGTGCAACAGAAGGTTTCGATGGTGTGGGATTCGAATTAAAAAGGAAGCCATTTTGGAAAATAACAGTTAGTTTCACTTTTTTTCTAAGAATAAAAGGATAGTAAGTAACTGTTAGTGTATCTTTTGCAACGGAAAATATTTGTTGTTTGGCTTCGGTGGACTGGTGGTATAGTAGTGGTATTTTTTGTTTCAACAACAGAAGGATATTAAGTAACGGTTTGTATTTCTTTTGGTATGGAAAATAACACTTGTTTTGATTTGGTGGTACACTAGTGGCTAAGTTTAATGGTCTTTCACTAAAGGTATGTAAAAAAGATACGATGAAACCAATCTTTTTTAACCTTTTCACGTAACCGAGTATATACATTCACATACTATATCACTGTTTCATTATGTGGCGGTGGAAATAACTTTAAGACACGCATATCTACTTTAAAAGGGAAGAAATTAAATCTAAATTACAATTCAGACTATTAAAACTAACAACATTTACTCTTGTTATCGTCAAGACACCGAAAATATTATCAACATCAAGTAGTTTTGCGATTAAAATATGCATATTACATTTCTTTTCCAACGTTAGCCGATTTCTTTCATACAATATCATGAATTGCTTCTTAAAAATTCCACGTTCCTGATGTTTTTGCAATCAACTTCCCTGCCTTCGGGGCCAAGCGGGACCCCCAAATTAATCTGGTTTGGCTTTTTTTTCGATCCTCACACGTGGGGCGAGGCCCACTCTGCAATCAAGTTGCCACCAGGAGGGCCGAATATCGAACACAAAACCCCTCCAGAGAACTCCTCAGCTCAATTGATGTCCTCCCAACAGGCAGGGGCATTGTTTTTCTGCATCACAATAGCCATCAGCGCAATAGGCCCCGAGTACCACCCTCTGTACTGCCGTGGTCGGGTAAACTGCAGTAACCACCCCGATGAATTGGACCATTTTTGCCCTAAAATAACTAGTCTGTTTCCGTATGTTTTCTTATAAGTTAGTGTAATTGAGTGTCTGCAACAATGGTCCAAGTCATCAAGCAACTTACCGCAGTTTACTTGCTCAAGGCAGAATAGGCCCCGAGTACCACCCTCTGTAACCCCTGAACCCTCACGTATGCAACCCCCGAAGAAAAAGCAAAATAACAGAGACCCCGATGGGTGCAGTAGTTGCTAAAAAAAATCCAGCAAAAAAAAAAGCTTTTCGCACAACAATAACCTGTGTATAAATTCTACCTGAAGTTTGGTCTTTTATGCTGGCCTCCTTTGGTTGTTTATTGCATACTGGCTGGCGGACCGAAAAGATCTACAATGGATCGGGCCACACGGATGAAGATATCTCCCAGAGGCACAATGGACGAAAAGGGTTTGGTGTTTGGGGCTGTCCATTGTTGGTAAGTATCGAGATGGAGACGTTTTTATCCCCGTCTTATAAAAAAAGGATTCTTTGAATAAGAGGTCTTATTCGAGGGGGGAGAATAGTGTGTGCGTAGAGAAGCGTGAGGTCAGCACTTTGACGTATCTATTAGTTTTGGACTGGCCAGTTCCGCCATGTGTCCCATTGACCAGTGGTGTTGCTTTTATGGCCAGGAGGTGGTACTTATTTTTCCATTTCCTGCGCACGGTGATGGGGGATTAAAAAGTTTGGTACATTAGACATAGGCTAGCAGATAAAATTCGAGATATCTTTTAACGGAAATTCATTCTGAAGTATTTGAGTATGTTTTATGGGAAATGGGACGTTTATGCAGGAAATGTGAGTGCATGAAAATGAATGTTTTGTGTCGATTCGTATTCAGCTAATATTAATACATAAATAAATTTGGGTAAAAGCTCCGTAGAGACCCTTTTTTTATCACTTAGAACTAAAGATTTGAAGAAAAATACAAACCATCAAATGTTTCAAATCAATTACCTTTCCAGAACTAAAGACAAAAGCACTAGTACACTAAAAAACAAACAAGTACCTAAAAAAAACCAAACCTCAAAAACAAAGACTGTCCTAAAAACACCCAAAATACAGCAAACCCCTCCAAAAGCGACATTTTTCTCAAATCACCTCCATCCGAAATCCCTGGTTGAAATCCTTCCTTAGTTTCCGGATGAGCTAAAAGAAAACATTTTCGCACGCTTTAGCTCCTGATTAGAAGGCAAGAGAAAAAATCTAGGGAAACGGAGATGTGAAAGCGTTTATTAATCTGTTCTTTAACATTTACTCTTTAAATTTAATTAGCTTGATTTTCTATTCATGAAACACTGAGCAATACAACTGTAAATCTTGAGGAAAAATGGGATGTCTTTAGCAAGACGTGTTCCATGAATAAGCAGTCCTTTACTTTTCTTCGTACTGAATAAACAGTCCATACTTTTTGCATGCATCAGATAATGGGTAAAGTATCGTGAGCACAAGGAACTGATTGCTACTACTAGGACGAGTTCATTCTAACACCAAATAACAATAATAGGGAATAGCGTTATGTGTGCTCGGTATGGGAATTAAGTTCAATTAGTTAAGTTTAAGTACAATTATTAGAGCTTTTAGATAGTAATCTCGTGATTCAAAATGTTTTAAGTATAAAGTAAAAACATTAGTAAAATAACATTTTGATATTATTTATTTTTAGTCATAAAAATAAGGAGATGGAATGTCAAAATATTTTTACCGACAAGTGTTCATATTATTAAGACAACAAAAATTACACTTATTATTTGTGAATAAAAAAAATACCTCATATGTTAAAACTGTAGTAAAGTTACGAAATTCGTGGTATTTTTTTACTTTTTTAAAGAAAATAAATTAACGATATTTTCCGTTGTATTGAGTGTAATATAGATATTGTTTTGCGTGTGTGTTATGCTGAATGAAAATAAACCGAAAGCATTAATAACTATGCCTTTGAATTTTCTTTTGACCAGAGGCCTTAAAATGACTATAATATACGCGTCTGCTTTTGATCCTATACAACTTCTTTACATTTCATAATTTTTTCATAATCTTAGAACATTTTCTACTTTAAAACTGAAACAAGTTTAAACAAAAATAATAATAAATTTAACTAGAGACCAAATTTGGGGGAAAAGTAGCATGTACAAAGAACAGCTGTTCTAAAACAACTAACTTTTCTACAAGTCCCAACTAGGGAAACTGTTGCATACTCGCGCCGCCACTTAAGATAGGGCGATAAGACGCCAAGTCCTTTTTCATTTACGGTAACCCTTGTCTGCGATTTTGAGTCCCTCAACAGGAAACTGTCGGCTTCCCTTTCACTCTAGGGCTGCCAAGGACTAGGAATAACAGTCGCCAATAGAACCGAAGTTGACGAATTCCTTTGATGAATGAATGCCTATAACGAGTAAATGCTAACAAGTACAACCTAGTAACAAGTTGAAAATAATATCATGAAAAATGCTTTCATGGAAAAAAAAAAACTAATAAGCTTATTGCTTATTATAAACATATTCACTACTTCCTAAGAAAGCGATTTTAAATACATTCCATTTTTTTGCATTGTTCTCTTAAAATATTACAACCGAAGTATGTGTTGTAAGTACGAAAATCAGAACTTACCAAATAGTCTCATTTCAATCATATATTTTGTGTGGGAATGAACACTCCTGCAAGAAAAAGGTATGAAAACTATAATTCCCTTAGTTGATAGACACATTATGTTTTTACTTCAGATTTGAATATAAAATAATAACATGTTTACTAAGATTGATTTATCAATTTTTCAAAACCACAAATATTTTTACAAATATTCTTAAAATTCAAAAGCTTTGGCAGAACGAGTATAAATAAACTATGCTCTTAGTACAGATATTTAAAACTTTTGATTTGAAAACCCTTCCAATAACTCTATCCCTCTCCATTTACTAATCACAGAGAGATAACTACATTTTTTTTTGCATAACTACAATAATTTGCATAACTACAACCTACTAGAAACATTGAGCTAGAAGGGAAACTGGAGTGAGTGACATGTCATCGAGCCGAAAACCCACTCACATCTTTTTGAGCGAACCGGGCAGAAAAGGACTATTTTCCCTACACTTGTATGCAATGCTTGTATGAGACCCTCTATCATATTGACTTGGGCTCCTAAATGTATTTTAACATTTTTAGTTCGAAAGAATTAACTTTCTTTAACTTTAAATTCCAACTTTTTTAAAGAAATAACCATGTGGATCACTAACTAAGAACCAGCGAAGATGAACCCAATTGCGAAATAGGCAAGTTTCTATGTTTTCTGCCCGGTTCGTTTCTGCTGCAGTGCTGCTGTGTATTCCTCCGCGTTTCGTTATTGGACCGGCTCGTTTGCTGCCCTGTTCAGTGAATCACACACCTCACTCCAGTTTTCCTTCTAGCTCAATGACTAGAAAACATACTAAAATAGGACTCCTTTCAGAGCAAAAAAGGTCCAATTCATAGGTGGGGATACAGCAGGTTACCTGCCCACGGCAGCATTTTGAACTAATCACCTTAGTATCTGTATCCTCTTCACTCCCAAGCAAAGTTCTACACTTTAATTCTTAATTATACACATATTTCCCGCAATATTGTGCATTTAAAAGTATCGTTGCAAGTAATTAAAAAAAATAACGTTTTATATTTGCTAAGGGCAAGCCAATTTAGCGAAATTTGAGGTTTGGAGATGTAAAAATACACAAATTTTGTGTGCTATGAATAAACAAACGAGCTCTGTGAATTTTTTGTAACTAATAGCTCATTATAACATGTTTTTCAATCAAAATGTCTCATAAATTTACAACCGAAAACTTTTTTTTCGAGACCTATACGGAATCTGCTTGACCATCTTGCTACGTCATTTTTATACAATTAGTACATCAGCTGATCCGGTATCTATACTTATGGAAAGCTTGAACATTATAGTCTAGTTTATAATTGAAGAGAAGAAATTAAGAAAAATTGTAAAATGAAGTTGTGAAGTTAAAATTCTACAAAGAGGTCCACGTATGTGTACCTTTAGATTGAAGATTTAAATATATGATATTACATTAGTATAATCTAAATTCAATTCTGTTGGGAAATGTAGCTTTTTAACGCAAATATAAAGATGTTCTATATTTCAGACGCGATAAATATACTTCAAGACTAAACGATTATCATAAATTTTTATCTTTTTGTTTTATAATTATTCTTCTAAAGGAAACCGTACACAGTAAAGGGAGGAATGAGAAGACAAGTCGCCAGAACTTGCAACCCTCCCTGCTTCACTCCATTTACCAAACTCCCCCATTTCAACCCCCCCCCCCCCCATGCAGCAGACCCCCGTTCTAAATGACCCCTTCAGAGTGCAACAGTAGCGTTCGTTAACGAACTTGACGGGCGCTGATTAAGTGCTGCTTAGGGAGGGGGGGGGAGGGGGGTAAGACATGTAAAAACAGCTTTGGATTTCGGTTCCATATGGTGGCTTTGCACTCGTGACAGATTATCGTCACTAGTAATTATCTTTTTTTGTTTGTTTTCTTTCGTACGGAGAAATGTATTTAACTGTAACTGTAAACATGTGTGTAGGTAGAAATTGTTTGTTTAATTGGTTTTAGAGTGAAAAATTTAAATGGTATTGAAGAACATAAATTCAATAATTTTTAAAAGCAAGTTAAATCATATCGTTTCTTGTTCAACCTGTTTCTCAGACTTAGATGAATAAGCTATGATATACAGACCGTTTTTAATTTGTCGATTTGCTTTACGTTGCCAAGCAATGAAACTCTACAAACCTCATAAACATTCTACTTTAACACAACTTCACAGATATAGCAAGCCTAAGTCAAATTTACACGTACACCAAATGCCATTAATAAAGAGATCGGTGCCTTTTTATAGTTAAGATACAAAATATTGAAAATTAGGCAATATAATCTTCATACCTTTCGCTTATTACGGGTTCGTTGCGATCAAAGAATTTGAGTAATTCACAATAGGGCGTGATGTGGCGCTGGTGTCAACACAGAATAATACTGTATATATTACAGTTTTAAACTAGACACTCATGAGGCTGCCGGTTTACGGGTTTTTCTTAGAGTGACCTCTTGTAGACATCAATGCTTTACGACAGAGCTGAAAACAACTAGTTTATACCCAACAAGGTATGGTATCCTCTATAAACTTTAAGTCGAAGTACCAAAATTCAATTCAAACACAACCAGATATGGGTTTTATACTTTAAGGCAAATCACCATCACAGCCTATTTATACATTAATAACCAGTACAGTTTTTTATATATACTTTTAGCAAAAATTTTGACAGTCAATTCATATCGAACCAGGTATGGTATCTCATATACTTTAAGCCAAACCACCAACAGCCCAAACCAATTCATACATACACTGTGAAAAAAAATCTGTAACCATAACAAAAAAAAATTTGTAAAAAACTTTTCCTAGAAAATTTCTAGTAAATAACTACTAAAAATAGTACTGTAAAAACACTTAATATATTTGTGTTAACATTACCTATATATATCTTGTATATTTACAAGACTTTTTTATGTATGCTATACATGTAATGTTTTTGTAATTTTACAAGACTTTTTTATGTATATTATTATTTTTACTTATTTTCTAGCAAAACAGAACAATTTTCATTATATGTTATGACTTATGACTTTCTTGGTGGGGGGCAAGTTCACCGAGCACTGCGACCTCAGGTCTATTGTACTCAACCCCAGAAATGACACACGCACAAGAGACGCACAAGAGACACACAAAGAAAGAGACGACACAAACACCATAGACAAATAACAACATTTATTGACAAACACAAACATCCATGCCTTACCGGGATTCGAACCCGAACCCAGAAGCTCCAAAGGCTAGCTACCTAACCGTTGCGCCACCGAGTCGGCTTCATTACATGTTAACGAAATGTTCATGAACATAAAACATTAAACAATCGGAACAATGCCGAATACAAAAATAACAATTATAAATCGTATAAAAGAAAGAAATAAAAGTAACTCACCTATATTTTATACCTGTATCAAATTTAAAACGTTATATCATTTTTAAATGGCGATGAATTGATCCAGATTGCAAACGAAACTTTAGAAGCGATGCGCGCGCAACTTCAAGTCGAAGATGATTGGTTGAAAAAAATTGCGAATACTAGAACATTTCCTGTAACTGTAGAAATGAAGATTTCTGTTCAGAATTACAAAAACTTTTTTTGTTAAATTGGTTTTTTCTGTAACGTTACAAAAACATTTTTTGTATGTTTACAGTATTTTTTTCTCAGTGTAACCACATAACTCAGGTAAGGCATAATCTTATATACTTAAAGTTGAACTACAAACATCAAATTCACAACCTTCTCTGAAACAAAGACCACCAGGAGACCAACTTAATTCCACTGGCCTTAAAAGCATTTAGCTTAATGCTTTTCTCGACCACAATCGCACGAGTTTCGAGCCCTCCCCTGAGAAGTCTCTCCTCAGCAAACACCATTGCAGCAGTGGTCATCTGGGATAATTGAACTTTAATGATATCCTCCACGGCCATTGTTACCAAAGAACTAGAAGTGCTGGTTGTACAAGAGAGTAACACGCAATTTTGTGCGCTGTAAAGTTGGTTGTGATCAAAGTTAAGGCTTAGAAATGAGAAAATTTGGTAGGACTTCACCTGCTTTATAACGGTATATGAGACTTCAAATAGTAGACACTTCTACAGGCATATAAGAACGAGCAAAAGCTTCATCCAGGCAAGAATAGTTAGAGTGTTCTAATCAAAGTTGAGATTTAAAATTTTTAAGAAATGAGAAAATTGGTCTGACTTGACTTCACCAAACACACTCTTTACAAGGGTATATGAGGCATCAAATAGCAGGTACTTGTACTACATGCATATAAGAACGAGCAAAAGCCTCATCAAGGTAGGAATAGTTAGTGTAAGGTTTCTAATCAAAGTTGTGATTTCAAATGGCTAAGAAATGAGAAAAAGTGGTCGGACTTGATTTGACCAAACACTATTCATACCGGTAAATGCGGCATCAAATGGTATGTACTTCTACAAGCATATAAGAGTGGAATAGGAACGAGCAAAAGCCTCACCAAGATGGTCCTAACCAAAGTTAAAAGTATCGAAAAAGTTAGTATTTAAAATTGAAATGAAATGAGAAAAATTGATAAAAATTGGTCAGACTTGACTTGACCTAGCACTCTTTACACCGGTATATGAGGCATCAAAAATGTTAGGTACTTATACGAACATATAAGAGTGGAATCGGCTCAGCATAATAGTTACAAGGTTATCTTTCTCAGAAGCCTACGTAAAAATTTATATTTGAAACCATTATAATAATAAATCTTTAAATAGTAAGTTACAGTATTTTTAAACCAATGATAAGAACTATTGATGTTTACTGTTGAGACATCAATAGCAAATGAGGAGATAGATTATTATTATCATTTAAGAGTAATTTTCTTCTTTATTTTAAAATGACAGGTTAGTTAGCATTATTGTTATTAAACTCAATTGCCCTCTTTATTATTGTTTTCTTAATAAACCAATGACATTTGAATACAATATAGAAATTGAAAAAACTGACGAAACTTTATTTACTAGTAAAATGTGCATTACTTTTTTATAAAGTTAAATTCTTGTGTTTGAAGTATTGCTTGTTTGCAGTTCAAAGTTTTTAAATTAAGAGGTTATGAATGTTTTATTATTTTGCCCTTTTAAAATATACAGATATCATACAGTATTTTCATAATTATAACTTTTCATAGCCCATCCATTTCCACTTAATTGACTAACAAATAAAGATTTAAAGAAGTTTATTAGTAGTAATTATTATGTAAGTGCACCGGCATCTAATCAGCGTTGCAGCATACTTATTTACAAGAGCTTCCTATTATAATTTATTCAATACATTAAATAAGGTACCCATTTAGCTTAAATAAAGAAACTACAAGTAGTTACATTTGTGAGATTTTTTTTATGAAAAGTAATGTATTTTTAATGTTATGTTTTAGTATTTGTTACCTTGAAATGTGCGGTAACATGACTTAATGAAAATATGAATAATTATGATTTATTAATTTTTTTAAAATAAATTTGGTTTGACCAAACTACGTAGAATCATCCTAACTCACTATATTTTTGATTATTAACCTGATAAATATAATTCATTAAAAATTTAGATACCATAAATTATTGTGTCAACTGTGGCGCCATCTGTTAGATTTTTAGATATCTTTCACTGAAAGGCCCCTTGGAAGATTATTATAGGTAAGGTAAGTAGATGGGGGAGGATTTTACGTTTTCCGGTGAAAGATTATGGAAGAATAAAAAGTATCTTACACTGGACACTCTCTGCAGAGGCAAAAACAGCCCAAGTAAAAGATGGAAAGAGATATACTTGAAGATAGTAAGGTGATGAAGGTCTATAACTGAAAAAAAACAAAGGCTGGATATCAAGCTAGTCTCTGGAAATATGAATTAGCTTGGGTTAAGCTTAAAATATTAAATTATTTAAATAAGTTTTTCTAATAGCGGCATAATACACCATAGATCAAAGCAAGGAATTTTATATATTTGATTTTGACATGTAGTAATTTTAATATTGTAAACCCTATATATATTATTGGAATATTGCCTAAGAAAGTAAATATCTTAAGATTTATTTTGTTGTGAAGAGAACAATACTTGTATTTTATTATGAAATTTATTTTTTGTGTAACGAAGAGAAAGCGCGAGTGGAAGGGGAAGGGGCACTGGTTAATTGAACGAACGTCGCTCTAGAGCTACGCGAGGGCAAGTGGGGAAAATTTGCAAACGCTGTCAAGTGACGATGGACGAGGGTGGGGGGTGCAATGAGTTAGGAACATTAATTTGCATAGGGGCCCATAAGTCTTACCAGCGACCCTACACTGTAAAAAAAATTACTGAAATTAACGGGAAAAGTACCGGCAGCAGAGTTGCCGGGACTTTCCCGTTCCGTTAAGTATTTTCCCGTGTATTTACAGAAGTTCCGTTTCTTATTTCTCCGTTGTTAAAATTTTCCATTTTGCATTTTCCCGTGTTTCTACTTAAGTTCCGTTTCTTATTTCTCCGTTATTAAAATTTTCCATTTTGCATTTCCCCGTAAAGGTAATACAGGTAAGGTAATCGTTTCCGGTTGCCTATTTCTAGCCTCCCTTAGGAGCTTTAACACAGCCAATAACGCCTCGTAATTTAGAACCCTGGTCAAGTCACGAGTTCGATACCTAAGCGGGCACCCAACGGAACTTCGAGCAACATCGTACGATAACGCCGTCGGTACTTTGGACTCCACAGATTTAACGAGCACGTCTGCCTCAGTGTACTCGGGCCCATCCGTGAATAGAGGATTTTTCTATTCTTTCCAGCACAGATTCGATTTATAGGATGACTGGCAGTAGGTGGGATTCGAACCCCCGCACTCCTGAGAAGGTTGAATCTCTAGGCTGATGCCCTAACCACTCGGCCACGGACGGGCCTGGTAATACAGGTATTTGATGTTCGAGTTTGTGTGTATTCTTAGTGCATTATCGATAGGGTAATAAAAGTATGGCAGCTCTAAAAACGGGAAAATTCCGTTTTCATATCTTCGCTCGTGGTTTACGGACATTTTCCGTTTTCAGAAGGAAAAACCCGTTTTCAGAACGAAAAAACCCGTTTTCAGTCGTTACGGGAAAGTTCCGTTAAAATCAGTAATTTTTCTCCTGAAATTTCAGGTTTTTTTTAACAGTGTACATGAAATAAAATTTTGTAAAAAGTAAATACTCACACTGAGCTGTAAGGCTAATAAGAAAAAAAAGTTCCTTAAACCTTATTACAACTCTCGGCAATTTTATTACTTTGAAAAGTTACGAAGTACCAGTACTTATGCCAGCAATATCCCATAAAAAATTATATTTACATTCCACAAGGCACCATCAAAAAATGCGCAATCCCCAACATCCTTTGTCAATGGGAACCCCAACACGAGGCCAGACCCCTTTCCATTCAACTCGGTAAAAAAGAACCAAATTTGGAATTCGTCACACGACCCCCCTCACGTTCCGCGACGCCCCCAAATAAATAAACACAATAAAAGGCGTAACGTAGGCACGCACACGCAACTTACAACACTCGGGCCATTTCGAATTGGTTTGATAACAATAGGAAAAATGTCCAAACGTGCCTCTGGATTCTTCAAAGAATCCTCTTTATTTTATGTCTTGAAGAATGTAAAAAATGATTTTGGACAACTGTATGTGCATACAGAAGTGATATGAAGGCTTGAGGAGGATTTAGTGTTTCAGTGGACTAAGTTAGTATGAGTTGATATTTTAGTAATACATCAGGTTAACTATTAAGCCTCATTTAAGTGATTTATTACAAACGTGTGCCTTGCCAGATTGGACTAAGTTACTACGTACAAATTGAACATGCACTATAAAACAGAAAACATTTTTCAGGAAATTTCTTGAAAATTGTGGGCAATTAAAATACCTAATTTCTACCATTTGAGTTCCTAGAATATTTCAGAAACCACCCAAAAATTTAGAAACTATCTCACATAAAGCCAGTTTCTTACCTGGAAGTGTCAACAAAAATCCATAGATTTCTTTCATAGGCTCCATTATCTTTGGAAGGATAAACAGAAGTTCTACGGACGACGGCACTATTTTTCCCACTTATTTCCCAAGCATGGGTTGTTCGGATTCGATCCACCGACCCTGAGTTCGGTGCATCGAAATTCGAATCCCAGCATACCGAGCGAATCCGTGGACTATTTATACAATTCCATAAAAGCTTCGATACCATGGCTGCTTGTTGAGTCAGATACATAATTTGGAATTGTTTAAAATGAGTGGTGGCTAAATGACTATTATTTTGTTTCTGGGGAAAAACTGAACATCCCAGGAACATATTAACAAGAGATGGAAGCTTGAAAAAGCCAGGAAAGTACCTGGTATATCATGAGGAAAGTTAAGATATTTTACATTGTATAAATATGCACCAGTTTCATGATGAACGAGTTTATCACCGGTGTATTAGGAACACGGAAAATCTAATGAGGACAATAGCGACCGTATAAAAAGCATACTGAGGACTCTAGCGTCATTGATTTTAAACAATTTTAAAAAATATTTAGTTGAGCATAAAGTACGTATGTAGTGCATATAATATTTTAAATAGTAATACTTAATTATTTATAAGAACACCATATTGCATTTTCATAATGGCATCTTTATATCACTAACATTACACTTGGTTCACTTACGTACTAAAACATCCAAATGAAATGTGATAGTTGGGTTTAAAAAAGAAGCTAGATCACTGAATTGGTTTAAAAGAAAAAGTGCCTAGGTTTAAAGAAAGTGTGTTCTCTGTATATCTCAGTGTATATGTGCACTTTATCTGTGTTAGTACGAAGGAAAGTTGAGTACGTTGTAAAGTTTTAGGGGTTTTTACGAGGCATCAACTTCGTTGAGGAACAGTATCGAGGTTAGAAGGACATGGAGATGACATCTGGTAAAAATAAACTATGCAGAAACATATTGGCCAATTGAAGCCATTGATCGCTTCTGCAATGCACCCAAACAAACGCTTAGCTAATTATTTGAATACGTTGCATATAAAATGAAATTTATCAATAACAATTTAAATCTTTTGTCTGAAATACTTGAACCGAATTGAAGTGAATTCGGAACTTGTTCTTGAACGCAATCTACAACAGCTAAAAATTTCCTTTTAATTGTTATTATACAGATATTATAAGAGAATAATATGGATACGTTTCATTTGAACTTCATTGTGAGTGAGAAGCTCGGTGTGTTGGGCTTATTACATCCATTTGGCGACTTTTAGAGTTTGACTTTTTTTCACTTTTCTTAGGCGGCAAACATCTACATTTTACTCTAACCTTTATAAGGAATAATAAAAAAAAGGAGAGGCGATGAAGTTTTAGAGGTTTTTATCGGATGTCGGGTGCATATATACGGTTATGGGACTGGGGATGTCGGGATTATATCAAAAGATATTGGCGACGATTTTGTTGTGGAAAGGCGCCAAACTACGAAGAATAAGGCAACTGTATACTCTGTGCAGATGAAATAAACACTTCAAGGACAGTATTTTCTCTCCAACCTCCCTTGTAGTTATACCATGGAAACAACAAATGTCAAAGCAAAATCTTTCAATGGTTATCAGTGGCCAAAACAATTTTGTTTCTTGTATTTTTAATTCTTTTTTTCCTTAAATGTTTTGAAAATATTTACTAAATGTTTTTTTTTTATATTATTAAATTAAAATCTTTATGAATATCGAAAAATGTATTCAATTGATTCATTTTGCAACAATTCATTAGTCTCGTTATTCACTGATTTAACAACATTTTAGCAGAGATAAATTTTTTATAAGTTCGATATGTGTATATAGTTGATGTTTTTTGTAATGATTCCGAAGTCCCGATTTATAGGATCTTGTCTCACCTTACAATATGCTTGTTTAGTTGATTTTTGTAGTTTATTCTTTGTTGAAATTGATAAAAAATTGATAATTTTTCGGTTAATGTAAATATTTGTTTTAATATTGTTTTTCATCAGTATGCATTTATCCTACGCTCCGAATAATAAACATTAGTTTTTTACATGTTTGTTTGATTACCAATGGGATTATTTTTTATGATGACACGCTCTCCATACTGCGATTTCATTGGTTGTTTTGTTTTCTTTGACAAAGTGTTGAAACAAGCCAATTTTGGGGCTTATTAATGTGTGTTAGTGTGTGGGTGTTTTTTTTTGCATAACAAATCAGAAAATATTATTTTGGAAATTTGTTATGTTTTTGTTTTGGGTTAAGTGTCTTAATTGGTACATTTGGTTCTTTAATCTTTAATCCCATCAATGCCAGACATTTTATCTAATAAAACAATAAAGCTCATTCATATTGAAGCAGTATCTCACAGCGAAAAATTGCATTCCTAAAACAATTTCATCCCCCCAAACTTAATAAAAAAATATATATACGGACGGAATAAGAAACAATACTCTACAAGACGAAACATCCCGAAGTCCCGGGGCTTGTATAAAAAAATAATAACACAGAACATTAAGAGGGTTTGCGGAAACATTTCCCCAAGGTATCGTTTGGGCAACGAAAGATATTTCACGTCGTCATCCAAAAGCCTTAATAAAGTGTCCCTAAAACGTGTGTTCAGGGCAAAACAAAATTTAAGGCTCTCATTTCCCGCCATTTTACTGCCTTCGGAGAACTGAAGTGAAATGCGATCGCGCAGACGATATTCGCTTTGCATAAATAACGGAAGAACGTACACGCGCGTTAAATCATTAACATGGAATATTTGAATGGCGGAATTTATTATTCCAATTCCGTTTTCAATATTCTCAGCACCGGAATAGTTTTCGTTCTTGCTTGTTGAGTTTCAAACCGAATATGTTTTAATGATGCCTTCGTGATGTTAAAGCGAATGTAGATTAATTCCTTATTGGGTAAAAGTTGAACAGTAAATCGAATTCTGAGTAGTATTTTATGGAATTCTTTGAATGAGTGGATTTTACAATCAAAACCGCTGAGATCTATAAAACGCATAACACAGGTTGAATTTGGTAGGTTTTCAATTTCTTCGCTATATATGTTTTACATAAAAATAAAATTTACATTTAAAATAGGCAATCCATTTAATACAGTTGCATTTAAAACGAATATCATATGATACTACACACAGTTAAAAATTTAAGAGCAAGATTGCACCGGACTGCTGGAACTTTTTCTAGCTGCCACCTCTTTTTGGAGCGTTGATATACCACTTTTGTGGTGTATCAAAGTTTTGGTTAGATACAAAATTGATAAATTCACACTCGCAATGCTTGTGGCAGCTATAGGAAGTTCCTTGGATACCGGTGCAATCTTGCTCCAAAATTTTTTACAGTGTATGGTCATTACGTCTATATTTTCAATTAATATATACGTCTATATTTATTACGTCATTACGTCTATATTTTAAAATTAATTGTAAGCAACAAAATAATATATATGGCTAATTCTATGTAACTGTAGTGTCAGTCACTAGTTAAGTAGATATTAAAAGCTTTTTACATTTGAAAAATAAATAAAATTAAATAAAACGCGTTACATTATTTAGTTTTAATAAGTGTAGATCAGTTATTCCGCTAATTTTTTTCATTCAATGTTAAAAGTTGTAGTGATAATCACTTTTCACACGTGCCTTACACTATAGAAAGTATAATTTTGCATGGAATCAGCCCCATAATTTTACACATACAAAGCTTAGACAAAACATACATTGCTCCATTACCAGACTCGGAAAGCTCTTTTAAAATATCACATATCATTCTCTCTACGGAGGCAGCATATAATTTGGCAAAATGTTTACTTGTACAACTTTCAATATGGCACAATGATCTGATAAACCCCCAATATACAGCTCTCACAATCCATAACAAATGGTAGAATTCCTCTATGAAATTCCTTTCCTTGGAATATTCCAAGATCCCGAAGCACGATACCTATGACTTAGAACGCGGTTTTTCCAGTCTTGATTAATTGCGTACATTTCGGGATTCAAGTTTTTAGGTTCTCTTTAGAGCGAGATACAGATCGAAATGCGATGGAGATTGATTTGTTGGAGATTTGCTGGTTTTATCTTGTGGGAAATGTATGTAATGGCGGTCGTTTAGGACATGTAAGATGTAATAACATGGTGGGTTGTATGTCAGTGCATTGGGGCTTTGGGTTAGTAGAGATTTTTTTTTAAAGCATGACATGTATACAGTAAGGAACATCAAAAGATGTTGTGAAAGTTGATTACTTGACTGTTTGTTCTCTCACTAAACAATATAAAAAACACTATAGCTTTTATTATAGAATAGCTAGAGTTACATGTTTTCAACGTGAACTTTTGTAGAATTCACTTTACAACTTCATTTTACAATTTTTCTTAATCTCTAACTAACTATTTTATTATAAGCTACAATGTTCAAGATTTCCACAAATACTGATACAAGAAGAAATGTTTTGGCGTTTCATTTCTCTCGAGTTCAAGTTGAAGGTTTTCAATTGTATTTTTTTTAAGAATCATTTTTAAAACAGTAGAGTCAAAGTTGTGCGTACATATATTTTTTTAGTTAATAGAGAAGAGTTAACATTTGCAAAGCTTTTAAGTTAAAGCTAACGAAATGAAAAGTTAACATATTCAAATCTTTAATGCTTAGTTTTTTCAAACTACTACTTTTTAAAAGTGAATTAAAATTATTCAATTTTATATATTTTATAAAAGTTTTGGATAATAAAAAATTGAAATATCCATCATACTTACTCTAGAACAGATCACATTTCCTTAATTCTAATATTATGATTAAGTTAGAAATGTCAAAGATTCTCACAAAACTTCTTTCCAGAAGTAATTTTACTTAAATTGTAAATCTGAATTTTTAATTTTAGAAACCTCAACTCCTCTGCAATAAGTGGCACTTGATATATTTTCGAAAGGACTTGGCGACAATTTTTTTAAACTTTCTTTTGGGTTTTTTCGAAAGAATCCTTGTAAAGTGTCAAGTGAAGCTAACAATCACACAGTCAAAACAGCTTTTACTTTTATATTGATAGAGATTAATGGATTTGTTATTACATTGAAAGGTCAGAGATTGAATTAAGCCATTGTTTGTGAATAAAATTCAGTCAGTATCGTAATGTATGGGATTTATCGAAGAATGTAAATATTATATTTTTGCATTAAAGGAAAACTGGAATTTATTTCAGATGACTCTTGACTTTGAATTACCAAATATGAAATATAAAATAATGAAAGTTCAACAAAGGGGTTGAAAATAAGAAATGGAGATTTTGTGTTTTCTACACGTTTTGGGTGGTGTAGGTTCTTAAAGAGTGGTTTTGATCATCGGTCCGTCTGTTAGACTGTCTGTCTGAAATCACTCTACAGCTCGAAGTAAAAGAGCCATATAATAAAGAGTTGCCCCCGTAGTGTAACTGTTATAGCTTTGGACTGCAGAGCTGGGGACTGGGTTCGATTCCTGGGTAAGGCTTGGTTGTAAATTGTACTTATCTCAGTCTAATAATCGGGTGAAAATCTGTTAGGCTGTGTGTCATAAAAATATTATTATACACTGCTCACAACAAGTATGGTTTTAACCCTTTCACCCCCAATGACTTCATTTGGAATCATCAGCTTGCAAATATTTTTCTGATTAAGTTAAGCTCTCACTTATGTATCGTTAGGTGGAAGAATCATATTTCCTGAAGAATTAAATAGTGTTTGATTTAATTAAATGAAAATATGAAAAACACGATAAAATAAAATTCACTCTGAAACAATTTTAGCAAATAAATTGACACTAAATTCTTCATGCAAGCATTTTTTAGATGTTTAAGAATTTATTTTGACTATTTTTAACAAATAAAGTTTTGAAAAAAATACTGTTATAGGGGAGAGCGGGGCTATACCGTACACAAAAGGGAGATTCGTCGATACATAGCAAATTTCAAAGTAAAGGTTATATGAACAAAAGCAATATATAATTTGATTATTCGGCTACTGATCATACATAGATATTTTGGAACCATTCCACTTTTTACAAATAAAAATTGGTGATTAAAAAAAAGTTACCTTGTACGAAATAACCCGGGGGTCGGGGCTATACCGTACAGTTTAAAAATCATCTGTTTAGGTAAGTAATGATTGTAATGCAATAGATTACTGTACAAAAACTTTTTATTACTTATAAAGGTCGTAACAAAGAAACTGTGTATTACAATTGTAAAATTTTGGAACAAATTACAATAAAAAAAAATCAGGTTAACTTTAATAAAACAAGTTTTAAGATTTCATTACAAACCTAAAAGAAAGCAGAAAAAAGGTCACACGTTAAGTGTTGTACATAAATCTTAAATGTGGTTGTCTGCAGACTCCGCAGCATTGCAAGCTGAATGGATCCACTCTGAACATGAGCAGCACCTGTACCACAGCTCTTTGTCCTTGCCGAAATCACCGCACAAAATGCAAACATCCTTGGAACCTGAAACTTCTCTTGTGAACCCTTTATCAAGAAATGACTTTGGATCTACACTGTTAAAAAAAACCTGAAATTTCAGGAGAAAAATTACTGATTTTAACGGAACTCTCCCGTAACGACTGAAAACGGGGTTTTTCCTTCTAAAAACGGAAAATGTCCGTAAACCACGAGCGAAGAGATGAAAACGGAATTTTCCCGTTTTTAGAGCTGCCATACTTTTACTACCCTATCGTAGAATTGGCGATAATGCACTAAGAATACACACATCGAAACTCGAACATCAAATACCTGTATTACCAGGCCCGTCTGTGGCCGAGTGGTTAGGGCATCAGCCTAGAGATTCAACCTTTGCAGGAGTGCGGGGGTTCGAATCCCACCTTCTGCCAGTCATCCTATAAATCGGATCTGTGCTGTAAATAGTAGAAAAATCCTCAATTCACGGATGGGCCCGAGTACACTGGGACAGACGTGCTCGTTAAATCTGTGGAGTCCAAAGTCCCGACGGCGTTAACGTACGATGTCGCTCGAAGTTCCGTATGGGTTCCCGCTCAGGTGTCGACCTCGTGACTTGACCAGGGTTCTAAATTACGAGGCGTTATTGGCTGTGTTAAAGCACCTAAAGGAGGCTAGAAATAGGCAGCCGGAAACGATTACCTTACCTTACCTGTATTATCTGTATACGGCGAAATGGAAAATTTTAATAACGGAGAAATAAGAAACGGAACTTAAGTAGAAACACGGGAAAATGCAAAATGGAAAATTTTAATAACGGAGAAATAAGAAACGGAACTTAAGTAGAAACACGGGAAAATGCAAAATGGAAAATTTTAACAACGGAGAAATAAGAAACGGAACTTCTGTAAATACACGGGAAAATACTTAACGAAACGGGAAAGTCCCGGCAACTCTGCTGCCGGTACTTTTCCCGTTAATTTCAGTAATTTTTTTTTACAGTGCACGTTATCTAAATAACCGTCTTCGACATTGTCTTTTATATCGGAAAGTTCGTCTTCTGATGATGAATCATCAAATTTGATGTTTCTCCTGCTTTTACATTTTGCAGATACGGTTGTTTTAGTTTCGCTTTGGTTTTACTTTTGAGTCCCATGTTCACCTGTTTTTAATTTTTCTGTCCTACCTTTTCAGTTTTTATCTTTCCCTGCAGTTGTTGAATTTTTCCCTTCAGATCTTTTACTTTAGCTGACTCTTCCAGTTGTGCTTTATTTGGGGACTTTGGAAAAATTGTTAGGAAGAAATATAGAACTTTAAAATTTTTGCTAAGCCTACTTTCCTCGTAAATTACAATCGATGTAGGTATGTTGCTATAACAAACCTTTTGGGGCTAAACCGTACACTTCTGTACGATTTAGCCCCAATCTTTACCTCGCGGCAATATATTAAAATAACCTTAAATTCTATCGCTTAACCAATCACCCCATAACAACCAAAAGAAAGCTTAAGGGAAGTAGTATATTATGATCTTACAGTTACTAGCATACAAGAAAAGATTCTTCACTTACCTTTTATTTAGTACTGGACGAAAATTAGAAGAAAAAGAGAAAAAAAAGTTTTTTTTATGAGACACTGATACTCATACGCATAGCGAAACAACGGTATTTATACTGTAAACTTGCTCGATCTGCCGCTAGACTATAGCACTTGACGGAATCGTCTAGCTTGAAATCTAGCCCAAAAAATGGGTGTACGGTTTAGTCCCGCTCCGCCCTAATTCATTTGAAAGTTATGATTTCAATTTTTTCCCCTTAAATTTAACTTTAAAAAATTACGATTTCCCCCCCTGTTTTTTACCATTTCATTCTGAATGTATAATGTATCTATTTCACAAATTTTAGATTTTTAGAATAAAAAATAAAAAGTTGAGACTGAAAGGTAACAAAAGTAGGCAAATTGCTCTCCTAATTGTTTTGAGCAGTGTACTTCAAATTTGGCACACGTGCTCCTAGTACCTGTCAACGTCCGAATAAGGTTTTCGAGAAAATCGCGCATGCGCAAATGATAGCTGCCATTGAATTTTTTAGGTTTAAAGCTGTTTATGCAATTCGTGTTTGATGCCTCTTTTTCGATTTAAAACAGAAACTCAACTTCTTGATTGTTCAATCTAAGAAAATAAGCGATTATTAATATTGTTTACATAAGAATTCCCCTTAAAAAAACCCAAAACTCCCAAAATAAGTTCCCTTTAAGCCCAGAAACATATTTAACCGACTAAATACCGCCCTCTGAGTCTACGACAGAGTTTATCGTATCGCAATGGGGCACTTTTCGACACTCCTAGAGTCCTCTTGTTTAGGTATGTAAAATAAAAGATAGCCCAGTTATTTTTCAACTTCTCTTACCATACCGAACTGAAGAACCATTTCGTCGAATTCGGCCAAAATTTAACTATTTTTCCTACTTAAATTACTGTTATTCTTATTATTAGTTTAATGTATTTCTTTAAAGTGTTGATATCGCTAAATAATTTATATCCATAGTGATTTTTATGAATACAGGGCCTGATCAAGTTTTCAGTGCAAGGGAATCCAGCATTTCATTGGTTCCCCAGCCCCTCGCAATGTCGCGGACTAAAAGTTAGCTGATTTCAGTATTTTCTTTACATTTCATGAATAAAGGTGAAATGAGTATTTTTTTAAGTATTAAACTATTATGGATTCAATTTGTAAAATTAAAACATAACATCTAAGCTTCATCTAATTAAACTAGTGTCAATATAACTAAAATAAGATAAAGTGCACCAGATTTTGGGTTACTTTGGAAATTGTTAAGGTGAGCCCAGGCTTCACTGGCCTATTTGGTGGTCGAGCCATGATTAATATTCTGATAAGTGAGAACATCGAATTCTAGAAAAAAAAAACGTTAACGTTGGTTTCAACTCTAATTGATAAATATTTATAACGTTACAGAAAGTAATGTCGCCTAGCCAGTGTGGTGGTTTAGACTCTCGCTTGTCAGGCGAGTGGGCCTGTGTTCGAATCCCAGATAAGGCATGGATATTTGTGTTATCCTGAGTACACGCGGAGAACGGGTGCAGGTTGTCTGGATGAAAATGCCCCTCCCCTCCAGCGACGTCTCTAAATTGGGGAGGTGGCGCTCTCTCGGAGTAGAAGTCAGACATCCACCCTTTCACGGGTACTCAGAGCCTTGCGCCAACGGATGCTATACTGCACCACTCTTGTCTTCCAAGACTATGGCCTGGAGGCACACGACAACAACAACAGAACGTAACAGAGAATTTTCAATGTTTTGGTGTCGTTTGATTGGTAGTATTTGGAAGTAATATTTTTGTGTGAGACGTAATATTGGATTAGCTGCGGGTCAAGCACGTTTTCTGGAATGCCAACTAATAACTGTAAAAGTAAAGCCTGTTCGTAAAAAAAGAACTAATTCACATCCATAGCCCTCACCCATTCCGACGTGGGTGGGCAACCCATTAATTTCCCTCTCTACCCTTTTTTTAATGCCTCTATAACTAAAACCGTATCCGCCACTGTTTCCAAAGAAACAGTCATACCAGGTGGCACCCCGGGATTTCGTATGCGTCTTGTTACCATTCTGATGTCGGAAATTATGGTCATAAACTCCTACTGCCATCGGGCCGAACAGGATCGTAAAAAAAGTCCGATGCCCTGATTTGCGTAATTTTTAGTGGTTAATTCTAGGTGTTTAGTGTCACGCTTCCGAAATTTATTCGTTGGCTGGTGAATGGACCAGTTCTGTATGGAATGGACAAGTTTCGTCGTAAAGTATGCTTAGCGCAGTAATTTTAAACTATTTTTTCGGAGTTGTGGTAGCAAGGGATAGTAGAGTTTAGCTGTATGGTTTGCTGTTTAAATATGTATTTTTAGTTTTCTTGTTTGTACATTACGACTTAAGGAAGAGTTAAAGAAGAGAAGAAAATTGATGAAAACATGGAAAGAGAAGATTTCGTAAATTTTTCCAGTAGTTGTCTAGTCCCTTAAAAAGTTACGCTCGGCTAGGATTAGGAAAAGGGAAATCAAAATTGTATAACATTTATTAAAATATACTAATTTAGCTTTTTATGAAAATGTGGATAACTTTTTTTTATGTTTAGGCTAAGTAACACTATCAGAAGTTCGTTAAATTTAGCAAAGTCCTAGTGAAGTAGTTTCCAACCAAAGGTTATCTATCAGTGAGAACAAAGGTAATCTTTTCTTAATAAAAATGCATTACAAATAATCAAAACGATTGGGGTTAACATTGTTTACAAAACAGTCCCTCCAAACAACAGCAAAATTCCTTTTATATCTGATGCTATTTACGTCCCATGAATTTCAAGTTATATTTACCCAGCAAAGCAGAAAACTCAATACTTCGAACGTGGTACAATACTTCGGCAATACCTGGCTTGGCACAGCAATTTCTTTTGGAAGTCTGTGAGTTCAGAAGAAAAGATTTCGCTTTCCTTTACCAGTCTGTATTTTTGAACAATTATATGCAAAAAAGTAAGAAGATAATGGGTGGAGCATAAGGATCAAGAACCTTTATCTCCCTCCTATGATGGATGCCATCAATACTATTTATGGGGAAGGGCATAACTTTTTTTTCTAAATAATAAGTTTACCATTTGAAGTATTTTGATATGTAAAATAAAACTTATTTATAATGCAAGTTTCTAGTTGAAGTTTTAAACGAGAAATAAATTAAAGCATCATTGAAGATATCGCTTTAGGGATTTTGATTCTTTCTATAATAATTTGTAATTCGTTTGTTATTGACAAACTTCTCCCGACAAATGAAAACTTGTCAACTATTTTGCGAAAATTGAGTTTGGCATAATATTGTAGATATCTGTGAAAAATTTTCAAATGGTATGCTTCACATTGCAGACTTCCTAATAAAGTTGTGAATCTTATTATTGATGACTTCATAACAGCGGACTCCCGAACACAGACTATTTTTGTTTGAATGTGTCGTCGGACAATTAGAGGATTAGAAAAATCAACTATAAACGAAAGCTACGTGTACCACATATCTGCTGTGTGGCTTTAGAATAAAGCATTAAAGTTTCATTAATTTGTAATATGGTTGTACGCTGGCTAATCCGTAATAATTGCTGCAAAATTCTTCTAACCCCGAGGGAGGCTAGGTTGACTTTGAATTAAGTCAGGCTACAGACCTGTTCCACAACAACGGTGCTACATCTTTTTCGAGGGTATGACTACGAGCAGTGCATTATAATTTTGATAATTATACATGTTAAATATGACGAATAATAGTGAAATAAAAAGAGACGGTATTTTTTCCCCCGCATCTTTTCCTGACTTCCGCGTTTTTAACCTCTTAAACTATATTTAACTATCCCTACCATCGATTACTCTTACTTCATGCGCTCTAGCTCGTGAATAAAATATAAACGAATACCTTCAGCGTACCAATAGTTCGATCGAATTAGCAAACTTGCATTGTATTTATACCAAAAAAATCCCCGATCTCCTACCCTCTTTAAAGCCACTCCAACCAAAAAGCACCCTCTCATCAACTCTCGAGTGTCACCAAACGGCAGGAAACCCCTTCTATCTCTGTCGCAGCGAATGCGCAGCAGCTTCGCCCGAAAGTTACGACTTGCTTTTGTGACATAAATTTCGGGTGATTTACCCCAACGAGCCGCGGCTGACAACTATTTACAAAACCCTCTTACCGTGGGAAGGGAGCTTCTATTTCTAGCACTTCTCCCGTGGAAAAGGAGCTATTGTCCTGTGTGAAGACATTGGGCATAATCCTTTTTTCCACTGATGTGCATATTTATGCCTGAGATGCGGTTGCTTTAGTTTTGTCATTGTCTCCTTCTGTTTGCAACTCAATTCAGTAGCTGTCTTCATCTGGATCTTGCTCCGCAATCTTGTGGTTTGTTTACAGATTTCTCGGAGGGGCTTCAAGAGTTTTGAGGGGATGTTTGTGTGGTGTGAATGGGGTTGGCAACGCCAATTGTTGTTGCATCATGTGTAACAAGATATAGGAGCTGGGTGCGAAAAAACTTGTAGCTAATTGAAAGTTTCCAAATCGGTGAGATACGTCCATAAACCCCATTACACACTCTCAGTGATATTTCTATACGAACCGTCTCATTTTATTCTTCAACATAAAAATTGACAATTTAATGCATTTAGTAGCACTTCTCCCGTAGAAAAGGAGCCATTGTCCCGTGTGAAGACATTGGACAGAATCCTTTTTTCTACTGAAGTGCATATTTTATACCTGGGATGCCGTTGCTTTAGTTTTGTTATTCTCTTCTTTTCTTTGCAACTCGATTCGGTAGCTGCCTTCATCTGGATCTTGCTCTGTCATCTTGTAGTTTATTTGGAGATTTCTCGAAGGGGCTTGAAGAGTTTTGAGTGGATGTTTGTGTGGTTGGGTATGACAAAGCGAATTGTGGATCCACCATATGTGTTAAGATTATAGTTCGTCACTTGACCAGGATTCTAAAATTACGAAGCATAATTGTCTCCATGGAGGTTAGAAATAGACATCGGGAAACTGGGTCTGACCATGACAGGTTGGGGCCCCAAGGGCCGGATACTTTTGGGGGCCCTTTTCGGTCTGATATTTTAACAAAAAATGCTCTAAAGTAAAGTCAATCATCAAATTTACTAATATTAATCTATCATATCCTAGTGCTTATTTTTCTAGAAAAGCAAAAATAATAATACTTTTAATTACTTTGGTCGTAAAATGATACGAAATTGTTAGGTGTGAAGCAAAATTTATAGGTTTAAAGCAAATATCCCTAAAATAATGGGCCCAAGGCCCGGGCCTTGTAGGCTTAGGCTACGATCCGGGCGAGGCTGGAAAACCTACAACCTAACCTAACCTACGATTATAGTGGCTATAAGTTATAGTGTAACAAGCACACTCAAACACGGGTTCCGTAACGAAACACCCGTCAGAGGGCGCTGCTCAAGAAATTTTGAATGGATATAAATGGATTTATTTTTTTGAAGATAAAAATATTAGTCTTGCAAATGCACCTTCGGAGTTATTCTTCTAAGGTGCACAAAATAAAACTAACATCTATTTTTTTTTCAAAAACAGTGAATAGATTGAGAAGGTAAAAAGAATTAAAAATTCTTGTAGCGCCAAATTTAGATGACTTCCTATGAGAATATTTCTTATTGTTATATAGTTCGGTAAATTAAAGTAAAACGTTTTATTTCCGAATGTAAAAGCACTGTTATTGCATTACCCAAATCGAAAAACAAATATTTCACACAAAGAACTATAGCTTAGCTAGATGCATCATTAAAATAATACCTTAAAGCTTTTGTGTATCTATGTAAGATAATAAGGGTGTCATAACAAATCCTTTTTGGACTTAAAAATTGTTTATAAAGGTTTAAGTTCCTTGTGTTTTTATAAAACAAGTTTTATTATGTGAAAAATAAACAGAACACAGCCTCAGTTCGATAATGCGGAAATTTTGAAGGTGGATAACCTTTTCACTACGCTTATTATTTTTCAAATTGTTAAGATTATTCTTAACACTTTTCAACAGCATGTTTTCATTTCGAAACATCAGCCTGAGTTCTTATTTTAAAATATGAATAATGGTATTCAGTTTTTACGTATTATTCAAGCATGTTTATATACGAACATGTTTATCCATGAAAAAAAAACACACATTCTAGCTATTTTCTGTATGTGTGTACACAAGATCGTTTGCAAAAAAATGACAAGAAAACAAGGCTATGAAAATATTAAAGTTTAAATAAAAGCGTTAACAAAAACGACTTTTTTCCTCGAAATTAGAATTCTTTTTATGAAACAATTGTGTGAGAAAGATTGCAAATGCCAATTAAAAAAAAATAGATCGTTTTATCTAATGTAAATTTTTCCCTTGTATAAACATTCTGAATGGATCTTAAATTAACAGCTATTCTTATTCTGTCGTTGGATCATTAAATAAAAGTTGATTTAAGTAAAAGATTAATTACCTTTTCCTTGAACCACAAAAACGATAACGATTATTACTTCCCCTCATTATATCGATGCGGCTGAATTATTGTTATGCGCTTTTTTGCATTGATGTCTGAATAATTAGCTTAATAAAAAATATCTTTGTTTTTTGACGCGTTTTTTTCTGATTATGAGTTTGCTGATTTAGCGTTCTAATTTTCAGGAGGAATTTTTAAATTAGTGCATCCTTTGTAGCAGGAGCTTTCAAAATAATGTTACTTTCAAAATAATATGAAATATTTTGAAGTATGTTTTAATAAAACAAATTAGTTTTATAAATAATTGAATATTTTGCATTTCTATTCTTAAATCGTTTATAAAATGAAATAAACTTTTTATAATATAGTACTGAATTTTAAAATTGGAGAATTTTGAAAGAACGTGTTTCAAGCACATTCTTCACAAAACGAGCGAAACCATATCCCTGTATACAGACAGGCGGACAAAAAGTATGAAAGTTGGGTCTCTGAGGTCATAGCTTTCTAACAAAAAAAAAGAATTTTTTAGATCCGAATGATATAATCGATTTTGGAAAGGGGTACGGACGGACAGACAGACAGACGGACATCGACCGCATGTCAATACCTACTTTTTCATTTTTTTTAATTCTTTCGAATTAAAAAAAGAAAAGTAGGCTAAAAATAATAATTATTTATTTTATTAACTATAAATTTCAGCTTTACTTTATTATATTAGTTCACAGCAAAACACAGTCTTAGTATAATGCATTTCACTTATATTTAATCAATTTATTCTTATATAATTAAAACGTCCTGTCCGTGGATGCAAAAATCATGTCAGTGGGTCAAAAACCACGGACCTGATGAAATCGTAAATAAGGGGTCACAGACAGAAAAGTTTTATGCTTAAGAGAACGAAGCATGCAAACTAAGCTTATATAACTTATTTCTACAAATAACAAATTATAAGTTCAAATCATTGGTTTACCTTCTTATATCTTGACCACATAAATTGCGCTATGATCTTGTCAGAAGCCTTTTTTTAACTTTTAACTTCAAATTACTTTTGATCTACTGCGGTATTCAAACTATCGACTTGGTACGACGTTTTGCGTGTACGATTGAATACTAATAAGAGTGAAACAGAGTACTGTTGTCATTTCTAGATATTTATACATGGTAAATAATACGTTGTCCACGGACATGATGAAAATTTGTGGGACATTTTATTTTCATAGAATTTATAAATTTATATTATTTATAATGATTTTATTTTGTGTTTTGTGTGTTCTAGTAATGCCAATTTAATAAAAAAACCAACATTTATTATAAAAATTAGGGATTTAATTGGGATTTACTAACCAAAACAGTCCAAGGACATGACGGTGAGATATCCCACGGACATGATTAGTCTGTGGACACAAATTTTTACACAAAATAATAATTTTTTTAATTGTTTCAACGCTAGTAAATAGATAAAATATTCCTTATCTTAATTTATTCAAATGGAAGCATAACTTTTGTTCGTATGAAAGATATCTTGCGAGGACATGTTTTTGTATGTTTTCTCAAGAATGACCCATACAGTAGATATGGGTACTTTTCTATTCACAACACCTAACGGTAAAATTTCATTTAATTGAATAGCTCCAAATAAAAAAAATATCCCAAGATACCACCAACAGCAACAACCTAACTAAAAATAACTCCAACCCATAAAAAATAACTTAAACCCAAAGGTTAAAGCTCCATTTGCCACACATTCCTGAGGTGAAGAATCCAGGCCCTACCACAAAATCAATTCCGGCTTCGTTAGTTTTAGCACCACAGGAATGACCCTCAATAAATCCCAATTTCTTCCCTGCTGCTCCTCTTTTCCGGAAACCGCTACTTCGCTGAATAGTTAACGGCGCTCCCGAATTTACGGGCGAATTAAACTAGCGAGTTGTTTCAGTAGCCAAGGTACATGTATAGGTAAGAGGAAGAAGGAGATGCTGAGTGCAAAAAAAGTGAAGCCGAATGAAAATTACAACGTTGATTGATTTAATTATACGGGGTTCCTCGAGTACAATGGGACGGACTTGTTCGTTAAACCTGCGGAGTCCAAAGACGGCGTTAGCGTACGATGTCGCTCGAAGTCCTGTTCCTGTTGGGTGTTAGCTCAGATGTCTTGCCCGCGGTTTTAAATTACGAGGCGTAATTTGGCTGTGTTAAAGCCTCTTGGAGGATAGAAAAAAATAACCCGAACAGTTCAACCTAAGCTAACCTTACAAAGTTGATGTGATACGCTCAAACAAACCGATGTGCGCGCACTTATGGTTGAGTATATTTCAGATTAATATATGCTCAGATTTCTATACAAATACAAAACGCAAAATTTCAATCTTTAAGAATTGTTTATTTACCCGTAACGTAGAAGGCCATAATAACCTAAGGAAAACCTTGATAGCGAATGTCTAATATTGACTTAGTACAAGTGCAAAAAAATTCGCCAGTTATGGTTGATTATATTTAAGATTGGTTGGTATACATGTATTTTCCATCTTGTGTGCTCGATCAGAGACCCGCTTATAAACTTTCGTCAATTAAGACAGACACAGACAGAATTTTTACTGACACAGAGAGAGAAATTACACCCAGGGCAAATGCGGGAATCGAACCCGCACCCGGTACAGTGCTCAGACCGTTAGCGTAGGCAGCTATCTTAACCACTAGGCCTCCCGAGCCCCATATTTCAGATTAATCTTCTCAGATTTCAATATAAAACGCAAAATTTCAATCTTTAAGAATTGTTTATTTACCCGTTATGTAGAAGGTGAACAATAATATTCCAAGGAAAATCTTGGTAGCAAATGTCTAATATTGACATAGTACATCAAGTGCAAAAAATTGAGACACTTTTCAAATGTAAAAAAGGTACTGGATTAAATCTTGAAGACCATCCTTTTATACAGTCGTTGTTGGAGTTACCTTTGTAGACACCATATTTCATGGCTTAACGGACGTGTTACACAGGTTTTATAATCAACGAATAGCCTTACTCGAATGCTATTTATCAGCTTAAGAACTCTTGTGAGAGGCCTTTTGAAAATAAGGGTCTTTTGAAACTACATCTAACTATCTGTCAGTGTTTTCCCCCTAGTATGATAGCCTTATATGAATGTGGTTTTCAGCTTTAGAACCTTTGTTAGAGGCTAATCGAAAATATGTGTCTTGAAAAACTATACCTGTCAGTGTGATTTCTTTCTCCATGTTACCAACCCTTTCCTCACAAACGTTTCTTCTGTTTACTTCCAAAAACAGGCACTCCCCACGCATACCTGCACAAACCCCAATTAAAATAAGTCACGTTTCGTCAACACTTCCCCAATAACCATCCCTACTGCTCATTACCAAGATTAGTAAACACCGTATGACCTTCAAATTTCACCTGATAGTTAGTAGCCCCTCACGCGCTTGTGCTTACTACTGGAGTGGATGTCGATCACGAAGACTACTGTGTTCCTCGTTTTCCTATAGCAAAAGCACCTGCTGCCCTATGGTTGTTTTAGTAGTGGGCAAGGAGATACCTGGGGAATTTCTTATATGGAGTGTCGTGAGTAGGAATGGGTTGGATTCGCTTTTACTTAGGAAATAGTTGTTGAGGTACAGTTATTCAGAGGGCCTGATCTTGCATAAGGTTAGTTAGGCCAGGAGCCTATAGGGCCCCAAATTTTAATGATATTCATGCTAAATTGAGTTGCTTCCTGAAACTTCAGTAAATTGTGTCATTTTGTGGCTCTGCAATATTTTTAAAACTAGAAAATAAAGCATTAAATTCGACACGTTCAGTGAAATGATTTAAATAATTTATTAGGGTGACGCCAAAATTTCCTCTATGTTTATAGTCCTAGATCAGACCCTGATAAATCGACTTGGTTTTATAAAGCGAAATATCTGTTGAGTTGATTGACTGGTGAAGTTGAAAATTATCGACATGGAAGTTTTCTGATGATCGAGTACACGCGATGCAATAAAACAGAAAAATAAAGAACTATTGCGATTATTTTGCTTCTCCACTAATTATTAAGCATTGGGCGTGATATTTATGCAAATAGGCAATAAAAAGAGGATTTAATAAGGGGCTTTCTGCTGTTTGTAGGCTAGTGATTTGTAAATTGAAGCAACATATAGGACATATTTTTCAGTTTCAGTGATAATTTTTTTAGTGTGTATATTCAATTCTGGCGTTTCGGTGCATGTTTGGGAATTATTATATTTGACACAAAGATCTTACAAGGTAAAACAAACAGTGTTACTGTCTACTTATAAAGAACTAGCTCAAAACAACAATTTCACTATCTGTCCAACAACAAATATCACGACGAAGAGGATGCCGATATTTCTTCCTCATCCCTCGTCGTGATCCCTCGGCATAGCACGACCACTTCGTGCGCCGCAGTCCCAAACAAGAAGGGCTTCTTCCTCGCAAGAATACCAAAGAGGCCTCATTATGTCCGAACCTTGGGCGGAACTAATGAACCTCCTCTCCCCCCCCCACCCGAAGGAATAAACGAAATTGCTGTGAAAATGCCTTGTTTTTTATGGGTATGATTGTCGTCGAAGGCTTGGACACTATCGCAATGACATAAAGGAAGTGTTGGTTGACGTGTGTGGGCTCAGTTAGTGCGAAGGAGCTTCGTTGTCGCGCGTATTAATGAATGTATTTTTTCGTAACCTGTTTCGGATGGATAGGACTGGGTGTGCCAATAATCGATTTGTTTGAGATGTGTGACACAGTGGCTGGAAAATGATTCTTTTAATGGTTTCGGTTTCAGTGGCTTTTTATTTGTTGATTTATTACTTGTTGGTTGTGTAAGACTAAGAGCCCAACTGTCAGCCTGACAATAGTCAGAGGACTTCCAGAAGGTTGTTGACATATAAAAAGTCCATCATAGTCCAATGTTGTGTCCTACTTTATAAGTCCAAGACACATCAGTATAAGATCTGACAAGTCTTATAAATCTTCCACGTAGGAGGGACACTTTATATGCCTGCTACAAGTCTGGCCAAGGTGGTTTGTGATTTCTATCCCATTTGTTGTTTAAAGAGTGCCTAGTTATTTTTTGGTATATCATTGATGTATGAGTGAATACGCTATGAAGCATCGAGTTTTTGTTTTACATTGGTGCAGAGATCTTTGAAAAGTCAGAGAAACATAGTAATTGTCAAGAACCTCCTTGAACTTTTTTTTGCCAGTTGGTCTGCGGCTTTATTTCCGCAAATCGTACGCTTGATATGGGACCTACTGAAGGTATGCTATCACTTTGTTAATGTTAAAATTTCCTTAAAACGAATAATCTTTTTGTGATAATTTTAGATCAGGGGGCTCTAAAACGTTTTCATCTTCGGATCCATTCTGCGTACCATATTAGAGACTGTATTTTTGCGCAAATATGCGTGACGCAACACTGTTTCAAATCATCAAAAGAATTTTAAATATTTCACAGTAGTTTATGAGAAATGTGAAAAAATATAAAAATTGCAATAATTTTCCATCCCCTGTACCCTGTATAGTAATTCACTAGTGACCTCTTATGAACTTAATTCCTAGGTCTTTAAATGTAGTAACACTTACGTAATATTTTAAGTCTGTGATTTCGGGTATATAGGTTTGGTTTTTGATTTCTAACCCATTAAAAAACTGGATAAACGATAATTGTTATTTTAGAAAGCACATTTTGGCGCTATTTTTAAAATATTAAAAAAATTATCATTATTTTTTTAAAAATTTCATACATAACATTTTATTGTAGTGTTTTGCTAGCTTTGTATCATTTAGTAATTTCTTAAATATTTCCTTTTATTCTGAACGTATATTCCAGTCAAAACAGTAATGTAACTATTTTTAAGTTTTTCTCACAGGATAGAAGACATCCTTCTACAAAATACCTTTAAACAGCTCAAGCACAACAAATATTTGATCAAAAATAACAGTGTACACAACCATCAGGCGTATCATTGCAGGTATATATGATTTTCAGTTCAAAACAATATAACGATATTCTTAAGCCATTCTTACAAGCTTGAAACCAGCCTTCTAAATACAAAATCGATATGTACATCTTAGTACAATGCATATTTAATCAAAAATAACAGAGTACACAGCCTCCAGGGCTATCATGGACCGGCAACTGTTTAATGACCACTGTGAAGTCCTTTTGTCCCCTGACCAGTAAGGCGCCAAGAATCGATTGCTTAATCGATTGACCATTAGGCCTATATCGATTCCTTACTTTCATCACATGGAGGGCTCCGAAGAAACAACTCCTAATAGTGATGGGGATTACAAAGAAATATAAAACATTTCTTTTTACCGGTTATATTATTATATATAGTTATAAAATAGTCTTGGCAGCTAATATGCCCATTATTAAGAACTGTTTAAAAGCATAGGTTTCTACATTTTTAAGGAGATTTAAAAACTTACTTTGGAGTTGAAGATTTAACATTTCTTCTATATTGTATGAAATATTATATATACTGTAAACCTATTGCTTTAAAGGTCTAATTATAGGTTTTTGCCACAAATGGCGCAATGTAAACTGAAGGGTTAAGAAATTAAGCGTTTTTTTACACAAACCTCTTATTCGATAGGGTCTCTCGGCTCTAGTATTTGACTAAGAGAGAGTGCAATAACTCATCAAATTATGTCTATTATATTTGTCTCTCAACTCTCAAATAAGAAACGAAAGAGTCTTTTTTTTGTATAATAATAACTGTCTGTAATAACTGTTGATATACATAGATTAATAATTTTAATAGCTAAACACCAAGAAAATGGGCTTTAGAATATTTTTTCAAAAACTTTATGAAGGAAAAGTAAGTAAAATACAACTAATATTTTTTTTAGATTTAAACTTTTATTGAAATCAATATTTTTAAGCCATTTTTAAATCGTGTATCGCCGTTATGCAGACTGCAGATAAACCATGTAATTTTACGGTTTTAAAAATATCAAGCGTTATAATATTGTAAACCTTTGATAATTAAAAACTCATCAAACAGTACACAAATAAAACATGTTAAATGTTTTACATTTGAAGTTAATCTTAAAAACTAAAAAGTAAAAAACAATAACAATCAACACATATTGTTACAAAAGACCTCAGATCCCACCTAATTTTCGTTACTTTCGAGATAGGTTCTGGGGCATAAGTGCGATTATGTGTTATGGGTTCAAGAAGAGAAATGGAGGTAAAAATAATATGGGGCTAATGACAGTGGTCTACGTAGTACTAGTATATAGCTGCAGTCGATGGATTTGATGAAGATTTCCGATTCGATTGGTTTTCAATTATGGTTTACTACTTCGATGGTGTTTTTCTAAAGAGTTTGTGCCGAAAATAGTTCGGGTTGGAAGGGTTTGGAAATGGTATAGTGAAGTACAGAGTGTTTTCAATTAAAGTTGCGGGTTAAAAAATTTCTAAACGAGAAATGGAGGTCCGAATGTTGTGAAATTCGACTTCAGCACCCTTGCAGTAATGGGATTGAATCAATGGAGCGATGAAATACTCAAAAATTGAGCAATAGCGTAGGGCTGAAAATCGGAGAATATATTGCTCCCTGACCTAACGCAATAGAGGTATTTTCCATAAATTTCCAAAAGTAATATTCTCTCCAATCTAAATAGTACATGCAGCTGTACGAATAATGCTGGTCCGAGTACTGTGAAATTTGACTTTAGCACTTTTGGAGCAATGGTATTGAATCAATAGGGCAATGGAATGCAAGAGCAATGGAGAAATGGTGCCGTGCTCAGAGCGGACATTTAGATTTTGCGGACAGTCATTTTACTGCATTTTAGTGCTCAGAGCGGACACTATTTTGAAATAGGCGAAGCAGCTGTGGAACTCATTCGTAAATGTCAGACCAAATGCGGCCATCTTTGGTCACTGAACTGTTATGTAATTTAATATTTAGCACTTTCTATATGTATTAGAATAAATGTCAGTTTTGTTTACATGTTTGAAAGTATGATTTACTTAATTACTTTTTCTAAGAGTAATGTTATAAGATTTTTGATACTCTACTAATGATATAAAATCTACCTAAATGTATTTCTTCTTTCACTTAATATTGTTAAAATAAAATATTTATAGCTCTTGTAATTGTTAAAAATTAAATTTGGTGATTAAATTGTAAGTCATAAGTAGCAATTGCCTTTTTTTAATTAAAATAAATGGGATACACTCTAACGTACCTTTTTGCTTATTAAAATATTTTTTATTTTTAATATGCTAATTTTATTTTAAATCATAAGGATCATCAGTTCGTTTCGTAAAAATAAATTTCGCTCCAGCCTAAATATTTACAAAAGAATTGGGGATTTATGTAAAACCCGAACTAGAAAATTTAAAGTGAGATAATTAAGATAAAGTTTGAAATTTTTAATAGTGACGACTGGAAGACAAATTATAAAATAAAAGAACTTTGCATCAAGGTTTGAAAACAAAATTCTAAAAAAAAACGATATTTTTGATGATTTTTAGGTACTGTGTCTCTAAGCTTTTTATAAGGATAGATTATGATAACCAGAACTTCAAAAATTGTCAAATAAAGAAATTTGGAACATAAACTATTTGTATGTATTTACAGGACAGACTAAAAAGTGAACGAATTCCTTTCTGCATTCAGTAATTCAAATGACTTGTAACCAAACATGGCCGAAAACACTTTGGCGACAAATTACTTTTTCTACGACTGTCCGCTCTGAGCACGTCCGCTCTGAGCACTGTCCGCTCTAAGCATGGAATCGGAGAAATAGCATCGGGCCGAAAATCGGGGAATATATTGCTCCCAAACCTACCGGCAGTACCTCTATTTCCTATGAGTGTTCAAAAGTTACATTATCTCCGATTTCAATGTTACATGCAGTTTGATCTATTGATTGGTTTTTGACTTTATTATATTGATTTACCTTTCCACAATTCCACTGCTTAATTGATTTTTGCTAAATAAAACTTACAAATGCTACGAGTGAACTTAACACCTACGGATACGGAACTAATATACTACGCATTACCCTATCAAATTTCTCATGATTCTGAAAGCAGTAGTTCTCATTTTACAGCCATATTAATTCGGAGTTTCTTACCCGCTTCTAAAATACGTATAAAAAGAGCAAGTTGTAAGGAAACATTGTAGAAAAGTTATTCTTCAAAAACAATACGCATTACAGTACCAATTATTGAAATACAATCTATGCATTTCAGAAACACGTACAGATTAACAAATATAAAACTAGATCGCCTCCAATTAAACATTCAAAACATTACTACAAATCTTCATTTAAATTATCTATCTGATTTATATCTTTAACTACATTCAACCTTTTATACAAAAGAATGATGTTGCATAAAAACATTACAATGACATTCCTTTAAAACATTTATGTAATTGCAGTTATTTAGTTAAGGACTAAAGCTAAGGCTTCTTTGAAAAAGACGTATCAGGTTCAGAACCACGTACAAATAACATGACGAAATAGAAAGACACAGCCTCGAATTAAATTTAAACTTTAGCAACATTGTTACAAATCTACACTATGATTTTCTATCCCACCCTTTTTAATCGCTTCACCCCGGAAAGAGTTCACAGCAACTTCTTGAGCATTCACATCTGAGCGGGATATAACCTTGATGTATCGACCCAGAGCCCCTGTTCCTTAAAATCAGAGGTACATCCCTGGTTTAAATTGAAGTTGCATCGAAGCAAAACGGGACAAACCTTATGGACCTGTATACCAGTTTGCTTCGTAGAATTGTTACTTGGAAATTCATCAATTAATTGAGATGCTTAGAAGCTTTAGAAGACAACTGTTGTAGAATTGTTTATGGTTAGTCTGTTTTGTTCGAGACGTTTTGTTTTGGTTGTGTGAATTCGGTTTGAGTTCAACGATTCGTGGATAAAATGATCTGAGTTTACGCGTTGGAATTTAAAATGCTTTAGAATTGCTTGTTGCGTGGATATTCTGTCTCGCGATTTTTATTATTGTATCAAATAAAAACACATTAAAATAAATTATAAAATTCAATTTCAAATGCCAATTGAAGAAAACCTAGTTTAATGGACGTACGATTATAGATTTAAAAAAGTAGTACATAAGTGCAAATCTATTGGATACATTCGATGAATCTGCAACAAGTTTACTAACTCCACCATAAGTTTGATAACTCAGCAACAAGTTTGATAACTTCACCAAGTTTGATAACTCACCTGTTATATGTCTAAAGTGAGTAACGGGTATTTACTCGCATGGAAGTCACCCTCTTTGCCCCTTGCCGTCAACAAGTATCAAATATATTTCACCACGTCATTTTGCAGAATTATGTATACTAACCACAACGACATTAAATTTCGACGTTTAATACAATTCCTCAACGTCTCGAAAGACAAGACATACTGCTCTACCTGGAAGTTTACCGCATTCAGATCTCCAGATACACCACTCATCCCTAATGGCATCATAACCGATAAAACCTGACTTCATTTAGCACTTAAACGCTCCGTTTCAACGAATGCCTCCCTTGCAGAGGTCGTATTTTTAGATGCGCCTGTCAGATAGGCCTCCCTCTCGGGCCGTGACCTATTGTCTTCTCCAAGACTTCTTAAAAAGACGTCGGCAATCCGTCTTCTTCAAGATTCGCCGAAGACGATAATGTCGCCGTTGTCCTCTGCCGACGACCCCCTCGTCGATGCATCAGGCAGCTTCTTCTTCTGGAGCTTGTGTCGTGACGAGCTTTGATGACTGGGTTTTTTTTATCAAAGAAAAATTGTCTTGTTTTTGAAAGGGGGAGTTGTGTCGACGCTTTTTGATCACTGGAAGTGCACATTGTTAATACAGTACCTTTGACATAAGTGTTACATTTTGAACTTTTGTGCTCTTGAAGATCAAGAGGCACACAGTTCCTTTGAATCATGAGTGCTCCTATCGGCTGCTAAATGAAACCACGAGATTTTTCGCGCTCTGAAATTAAAAAGTTCGAGAAGTCCAGGCCCGATATACGTACATTAATTAGGGTAAGAACTGTAATGACAGAGATAGGATTGGTTGCAGCTATTCGGAACTTAGACACTGCTAAAATGCACTTAAACTTCAACCTCTACCGCGGTAGAGGCCTGCTTATTAACGGAGCTAATAAAAGGCACGATCAACTTATGCCTTTTATATAGATACACTTAAGAGTGCATGCACTGAATTTGAATTTCGGAATTAAGCTTTATAAAATAGAAAGTAGTTATTAAATGGCATTTTGTAGAATCGTAAAAGTCCGTCAAAATGACCACTTCCAGACGGCATTTTTATGTGGCGTTTATTTTATTTTCATTTCCAAAACACTTCCACTTTAATTCTAATCACCAAGACTTCTGCAAACTCCACGAACAAAATAACCACCGTAATTAAAAACCGTCGGACGTGACCTTTGTCTAATTAATCATACCCCGACGCGTCGTTTTCTACAAACTGAATCTTACGTCAAACTTCTGATCATAATTACGCACTTAATCGATTCGGCCTTTTATGAAGAAAAAAATCATTACATAAGAAAAACCCAGCCAAATCCAAGAGCTGCATTGAAAAAATATCGCCACTCCCCATTGACATGTAATCGACGTCAACTCTTTAACAAGGGGCGGCTACCATCAAATGAGATAAAGAAGGCTCATTACTAAATGAGTCGATGTCGGGCAATGGAAAAGCTGATAAAAACATACACGAGCACGTACGGTGTACATTGGAATCGGAATGGGAAGATTGAGTTTTTTATTGCGTGCTTACAACGGGGTTGGGTGTTACCTTTTTTCTAAAACTTTTTTTTTCTATATTTTCTGCACTCTTGTGGAATATATACAACTTAAAAGATCCCTACTAAGGGATAATTTTCAAATACAGAGTGGTTATAATCAAGTTTAAATAAAAAATGATAACGTTTTCCTAAATAATGTGAAATTAGACAATAGCAATGAGAGTAATGAGACTTTGTTTAGTGAGAGGAATAGTGGAGCAATAAGGCAGCATTTGGTGAATTAAATATCTTTGTTTGATTGCGATAGATCTAAGTCCTCTTTGGATCCATATGGTTCATTTCTCGCAGATCTTACAGTTACAACCTTTCGGTTAAATTTTGCCTTATATCCATTGCTCCATTGCTTGCTCATTCCAGTGCCGCATTGGACGGCTCCTTGTTTCACATACGTTTATCTTACTATAACAATATATCTCGGTTAAATTTTGTCATATCAATTGCTCCATTGCTTTCCTATTCCAGTGCTCCATTGAACTCCTCTAACAAAATCTTGCTTCACATATATACGTTTATCTTGCAGCTACAACAATATGCCTCGGTTTCATTTTGCCTTATATTCATTGATCCGTTGTTTTCTATTTCCAGTGCTTCATTGAACGCGCCTCTAACAAAATCTCACTTCACATACGTCCATCTTACAGCTACAACAATATATCTCGGATAAATTTTGCCTCATATCTGTTGCTCCATTGCTTGCTCATTCCAGTGCTCCATTGAACGCCTCTAACAACGCACGTTCATCTAACTACTACATTAATGCATTTTGGTAAAATTTTGCATTATACGTATAAAATTGTTCCATAGAACACCTTTAACAAAATCTTGTTTCACATGCGTTCGAAAAAAAAACCATAAGCTCCAACTCTCAGATAAATAAAGTGGAACTATTTAGCAAACAACTAGAAGATATGTTTTTCCTAAAAAAATATTTATAACAGCCCTTTTCCATTTTGCACGTAAACAAGCCATTCGTTTCCGACTTAATACTCCCTTAGATTCTATAAATATCTGCCTAATGTTGTGACACCCAATTCTCAAATAGGACTGCCAAAAGTCAACAATAGTAAACCCCTTTACCGCATGAAAAATAATAAATGCTATAAGAGGGTTTAAAAATAATATATGGTGCATTTGAGTTACGCTTGGCACACGCTTTTTTAGGAGTCGTATTCTCTGGTATTTTTTTTTTGTTCGTTGATAATCTGCGCATTTAGAGTAATTTTTCTGGGGGTTTTGCTTCCAAACTAAAGGGGTGTAACTGAAAAAATGAATATTCTCATTAATATACTTTTAAGTATTGCTAAATTTTAAAATTTAGCACAATTTAATTTTTTTTAAAGTAATGTGTGTTGCTAGGAAATATGAAGGTCAGGTGAAGGGTTTATACGAATACGTTTGCATCGCTCAGAGGGTTTTGAAAAATAATTCTGTCTATTTGTATGAGGCCCATCACCCAATTCCGTTTCTGAAGCCTTGAGCTTGAAGTCTAAATCTAGAAATTGTCCATTTCGAATGGCTAGTTCTACGATCTTCCCCCAGCTAACATTCCAAGTAAGTTTGGATCTCATTGCTTGGTACTCTTGGTACACAAGCTTGGTACCCGGAAGGATGAAGAGATTCCTTGATCCGTGACCAGATACCGGACTTGAATACGATCCCAGGTAGGCAGCACGGGAGGCAGGCACTAACCACCACACCACAAAATAGATACTATATTGTTAATTTGACAAAACGGACTTGCATCTCTTTAACTCTGAGGAACAGGGGTTATAAATAGAATTTCCATGGAGGAATGGTTTTTTCTTCGGCAGAGAGCAAAAAAGACACAGAGAAATGTAGAGTGGAAGAAGAAAATGAGCTGTGTTATGTTTTTACGAGTGTCATTGGAAAGTGCTTCCTCCGGCTTTGCGGTAATGTAAACAGCGATAAGCCGCTTTAGGGTTAAACACATGCCAAAAGGAAAGACAGTCAGCAGGATTTTTTTCCTCCTGACTTTTCACTGTTTACCCCTGGAGGTTGCTTCCTGAAAGGTCTCTTAGGGCTGATTTAGCTTGACAGAGCTTAGCTTCGTAAAAAAATGGCTTTCGAAATGAATAATGAGGCATGTGTTTATGTGGAATGATATGAGGAGGTTAAATAGAAACCCGAATATTCCATTTTCGTCTAAAATTAGTTTTAATACGATTTTTTTTAAATGATTTGTTTTATCACAATATTTAGTAATACGTTCCCGGTTGCCTATTTCTGGGTAATTTAAAAATAAATGCAAAATGAAAGCCGAATATTCCATTTTCGTCTAAAATTAGTTTTAATGTTATTTTTTAAATGACTTATTTTATAAAAATATTTGGGAATGCTTCCGGTTGCCTATTTCTAGGTTTCTTTTATAGAGCCGTAACACAGCCACGTGACTCTAGTAATTTTCCACCGAGATCCAGTGAAGGTTGACACTTCAGCAATCCACTTAAAAATGCCCTTGACCTATCTCAAACGCAACCTTGTAGTGCGAGGACCAACACGCATTTTGCGTGCACCAGCTCTCTATACACGGAGTTAAGAGTAAGATGGGGAAATATGAGTTTAAACAACATACCACTCATTATCCATTAATTATTAAGAAATTATATCAGTTTCTTCTTTTCAGAACGAGTCATTAATTCAATATTTCTAAAGCTTGAATAAAATGTCATCATTTCAATATTTACCATTCGTATTTATTAATTAACTAGAGTTTTCATACAGGTTTGAAACCATTTAATACAGCTATGGTAAATAACCGTAAATACCAAGCTCCTTCCTCCTCCAAGCTCCTCCTATAGGCTAATGGTTATAAAAATCAAAATGAGATCTTGAGCTAACTTCCTCTGTAGTTATGACTCCACAGTTTAATTAAGCAAGTCTGTTCCAGTGTACTCGGGAATCCCCGTATTTGAGTGGATTTTTATGTTATCATATTACGCACAAACCCGGTTACACGATGGCTGAGATTTGAAACCAGGACTTCTAGATAAGAGGCTGGCGTCAAACCAACTCGGATGCTCGTCTCTCAGAAACAGAGGTTGTAATTATTAAAAGAAAACAGGCAGATTGTAGTGAATTTATTGTCAATTGTATGGAAAATATTACATTATACATCCTGTATGGATGAAATATTACTTATACATCGTAATGGATGAAATATTACATTATACATCCTGTAATGGATGAAAATATTACATTATACATCCTGTAATGGATGAAAATATTACATTATACATCCTGTAATGGATGAAAATATTACATTATACATCCTGTAATGGATGAAAATATTACATTATACATCCTGTAATGGATGAAAAAAGAAAGAAGGATTTATCTCTCGGTTTTTGACAAATATAGCAAAAAAAGATAAAATAAGTTGTTATTCAACTATTTTTTCTCTAAAATTTCTAACAGTGTGCAGTAAAATTTATAAAAAAAAACTTACTACTCTTAATTTACTACTCTAATTTATAAACTTACATACTCTTAACTCACACACATACTCTTAACAAACTTACTTACTCTTACATAGTCGTAAAAACATTTAAAATGCATAGTGATTTAAAAGTGTTTACATCATTTTTGTATTTTAATTTTTCTTCTTTTGTAAAAACAGAAAAAAAAACTTTGATTTTAGGTTAGATTTACCCCAATTGATTGTTATCAAAACTAATGAATAATATGAATAGTTAATGTTTGGTTTAACATAATTACTATTAGATTTGTTATTTATGCAACCCAGTAGAATGCCTTGATGCGTTTTTTATTGATAAGAAATCGAAATAATTTTTAAATTTAGATTGTTTATGCTATCATGTACAAAATCGAGCTTTTAGTATTCTACATTACTTTACTTTTTAAATATAAAATCTAATTTTGAATTCCAAAATTTCCAAGCTAAATTAACTTTGAATTATCTCTTCTTTATTATTTGGCAGTTTTCTAGCCATCAACAACATATTTGTGAAATTTAGATTAGTAGGATTTTTTTGTCTAAATTAGTTTTGTAGTTCCTGTACGAAATATGTTAATGTATTAATAAGAAGAAACATGTTATGGATTTGAAATATAGCTTTTTCCAGTAGATAGTAAATTAGATTTTAATATTTATGATTTTCTATACTATCCTAAGGATGTGCATGAATGTATTTGGAACAGGTCATTTTAAATAGATTAGGCAATAAGCACCTGATTTGAATATCATTACATTATAGAATGAATCTTCAAAAAATACAATAAAAAAAACAATGTTTCCATTTTTATGAATTTCTCTCAAATTTCCTAATATCTTTCTAAAATTAAAATTACTTCGATATGTGTAAATGTATAAATTTAAAGTTTTGTTTATAGATTCGTGAAGATTTTGATATAGCTATTCATATTAAAGCTTGAAATAGTATTTTCTTTTCTTTATTATCAATTAAATAATTTTTATAGATTTTTATCAAGTATTGCAAGGAATGTAGTTCTAAAGTATTGAAAACTTGATGATAAATAATATTAAAGGTTGCGAATCCGACAAGTTAAGGCATTTTAAAGCTACTTTTTTGTTGTTTTATTTATTCGTGGAATCAATTTTTAGATATCACCATAAAAATTTATAACAGATCGATGACAATCGAAACCAAACTATGTATCACGTTTTACATCACGCGACAGAAAACTGTATCCCAAAACAAATCTCCAAACCATCTTTCAAACTTCCCATACAAACTAAACACCAATAAAACGAAATGGTATTATTTAGAAGGAAAAAAATACACATTGTAACCCTAAAAATACCAGAATTTTCCCTCTTTAAACTCATTCAAATGATTCAAAATACCGGTATCTGGCCCTTTAAACTGCAGCAGGAACGAAGCTCATTGGGAATTGAACATTTATAACCGTATATCATGGGAGGCATTTTATTGTGGAAAAACCTTTGTCAGAAATGGCAATTCTACTAAGGGATATATTTTGGAATGAATAGAAATCACGCACACGCAATACTGGATCCATAAATTATATTTCAGGGGGGGTTGGGGTGTAAGATTTAGTTTCAACAATTTTAATTAAGACAATTGATTATCAGTTTCAATTAAATAACATTTATTAATTATGCATTCGTTATAATTGAATATATTTATTATACACATACATTTATGAAATTTTTTGTTTATCTAGTGAAAAAAAATCTTTTTGTGGAGAGCTAACTTTTGATCCACTACTGATGGATATCGTAGTTAAGGGTTAATTATTAGCTATAGAGAGAGCATTAATTTATTTCGTAATATCGTTAATCTTTGGTACAAAATCCACGAAAAGCCATAATTTTAAAATTTTACACAAATGTGACCAAATAGAATAGCGTAACTGCGCAAAATGCCCACTGGAAATGATCACGGCTAACCATCGCTTCAGCTGCTTTTATAAAAAGATAATTGCAACGTCAATAAGCGGTAGGAAGGTAAGTTTCTATGTTACCAGGAATTTACAGTGACGTGATTTGTCGTGTATTTTATATTAATTCATCAGTTTTTTAGTTAATATTCCATAAAATGTAAGTTCATACAAAAATCATCATAATCTAAACAGCTGGAAAGGTAAAAATACGATTGCCAAATATAGTTACCTTCCTTCACTCCAGAGTGGTAGGATCGCTACCCAAGCATCCCCCCCTACTAAAACATGCATTAGGATTCAAACAGAGGAAAAAATCATCGTAAAACAGATCAAACTATTCAGCGTTTTTACGATTAATCGTAAACCTGGCAGGTGGTATAAACTCAGTCAATGGGGTTTTCATCTCGTCTTGATATTGTTTCCTTGCCAATCTATATTGGTTATAAATTTCACGTTTTAAATCTATTTCGGGTGTTAAAAAAGATATGCATTTTAAAGTCCAGGCTTATTAACAGTTCGGATTTTATGGGGGAAATGAATTTTGATGTTTTTAAGGTGATTATGGGTCGGCGCTGTATCGAATTTCTGAGTTTTGTGCCAATGTAAAGATCGAAATGGGGGAAAGAGTTTTGGTTTGGAAACGGTCGGTGGCAAAAGTTACTGCCAAAAGTTTACTGGCTATAAATTTAAAATCTTAGCTGTTATGTAACAATGTTCAAATTTACTGATATGCATGATGATGCAACGGTAATTCAACGCTATACATCACATTATTTATGCATCGGTCACATAATGAACCATAAGCCAATAAATTAGTGTATAATAGTGCATAATTCTAAACACAGATGGTAACTTATTTACTATGCTGCGCTTTTACACTGTAATACAGTTTACGCTTGGTTCCACCATAATAATAGTTCCAAGTAGCGGCAACGACTGTGTGGTGAAATTTTTGATATTCGGTTGAACTATTTTGCAATTTTGGAAACATAAACCTGAAAAATGGTTCATCCCAATTCCAAAAATTTGTTTGCAGATACCAGGAAACAAATTTTTGGTGAAACCAAGAGAACACATTTTTAACAGTGCACATTTAGTACTAACATCTCTGCTGGTCTTATATTAGCTGTCAAAATTTTAAATTTTAATATAAAAATATGTTTATAGATTCAGTATTTAAACAGAATGTTTTGAAAAAGAATAGCAAAATAAACTTACCTTTAGGAGTTTGATATGTTGAGCAATGTTCAACTGATAATATGCCTTTGTTCAAGGTAAAACACTTTCATTATACTTGGTAACCTAAAACCAAATAGGGATTATTTAGCATAAAACAAGATAGAATTTTCCAAACAGTATTAAAAACTTCTATCTTGACACGAAAAATAAGTTTGACATAGAATTATTTGTTAGATATGAAATAACACTTTTATTTGGATTATTTGGTAAACCAAAGATTGTAACATATGTGTTGATTAACCCGAGCTTGTTAAATCCTTATTTTACCTGTGCTTGGGAAATCCTAGATTTTGGATCTAACCGTTACTTAACTTGTTTTATATGCTACAAAAATATATCTATTATATACCAATTTGAAATCTGTGAGTATTATAGAAAAATGTTTAGAAGCAATTTTATCCTCTTCGCTTCAGAGGTACACATATGTGGATCTTTGTACACTTCACTTACCAACCTCATTTTACAATTTTTCATTAAATTAAATTTTCTATAACAAGCTAGAACGTTCAATATTTCCAAACACAGAATACCAAAGAAGATGATTTATTAATTGTATAAAAAATGACCTAACAAGACGGCCAAGCAGGTTGCAAAAAAGTTTTTTCAAGATCTAGATCTATGTTTTTATGACATTTTGCATCAAAACAAAAGTTAGAATAAAAAATATTAAAGGAGCTGACAGAGCTTGTTCGTTTTTTCAGAACACACACAAATTGTGTATTTTTACTGTTCAAATCCTCAAAATCCACTACATCAATGTGCCGCTCAGCAAAGTTCAAACGCTATTTTAATAATATTTTTAAATATATAATTGTTTGAAAAATATGTTTACGTTTACATAAAAAAATACATGTGTAGGATTTTTTCAGGATGGAAGAGGCGAAATTTGTATGCTTAATTGAAAAGTTTAATGCTTTAATAATTAATAATTCTTGAAAATTAACTTCAACGAAATATTCGTACGAAATATTAGCATTCAGGCTAAATGATGTGATGCTTTTGACCCTAGGAAATATAATTTCACCCGCTTTCGTTTCATATCATAAAACTTCCATTCTCTTGATATTTTTAGGATTTGCAAATACTAAGTTCAACGACTTGGTAAATGGTAATCAAATTTTTATTCTCAAAACACCGCCGTCAAATTAAAATTTAACGCATCCGGAAAGATGACATTCATGCATAAACTAACATCCAAAACTTTACGCCACCTTTCATAAACCAAAATTAAATATGGAGGAAAAAAATATCAAGCAGCAACAAAACATCAAAACTTCAAACACAACGAAACGGCCCATTCCGTACATCTGCCGAGAAATTTAAGCCAATTTCGTTCCAAAATTGAAAAGAGAGCACTCTTTCTACCAAACAGGATCACAAGACTAAACAAAAACTCAGAAATATATACCCCAGAAAACATTTCATTTCGTTTCTGTGACGCGTACAAAAGCTTACTTCTAATTGAATCTCTGAGAACGCCATGTGCCGTGTACGTTCATCTTTGCCTTGGAATATAGCAGAATTTTAATTACGCTACTATTTCATGGATGTAAAACATATACTAAACTATTATTTATTACCTGGTTTTCTAAAGGAACAATAGTAAGACGATTTTCAGTTATAATAAAACTAAATCATATTGAAGTGTTATGTTATATTATTGTTTTATTGTATGAAATATTAAACCTATCTCAGATACTGTAAAATGCAATGTTATGGGTCACCTTGGTTTGCACAGTAGGTTGTAATTCAACCTAAACCAAAGGTCATTCATATCTTAAGGTGGTTAAGTAGCATAGTAGCTCTTATAATTAAAGAAAAGCAATTACAAAGATTTTAAATTTCCGAATTAAAGGATTAATGAAATTTAGATTAATTGTCAAATGTGGTCCAGATAACCAGATAGGAAATGGACTTGTTTTGTTAAGAGTATGGTGATAGCAATGTAATGCGTTCCATGCGACATCTTTTCACTTTGAACGGTTCCTCAATTTTCTAAAACAGTTACCCCCTCGAGCTAACCTATACCTAGTTGAGAATGTTCAATACCCTCTATAAAGCAAAAACCACTTACGGAATTCTGCGACACAGCAAGTTATAGGGTTGCAGGACATCACTGTCGTAAAGTTGAAACAGCTATGATATGATGACGGGTCTCGATTTATAGTTTTGTGTTACGTTGCCAACCAACACAATTCGAAAATGCCCACATGTGGTTAACATTCCACTTCATATTTTATACAGTACTAACTGAAAGAACAGAAAAGTACGAAAGGTAAAAAGGCATACGAACAGAAAGGTCATTATATCATAGAAGTACTGATAAGTTTGTGAAATTTGGTAAATGCATCTATTCGAATCGACAAACTTATTGCGTGGTGGATATTTGGCGTTCTTTTCGGCCTACCTGTCTCGAAAAAATTACTGTATAAGAGAGGCATCGGTTTGGTATAGGTATTGGTTTTCTTCCGAGGAAGTATTCAGTATTAGAAAGTATAGCCTTAGGAAGTGTTCAGTCTAGGACCTGAATTGAAGTTTTACTAACTTAACCAGAATCGCAGAAATCTGCTCCCACGGAAGTACCAGAACATGCCATCTCCAGCATTTCCCATCTCAGCTCGCCAGAAAAACAAAAAAGCCAGGCCTCGGCTAATCGGATTCCAGTTGACAAAACGCCACTGTAATCAAATTACCGTCCGAACCCGGGCGTCACTTCTTGTTGAAGGAATCGGTTCCCACCAGCGAAGAAGATTCCGTGGTGCAGAAATGGTTTTTATTATTATTTTCGCCACCATTCTTGGAATGATTCCTCTTTTGGATAATGATAGGTCCGGAATGCTGACAGAGGTAAATCGCAGCCACGGTTTGGGAAAGCTGTAAAGGACATTTGAAGAGCCCGTTTCCCAAATCTATGTAAGTCGCAAGTTTTCAAAAAATTGGCTTTCCAATACAAAAAGAAATTGGTAGCACACGTCTGACATATCTGTAAAGTCAATATTAAACATGACATAACAAAATACTTTTTTAAAAAGTGGAAAATTTTGACTTTATGCCAGTTTAAAACAAGCTCTTCATTTATGCTAATAATATTTATATATTTGAATTTATTTATTGATAGGTTCTTATAACATATTAACCCTAAGAAGCTCCTAAATTATTGAATAGTTTTAGTGGCCAGAAAGGAGCCATAAATTATCTAATTACCTTACTGGGCACTGTAAATGCTTTTTGTGAAAAATAATTTAAGTGTCCACTGAAAAGTCTTAAAATTATAATATAGCCTTAGTGTCTACGAAAAAGCTCTTTATTATTTGTCTGATTGGCCACTAAATATATTTGGACTAATTATTAAACAACGAAGAAATTATTATTTTTGTATTTGAAATTTCCATATAGTCCTCTAATATAAATCTCCAGCAGTATATTCCCATTTCATTCAAAATATGTCGATTAAAACTTTCTCAACCAAACACAAACTTGAGTTACTTTGATTTATCACTGACTTCTGAAATCCTTTATTAAATAAATGCTGGAAATGAGACAGGTTTAATGATATGTACTTAAACGTAGTTTATGCAATGAAAAATTTAATTTGAGTTTATTTTTATGTCCATTACATTTCAGCCGTGGGCATCGCATCTTCAATTGAAATAAAGTTCAGGTAGTAAGTAATATCAGTTGCTTAGGTCATTTAATTAAAAAAATTAATGTGAGTTTTTAGATTCCCAAGCCTTTTGTTAGATTGATTAGGCCAAGAAATGAATATCTTTTGGATGGTTTGGATCTAATAGCGCAGCTTACATTAAATAAATGTTTTGTAAGAAATAGTTTACAAAGCAGTAATCATGAAATGATGATATGTACTAAGCGCATTTCGCTTAAGAATTAAATATTTAGGAAAGGTATTCCAGTTTTTTTCTTTAATAATTAACCAAGAAAGTAATTACGTTTCACCCTTGCGTCATTTAATTTTCATGCTTCTTCATTTCAATTAGTTATGGTATAAAGTAAGTGGTGAATCGCCTTTCTTAATTGGATTTTATGATTAATTTTCTTACATACAAGACTCAGTACGAGCATTTTTTGAGTAACCAAGATTGGTATGCGGTATTTTAATGCCATTAAAGCAAGGGAGCGTGCATAACCATATTTAATTAGTTTAATTGGAATTTTTAATCAAATTATTAAACAGATTAATATGGGGTTTTACTTTAAAATGAAAACAATAAACAATTATTTTCAATCTAGGATCATATTGGTGAGTACGAAACAAAAATATCGTTCGACATTGAAAATATAACTTATTATTTATTGAGTTATAACTATTCTTGTTACAACTATAATGTAATAACTATTGATATAAAAATCATTTTCAAACTATTTTACATACAAGTAAATAGCCTGAAATGTTATTTAACAGCTATCAACCTTGCATTATTATTGATTTTAAAAATAAGTATTAACTTTCAATGGTACTTGAAGCAAATATTCCAGGAATGTGTTCGTCAAATTAATCGAAGGTAACGTCGTTACAATTACAAAATGCAATCAATCGATTTCACCTGGACTGCTAAAAAGCAATGAATTTTTTATTATTTTAGTTACTATCCCTGAAAACTGAATCCAGATCTGGTCACGATTTATAAACGAAAAAAGTTTTTAAGCTGCGAACAATGACAATCTAAAGGCTACACATGGTCAAAAATAGTTGCGACTGGGTCATTAAAATTCAATGGATGTCCGCAGCGGCAAATGTTAATAAGTTCTTTTGAGGCAGAGTAATATTTAAGCACTAAGATAAAAATCTGTGGCATAAATTGTCTCGATCTTGTTAACACAATGATGTATTAACCGTTTCAAGGACGGTATTGAGTCCCGCATATGTGTTTTGTGGTAAAAATGCATAAACTGGGTTTGTTTGTTCCGGTTTTGCGGTAAAAATATGCTTAAAATGGGTTAATGAAACATATAGATTGACAAAGGATTTACAATTTAAAACAAACTCGTTAATATTTCTTTAAAACTTGAGATTTTTAGAAAAGGTGGATTGTGAGCGGTAGCCGGTTCTCCAAACCGAAATCTTCTCTCTATGTTAATCCAAAGGGAAAAAAATTATTTTCTAAGCCTAATTACTCCGGAATTACTCCTAATTACTCCGGAATTACTCCTAATTACTCCGGCTGTATTGAATATTTTTTTACAAATGTGTTTTTATATGATAAATAAAACACATTGTATAAAAACACAACCTTGTAGCTGACTTACAAATCTATATAATCCCACTTTTTAAAATTAGTTCGAATATTTTATTATAAAATTGTTTATTGAAAATTTAAAAGTATACGGGCTAATTTTAAAGAGCGCTATTATAGAGCTCTGTAATCCATCGAAATATTTATCACATAAAAGAAAACGTTTGTAAAAATATTCAATGTAGCCGGAGGCTTAGAAAAATATTTTTGGCTTAGAAAAATATTTTTTCCCCTTAAAAATTTATGTAGTGGTGGTCACAATGATAAAAAGTTTTAAAATTTGCAACAAAATAAAGTTAAGTAACAAAATAAAACTATTACCATTATTCATTTTCTCTAAAATATTTCCTTTGTGTTAAAAGATGAGGTGATAATTACTTATTAATAAACGTGACCCACACTAAGTCTGACTAAAAAGTATTCTACATAGTATATCCTTTCACTTTTAATGCATGCATTTTTAATGAAGTATTTCTTCTTTTCGTATTACAAATTTCAAGAAACCTTGCAATTTGATTATTACAATAATAATTAAGCTATTCATTTATAAAGAAAGCATAAAAATAACTTAACCAAAAAATTAATTTAATTGATTAAATATGATTTCCTTTTCTGCTAATTATATAATTTATATAAAAGTAAAAAAAATATTCCATTTACTTTTCTTTCATTGCAGAATTTTTTATCAATTTTATAACTCAAAATATATGAAGTAACATCAATATGCCGTCACCAAAATAAAATTGCAATGATCCAATTGCAGATTCCACTAATAAAAAACGATAATGAAACTAGCTTTTACTAATCTATACGCACCTAGTTATGTATTCACAGAAAAAATCTCAAATTAAGCACATAATCAACTCCCGGCTAATTGCTGCAATTTATTTACCTGGATTTCTTTCACCGGATAAGTACCAAGAGCGAGAGTTGGGAATCTTTAATTACTAAAAATAAATGGAAGAGTTCTTTAATGGAGTTTATTCCCATATGAGCATTCATTTATGCTAAATTCGAATAAATTCGACGCTTTTTAGCCTCAAAAGAGTGGGCTTGTGAGAGAGAAATATGGAGTCACTTTTCACGCCTACCACTTAATTGCGGTTAATTCCAATAGTTGCGCTTTAGATTTTGCTTGGCGAGATTTGGCGCCTTTTTTTAAAAATGTGGTACACATATTTTTTGTGTAATCATTAACTATACTTTTGTAGCTATCTTTTTCTGGTGACCATTTAAGAAACTTGTTTCGCGAAAATTGTAGTTTTTTGGCACTGCTAAAAATTTGCTTTTTATAATGCAGGCCTCTTCATCTATCTATAAATACTGGAAGAACTGCCCAATATTAAGAAAACGTGACCGATGCCAGATACCTGGAGGCTGCTATTTGGATTCTTCTCCAACTATTCCGCCAAGCTTTGACTCCTTTTAACTCTTCATCAATGCTCGTTTAGAATTTTATTCCTATATTTCAGCAATAAATATTTAAACGCATCGCCAAATGACATGATTTTTTGCGATTTGGCATGCGCTCCGCCATTTTGCTGCAACCAGACTGGTCGCAATTTTTTTAGATCTGTTAGCACTTGGATCAGTCCATCCAGTTGGTCCACTTATTGGATGTGAAACTTCACATTTATCGCCAAGCTTTTAAAAGACACCACCTCACCGTAAGTAGGAATTACTGTAGAGGGTTAATTTGAAAAGACTCATTTGGAGATTTTACTCAATAATCGGTATCTCTACTTAATATTGAGTATCTAAAGACATTACTAGTTCTATTTAAAGATTTCATTTGAAGGATAATTTCTGCCACGTCGTAGAGAATTCTATGAAAATCGGCTTTAAAGTTAATGGAATGCTATTTGTTTATTATTCTTAATATATGAGCGGTTAAAATAGTGCCGAATATTTACACAAGTTATTAATTCGACATACAGATTCAAGTATCGTAAGGAATTCGAATAAATAAGCTTTGAAGTAGACATTATTCTTAGATTTCTGTTAAGCTTTGAGGATCAGAAGACATTAGTAATTTAATGGAAAATATCTGTCGAAATATTTGTTTGGTAACATTATATTCGAATTTAATCAGATTAAAATGTATGCGGGATGCTACATTTAGATTATTTTGCACACGTTCATAGCTTCTTAGTGACATTTTGGGTCCAAAAGAGACCGAATACAATAGTATCTATTTGAATTCGAGATAATCCTTTAAAAGGGATGGTCAGTCCCATAGAGCTAAAGCATTAATTTTGAAATACCAAGTTCTGCGAAAGTATTGTTTTGTATGTAAGCAATTTTTCACAAGGTATGATAATCATAACATCAGGGAAATAAAGCTAAATTGAAGGAAAAATAGCATTCGGTTGTTTAATAATCAACCGATAAAATTTAAAAATAGTATCGCCTTTTTCTGTAAAATTTTGAGGGTAACTTAAACTAGAAAAATATTTAAAAAAAAAAAACTAAACAGATTATATTTTCTCTTCAAATTCGTTTTATTATGCTGTTATGATAATTTTATAAATCGACAAACTATAGGAACTATTCTATTGCTCAATTGTTCCATAGTTTTTGGTCAAATAAAATGTTACTGAAGAGCGCCCTTGCGACGCTTTACATTCTTTTTGTGCAATTTTTTTTGTAATTTTAAACAGTCGTTTAAAGTATTTTTTCGTTAACAATATAAATTCAACCACAAACATTTGTCATTATCCGAACAAGAAATAAAAAAAATTACATTTGAAAGTTTTGAAACTATGACTAGTAAAAATATAAAATGGTGTTCATTTATCATTTATTGCTTCTAAGGAATTCACATGTTATATTCAAAGCCAAAAAATAGCTAATTTTAATTAAAGTAAATATAATTGCAAATTAATTTTAATTAAAATTACTGTAATCGTTTATTATTATCCTACCTAGATCCACATAAGTAAGAAAAGTTAACTAAATAACCTGAAAAATGTGCTTTAAAAATGTTATCTATTGAAAACAAAACAACTTCACTGTGAAGATTTTCTTAAAGGTTAGACCGTTAAACAAGAAACTCAACAGCACCCACTTCTATAACACACCCTCACAATCAACAACTCATTTTCTAATTTTAATTCTATTCATACCCCTCCCCCCTCCATTTCTTTTAAAACACAATCCACCTCCAATGAGCACCCAACAACATTAAAAACGCATGATAATAACTCGGATAACAGAGCTCTTATCATAAAATACTTTCTTAAATAGACTGCTTCGCGAAAGGCTGTCATTTGTCATAGCACAGGGAAGCGAAAGCAAAAAAAAAAAAGCCTGTATCATGGGTATGTCTGTCTGTCCGGAGACTTATCTGGTCGGTCGGCTATTTATTATGGGGTTCGTATTGAAGCGAAAGGAACTATAAGAGAAATAGAATTAACAATTTTACGACGATTATGCAAATGCGATTAACACCTTCATTTCCGAATAAAACGTTAATTTTAGGTCTTTAAATTCATTTATCGTGTAACTTAATTCGTCCTGAATGAATTCTTTATGACCATGATCTTTATTTGTCTTATACTTTGTTTAATTCGATCAACTTTGGAAGAAAGCGGGTAGAAAATTTTCTTGTTAATTGTCTTTAATGGGTTAAATTCACAAGTTTAGTCTAGAATTACTTATTATCGACTTTTACTATTACTTCTAGAACTAAAAATTATAGTTTTGGCGAGTTGACAAACGCTTCTTTTCCCAAGGCAGTATAGTGCAACTTTAGTTCTATAGTTCTATAAGTTTTTTATTAGCAGAGTGCGTTCACCACGCCTTATAAGTGATTGCCATTTTGCCTAAGTTGTTACAACTCTATCTGCGTTTAAAGAGTCAGTATCTAGCAGTTCTAGTGTATTCAAGCTCTTAATTTCCGATACGAAGACAGGAAATGTGCAATTTTAAAATAGTATCACTATGCGTCAAAGTCTCGTTTTTTAAAGTATACTTTTCCACCATGACTTCATAGGCCAGGAACTGAGAGCTAAACTATAAGAAAATCGGTCATCAATTCGGTTGTTTCAGGTGACGAAATTTCTTGTCATCAATGCTCTGATTCTCTGTTCCACGTGACAGGGATTCACCAATCGAAACTCGAGAAGTAATTTATATTCATCAGCATTTCTGTTGCCACTCAAGACCTGAAACATGCCCATTGCTAATCCTGAACATCAAACTTTAGCACCCGATTTATCAAATAAGATTTGTTGCTAGGTACCTTTCGAATTAACACCAAACCCTTTATTATGCGATCTTGAAGGATAGGCGTTCGTCGTTTGGTGAACGCCGTATTCAGTGGAAATGACACGAAGATTAGTTTTGAAGAAGAAAGGTGATTTCGTTGGGGTTATTATAATTATTTTTCTTAGAAAGAGGTGTGTTAGTTAGTCTTTATGATTAGGGTCATTGGCGTTTCGTAATATTACTTAAAATGCAGGTTGGTAACAGTAACTGTCACTTAGAATCACTTTAGCACATTGAAACAACTCAATAAGAAAATTCAACCATACTGCCTTTTCTTACATTTACCCCTTTTGAATTTCTTCATCGAGTTATTTTAATGTTATTATTTTTTTTACAATGAATACAAATACTAAAAATATAAAATATTTTTTATTAACACTTTAATATTCAAGTAGTAAAAACAGTTTTAGTATCATTAAATAGCTTTGGGCAAAAAAGCGAGTGACAGACAGGCGGACGGAGACAGTGATTATAATTCATCAAATCTATTATGTTATAAACGTAGTACGGAAACGGAAGCTAAAAAGATTTTCAGAGACTCCTAAATTAATATGTAAAATCAATCGTTTAATAAAATAATTTGATAATTTTTAAAATAATTTATTGCGATTTTTTTAAAAATAATATAATGGATTATAAAGCATTAAACATGCATCATAAATTTTCAACTTACACAATCACCATTCTAAAGATAAATTCCATTCTATGATTATTTGATAATGCATTAAACAAATATCGAATTCTTAAATTGAAAGTTCAACTACAAAATTATGAGTATTTTCCTAAAAATGAAAAGTAACACTAAATAAACTTTTTTGTCACATCAATATAAATTTATTGTGGGTTTCATTATTTACAAAATGGGACAAGTTAGATTCTTTTGAACATTTAAAATAAAATTAGAATCACATTAATCGAAAAAAAACCTACTAAAACTACGATTGGAAAAAAATTCCAAACCCATTTTTTTAAATACTAAATAAAAAAAAACCAAATAATATCCAAATAACAATTAATCACCAATCATAATATGGGTATAAACATAAAAACTGTAGATACCACTTATAACACTATTCTGTGAGCCCAATCTAAATTCAAATTTCAAGCTCGACGTAATTAAAATGCCCAATAGACATCGCAAATATTTAGATAAACTGCCTCACAATAAACCACAGCAACTACAACGATGATCGGAATCCGTAATAATTAGAGGACTGAAGCCCATTATACTTCGCTGGAACATTTTCGTCAGAAATTTTCTGCGATTTAATTATAAATCAATCGAAGCGTCATAATAGTTAGCAAGGACTGATATTTGGATGAATTCGGGGAATTCCGAAATCCCCGAGGATAACACACAGCATTAATTTAACCGTGGATTATGTTAGAAATCCTGAATAGTATGTAAGTATTCCCCTGCTGTATGATTCTGGTAGAAATTCATTTTGCATTGTTTATTTGAAGCTCGTGTGTGATTTAGGTTAACGGAGATTAATGTGAATTGCATTTGCATAGTGTCTTTTTGTTGACTAGTTTAATTATTTTTCAAAATTTTCATGCAAATAGTTAATTTTGCCCTAGTGTTCTTTCTCTAGAATTATATTGCTTTATAATATAAGAATTAAATAATCAATCGTTAAAAATAAGAGTTTGAGTACTAATTATTGCAATTGAGTACTAAGAGTATTAGTACTAATTATTGCAATTGAGTATACTAAGAGTATAAGAACTAGTCATTGCAGTTATCGGTGGACTTGGTGGATGAACGAGTCGAATGACAATTCATTTAAATCAGAAACAAGTAAGATGCATTTATTTAATATTGTAGTCAGAAAATTTCTGAATATAAAAAAGGTTTCTTGACACCTATAACTAATCTCTGCAATATTTATTTAAGGGGATACGGTACCCAAAAATTGGTCAAAATATCGATTTTTCAGTTTTTATTTCTTATTATTCACAATATTTTTCTGAACATTTACTGAAAGTTTCATAATGATATCTTCTGTAGAAAAAAGTTATTAAAAATTTTCTGGAGTGATCCCTTGAAGTTTGAACGTATTTCGTCTGCTTTCAACCTGTTTTCTCGGTTTCGCGTTTTTTCAATTCTTGTGTTTAATAAATCCCTAAGGCTTTTTGGGTAATTAAGTTAGAATTTTGAAATGTTTAATCTGTGTTCTTATATAAATGGTGCACAAAATTGTGCATGGAATAAGGTCTACTATGTATAGTTTTTTTAAATGTTGAATTCAATGATGTGTAAATTTTTTTGTGATTTTCAGTATAAATGCATGTTACTTTTTAACTGTATCTCACATTTTAAAATCCATGCACAGTTCTTGAACAAATAGTTCTAAAAACAAACTACAAAAGTTTGGTGGAGTTATTCTCAAAATTGAAAGAGGAGTAGCGTTTTAAAAAAGTTCAAAATTTTGACATTTAAAAAAAAATGAAAAACTACTTGTAAATATTTGTTTTTATTGCTAGAAAATGTTTATTTCGAGTGAACATTATATAAAACCACTATAATTTACAAGTTTATGTTATTATTTCTAAAACTAATGATTTGCGAACCGTACCTCCTTAACGCACCCAATACTAATTATTACTCGCATTCATAATTTAAAACAATATAGATCCAAAAAAACAGTACAAATTTATCAATTTCACACTTTGTTCACCATTTAGTATCATTATAATTTTTCACATTTAGTATCATTTATAACATAAGAATTAAGTAATGTTAAAAATAAGAGTTTGATTACGAATTTTTGGAGTTATAGGTGGACTTGTTGGACGAAGGTGTCAAATGACAATTCATTTAATTCAGAAGCAGGTGCGCGAAACGTTCATTAAATATTTCAGTTAGGAAATTTCTGAAATAAAATAAGGTACCTTGACACAAATATCCACTAGTCTCTCTATATATAATCATTTAACGCTAATATATATTCATTTAACGTACCTAGTAATACTTATTACTTCTATTTATGATCTAAAGTAATAGCGCAAGAAATAATACAGTACAAATTAATCCGACATCCATGTAATAAGTTTGTTTAGCAGACGTAAGGCCAGGGTTAATGCAAAGTTACGACGATTTCAAACTTTTTAAACTCCCAAATATGTAGTTCCATAGCTAAAGACGAAGGGAAAATTACCATACATTGAAAATTTTGCAATTAAAATGAAATTCAAAACAAATTTACTTTACCTTCTGCATATTTACATTCTTTAAAACATAAATATATATTTGTCTAGTTCAAATCATTCGCTTGCGATTTCAAATAACATCACTTGTGATTAAAATAATACAAATGAAAAGTATCGCTTTATCATTGTAAAATACACTTAAACTCTGATACATTTGTTGAAACTAAGTAAACACAAGCTCAGGTGTCTATTGGAAATTCATTCCTTTCATCTATTGTTATCCTTAATAACAAAGCATTGAAGAAATTCGCTCTATTGTCTAAAACACACTTTTTTTTTACTATTTGCTCGTACTTGCATACTCCAGAAATTTCGCTTGTGCATCTTTCTAAGGGTGGCGATTATGTTGTTTATAAATAATAGTTGTTGCGTTTTATTATTCGTTTCTTGGAAGATTATTAGAAGATGTATTATCATTTTAATCATAACGAAATCAGCGCAAAAGAATTTGTTTTGTATTGTAATATAGTTACTAAATCAACGAAGGCGGCGAAGTTTTTCAGTTTTTTATATTGTAAAATCGTTAATTTATTTCAAACTATGTTTCAATTTTTTAATTAAATTTCTAATCGCTGTTTATTTTAAATATAAAACTTCTGAACGCTTAAAACATAAAATATACTAACTGTTATTCTGCAAACTGCAATACATACATGATATCTTAAGTGTGCAATAATATGTGCTTCAACGATTTAACATATATTTTTTTATCTGTAACACATATGGTTGATCGAGAGTGCGTATGTGAAACTGAAATGAAATATTAAAATATAAGAAATTCTCTATTTTTTTATGAAAAAAGCTGCCAAAAAATATTCATTCAAAAATTTCTTATAAGCAGGAATCATTATTGTTTCTATATAGTTTTTAACACTTCACTCTTAAAACAAAAGAGTGAAATCCACTCCTATAGGGGAAGTGCATTTTCGGCACCGGAAAGGAGTGGAAATTAACTCAGACTGAGTTAAAACCGCTCGTTTGTTTTAAGAGTGTTGACTGCCAGAATACAAAAAAAAGAGAATATTTTGCCCTTGTGGCCATATTTCACCCGAAACAATTACGAAAGATTGCAAAAGGAATAATATTTAACTCGCGAAAACTCTTGCATTGAAGAAATACGAGTTGAATGCAAGAAATATGGCATTTAACGTTTCAAAAGAACCATCGTCCCAGCAATAAGAGTTCTTTCTTTTCTGCACTTTTCCACAAGTACGGAGAGAGTCAACAGAAAAACAAAAACTGGCAACACATACATACAGAAGCGGCACAGTATCCAAACAGAAAATTAAAGCAAAGCCCTCTTCTTTCCACCCACTTTCTGGAGACAACAAAAAGAATACCAAAATAATCTTTCATTTCTTTGGTACAGAGCCCGACGCTGCCTGAGACAAAGGAAGTGTATCGCTTCTTGTGTGTGAAAGTGAATCATCTGAAATATTTTATTTTTCAGGAAAATCATTAGTTGTTCTGTTTAATGTATAAAATTGTAGAGATATGTTATAGTTTTATTTTGCCATTGTGAAATATCTAGTACTACATTAATAGAAATATAATAATTTTATTTCGTTACTGTTGAACAGCCTATTTCTCACTGTTAAAAATTTGGTGCTAGGTTTCACCATGATATTGGTTGGTTTCACCATGATTTTGGTTCCAAGTAGCTGCAACGGCTGAGTGGTTAAATGTTTCACCTTTTTTTCGTTGTTTGGTTGAACCATTTTTCTGGATTTGGAAACAAAAACCTGAGAAATGGTTCAACCGAATACCAAAAATATGGTGGAACGTTTCACCATTCAGCCGTTGCAGCTACTAGGAACCAATATCATGGTGAAACCAACCAATATCATGGTGAAACCTAGCACCAAATTTTTAACAGTGCTGTTCAAACGTTCATAACTGTACAGATACACAAACATTTGAATTTATTTTTGTAAAACAGCTAGTAGGCATGTTCCAGATCTTCAATGGCAACACAAATACTGAATAAAATAAATTCTTTCTCGGGCCGCGATTGGTGAATCAATTCACATGGGAACAAACAACCAATCGGAGCACCGATTGAAAGAAGACAGGAATGAAAGCTGGAAGGAAATTCAATAGGTTGTATTCTTAACAGCAAAGAAACATATAGCATTCCTTTTTATTGCTAAACAGTTAGTTCTGTTCAATGAACATAACTGTACAAATACATAGCAAGTTTTATGTCTAAATTATTAAGCAGCTACTTCTGCTCAGTGTACAAAAATAGACAAAAAACAAAAAATCACTGAACACAACTTACAACAAGTCAATACTTTGTGAAGATTCTGGAATTGCTTGTAAATGAACATTTGTATCCGTAATAAATTTACTTTAAATCTGTATTTAATATAAACGGTTTTATACATTACAATCTCATAGTAAATAAATCAATCCCAAAATAATGGTATACAAGCGATACTATGTTTGTTGCTAAGTTATGCATTGCTAAAGATTTACTCGGAAATCTTTTAATTGTGGACAGGCAGTACTTAACCCACTATTTCACGTACAGTGGGATAGTATAACAAAGCAAAACAGTGCTGTATCTCGATGGAAAGATGAAAAAAAAGAGCGATGATATAAAACAGAAAAAACAGGAGAAAAACTGGAGAAAAAAAAGCAGCGAAACAGGATCTGGATCAATAGTAAGTGCGTCTGCAGCATGCCCTGGCTCCCGATTTTTTTGCATTGTTGTTAATTTATTTTATAGTTCTCCAGTTCTGCGATTTGAGTCAGTGTATTGAAAGGGGATGTTTTATATGCGGAGAAAAGGGTCATATGGAAATTGGCGCTAAGTTTAAATATTTATGCTGTAAAGAGGTAGGGAATTTGAATGGGTTTAAGTTACTTGGGTATTCGTATTTTAGTAAATATAGAAATATTTTGAAGGTTTCTATTAATAAAGTAGCTAACTAAATTGAATTTATTATAAAAATGTGTTAAAACTACTAAAAAAAATAGTAAAATTTGACTATTACTAAATTTATTCTAAAACAGTTATTCCTACCTTTACTTTTTGGTATGCTTTAATCTTTAAGTGTTTCAGAATAAAAATAGATTTTTTCGTTGAATTAAAGTTTCACTAGAGCAACACGAGGGCTATAGAAAGTTTGGAATTAAGTTGTTTCCCCCTCTTATATAGTCATATTTAGTTCGTTATAAAAACATTTTTAATTTAAAATTTATAAATATATATTTAACTATACTTAAAAAAATGAAATGAAAACCCATTTTTCTGCTATCTTATGAAAAAGGAAACCACTTTGATTTGGAAACTTAACATAAATGTTGAAGTCAGGTGACTAAGGTGTTTCATAAGGGATACCCGCACAACATGTTTTCGGAGAGCCCCATATTATTTAGTTATATTAGTTACCTTAATATTACTTACTTTTTATATTACAATCAGCATTTATTTTCAACAATAAAAAATTTCTGTATTAATTTATTATTTATACAAATTGTGTTATAGATAGCTTTTATATACCTAGTTTAATTCATACAATTGAAAACATGCTCTATAAATCAATTAAAAAAAGCACACTCTTGAAAAAAAATCTTACAAATGAGGCACTCCTAAAGCACTGTCTATCACATAACAAGAACAGTACATCAATTAAGTCGCATAATTACTTTAATCTATAATTTTTCTGAACTTGATCCAGAATTATAGGGAACAATCTCTCCCCCCCCCCCCTACCGAAACCAAATTCCGGGGTCGGGAATGTATTTTCATAAAAATGAGATACTAAGCAGACATTGATCCTACAAGCTGAACTGTACTCGACTTATGACATTTTTTGTATGGTTTATTAAATTCAGGGATGCCAAGCTTGGCGAAATATCGTAGGAGTTTCCAAAAAAGCTTTTCTATAGACAATTTTTATGTGAGTTTTTATTATAAATTATTAACTTTATTTTCAGAGTTCTACAAAGAGTTTGGCTTGTTTCAGGGGACGTTTTTATTTTCAGCTTTCATTCTTTGTTTTTCTTTGATCGGTGATCCGATTGGTGCTGTATTCCCACGTGACATTTATTCACAAATCGTGACCGAAGAAGTATTTATTTTCATTCAGCATTTATGTTGCCACTAAAAATCTGAAACATGCCCATTACATTTGTCGATGGTGAATGAGTGTATGGTAATAGTTTTAGCCCAATGTTGCAGGAAAAATATTTAAAAGAAACTCTTTTCTTGTGACTAAAAATTCTTCTTCGGCAATTAACAAAATCTCTCATAGTATTATTCCCTGTCTTTCAGCAATCGAAGTGAACTGACTAGTTAGTATTTAATTGATTTTATTTTCAAATATTGAGTGTTAAATTTGAAAAATTCTATTTTTTTGTTGTTGACCTTTAGGTTTCGAAACAGAAAAAACTCCTATAGTTAAACGCAAAGTTTCCTTGCACGGAAGCCACGACCACGGGCGGAGCTATAAAACGCGTGAAACAATCAGATGAAGACAAAATAAAACGGCTGAAATTTTCTCTTCATCTGATTGCTCCGCGCGTTTTATAGCTCCGCCCGTGGTCGTGGCTTCCGTGCAAGGAAACTTTGCGCTTAACTATACTTGCTGTATATCCCGCATTGCTGATCGGTGTATTTATCTAAATTAAATTGATAGTATTAGTGATATTTACATAATTAAATTGTTGGCCACATTGAAAATTAAATTTTAAAGGTGGAGGAGGAATGGTTAAAAAATTACTAGCTTTAATTTTTACAACGTTACATCAGGGTCCATTTATGACAAATAATATATAATTAATTTAGAGGACGTAAGCAAGAGTTTTGCCTTTCTTATAAAACTTTGATTCTTATTACCGTTTAAAAAATTCAGAAACCGATGATGAAATTTGTGCCACAACACAAACCTTTAATATCACTTCCGACAATTTCATTTTGGCGACATTTCTCTCAATCCTGGCGATATCATTTCATATTCGACACCTCACACTCTACAACCCTCGCCCCCCTGTGCACAATCACGCGTAATGCGATAGGGTAGATATAGAGTTTCGTTTTACATACTATCCCCGCCTTTTTTTATCCATTCTAGGCGACAATTATTATATATAATGCGCCAATCTCCACCAAAAATCTCCAGAGCTGTCAGGTGATGTGATCACGCTACCGGTAGTTTCTGGTTCGGTCTAAAAGAACCAGGTGTTGGCTATCGACTTTTGGGATCTTATTGAGTGATAATGTTGGATTTTTGGTAATTTTTTTTGGTAGTTTATTATGGTAAAAAGATTTCGTTAGGTGATGTTTTTTTTAGGGTTTTGGGATTTTTTTTTAATGATGGTGGGAACGTTTGGTGGGTCGTTTCATTGGAATTTCAAAAACTGTCGAATTAATTGAGAATTTATATAAGAATATGAAAGTTGCTTAAACATTATTATATACTTGAAGTGCTTGGCCTATTCTCTTATATAACGTAAAAGATAAGACACATTCAAATTTAATTTAATGCATATAAAAAAACGAAAGCACAAACATTGATAATTTTTTTTTGAAAATTATTTGAATAAATAAAAATTGCTCTAAGTGCATGTGATCTAAAACAGCATTATTAAACTAATTTATTTTCCGTTGATAAGTGCATAAAATTAAACCGAAACCGGAATATACGTTTGTTTCTGTCGGAGCTATAAAACAAAAAATATAAAATTATAGTCACTTGGAGAGATTATAGATTATGACATTATAATCAAAAGAAGTGCATAAGCATATTATTTATGACATTTAATACAAATTTCATATAGTGAATTTTCCACATTTATATTATTAAAAAAGAACAATTGTATTAAAGGATAAAATATTTACAAACACATGTTGCTTTACTCACTACAAGCTTTAGTTTATCATTAAAAAAACATAATATTAGACAAATGACGATCATAGTACCGAAAAATTTATGTAGGACAAATTAAAGCATACGAAAAAAATATATATTTATTTTAAAGTTACCGATTTTATTAGGTAAGAAAGAAAGGGTCAAACGTCTTAGGGGTTTAAAAAGTCACAAGACAGTCATTTAAACTTTGATGTAATATTATTGTGTAAGGGGTTTAATAACTATAATGTCTTAATAAAAAAAACCCTAAAAACTGACATTAAAATTGTTAAAGAATTTATAATTATCAATTAAGTTAAGAATCAAAACTCATAACCGAAGAAATGCATCAACGAAATTTCTGCTCCGACCGCAATCAGCACAGAGTAATTCGGAGACCCTTATCAGGACCTAGCCCAAGGGATAAAAAAAACAACCGAAAAACTCTCGCAAACAATCAAGTTTCTCGAATGTCAAAAAATTTCAATTATCAGCCATCCATCCTTCTTGGGATAAAAGAAACGTATGGGTGTGGTTTTTATCTCTTAAGAGATACCGGACTCTATTTCTTCAGCTATTTGATGAAGATGCCATACCTAACATGTGGAATAAGGAGTATGGGAGTTGGAATACTTATAATTAAGTACAAGCAACTAAAAGTATTGTAATGTTAGTGATTTATGTATGAAATTTTTTTATTGTAAATAGACACATTTAAAAAAATACTATATAAAATTTAAAAATATTTAAAATTATGTATATTATATAATTTATATATACTTTAAAAAATATACATTGCATTCTTCAAGAATAGTTATTTTTTTAAATATGTAAAATATATTTCAAATAATAATCAAAATAGTTTATTTATTATTATATACTAATATTTGTTCTGGTAATGTAACACTGAACATTATATGCTTAAAAGATTCTATTCAAGATACCGGATTCTATTCCTGCAACAATTTGATGAAGACACTATTTAACCTCTGAAAGAAGCCTGAGAGAGTTATGATACTTATTATTATAAATAATGCTTTGTATTGATATTGTTATGCGCATATGGATTTTTTTCTGTAATATTTTTTTTACGTAATAATACGCAGATTTAAAAATATATATATATATACATTGAAAGTATATAATATTATTACATGCGTACTTTAGAAACTACTTACTATTTCAGTATTTATCGAAATATTAATAATTTTTTAGATATGTTGATTGGAGTTTTAAATAATAATTAAAATATATTTTAATTATTAATAAAAATATATTTCAATTATTAATAAAATATATTTCAATTATTCATATTTTTTTGCTGGCACGACTACATGTAAGTGTATGATATTTGGATACTTAGACATTATCCTAGAACAATACTTGGGATAAATATATAAATTGTTGCGTGCATTTATGTCCAATTTTGTTTTTAAGAAGGGATCTTTCAAAATAATAATGTATACAATTTAATTAATAACATTTTTATTCATAGTGCGTTGGTCAGCACAACTACCAAATACTAGCCATCGCGACCGAGTAAGGAAGAGGTACGAAAACCCACCCGGTTTTGATCCTAGTTTTAAACCGTCTGTGATAAAGTAATTACTAACTTCTATTACATATATATTCCGGCTTGTGTGCTTGATCAGAGACCCGCTTATGAGGCCTTCGTCAAGTAAGACAGGCACAGAGAGAATTTTTACTGCCACAGAGAAAGCAATATACACCCAGGGCGAAGGCGATAATCGAACCCGCACCCGTTACAGCGCGCAGACTGCTAGCGTAATGGTCCAAACCACTCGGCCATCCGGGCCCCGATAAAGTCATTACTACTCGGTCGTCGGGCATTTTTGAGTATCACCACAATAGTTTCTTCCATTGCTCGATGTTACATTTTGCATCAGAATTTGAATTACTTTAACAATTTGCATACAAATTAATTTTTATTGAAAGCAAAATAAAATATATTAAAAAAAAATAATTAAATTTTTTTATTGCACCAACTTCCTTATTTTTAAAGCAACTATAACTTTAATCTTGTATCTCAACCCTCAACAATATTGTTACGAAGATGTTACAAAAATTGTAAGTAAAAATACCGTGTTCCTTTCAAAACAAAAAATGAAAACAAATGCCCTTACTTCGATACAATCACAACATCGTGCGCTCTATGAGCAACTGCTCCAATTTCCCAAAATAAAACGAAAAAGAAAAGTTTTTAAGATTTTCCCACCGATAAATTATAAGTAAATGTTTGCATTTCACTTCATTAGTTTTCACGATTGAACTAGATCTACACTCAAACAACATTTATCTAAACATGGTTGGGCATATCAAGATTCGCACCTAGTTTTTAATATCTTCTACTTGTTTCTTTGAAGATAAACTGTAACACTACCTGAGTAAGTAATATACATGTAGTGTTTTTTTCAATAGTAGTTATAATTTATCAATGTTTGTTTTTGAGGAATTTCTATTGAACACTTTATTTTTTAAAATGTTGTTATTTTTAAGAAGGTGTTTTCGATGTTGTTTTAGAACTAAAAAAAATGCATTCTGTGTCCATATTAATCAGCGAATTAGTTTATATTACAATATTATTTGACTTTTTATTTGTTTGATATGCATGTATAATATGTATATCTGTATGTAATATATTTTAGATACTATGAAGTTTCCAACAAATTTTAAAAGTCAACGCTAATAAACGTTTCTAATACATATTTGAAGGAACAACTAATGAAAATATTTTTTAAAAATTACGATTTTACGATTAGTAAACAAACTATTTTATGTGGTACTAGTTTAAGGCTTGATGTTTCATATAAAAAACAGTAAATTTTGGCACTGTGTAGGTTAGAGTGATGATTGTGAGTTATTTGGGTTAGGTAACTTAAAAAAAAATATACTTTCTGGAAGATGAGACTGTCAAGTTTCTAATACGCTATAAATTATACCTGTTAAAACTTATTCTAAATTATTTCGGATTCAGTATGTGAACCCTATGTAAGTTGTGGTTGTGTAGGTTCCTGGGGGGGTGAGGAGCGTTTAGTGTTATAATTTACAATTTACTGGAAAAATCTTTAATAGCAGTTTTTGGTGGGTTATTAAAATTGCCTTAATGCGTTAATATAATTTATTAATACTTAAAAATAATTTTTAAAAATAATTATGAGTTATTTCTTTCATATTTCAAGTGGAAGAGGAGGAGAGGGGGGTCAACATCACGAAAGGAGCAATGCGTGACTCGTGATCTTGAGATCGTGACACTCTTCATTTCACTTCGCTTCTACAAAACAGGTCCAGACGATGCTAAAATATCGGTCAGGGCGTGCTAGTGGCAAAAAAAAAGACCAATAAAAAAAAGTAAATCTGAAATTGGATATGCTGATCGCAGAGACAGATTAGGGTGCTTCGATTGCCGACCCGACTGTGAACTGGAAAAAGGAAAATTAGCAATTTTATTTTTACCTAATTCTAATTCGTGTCTTTATTATATTATAACAAGGCCAGGCGTTAACTATTTAGCAAGTGCAATAATCGATGACTTCATAATATAGTAGGAAGTGAGGAAAAATTACCGAAATACGTGCCCAACCACTATACAGTATTATCCAAATCAGACTATTTTAATCGATTTTTAACCCTTTCTTTTGGAAAATTTAACTTGCATAGATCTCGACTAACCTTTCACAAGTTATTTTATGTAATAAATGTATGTTAAGTGAAGGAATTATACTACTGAAATGGTGCAGGTAATATTTTTTGTGAACAATGTGTGTTCTGCAATTCAGAGTGATAGTTGGCTCAGAGATGAAACTATATTTCCATTCATTTAAACAAAAAATAATATTACTTTTATCAATGGAAGAAAATATCAATATATTAATTTTTTGGTTACAAATTGTGTGCTATCATTTTACACCAAACACTGCTTTCAACCATATGAAATAAAGGAAATGGTTTGCAATATAACTTTATGCAATGCATAAAGTCTTTGAACCATATTGCAATTCATATCTGTAAAAGACTTACAACACATGATTTTCCATTTTCAAACCTCAAAACTCAAAATAAAAAATAACAGCTATAATTAAAAAATGTATCATTGAACAGATTATTTCATCACATAAAAGAACAAATAGAGTTTGTAATAATTAACCACTCTTCATGTCTTACACGATTGCCAAAGCAATCAGGTATAGTACATAAAATACAGTAGACAAGCCCCTTACTTCTAATCGTAGCAGTGAAGTCAAGTTCCATTTTCAATCAACCAATAAACTTAAACCCATTGCAAAAGTTAATAGGCGACAGTAATTTAATGACATTCATCTTGCTTTTAACATGGAGATTTCATTGACTTCAAGCAATCTGGTTATAAGAGTCACTAAGAAGATGAAAATGTGAGGACAACATTAGTTTTACCTACAGACCTCAATCATTCTAACAGTTAATTGAAGTCTAACGTTTACAGCAGACATACATCTTGAAACAAATCGATTATTTTCAATAAGATCGCAATAGTCTGCTCATTTCAAATAGCTTCGATTTAAGATGTATTAAGTTAAAATTGTGAAGACTATATTAGATTTTCCAACAGACCTCATCAATCCTTCTAAGAGTTAATTGGAGGCTAAAATTTACAGCAGGCATTCATCTTAGAACAAATAGATAATTTCCAATCTTAAGATCGAATGTTCTGCAGTTCAGAGACAAAGAGGCCCAATGCCCAAAACTAACAAATTTTAGTTTACTGCAGTTTTAAGAGCAGATTCACAAGTTTAATGTAGCAACAAAAATGCATTTTCATAATGAAAACAAATTAAAAATTTCAAGTCGGCTAAAGCAATCGAAATGAATAACCAAGCAATGGCATTGATTACAACTTGTACTATTCTGGTTAAGTTAGGTATTGGAAGATGTACCAATGTGGCTCTTAAGGTACAGTTGCGATGTTTTACAAGGATTGTACGTGGGCAGTACATTGGTACGCAAAAGGGGGCGGGGACCCAAAGGGGTGCGGCCATCATATCACGTGACGTATTTCCTAATCCCCTCAATGCGAAAGGTCGGCATCTCATATTTCAGTCTAAAATCAGTTATGGACCAAAAATTTATGGCTCGCGTCGACATGAATATTGAAACGCTTCTTCCCATCTTAGAAGTCTTCCCTGTTCTAAAGAGAAGAATTTATTGCTCTTTTTAAAGGGGGTTGCGCTTCTCTTATGAGGATAAAAGAAATTGGTTTATAAGTTATGAGATTGAGTCGTTTACACTACGCTTTTTGCCTGTCGATATCGTGTTTAGGAATCGGACGGATGTCCAGAAGGACGGGTGAACGCTGCTTATCTCAATGATAGAATGCATTGGTGGATTTATGGATGTGTTACTATGCTTAGATGGACCTTGCGCAGATCGAAGAAGATTGGGGTGTAGGGCGTTTGTCCAGTTTAGTTTGAAGAATGTGGTGAGTTTTTAAGGCAATGCTTCATTCACGTCAAATCTTGTTAGCTTCTAGAAAAGGCAATCAATAAGGTGTGCAAACAGGGTTTCCTTCTTCCTTGCCAAGTGTGGAACTCCAATTTATCCGAATCAGTTGGGACTTCTCCTCTGTTCGGAAATCAAAATGTCAGATAATCAGAAATTTTCCGAAGGGGGTATAGTTTGATTAGTTACTTCATGTGGTTTAAAATAGAAGAAAAACTATTTTTAAAGAAAAAGAGCTTTTAATTAAATGAAAAAGACAACATTTTTATATGTTAAACGTATGAAGGGATTAATTGATGGAAAAGAATGATACCATTGGAGTCAAGACTTCGGATAATTGGACTTCTACTGTATTAAGTTTGATTTGGTTGGAGTAACGTCCTACTTGAGGTTAAATTAAGCTATTTTAAACGGGCCTTGTATTATCAAACTGACTGGCGTCAAATGTAGTCCACTGTGTCCCAAATCACCAACACCAAATCCCATGCACATCTAAAAAGATTGTTCTCATCAACCCATTAGCCAACCATACTTTTTGCCCTATTTAACATCAATTGTTTTTCTATTTAAAATTATCAAACTCACGATCTATATAACCACAATAATTATATCATTAACGTAATAACCAGTTTGGATACATCTCTATATCTAAAGCAATGAATTTAGTTAACTCTTCCTAACAACAACAAATCCAGAGACAGTTGCAATTTTTCAGTGCCACAAGAATGTGCTCTAATTAAAACCATGCCATCCACGCTTCGAATAAATATTCATTTCTTTGACATGAACGAGGATCTTTTGTAATGGTAGTAGATATAAAAAGTTGCATGTTAAGACAACAAGCCGCATTATTTGAAGAGAGGAAGATATAATTTGAATAGTGGTGCAAGTACAAAGGGTTCGTTAGATATAATAATGCTTCAAAAGGAATCAGTATGCAGATTTTTATTCATACTTTTATACATATTTTAATGATAGTTATATGTACCATTTTCAATCCCGAACATTTCATCTAATGTTTTTGGAGAAATTCAATTTTTTATTGCAGCTCATTTTTTATAACCTTCTTTATTCATTCTGAATAACTTCAAGGTTTCCATTTGCTTAAGTTGCTTAGGTAAAAATCAATATATATTTTAATATAACAACAAAACTGCAAAAAATGAAATTTTTAACTTTTTTTTATTTTATGAAATTAAACATTATTATTATTATGTGTCTTACTATTCCATTTATAGTCTTTTGTGTTCATAAAAAATAAAAAAAAACTTTGGAAACACAGAAATATAGGTTTAAATTTAGACACATAAGTGCAACTTACTAGTTATAAAAAGACTCACAGACAAAAATAATTTATTTGAAAAGTCTGCAATGGATATTGTTTTTTTTTGTAATGCAATGTACACAGTTAATAATTTAAGATATTTGTGTGTATTGAATCTCCTTTAAGACATTTATTGCCCTAATATCTATATGATACTATGTCGTAACATAGTTTAAGTGTCTGAAAGAAACAAATTCAGTTTGATAAAAAATTGCTTATTAATAAACTAGACAATGAGTAACATCAATATGACGATGTAAAGGACTCCACTTTTACAAAATGAGTTATACCTCTATTACAATAAGATCTTAGTTTAAACTCTGCTAAATCTGACCTAATAATTACCATTTACTTAAAAAATAAAGAAAGGATTTATTACGCCTGTTGGTCTAATGAATGCATCACGACGAAGAAAACAAAACACAGATGATAATGATAATGCAAAAAAAGAGAAAGCAACTGCCGATCTCATGATTGGTGAACATAATTCGATATGATCGGGAGGGACCCTACGAGAAATATGAAAATCGTGATTCGAGTTAAGGAACCTTATTTGTAACTTAGAGGAAGAGTGGAGCAAGTCATAAAACAATAACTTCAATAAGTAAACATACACATTGGGAGAAATTTCAATAGTTGACAATGCAAAGATTGCATTGGAAACAATAAAGGCTGTTTAGAAGTATGTATAATTCGAACGGGTCGGAGAGTAGTTTTGTGGGAAAGAAGACAATTTTGACGTAACTGTGGCGTCACAGTAGGCATAACGTTCTAGTTTAGGCGAATTAAATGTCGGGTGTTTTGTTTAAGCTGTTTAAGCCAACGGTTGACGGAACTGTGACGTCACTGTAGCCGTGGCCGGTCAGTTGTCCATCATACAAATATGTTTTCGTGGTCGCAGAGACGATATAATTTTTCATACAAGATTATAAAACAGGAAAATATCATTATGAGACTTATACTACTATGATTATGATTTGGTTAAAATTGATCTGACGCAACAACAGTGATTAAGTTCCATGCGTCTGCCAGTTTTGCTATGAAGCAAACAAAAATAAAAACATATGTAGATTTAAATAAACTACCTCTTCAGAATAAAAGTAAATTTAGTTGAAGCAGACTTGAGTCGGTTTTGCTGTCTGGCACTCCTAAAGCATAACAAAGCAAAGGGTTACCGTAGCTACAAAAAACTAGCTTGATAAGAGTCGGATTATTTTAATAAAAAAATTATGCTAAGACAAATTTTTTCTTTCGCCAAGACCAATACGGTTATTTATGGCACCGCGCGCAATAAGTATAAATAATGTATTTAATATCGAATTCGGCAATTTGTATGCGATTTGCAAACCCCCTCGTATAAGAGAAAAATGATATTTTGCCGTGTGGGCCAACACCTCATGCTAATTTATAGCTTCTGAACCCAGCTAATCGGTGGTTATCGTTGAGTGCTGTAAAATAAATGAGTTGATTACGAGCGCGACGGGTTGTCCAAGCGATTAACATACATCTTAGTTGATTGCATTGTTACCGCCGCGTCTAAGTAATTTCTTTGGAGCGATTGAAAACTTATGAATAATATGTAGCCATTAAATCAATGGCCCTGAGTTAGGGTAAACCTTCATCAAGTTTAGGTTGTTTGAAAATAGGGGTTGTTGTAAAGGAGAATGTTAAAGTTTTCGGATGGAAAAGTTTATAGCACTAAATAAGTACATTTTGGTGTAAGAACATATATTTATAATTTTGAATTACAATACGTAATAAATTGTATTAATAGGAGAGATACGCGTACCTAGAGCCACCGTGTACCATGGTTCGTTGCCGAGTTTCAACCATAATTTAAATAATATTGGAAGGTATTTTAGCGATACAGTCACGTACCCTATTTTAAACTACAAGTTGTAGATATAATATGAACCATCATCCATTTTAGGTTGTTTGAAAAAGAAAATGTTCAAGTTTGGGCGGAAAAGTTTTAAGAGCAAAATAAATATATTTTGGTGTAAGAGCGTATATATAATTTTGAATTACAATATGCAATAAAAATAGTATAACCAATTTTTAGTTTTTTTTACTAGGGTAGATGCTCGTACTTAGGTACCGTGTACCACGGTTCATAGCCAATAATTTAAAAAATATTTGATTCTAAACGCTGTGACAAATATGGGTAAATCTTATCTCCGATTGCTTTATTTAATCTACTTTTGAGTTTTGAATGGGAAGCCTGTGGCAGGTAAAATGTGAAAAAAGGTTTTTAGTGGACAGTTATAGTGGATAGTTAGCTTCCACGCTAAGTTTATAACGTAAAAAGTGGAAACTTTTGTAAAGGCTATGTTCGTCTGTCAGTCAGCCACTTTCGCAGAACAAACCACAAGTCTCATAAACAAGTGGGATATTTCATATTGAAGCAAAATAATCAATAAAGGCAATACATGAATTTTTTTTTAATTAAATTAGAAGTACATTTAAAATTTAGGAAGTAAAAATTTAATGTACATTTAAAAAATAACAAAATTTGTTTTTTTACTGCCACTTCGTCAAATGCAAGATAAACTTTTTTTCAAAATGAATATAAACTTGAAAGAATACTTATTTATGTGATATAAATCAGTTTAGAATTACGTTCATAGCATATATTACAATAGACTTCTTTTAATGGTTCAGTATACTTTCATTACACTCTTAAAACAAAAGAGTGAAATTCACTCCTATAGGAGAAGTGCATTTTCGGCACCGGAAAGGAGTGGAAATTAACTCAGACTGAGTTAAAACCGCTCGTTTTAAGAGTGTAGGACGCAGATTGTTTTCTTTTATTTCTTTTACCCACTCCAAAAAAGAGTGAAATTCACTCCTATAGGAGAAGTGCATTTTCGGCACGGAAAGGAGTGGAAATTAACTCAGACTGAGTTAAAACCGCTCGTTTTAAGAGTGTAGGACGCAGATTGTTTTCTTTTATTTCTTTTACCCACTCCAAAAAAGAGTGAAATTCACTCCTATAGGAGAAGTGCATTTTCGGCACGGAAAGGAGTGGAAATTAACTCAGACTGAGTTAAAACCGCTCGTTTTAAGAGTGTAGGACGCAGATTGTTTTCTTTTATTTCTTTTACCCACTCCAAAAAAGAGTGAAATTCACTCCTATAGGAGAAGTGCATTTTCGGCACGGAAAGGAGTGGAAATTAACTCAGACTGAGTTAAAACCGCTCGTTTTAAGAGTGTAGGACGCAGATTGTTTTCTTTTATTTCTTTTACCCACTCCAAAAAAGAGTGAAATTCACTCCTATAGGAGAAGTGCATTTTCGGCACGGAAAGGAGTGGAAATTACTCAGACTGATTAAAACCGCTCGTTTGTTTTAAGAGTGTAGGAAAGCGCCATAGAGATTCCTACCCTTTTTCTATAAATAGCCAATTCTTTATATATCTAATATATATCTAATATCTAATACTTTTCAGTGTTTATTAAAGTATAATTGTATAAACAAGTCAAAATGCAAATTATAGATTATTTGTTCGAAATATGTAAATACGTGTTTTCTGAAAAATATAAAAATTTAAAGCACGATGTTAGGATAAGTTTCTCTTCTATTTTTAGAGAATCAATTTTACTGAATTTCTATTTCAATTCAAACATGGTTTTAGGAATCAAAGAGAAAAATAAGAAACATCTTTAATGTATATTTCTCGATATTATGAATTTCATTTATTGCATGGGAATTCAAAAATATTTGTATCAAGTACGTTATATAATCGCATTATCATTGTTACCGTTAAAACCCATAATCAGCTAAAACTAGAATAAGCTAGTTAGAACTAGTTTTTACTGATGCCCTTAGTGAAAGCTAGCTTCCACTAACTAAAACTAGATATCCCTAGCTAATACTAGCTTTGACCAATTGCATTGGTTAAAACTAGTTGTAATTAGAAAAAAACTAGATTTTTTTAAATCATATGTTTGATATAAAACTAGAATTAACAGCGAATGTTTGACTTTAAATTTATTGTGAACGTTAATTTTTTAAAAAAAGAAATGGCAATATCTTTATAGTTGCACTGTGGAATTTAAAATCATCCAATTTGCTTTATTAATTAAACATGAATCCATTATTAAATGTTCGAAAAGAGGAATTTTACAATTGTATTTCGACAATGGAATCCTTAAAAAAAACGCACTATACCGTTCTTAATGGTGAGTCTTCCAATGACCAAACGCCTTCATTGCGTTTCAGCACAATAATCCCAATGGTTAAACTAAACATATTATTCTAAATCCTGCTAACCTAAGTTTTTTTTATAGTTAAAACTGATTTTAAAAAATCTATATCGTCAAAACCAGTATTAGCTGGGTTTAACTGGTTTTAGATAGTGTAAACTAGTTTAAACTAATGATCTCAGTTAAAACTAGTTCTCACTAGTTAATTCTGGTTCTAGCTGCTTTCGGGTTTTAACGGTAACATCATTACGCAAATATTATATAACATTTATTAATTACATTCAAAGAAAGATACTTTTTACTGAAGAAATAAAAGTACTTATAATATTTTTTTAAAGTAAACATTAAGTAATAATTGAAATTTTGCTTTTTTCATTTATATTTTTGTGGGGTTTTTTTTCTATTTAAATAAAAAATATAATCTAACTTAATCTTTTGAGTACTTAAAATCCATATAACGTTATTACTATTACTTTTTAATCTCTTTAAATAGTAATTTTAAAATCTTATTTTTTCTAGAAAAGATTGAAAAAAAAATTAATTCGTTATCTTTTTTACGTTAAATGCTAAATGACTTTCTAAAAACAGTATGAAAAACGTACTAAGTAATTAAAAAAAATAGCACCTCAGTGGCTGAGAGGTTTAACGTGTCCTCCTCATAAGCACAAGATCGCGGGTTCGAGCCCCGGCTGAGTCGTCGGATTTTCTGGATGGGAAAATCTTGGGCACGCATTTCATATGATTATGTGGCATGTAAAACATCCCTGGAGTATCCATTTGGCTTGGGGTTCTCTCGGCAAAATTAAATGTCGGCATACTTTAACATCCACAGAGAGCTCAGATTCCTTAATCTGATCGTCAAAATTGGTAGCGAGAGTCGCCTTTATGGTGCCACAAAAAAATGGCTCTCAGTTCTGGGGAATATGCCGATTCTGCAAAGGGCTTGACAGCCAATATTGCAGCCTCATTGGAGAAAAAAAATATTGATTCACACTTTGCGTATTGAAAATAAATCAATGTATTCATCTGATAACCTTGCGCAAAAGAAATTATTAGTGAAAAATGTTTCGTCATAATATTATGTTAACATTACTTTTTTATTATAAATATTTTTAGTTTATTTTCTATTCTAGGAAATTAGAAAAACATGATCAAAATATTACAAATATGCAAAGTATCTAAATAAGAAATTAGTTCGACTTATTAGATAAGTTGAGAGTATCTTAAAATGCTCCAAAATCTACTAATGGGTTAAAAATATTTTTTTAGCTTATAACCTAAATATATTATTTAATATTTATAATCATAACTTACTTTTTGTATTGATTCTAATTTCTCAAAGTGCGTCCATATTTAAAAAAAAAAACCTCGCTAGGATGTAGTTTGATAACGCTTATGAAATTCGAAGCTTACTATATATAATTGCTTTTAACTGTTTTTTTTTTCATTTCGACCATTTTTTGATGTGCTTTTCAATCATAATATCAAGAAATTTTCAAATTTAAATAATATTTTTTGAATGCATAATTATTGCCACCGAACAAATAATATATAATTCTTTATGAGACCACTGCAAAGGTATTCTTGGCATTTGTTATTTGCTGTATTTTAAACATCATGTTTGGGTAAAATCTATAGAAAGTTTTTATGTTCTGCTTGATTCAATTTTAAATGGATTTTTTAACCAGGATAGTATTAAATTTTCTATTTAAGTGTATTTAATGTGGACTGATGTCAATGTTATAAATACATTATATAATTGTAATATTTACTTTTTTTATATGTAATACTCAAATATGTTGTATGTCTTTTGCTTACATATATTTCTAAATATTTATTTTTATAACTATATATTAGAACACTGATTTCCATACATTAAAATATATTGGTATATGAAAATACTTGTATTTTATTCGTAAATTAACCGCGTTTCAAAAATACGATGCTATGGGGCGACTGAAGTTTCAAACTAACAAACCTAATGTTTGATATCCTGCCTCCGCAAACTTTTGTAATTAAGTTTTAGGGTTTCGAATTATTTTATTTATAAGTTTAAACTTTATTTTCACAAATTAAAAAACTAGTCAAATAAATCTTAACCAAAAGAAAGATGGCACAATAATAATATAACTATTCCATTATTACATAAATTAAAAAAAAAAATAGTTCTTGGAAAGTTTTACAAAAAAAATTTCTATTGATTTTACTTTTTTGGTGTGTAACGCCATTTCACAACTGCTATAAATTTTTATTTTATTTTAACTTTGGGGCAGAAAGTTTTCTTATAAGAAAAATAATATTCTCGTTTCGAAGAAACTTATATTTGGTTCTATCGATGTTTCGTAAATATTTTACGGACATCGTATTTTTACTACAGCACATTTATCAACTTTTATTGCTGTAGAATTTATTTTTCGTAGAAGTATCTATAAAAAGAGCCAGTGTAAATAATTGAATTTGAACTTTTTAAACAAATCCACGCGATCGGTTAAAATAAACGGGAATAAAAATACACAATTTTGAGTAGATATGTATTTATATATGCATTTGTATTTTGCGAGGAAGAAATTCAGAATATATAAAAACATTTAAAAGACAGTTGATAAACTAATCATTCATGGGTAATGTGATATTGTAACCTTTAAGGAATAAATTCCCGAAGGAATTATTTAAAATAAATAGTACTTTTTTGGTTTTTAAAGCATATTTATAAAACTTGTTAGAAATTATTTGGTTTTTATTAATGGGGAATATGCCGATGGGGAATATGCCGATTCTGCAAAGGGCTTGACAGCCAATATTGCAGCCTCATTGGAGAAAAAAAAATATTGATCCACACTTTGCGTATTGAAAATAAATCAATGTATTCATCTGATAACCTTGCGCAAAAGAAATTATTAGTGAAAAATGTTTCGTCATAATATTATGTTAACATTACTTTTTTATTATAAATATTTTTAGTTTATTTTCTATTCTAGGAAATTAGAAAAACATGATCAAAATATTACAAATATGCAAAGTATCTAAATAAGAAATTAGTTCGACTTATTAGATAAGTTGAGAGTATCTTAAAATGCTCCAAAATCTACTAATGGGTTAAAAATGTTTTTTTAGCTTATAACCTAAATATATTATTTAATATTTATAATCATAACTTACTTTTTGTATTGATTCTAATTTCTCAAAGTGCGTCCATATTTAAAAAAAAAAACCTCGCTAGGATGTAGTTTGATAACGCTTATGAAATTCGAAGCTTACTATATATAATTGCTTTTAACTGTTTTTTTTTCATTTCGACCATTTTTTGATGTGCTTTTCAATCATAATATCAAGAAATTTTCAAATTTAAATAATATTTTTTGAATGCATAATTATTGCCAGAAAGCTGATACCGAACAAATAATATATATTTCTTTATGAGACCACTGCAAAGGTATTCTTGGCATTTGTTATTTGCTGTATTTTAAACATCATGTTTGGGTAAAATCTATAGAAAGTTTTTTTTATGTTCTGCTTGATTCAATTTTAAATGGATTTTTTAACCAGGATAGTATTAAATTTTCTATTTAAGTGTATTTAGTGTGGACTGATGTCAATGTTATAAATACATTATATAATTGTAATATTTACTTTTTTTATATGTAATACTCAAATATGTTGTATGTCTTTTGCTTACATATATTTCTAAATATTTATTTTTATAACTATATATTAGAACACTGATTTCCATACATTAAAATATATTGGTATATGAAAATACTTGTATTTTATTCGTAAATTAACCGCGTTTCAAAAATACGATGCTATGGGGCGACTGAAGTTTCAAACTAACAAACCTAATGTTTGATATCCTGCCTCCGCAAACTTTTGTAATTAAGTTTTAGGGTTTCGAATTCTTTTATTTATAAGTTTAAACTTTATTTTCACAAATTAAAAAACTAGTCAAATAAATCTTAACCAAAAGAAAGATGGCACAATAATAATACTAACTATTCCATTACATAAATTAAAAAAATAGTTCTTGGAAAGTTTTACAAAAAAAATTTCTATTGATTTTACTTTTTTGGTGTGTAACGCCATTTCACAACTGCTATAAAATTTTTATTTTATTTTAACTTTGGGGCAGAAAGTTTTCTTATAAGAAAAATAATATTCTCGTTTCGAAGAAACTTATATTTGGTTCTATCGATGTTTCGTAAATATTTTACGGACATCGTATTTTTACTACAGCACATTTATCAACTTTTATTGCTGTAGAATTTATTTTTCGTAGAAGTATCTATAAAAAGAGCCAGTGTAAATAATTGAATTTGAACTTTTTAAACAAATCCACGCGATCGGTTAAAATAAACGGGAATAAAAATACACAATTTTGAGTAGATATGTATTTATATATGCATTTGTATTTTGCGAGGAAGAAATTCAGAATATATAAAAACATTTAAAAGACAGTTGATAAACTAATCATTCATGGGTAATGTGATATTGTAACCTTTAAGGAATAAATCCTAGTGTTCAAAGTTATTATTTTTCAAAACAAAAATCGTATTTAGGGATTATATAATATATATATATATATATTATATATATATATATATATATATATATATATATATATTATATATTATATATTATATATATATATATATATATATATATATATATATATATATATATATATATATATATATATATATATATATATATATATATATATATATATATATATATATATATATATATATATATATATATATATATATATATATATATATATATATATATATATATATATATTTTATATATATAATATATGTATATTTGTCACACAATTTTTTTTATAACTTTTAATTCATTTTCAAATTTTATTTTCCATTTTTTTTTAAATCTCTCGCTAAATCATTAATTCTTTAGGGAAATTCGATTTCGATTGTAATTTATTTTCTTAAAGCGAATCGTGTCTTAAAAATCATATTTTCTCGAAGAATAAATAATTAATAATTCCTATAGTGAAGTAAAAATTATGTTTAAATGCATTTTTATGATTGAAAAGAATGATAAGCAAAGTGTATGATTAAATATTTCTTTTTACTATTTCCTTTTTTTAATCGGAATCCAAAATGGAAAGTAGGAAAGTACAAGGTAATTCGTTGGAATAAAATTCTAATGGAATATTTGAATTTAATTTAAAAGTCAGAATAAGATATTCAGCAGCCCTCGTACTAGACTTTAAAATGTTTATCTTCTATTTTAAATTTTATTTTTGGATTATTAATGCATTAATTTATTATTATTTCAAAAACTTTGCACTACATCATTCAAAATCATAGTATAACTGACAACAACATTAAAAAAACATTTAAATTATACTACCATTTAAATGAAAACCATCGCCCTGGGTGTATATACCTTTCTCTGTGGACTGTGTCAGTAAAAAATTCTTTCTGTGTCTGTCTTACTTGACGAAGGCTTTATAAGTGGGTCTCTGATCAAGCACACAAGCCGGAATATATATGTATATGTATGAGTATGAGTGTATGAGAGTATGTATGAGTATCTTTTACTTGGTACATAACCATTTGACATGCGTGTCTTTGATTTCCCAATGCTCAAAAACGGAAGGAGTTCGAACCTGTGATGTGTTTATGAGTGAGGCACGCACGTCTATGCCGAATAAGGAAATATAAACGTATGAAACAGAATAGAATATTATATAAGAATTGCATAAATGTAAATTTCAGACAATGCAAACAAAGTAACAACTAAGGAACATTTCCATAATCAATAACTCTTCTTTTCTCTTTTTCAAAAATCGCACGAGGTAGAGAATAAATAAATTGACAAGTCTAACTGAGTTTTTTTTCTTTTCTTAAAAGAAAGAGAAAAATGAGTTATGATTTATTTTGTGGGGGGCTTCGGAAATTTTAGTCAAAGTCGAATTTTAAAGTTTCCCCGTGCGTGTAGCGATCTTTATATATTTTTTTGTAACAAAAAAATTTTCGGTGTAGAATAAAATAAATTTCCGGTACTGTTAGGTTCTTGTGAACTCCAGCGTCCAAGCCCGGATGCGTGAAAGTTTTTTTATTTAGGATTTTTATTTTCTATTTTGGGTTAAATTTATGTAGAATTTCTTTACTTCCGTATAACAATAGTTAGGTAGGGTATATTTTTCGGATTTTATGGTGTATTGTGGATTCGGAACGTGTGTGGGAATAAAAGTGTTAAGATATTTTCCTTTTGAAAATACCAGATATTTTCCAGGAATTCTTATGCAAATAATGAATTCAATTCTATAGAGCTAGTTGCATCAATATTGATATACATGAATTTGAAATTGAAAACATTATAATATATTATTTGAAATTTTTGAACACTGAATATATATTACTTTAATATATTATAATACAAAGAAATTGTTAACCAAAATATTATGTTTTGAAACCTCCCTACAGCAGACACAAAACATTCTTACTGTTGAATAATATTGTATATTTATGTAAAAATAATCGGGTAAACTTAATTGTCAAATACGCAAAGGAAAAATTTTATATCTTAAACAATTCTTTACAATAAAAAATAATTAATTATTATTTTTTTATTTAAGATAAAAAGATTTTTTTTTACATTACACATATTAACACATTTAAGACGGGCATAATAAACGATTGTTCTTATTCAATTGTGATCCTGATAAGAAAGAAGACCAAAATGTTGCGATAAACCTTCTGATTAAAACGGGACGTATCACGGCCAACTTCAATCACAAGGCCAGAGAAACTCTCCCAAACATGAGCGTAGACGGAAATTTTGACGTCACTGTTCCCAGTGCCGAAGATCGAGAAACTAATTCGGACGCATTCGGAACCCTAAAAATGTGGTCAGCCGTGAACGAGTGGTTCCGAACAGGTTTCGAGACAGGTTGTCTACACCTTCGGAACAAAGTCACTCGGAACTATGACGTCAAAATTTCCGTCCCCGAGCTTGTTTGGGAAAGCTTCTTCGGCCTTAGTAGTTGAGTAGGCCGTGGACGTATAGTATCTGTAGTTTTTATTTTTTAATCTACACACAAGAAGTGTTGATTCGCCATCAACATTATACCTTTTGATATTTTTTCAAGCAAAACTAAGAGATAAAATCTTAAATCCAATTATAACAAGATAGATATTAACTGTTCTAAAAATATTTCCAGGCTTTTATTAATGCATTTTATAAAGAAAACTCTACATATTTTAGTCGGAATTCACACAGATACGCCTTCATTAGGGTTTAACAAAATAGTTATTACTTGATATTGCTCTAAAGAACTACAAAACTAAATTTAGGCCAAAACACGTGAAGGATTTTTTTTCTGAAAATATACTGCATATTTATATTGTTTCCCGAATATTCTAAATTTTATAATTAAAAAGAAATGCAAAACGAAGCTAACTTTTTAAGAAATAACTTCACTAAACTATTAACTTCACACATAAAACAATTAACCACGTTTCAGATAACAATCTTCCTTCACGCATACTTAAAAACAACCAACGATTATTCCTTAATAAAAAAAAACACCCAAGAAATGTAATCTCTTTTTGAGGAGACCAACCATCAAAAGTGGTATAGAATTTCCCCCATAAGACATCTTCTCATCAAACTAGCATTCTCTTTTTATCAAAAGCGACCCCTTCAAAGAAGTTAAAATGAAGAAATAAGGACTTGTTTTATATCCACAGTTACTTTTAGAAGAACATGTATTTATTTCTCATTAGATAGAGTATAAGGTGATGCTTGTTAACTGTTTAATGGTTTTTTTTAAATATTATTCTTGGTGTAATTGGATAATTGAATGTGATTGATTGCAACAGAAGAGGGTAAGTAGTTTTGAATATGATACTCGTCATTCGACTACAGTTTGAAATTGAGAAATTGAGCTTTTTTGAATTGAAAATGAGCTTTCTGTAAAAGTTTATCTAAATAAACCAAATATAAGGCAAATGAAGAACATAGTCCTGAATAACTTATGTGGAATAAATTAAGTTATACGAAAAAAAAAAACAAATTTAAAAAGCTTAAAACTAACATTTCTATTAGGAAGTAAAGGTGTTAATGGTATTCAAAAAGTCTTCTTTAATGGGTAAATATTTCAATTGTAGTTTTAGTGAGACATAAGGACAGACAAACCAAAAAAAATTGTGGAAAATACCACTCCAAAGAATATAGATATTTTTTTAGAATATCTTAATATTCCCTTAGTTCTTTTCAAAAACGCATATTATTTTTTTAAATAATTCTCAAAATTATTCAGATCTAATTTAAAACAATATTCTTAAGCTTGCAATTTAAATAGTAGCAGATAAATAAATATATCGTTCTCAAGGAAAAACTTAAACGCATCGACATTCCTAAGACATGGCAGGAAATCCGAAGAAAAAGGTATTTTCGAGAACAGAACAAGAAGTCGTTTGAGAACTCTTAGGAAGGAACTGGAGTGAAGTAACTGATATTCCATGCCATTATGTTATTTTGTTCTCGAATGGATGATATTCGAATCAATAACCCTTTTCAAGTCGCTGATTTTCCTAGAAAATTAAATGACCGTGAACAAGGGTATTGAATATCGTACCCATTATGGAGTTTTTTTGTTATTATTTTTAGATGATTTATTCGATGGTTATGGTTGCAGGATTTTATTAAAAAGTGATTTTTCACAGATGCTACCTTACTACCAAGTATCAAAATTTATCCATGTAAGCTTCCACACTACGTTTATAACGTAAAAAGTTGAAGGTTTTATTATCGTTTAGTCCGTTCGTCTGTCCGTCTGTCTGTCCCCCACTTTCATAGCCCAAACTACAAATGCTACCGGCAAGTGTGATACGTCAAAAAATTCAGCGCATCGAAATTAGAAGACATTGAAAATCTCAGAAAAAAATTCGAATCCGTAGTACTTTAATTATTTAAAAAACTGCAAAAATTTAATGGTCATTTAAAAAGCATAAGAAGCCATTTTCATTAGAATTAAATCACCATTGCATTCGCAACAGTCACTCGAGACTGTTAATTTAATTCTTTCAAATAATAAATTAAAAGAAATTTATTTTTGCGACATCAATTAGTTTGAAATGACGTCATATATATTTCCCTAAGAGATTCTTTGTATGTTGATATGAAATATTTTGGTTCTACTATTTAAAAGAAAGGAATATTACATATTTATTCTTTGAAATATAAATTAATTTTTGCAAACGATAATAATTATTGAAGAAATAATTATTGAATTTTCGAAATAAAATAAATGAAACTAGTTACATTTAGCGTGTAAATGTTTAATATAGAATAAATACTGAGTTTGGCGAGTTTTTCAATGTGTTCATCACTTAAATGTTGTGTGGAAGCGGTCTAAGTGACAGATTCTGTTACAAGCCTACTTGTTTTTTTTTTTTTATCTTGTGTATTAAATTTTGTATGGCAATTTTTGGTAAAACTTTATTTTGTTCAGGTACTTGGCGGATGGCCAATAATTTATCAACTCATTTCAACATTGATGCGGATTCTTGGTAAACAACAAGTCAAGATATTTCTGGAAAATTTAAGCACATTTTGCCGTTATATTTTACATCACAGTGCAGTAATATCTAACTTACAACAAATGTTTTCACGACGTACAGTGTCGCATGAACAACTTACTCCAATAGCGTCTAAACAGCGAAGACGGATGCCTCCACTCATTTTCACTGAAGCAAACTATTTCTCCGGTACTACAGTAAATGTTATATCATCTGTAAATTTACATCACAGGGTAATGACAGCACTGTTATCGTCACAATGTGATGGCAAATTCAAGGGATTTTCCAGCGATCTTTGTTAGTTAAATACAAGTATGTAGAATGTATCCTAAGACTTTGCCACCCAGTCGGTATATCGGTTATGATTCTCGCTTGTCAACAAGTGGTCCCGGGTTCGTCTTTTTTTAATAAAATGCATTTTCTATTGTCTAGTGTATCCTAGATATACAATATGTGTCTTACTTGTTGTTTATCTGTATTCAGATAGGGACTTATACCATTAACCATTCTGACACTATTTAAACAATTATATAACATACTTGATGAATTTGAATATTTTAACCATAACATATTCGATATACGAGCCATATTCCGAATCCGATTTCGCTTTGACATTTTATTTACTGTAAAAGCACTCTATAACAACCCCACTTGATTGAACACACCATGTAACCCAATACAAATTATCGAGCCTCTCTCGAGGGATAGGAGTGAGGATCATAATGTAATTTAAAAATAACTCTAAAAAAAGAACAAGTACAATTCAATAACCCACCAATCAACCGCCCTCGAAGAGTAAAATTTAAAGTTACAGTGGTGACTTTGGCGATACCGCATAATTCATTTGGGAAATATACTTTCAAAAGCAACCTTTCCATAGAAAATACACTCGGAGCGGGTTGCTAAGTTGACAAGAACATCACCCAGTTTGGCGAGAGGACCGTTTACTGTGTATTTACCCACACCAGAATTATCTGAATGCATATTCAAAGAGGTCCCTGCCCATAACCGAATTAAGAAAGGGGGTTTGCGCATTGGGCTGGCAAAACAGCCCTGGGCTATGTACCCCACCCTTTAATTTCGTCGAGGGGTTGGTTAATTTCATTTTCGTTCCATTTAGAACGGGGTGGTGGGTGTCTTCCAACGCGTGCGCCTTATTTAAAGATGTGAATATCGTCTGCTTTTTACCTCCCCCCCCCCATTTAAGTAAAAAAAATCGAAATTCGGGGTCACATGTAGGGATGTGGTATACGAACTGAGCATGACAGTTTTTTTTAAATCAAATTATAAGATAAACTGAGCAGAGAGAGGGAGTGTGTTGACTTTGCCAAACATGGAGTGTTTTGTGGCAGCAGTGAAATTTCAATAAATTTTTAATTTTTTGACGATAAGATTAGGACAAATGAATGGTTTTGATAAATTATAGCCTACATTTTTTTTAGTAAGTGTGATGTTGTTCTCTCTCTCTCTCTCTTTATAGCAAAATTCGTAAAAAATAGAGTTATTAAACTGATACTATAAAGTAGCTACATGTACAATATTGCTTGGTTTTTCAATTGCTATAGCTTACATAATGGCTCATCGATATCGAATATAACTCTTTGTAAGAAAAGTTTATGAAAAAGGAATATTTTCTCTAAATGTAGTTTTCTATTTGCCAAATCTACTCCTAAGTTATTTTTAACGTAAGAGATATTACTTTTATAATAAACGAAAATTTTGTGAATTGCTTACTGTTGCATTAAAATACTAACCACTTAAAAAAAACTTTAAGTGCGATCGCAAAAATTAATCGCTTAATTGCAAATTAAATATTTAATCATTCAATAACATTTAGAATTATAGAACTAATTGTTATCTAGTCATCTTCATTAGTTTGTTATCTTCATTTAGTTTGTTAGAGATTTAAGACAGTTTTACTTTAGCGAAAATACAATTTTTAATAAGGTTTCTTGAATTCTTAGTAATTTTTAATTAAAAATTATTACTGATTAGGAATCTGCAAAATATTAGAAAAAATACCTAAACTCCTATCTGTACCTATCTGTAGAGGAGAAAGTGCAAATATGGAAACCCAGTTTGGTACAAATTAGAAATTATAAATCCTTATTACATACCAATACAAGCATATCCAAATATTAATTAAAAAAAAAACCTCTCAAGAATTGTATCATTAATTGCAACCTAAAAGAGTTGGTAACTATTAATTTGTAGAATTATCACTTTAATCATTTTTCTTAGCAATTATAATAAAATAAATTAAATATATAATTACAAATAGAGAAATTATAAATTATAGAAACAATAAATATGCAAGCAAAACCTTATTACTCCCAATACTTAAATAAGTTGAGAAATAGTTATCCTCCGGAGTAAGATTAGTTTGTATTTTTGATTAACAATTTATAAGGGTCCTAGTTAAAAAAAAAACATTTTCTTAATATTAATGAAATAAAACTTCAAATCTGTTTTTAAAAAAGTTCAGTAACTTTTTAAAATGTAAAAAACTTCAATGGTAAAAACTAAATCAAAAGAATAAATTATTCATAAGTAATAAAGTACATTTTTTAAATACTTTTAGGGATAGCATGACTAAAAAAGAAAAAGAAAGGTCTGGGACAAAAAATTTGTCACACAATTTTTTTTTTTATAAACTTTTAATTCATTTTCAAATTTTGATTCAAATCATGAAATATTATTAAATTAATGAATTCTGCTAATTTATTTCTAATGTAGAATTAAATTTTTATTATTTAAATTTTAAAAATTTCTATTTAAATTTTTAATGAATTATGTAGTAATGATTTGTAAAATATTGTTAATGTTTTTTGAATTAAACAGCTATTTAAATTCTTTTATTATAACTGTGTAAAGGAAAATGGAAAGTAGGAAAGTACAAGGTAATTTCGTTGAAATAAAATTCTAATGGAATATTTGAATTTAATTTAAAAGTTAAAAATAAGATATTCAGCAGCCCTCGTACTAGACTTTAAAATGTTTATCTTCTATTTTAAATTTTATTTTTGGATTATTAATGCATTAATTTATTATTATTTCAAAAACTTTGCACTACATCATTCAAAATCATAGTATAACTGACAACAACATTAAAAAAAAACATTTAAATTAAACTACCATTCAAATGAAAAAAAAATGAACAAGTGGTGTGTGGATGTTTTAATAATTTTCTAAGGTTTTTTTATGAATGTAGTTTTGTATTATCAACAACTTTACTAGACTAACTTAAGTTAATACAAAATTATTATTATTATATCAAAACTGAAAAACTTGAAATGTTTAAATATAAATCAAGTAAAACTTCAAGGAAAAATCTTACAAGTGGAATAAGTTAAACTGTCCATAAAATATAGATTACTAAATCATATAATAAAATTTCTGAATATAGTTTATTACGATAAAAATTTTTGCTGACTGACTCATGATTATACAATAAAAATATTATTACCAAAACACAAAGAACCAACCGAAGAATTACAGAATTGAGCTGACTACTAAAGGCCCTGAGCTGACTACTAAAGACTAAACTTTATATATTATTGCGAAACTTTACGACTTTAAATTCAAATTTACTTCAAAAACTCGATTATTTTTTTATTATATGGCTCCTCTTTCACTTTTAGATGAATTTTATTGCCTCATTTCGAAACTCTGGCCAAAGAAGATTTTATTTCACCCTCAGACGCTAAAGATTCAATAAGTTTCGAATTTCGGCTAAAAATTGAAAGAATTCATGATTTTTTTAATAAATATTTTTTAATAACTATATCGTTATCCATTGCTCGATCTAATAAACATTTTTACGGCAGAGCCCGAAGTAAGTATTTTTTAACAGCGCAGTTTTTTTTTTATTAATATGCCCCTTGGTAAGAGGTTTTTTTTTATATCTCGTTTAAGTTGATTTTTTATGAGAGTAGATTTTGAAAAGCTTTCAAAGTTATTTTTCTTCTCGATATATATAGATTTTTTATAAAGTGAAAGAAATTTGAAGAGGAGTTATTATTAGTTGTGTGTAACAAAGCGTTTGAAAATATTTTTCATCTTAGACTCTGGATCAAGAGGTGTTTTAACAATGGATCACGTATTTTTAATGCTTGGATTATTCTCGATTCTATCTAAGCGGAAAAATTAGTTTTTATTACTGTTTGTTCAGATATTTTTTAATGCTCATCCATATATATTAAATTTTAAGTATTTTTATTCTAACAATTGTTAACAAAAGTTTTTTTCGTATCTTGAATTTTTTAATAATAACACAATATTTTTTAATAATAACCTGTTCATTTGTATCAAATAATCCATCTTAGTCATATTTTATTAATTCAAACCTGAAGTTTGAACATCTACTAACAACTACTTTAAAATTAAGTATATGGTGGAGCAAAATTAAAAAAAAGATGTGTGTATAGTTGCCATAATCACTATTAAGTGTCGCTTTGAAGTTTATTAAATTCAAGTGATTCATCACACACCATTTTATAATATTTTGACCGTCTGGTTTTTAGTTTTGCTGAATTAGTAAGCTATTGGCAACAGCCTAGCCTTTTTAAATTATTCTAAAGTGAATGAGAATGGCTGGGACCAAAGATTAACTAAGAGTGCATTATTTTTCACCCATTATTAATGACATTATCAGCATGGATCATGATTAGCACGTCAATGCAGCATATGGGGAAGTTAACTAGGGTGTATCATCGAGTTATACACTCGGTATGGACAATAGTGTTTATAGTTTCTTACTTTGCGGAAACAAAAGAGGGCAATGCCATTAAACCCAGACAAACATTGATTTTTATCGTTAACTTCAAAAATAAATCTGAAGCATGAGATATAAAAACAAAATTGGGCATTGACATTGAAATGTTGTAGTTGACATAAATTTAAATTTTACGCGTAGTTCTATTCGCTGTAAAACAAAACCACACACGTTGTCCAAAGCTGAACAACAATTCAAATAATATGGAGTGATAAGTTTTTCCGGCAGCTGTGCTGCCTCTACAAATGTATAAAAATGTACACAAATAGTGTACTAGTTATTTCCAAACGCCGGATTTCAAACCCCTTTTTACAGCCATTACTTCAAACATGCAAAATTTGCATCCCATCAAAAAAGAACTTGCCACAAAGTTTTTTTTTAATGCATGTATTCAGCAACGAAATTCAACTTTAAAATCTTCACCTAAATGACACAATATAGAACGGAGAGCTTCGTTATCTATCCCACTATAATATTAAATTGGTAATAGAAAGCTTACCTTAAAAACTTTTTATGAACTCGACTATTGTGTAGGATTGGTAGACATGTACTGTTTAGTGGATTTTTGACTTAATATCAAATTGAATATGTATTTATATTAACATTCAGAACAATAAATTTCCTTATTTTATAGATGAAATGACAATGTTGTTTAACTGATATTTTTGTATGAAAACAATACAATAAGCAACTCCATTTAAATTATAGTATATTTAAATTTGTATTCATATTTATAAATATATTTAATGTTTTATATTCTCTTTGTATTGTTTTATATTCTCTTTACATTTAACCTTATATAAGGACGCTTGATAGAGATTATAGTTATAAAGGTTTTTTTGAAATTGTATGTACTTGTAATATGTAACGTTTACATCTAAAATCTGTATAAATATTAATTTTTCTCTGTCCTATTTGCATTTGTATTTTCATTTATATACATATTTAAACCCTATATAAGGATGCTTGATAAAGATTATACTTACCACTGCCTTATAAAGTTTTTATTAAAATTGTACGTATTGTAATATGTGATGTTGATAACTAAAATATATTTTTGCACATAAAAATTTAGTTTATTTTAAATCTAAACTAAATGAAAAATTAAACCTTTACAATTTTACATGTTTTAAAAATCCTTTTTCATTTATTTTACTTGCTTATTTCATTACTGTGGATTGACATTTTTTGTTACAGTGTGGACCTATTGCAGAGGATTGTCGTTTACTATTACAGTTTATCTATAACAGTGGATTCGACATTTACACTAACAAGCAAGGCATTCCCCTTATAACAGCCCAGTGTTGCCACCGTCCGGCTCCTAATGATAACGACCCTTCTGGAAAATAAGGCAGCTGCGGCCCGCTTAATAGCTGCTTGCTATGCGGTGCGTCGCGCTGCTTGTTGGCTGAGTGCTGGGCTCAGCACTTATATTCTGTGCTATGCGGATCTTCAAGGGATGAGACATACGGAACGGATTGTGCTTTTTAGAGCGTTTATTATTAAAGTATTTGTTCCCACACTGTTGAAAACTTTGGGGCAAGATTGAATTTTGGAAATTTCTAGGTGCCACCACTATTAATTTACCTCTTTTGCAGTGCATTTAAGTTATGATTCTACCAAAAAGTGGGTAAATTCACGCTACAAATGGTGGTGGTAGCCAGGCAGTTCCAAAATTCCGGTGCAATCTTGCACCAAACTTTTAAAAAGTACATGTATTGCATATATATCTGTTTAAATATCAAAGAATGATATGCAAATGGAAGTATCGATTCAGTGGAAACAAGTGTGCAAGCGACCATCAGGATGGTAGAGGCTGGCGAGAATGCACAGAAGTCAAAATCATATTAAGTGCCAATTGGTTTTAAACCTAATTTCTAAATGATTGTTTCATATTTAATTTCAATATGCATATGTGTGCTGAGAAATCACCATAAAGGTCAGCACATCTAGTACCCAATAAATAGAACAGCGTGACACCATTCAAATACTGCAAACTGTTCAGAATAATGTGAGTTAACAATTTAAAATAAACGTAAGTGCTCGAGGTCCTCTTCAGAGATATATCCCCATCAGTGTCCGACTACCGAATAGGAATCGGTTGATAATACTAATCAGATAAAGATTAAACATTTTATTTTGAATGTATACAAATTGAATCGTAAAAATTTGATTTTAACAACTACTGGATCACCAGAAGTCATGAATTTGGAAAGATAATATACAAATTAAGTTATTTTGTAGTGGGCGACTTTGCAGTGGAAGGGAAAAACGGGGGGGGGGTACATAGGTGCATAGACAGCTGACTTCTCTTGTACCGAAAATCTGGACCGGGCTTTGATTCCAGATGGTTTGTGTAGCTGTGCTTAATGTGCCTGAAAGCACAGACTATAGGCTATATAGTTTAGTGCAAAGAAGTTCCAAAATACGGTAGTAATAACATTTTTGACATAATAATTATTTCAATCAGTAAATACTTGTATGATTATGAATTTCTATAACAGTTACAGAAAATAGTTGCTCGTAGACGGTAACGTGAATGACATTCACAACCAGACAGAAACGCTGCGGATATTTCGCTTGTTAGCGGTTCCCGAATGATGGAAGGTATTAAACTCAGCGCAGTTTGCATATCGCCCCAATGGATCCCAATGGAAAGGTGTGAAATTAGAATTCATTCTGCCTGATATTTTGTTCTACAAAACTCTTTTTCTTAGTAGCAATTTTTCATTGAGAGCCATTTGTTGCATAAATTGAAGTTGTTGAAGTCTTAGTCCAAATAGTCACTGATTCAACACATTGGAATTCTGAACTGTGAAAAAAGCCTCCTCTAATTTTACAATTACGGTGTGATGGTGAAAGTGCTGTGTGCAACCTGTGCTATGAATTTATATACACTGTTAAAAATTCTGTGTTGGTCTCACCATAATTATAGTTCCTAGTAGCTGAAAAGGCTTGCGTGGTGAAACATTTCACCACACAGCCATTAAAGCTACAAGGAACCATATTTTTGCTGACACCAACCGCAATTTTTTTAACAGTGTATGATGGATAAAAAAAAATTGTGTGTTATTGACGAAAATGTTTGCTTCACTGGTAGTGATTGGATGTACCTATGCTCTATGTTTAAACGCTATTGGAGTAAGTTGTTCATGTGATTCTGCGCGTCTTGAAAACATCAATTTGCTATAAAACAACGTTACAATACTGTAAGGCAAATAGTCACCGAACAATTTACTGTAATTTTACTGAAATATTTTACATTGTATTGAGACCAGGAAGGGATGGTTTACTCCAGTAGAGAGATTTTGTTTGATATTTCGTTAGGAGATATTTGTAGGATGAATTGAAGGCCAAATAGAGGTACACTCTGGAGAAATAGAGTCGAAGTAAAAACGGGCAATGCGATGCTAATAAACAATTGGTTAATATAGAAACCAGTTCTAATATAAGATGTTCAGCGTACCATAATTATAAAATTTGAAGGTAAATAATTTTTTGAAAATAACAAGTATTTTAGATTATAAGACGGCCAAAATGTTTCACCTTTTGATTCTAAATCAATACGCTGTTATGTATTACGAAGTTATTCATCTTAAAGAAAGACAAGATAAATAGATTTTTAGCAAAATTTCCAAGAAAGTATCGTATGAAAATATTTCCAATTTTAATTAGTACATAAATAACTTATTTATGTACTGCTTAAAAGTGCACTTTAAGAAAAACATGACTAACGAAACTTTTATTTTTCCCAAATAGAAATTGAAATTATATGCAAATAAAACAAGCCCTGACGAAAAATCATTTGAATAACGCTTCTTACAAAAATAACAAATTATAATATCAGTTATCTCTGGAGAACCCAAAATTGTATTCAACTACAAAGAAGAATCAGAGGGTTGTATGCAAAAGAGGGTTCCACGCCAAGAATTAAGTGCAGGCTAGAACGTAATCACATTTATCATCCGACACTATTTCCAGCAAGCCAGCAACAGTTTTATCCAGGTTCTGCTAATTACGCGGCTTAGCTTCGAAGAATGCGTTTCGCGAAAAGACGCCAACAAAAATATTGCTTAAATCGTTGCGTTTTAATACAAAAGGGTTCATCTCCAGTTAATGAGTTTTCCTTAAGCATCGAGTAGGAAGTTTAGTTTGGGTTTCTGCATAAGTCAAAAGGATTTAAACGAAACTATTTACAAGATTTTATTTGTTGGAGGAATTTATCGTTAGGCTCTTCTGACGACAGCTGTGAAATTGTTCGGGTCCCAGTGGAATTTAATACAAATCTTTTCGATTAATTTTTTGAAAGTTCAGAAAGTACTTAAATATTAAAGGTAAATTTAATGAGTATATGTATTGGACACGGCAAGACTTCTCTCATTGTGAATAATTATATTCAAGACATTTTATTCAATCCTTTTACGTACATTCATTTCATTCGCTTCATTTCGTACATTCATTTCATTCGTTTCATTTCGTACATTCATTCGTTTCATTTAGAACAATTTTAAACATAAAATTGTTGTACAATGAAAGGGTAGGGGTAGTTTTTCATGTTTTTTTCTTTTGATTGTATAAGCTTTTATTTATTTTATTATAAATACATTTATTATAAATTAAACTAACGAAGACTACATCCATAAAATCGACAAATAGTGTAAAAATATGTCACTTTATTATTCTAAAACTGTAAATAAGCACATTCTAATAAAGGTCATCATCACCTGGAATGCTATGAACTCAAACAAACCGTGTAATTTCCTATTTTGTGGATCCGTAGTTTGGTTCTCATATTTAGCGATATTACAATTCGTTAAGATTGATTCCATTTTTAAGCCAGCCAATTGACTCCAATTTTATGTGCAACATAACATATTTTTTACAGTGAAATCATTTACGATGCATGGGGACTTTTTTTGAATTTAGTAATACCTTGACTATTGAAAGTTATTTTGTAAAACCAGTTCATAGTTACGCAGAAAAGTAACCACCTTTTAGTTCTGGCAACGATAAATCAGTATATTTAATTTAAGTTTTAATTTAAGAAATCTCAACGTTGAAAAATCACACAAACAGCTTTAATAACAATATGACGACATCAACTAAGCAAAAATTCTTCTTGTGGGTACACTTGACGTAGTGCTTCATAAACCAAGCCACCAGTTGGCTTCCCCTAACGTCTCATTTTCATTATAAGGCCAGGTGGAAAAATTTCTCCATTAGCGAACTAGCCTCTGCCTTCCCCTACAATACGGTGCTTTATAACACTTTTTGGAAAACAACTTTAATATGTTTCAATGTCTGTGATAATAAATAATGAATGTAGTATCTCTAGCGTGTTTTTTATACTAAAACTAAACTCCTCGGCGCAACAGCCCATTACTGGGCCTAAGCCTGCCGTGCCCATTTCAGCTTTCGTGACCTAGGGCTCTGGGGTGCTAGGCATATGTCCCGGTAAGGTGGTCAGCCTCACGTGGAACCCCCAGTGTTTAGTTTCCAAGTATGCTTAGTACCCATTTTATCGACCCTCTCAATGGATGAAATGATGGGTCAACCTCGCCCAATCCAGGATTCGATCCAAGAACCTGTACCGTGTCTTTTATACCTTGGGTAAATGTATGTAGGTATATTTTCCTATTCATAAGTATCTCGGACAATTAAACACATGGCACCAACCAATAAAATACATCAACCAGTTGATTCAATAACACACTTAATACCAATCCAGATGCAACCAATCGCAACCACCTCTTAATTACGCGGTTAAACATCCTGTTCATTAATGGAATAACCCATCAGTTATTAAGCGAAGATAATATGGTAACGATAACGATGCAAAGCCCAAGCGATATCAGAAATTTCGCTGCTCAACTGGACACTGGGAATTGCCGAAAGTGTTGCCACTTATTTATTGTCTTAATTGATGGGTATTATTCTATTAGCAAGGGACATAGAATTACATTTGATTGTGGTGTCGATGATTATTATGGAGTACGTTCGAATATTTGATTTTATTTAAGCTTGTGAACATTTTGGTTTTTCAACATCTGTTCGAAGGTATTGCTCTAATTTTTTATTCTCTTATCAATTAATTATTAAGCAGGGTAATTTAACAACATTTTCTTGTAACTACTTTGGTCTTTTTTTTTTTAACTTATGCTAATTCATATAAATCTGGGTTTGATATTTAACTAGATGTATTGTTGCTTAAACTGAACATTGATAATTGCAGAAAGTTTTGGTGCTTATTGATTATCATAAGCGATAGTTATTTAAGAGGGACTGTCAGTCCCATAGAGCTAATGCATTAGTTTTGAAATCATAGCTTTTGCAAAAAAAAATTGCCTTGCCATGTTATCCCATTTTCACCAGGTATGGGAATCATCATAACATCAATTTAAAACAAAATTGAAAAGAAAAAAACCCATCCGGTTATTTAATTATTAATTGATAGTTTTAAAATAGTGTCGCCATCTACTGCATATTTTTGGCATTTTAAAATTTCAAAAATATACAAGTAAATAACTAGATAACATGTTCGTTTCAAATTTGTTTCATTTCGATGTTACGTTGATTCCCGTACCTGGGAGAAAATGGCTAACATGGCAAAGCAATACTTCGGCGGAAGTTGTGATTCCAAAACTAATGCATTAGCTCTACGGGACTGACAATCCCTCTTAAGTATACTGTATAAGGATATTGATTAGTATTACTTTAGATTATGGGGCACATTAATTTTTGTTTATGTTCGAGTAATTCATTTAGTTTACATTTGTTAAAGTTAATTTTATTGTAACAATATGTTTTCGTCAGGTAGTTTTGTTTCCAATTATTATTTTTAATTTTTGACTATTTTCTTTGATCACTACCAGTCCTTTGTTACTGTTATTTTGTTAGTCGTTTTAAACTTATAAATTTTTATTTTTTGATTCAAGTATAATATGGTATGTTTTTAAGACTTGGTCTGGATACATTTTGTTGAGTAAATAAATATTTCTGAACTTTCTGCCGTGTTTAATAACTATTAAGTATTAAAAAAAATGCTGAACTGGTCATGACATTAGCTGATCAACAAAATAGAAAACTATGATCTTAAGCATTATACCTGAATAAAACAATAAATAAAGAATTTATAAATATTAATTAAATATTTTAACGAAGCAAAGTGTGGAATGAGTGTGATTAAAACATAAATATGTAAGTAAAACCAACAACAAGGTTTTAGCTCGATTGAAAACTTCCCAATAATGCGAATATATTACTCAGTTTAAATTTCCCAAAGTACCAAACACTTCATACACTAAAGTAGTACCACATCACTCCCTCAGTAGTCCATTATGTACACTTTAAAAGTGACCCTTCTGCGATATAAATTCTATGTGAGATACGCCATTTTAACACACGCAGTGAGATGTAGGCGTGATATTTAATCAAATTATACAGAAAAGTCATTTTAGAGAGTGATACACATCGCAGTGCGTAAGTTCACCCTTTTTTAGTAAGTTACAGTTGATGAATGGAATAGGGGACTATGATGTCACGTAGTTCCCAAGATCCCTTGCGGCGATAGTGTCAGTGTGAATGGGAACGAAAAATGAGTATTTTCAGAAGGTTTTAAGTAAATTGAAAGAACTCTTTTTTTATTAAGAGATTTTTGGAAAAAATATTTTAGATAAAAACTTTTTTTGCAGTACTGCTTACTTAACCCAATTCGTAAAAAAAATACCTAAATCATACAAAGTTTTTTTTATTTGAAAATTTAAAAAAAAAAGATCTGATGAAGTTTAACTGCTTTACAAGCACTAACGAAATTTTTCTTTATATTTTTAGGTGTATTTTTCCAATAAATTTAACTAAGTTTGGACTGATTATAATCATGAAATATCAGAATATGAAGTAAGTTTTTGTTTTTTTAAGTTTAATAATGCGTAGAAAAAGATAATTTTTCAGTGCTAAACTTGAAGTAGTTTTTTGTCTAAAAATCTTAAAAAAATATCATTTAGCAATCTAAAACACACATACCATTTTAGTTTTTAGTACAATGAAATGTGTTCATACGATATGTCGAGCACATTCTCTTGATTTAACAGCAATAAATTAGTCAAGTATTCAATAAGAGTTCTTAAACAAAAATTGCTCATCGATTGAAATGTTGATTAACCTTCTGAGGGATACTGAATTTAGTTTTAAGTGAAATCTCTTTTTCACTGCAATGGATTAAAATTTAAATTGTAACTGGAAATTTAATTTCTTTAAATTGATTAAAATTATTATTTCTTTAACAGATGATTATAAGTGATCGTTCCATACTTTAAATTTTAAAATTTAGCAAAATTATAACATTTATAAATTATAAAAAAATATATGTGTCGCTAGAAAACTTGACAGTCTTGTGATAGGGTCTGTATCGATCAGAGCAGAGGGTTAGAAAACATCCACAACAAATTCAACGAGTGTCAACAAGAAGGTCCAAAATATTTGAACAAGTAAACTCATGTTTTTTTCTCATCCTCACGCATTCCAAACTTTGTAACCGGAAGCAGACAATCCGAGTTCTTCATCACCCCTATTCAACTCAAGCCACCCTTCGAAAAAATTTTAAACCCAAGAAAAGAGCAATTCTGTGGACATGTGAAGAAAAGGAACACTCGTTTATTTTTTTACATGTTCCTTTCATGGAAAGGAAAAGGGCTATTGATAGTGTAAATTTTTTTAGATTCTAAGGCTATATTTAAACGTAGCAAAGTCGTCAACATATACTAAACTAACATATAACTAAACTCTACAACTGAGTTACATTTTGTGATTAACAAACAATTAGTATTTTTAGAACATCATATCATTATGGTTCTAATTATTTTTACACACAACTATTTTTAGTATTATTGATTTTTTGGTAACTAACTGTTAATCACAAATAATAAAAATGGCTAAAGATTGTACTAGTGTTTCTAAAGGACAACAGCCAGTATCCGATTCGGACTTCAGTAAAAGAAAGCCAGCAATTTATTTAAAAGACCGCAGAAATCGCCTTGTCACAATTTGTAAAACTATAGACAAAATATAAATAATTTCCATATTTTAGTTATATTTTTGACTATCGGCAAATTAGTAGGGTTGAAGTAGGTGTTGCAAATTAGTAGATGTTGAAATATTATCAATTTGAACAATCTGAAATATTATTTTAGATAACAGTGATGGCAAATGTAACAAAATATTTCTATACCCACTTGCTTGCAGAAACCTCATCGGATTGGCGATGATTCGATGGTTTTGTGAATTTTTCGTCGTTTTAAATGATTTTGAGCAGGTTGGCCTATTTAAGTTGTGTAGCACTGGGTAACGGATGACATTCCTTACTATATGGTAAGATTTTGAATATTTAAGATACGGAATAAAAAATTATTATAGAGATATAAGATTAAGAGTATGGTAAGATTTTTAAGAATTCCTGGCTTTGCGGGCTGGTGGTCGTATTAGGTGGTCGAGCGGCAGTGCGTTTCAAAGTAACAGGGACAGAAAGCTGCTATTTTTTAATACGAACTGCCGGGATCAAAACCCCACAACAGAGCCTACACCAACAGTCCATTCCACCCTTTTCCCAATTCAATTTGGACCCGAAGCAGACGATTCCCAAGGGTTTCTAACTGTCAACCGCATCAAGAAGGGGGGGGGGGACCCCAATGGCCCTTCTACTACCCACGCCCCCCCTTTTAGTAGGATTGAATCTCAAAATCACAGCTCCAGTGCCAGTCACTTTTTTATTGTTGTTGCTGGAGGCCTCATGTTTTCATTCCCAATCTAGACAGCATTGTAGTCCATGGGTTGCAGCTAGACCTGCATTGTTAGTTTTAAAAGTCCTCCTCTCTGCATGCTGGGACTAATGGAGACAAAAAAAAATCCTCCATTTTCACGGATATTTTTATTTTTTTTATTTTTAGGCCCCGTGTTTAAGGTGAGTGGGAGATGTAAAAGCTTCGGCCGAGGATTATTGGCGGATTAATTGTAATATGGCGTGAAAAAAATGTGGGTTCTTTTGTAGTTGTTGCAAGAGGGGGGCAGCTGAGAAAACGGGGGAACTGACGGACAATGCGGAAGCTGGAAGAAAAAAAGTTGAGAACAATTGTGAGGCCGGTTAACTCAATGATTCATTTGCAGAGGCCGCGTGGGCGGTTTTATTTGCTTTTAATTTACCGCTGCATGAAGCCTAAGTGTTCATTTAATGCGTTTCCTTGATGGCCCATTCATGTTTGTAAAAATACGTCGGCCATTGATAGAGACACTTATCATAAAGCTTTGTTTATAATTGGGTTCAGATACAGGTGTGCTAATATCCCTAATTACAATGGGTTCGAAAAAAAATGGACGAAATGTGTTACTGGTTTTAGTTGTTTGGTGATGGGATTTTTAAACATGGCACCATGTACATTTTACTTCAATAAATTTTATAATAATAAAATATACTTTTTGATAAATATTTTTTTTATTTAAGAACAATTTCTGTTGATGTTTATTTTCCCTATTTAAATGATTGAATTAATGTACACTTATCAGTTCAATCAAATCGAGTTGGTAAAACAAAAAGTTTATATTAAGGAAGTTTTCAGCTTGTTGGCTATTAAACAAAAAGTACAATGTTTAAAATTTTACAATTAAGTTATACCTATCATATTAAGAAATTATAAAGTAATGTTTTTTAATCATCATTATAGAAGGTATAAAATGCAATGCAATTGACCCTATGGTTTTATTTGAATTTGAAACTTTAGTCCCCTGCTGATTTTACGACAAAAACAGGTGTCGGACAGTTGGAGGACATATTTTATTGATAAAACATAAACATGTAAATGCAACAATTGTCATTACAATGACACGCATAAAATATTTCGATATCATTATATTTTTATATGTATTACTATGTTTAAAGTTTTATGATACTTTTTACATCATATCCTTTATTGGGACGCTATTTTTATGAGAGTGTTTATAACAAGATGAAGAAAAACCTTATTTAATTAGGGGTACACGTGAACTCAGGTTCGTTAGGAATACAGAAATAAACAATCATAAATTGAATTCGATTTTTTTAATTTAAAATTAGCCTTAAGATGCATTAAACCCTGCCCCCTCCTCTCTTTTCTTTACTCTCTTGTAGAAGACAAAGGTTCTTATTAAGATTTCAGTTATTAAGACCACTGGGGCGAATGGACAAGAATCCAAAAATTGTATTAACCTTCTGAGCGATAGATCCGGCTTTTTCCACATTTTATTCCCCAGTCTTTCTAGCACACGAAACACTAATTTCACAATTTTACAAATAACGAATTTCATTGATACTCTAATTTTGCAATTAGAAATGATTTTGTGATAATGTCCTCAAATACAAACCTAATTTCGTTTTTTTTAAAAACACACACATGGGATTTTAAAATATATGTATTTTAATTTTTGCAGAGAAAAAAAGCTTACATTTTTGCTCTTTTCCATGCCGTTTCAAAGCATGACGCATATTTTTTAGTCACAGCAAAAAGATATTAATATTGATTCCAATAAAATTAATGGCAGACCTCAGGGGCATTATTAAGCCATCATAAATGTGATGTACAGTCACATAAATGACACAGTAAAACAAAGAAACTGTCATTAACCCACCCACAGTCAGATAAAAACACTAAGATAACATAGTAAAACAATAATTTCCCCTTTTATACATACTCAGTTATTTGAACAATCAATATAAACCTCAAACCAGAACAAAGAATTCCTCATTCAAATATTATCTTTATTTTCACAACGAAACAAAAACTGCCATTGTATCCATACTTTCGTTGCATATCACAAAGGTCCCTATAACGATCCTACGTTACGTTTTTTCCCTAAAAAAAAAATCTCCCCATCAGATTACAGAAAATACCCGGGTAAAAGCCGGGGAAGGATTAAACCCCTGATTATATAAACGAATGCTTGAAGAGGGAAAGAATAATAAGGGGCTTAAAAATTTATCAGCGTCAGGATCGCTCGGCTAACGGTGAGAAAATTTAAACGCACTGTGCAAGAAGAAAAAAAAAATATCTGATACTTTTTCTGTAGGGAAAAACTGAAAAAAATCCCCTCTTTTGTATACAGAGATTTGCTTTTATGTTCAATTTATATAAAACCCTCCTTGGAGATCGGAGGGGCGAAAGTTTTCTTAATGTTTTATTTTTTATGATTTTTTTTATGTTAAAGATGTGGAACGGATTGTTGGAAATGGATTGAGAGAGATTAGGGATAAAATTAGATAGTTAAGTACATATTTTGCAAAAATTTCTTTTTAGAAAATGTGCATTTTGATATAAAAAAAAGTTTTTTTTAGTGTTATCCCTAGCTTGCATTTTATTAAGAGTAAAAGACATAGGTATTTTTTTATTATGTTGAACACACACACACACAAATATTTTTAATAAAAACACAATTTATCTAGATGATTAATTAGTGCTTACACATATCTGCGAGTTCGAAAAACGAGCGAGTTTGCAAAATAAATCTTCAGCCCGTTCTTTTCAATAAGTTAATGATGAATTGCAAACTCAAGAAGATTTTTCTGATATTTTTCCAGGAAAATTCCAACTTCTTCCATCACCCTTATTAAGTAACGACAACAACAATTTTACCGACATCCAATTCTCAAATAAAAAAAGTTAGCAAATATCTCTATCCACTTCACCTTCACAGGAAAGACCACCACAACCGTCGCTATCTACCTCCCACATCAAACCCCAAATCCCCTTTCTTTCAGAGCCTTACCCGGTCTTCTTACCTCCTCTATTGTGACACTCGAACTGCTATACTTGAAGAATCTGAAGTTTCCCATAAGAAGGTAAAATTGAGATATAGATGTTTAGCACGTAAAATAAGTGAACATATTTAAAGTCGCCAAATCTATATGATAGGCCCAAACATACTGCACGCCGAATTTTAATATAAAGTGTAATTTTATTCTTAAAGAATCAGTAATTAACACATTGACTGTCACAATGTAAAAAAAATCTAGTATCTGAGGCCATATGAAATGTGTTTACTTTAGAATAACATGATATAATCCTCTTCACTCTCCAAAAAAAATTCCACTATGTGTACCTCTGGATATGTTAGGATTTTGAAATTAATAGTCTGTTCTAAGTTTCGTTGTAATCTAAAACATCTTATGAATTAACCGCTGGAAACACTGTTTTTGCAACATCTCTGAAATCTGCTTGACCCTCTTGGTACGTCAGTTTTTAATAAAATTAATAAATTAGCTACAGCGGTATCGGTATTTTTGAAAACCTTGAAAATTATACTTTATATTAGAAAGGCTATTTAAAAAATGAATGATGTAAAATTAAGTTTTGAAGTGAGTTCTACGAAAGTCCACTATGTGTACCACTGGAGCGAAGAGGTTATTGTAAGCACCTTAGTGTTCTTGGTTACGCCAAATAATAAATAAAGAGTGCAGATTTGGCGTTGGTTTGGGGCGATCAATAGCTTCATTTGGCAAACCACTCTACATATATCTTTTAACATCTAATTCTCACCTCCAAGTTCCCCACGCATTTCAGATGCCAAGAATGAAGATCTCAAACAGGAAGAATCCAGTCATCCTCTGTTGTATGTAGACAGAGGAACACCTACGACCCCCAACCCAAAGAATGCTGAATGTGGACTGTGGAGGTCTGTTGTAAGTATCTTATTTAAAAGGCGTTTTGTTGGATTGTGAGTTTCTGCAGTCTTTTGTGTGAGTGAATAGAAGCAAATCGGTTGGGTCTACCTGAAAATGACATAGCCTGAATAGATAATTTTTAAACGGAGACATTCAAATCTGGATATTGAAATCTGTGTCATGGTTTGAAAATGAGCAAGGGGGATATTAATAAAGCAGTAGGAAATATAGTATTGGTATTCTCCTATTTGACTTATAATTTTATGGTGGTTGACAATTAACTTGTTTCAGATGATGTAATTCTTCAGCTTTCATTCCTTTGATCGGTGATATTGTTGGTGATCTGTTTCTAAGTGACATATATTCACCAATAGAGGTTCAAGAAAGAATTTATTTTCATTTAAAATATCTGTTGCCAATGAAGACCTGAAATATGCCCATAGGCTAAGAAACGAAGCAAATGTGTTCATCTGAATTTGAGACGCCCTAAATAAAGAGTTTTTAAATTTAGATATTTAAGGCTGGATAATTAAATCTGGACTAGTTAAATTATACCTTAACTTACTGGTTCCTGAAGTCGAGGTGTTCAAAAACACAAAAGAGCTTTTCGAAACCACTGTACATAAACTACTATTTTCTGTTTTTCTAATAGTTAACAGCTCGAAAGTTGTAATTATTTATATTCAAAGAAGCATGTTACATGATTGATAGTATCCTCAATTTTTACGCCTAGAATAATGACATACGGCAATTCTAGTTATATTCAGCTTCAATGTCCGATTTCCGAAAAAAATTGCAGATACACAAATTAGACTCTCTTATATCTCTTAAAAGTGCTCCAACTAACACGTTCAATTTATTCTTAAAAATTCATTCACTACACTAAAAAGAGATACTACTAAAAATAAATCTAATTTTAAATTAATTTTTTTCGTCTGTGAACAGCAATAGATAAACTTGTAACTTCAGTGAAAACATCCTATTATAAACCTGCAACAAAAACTCAATTGCCGAATTTTATCCCCTTCTTTTTAATCAAATGCTATTCCACCACCTACTGCTAACCTTTCCTGGAAAAGCATATAAAAGTGTCATTCTCATTCCGCCATGTTCCGAACATCATTAGTTCTTCGATAGGTTAAGGTACAAGGACACCCGGCTCGTAACTTTTCAGCAAGAGTTCCTTTCAGAGCAGGAAAGCTCTTTTCTTGGTGGGACAGCCCACTCCTTTGTTTCGCAAATCAAATTTTATGCCTCGTTTTATTGACACATGGCTCTTCCAATCAGCAATCGCCCTAGGAGGGAAAACAAACAAATCAAAAGAAAAGTGCTTGCCCTTTCCGCAAACGTTCGCAGCTGCAGCGTCGGTAATCAACGTCATCGTAATAAGACCTAGGGGGAGAAATTAGCCATGCGTACAATGGATGTCGACGTAATGATGAAGATTACGATGAAATGTCCCACCGATTATCATCGGATGTCATCTTCGGTGGCGATAGCAGCGAAAGGTGGGGATTTTATCAGTGGTTTTTGTTGCTTATTTTCCTAGGAAAGGTTTTTGACGATAAGTATTGGCTGCCTGATGGTGAGGTTTGTGAAGAAGTGAATCAAAGCGCACAGAATTGCTTTTGCTATTAAATAAAAAGCTTTGATTGGTTTCTGAATTGTAACAAATACTAATAGCTTTAAAAAAAATGCAGTAATATATTGAAAAGAATTGCAAATGATCAAACTTGATACAATGTAATTTCAAGTAAAAATTTTGCAACTTCGGGGACGTACATAAATTACGTCAAGCAAAATTTTGACTTTTTTGACCCCTCCCTCCCCCTATGTCACGCTGCGTCACGTTTCGAACTCCTCCCTCTAAAATGACGTCACGTTGTTGCACCCCCCCCCCCCCTTAAAGGAAAAGTTAATTTTAATATTTTCCTTTGTTTCTGAAATTTGAAAAAATGCATATTTTTATATTAAAAAAAATTAATTTGGAAAGAAAAAAATGTAACATTTATCTTGGTTAAATAATTTATTCATAGGAATATACCAACATTGTATTTACATTCCCGTTGTCCAAAGTCTAACTAGCCATTCGCTAATGTCTTCTAAAAAAGGGGGTCTGAGAGTAATCGGAACTGTCTAGTCTAGTTCTGGGTCTTTTGGTGTTCGTCCAGGTAGCTGCCAGTCCTCTAATATTGGTCAAGATAGTGTCGCAATTTTGCGTGTTACGAAGTACCGTTACGAAAAGGTCTGCAAAATATAGGAGACTAATAATACCGACGTTGTTGCATATAATAATCTCCCCATTCTCTTTCTGAAATAAAGTGTTTCTTATAAAAAAAGATTTCAATTTTTTTTTCAAAAATTTTATTTTATGAAAAACTTATGTTACTTATGTATATGGTACTTATGTTTGTAAGAAATGATTTCTTTGTCACAAATTTAGTTCATGAATTAATAGTCTTAAATGAACTAGATACTTTTGATATACGACACTAAAAAATAGAATTCGCTTTGACTGTCAGGGATATGCAGAGTTTTTTTGTATTGTGAAATTCGATTTTAACTAAACGACAACATGAGTTACAAGCAAATGCATATGAACCTCAGTGTACAAAAAAATCCCTATAATTTAACATCACAATGTGATAGTAAAAGTGCGGCCATGCTGTGAATTTACATATTATTTACATAATATGTAAAATTTATTGTGTGGTACCGGCGAAAAAGTTTGCTTCACTGTCAGTGATTGGATTCACCCCTCTTCTCTGTTTAAAAGCTAGTATTTGAGTAAGTTGTTCATGTGACTCTGAACGTCTTGTAAACATCAATTAGCTGAAAATGAAATCAAATCATCAATTAGCATGTAAAAAGAATAACCACAAAATGTGCTGTAATTTTACAGAAATTTTTACAGTGCTATATTCTTTGATACAAGGCATATTCATAAATACTTGACGCATGAGTTGCAATCCACTTAAACAAAAGAGACTTATGAGTCAGGCATGATCTATCATTGCATAACACTAGTTTTACCTTAATTGCACCAACCACCTAAAGCAAACATTAGAACCTACTAGAAAAGAGGCATATCCTAAATTGTCTCACGTTAAACCATTGGACATAAGCCTTTTGTGCAAAAACATGTAAATGAGTATGAAACACAAACTGAACAAGTTGCGATTGCAACAAAACGCTCGCTTTGCCATGTCCAAAAGCAGTAACACCAAGAACGTTGACAGCACCGGATGCAAGACAGGGAAATTTATTCCATGTAAACACGAAAGGCCAGACACGAATTATAACTTTTTGGCACGTTGCGCGTCACCGGTGGTAATTGTAGTTTCACAATTGTACTTCACTTGTTGGACAAGCACGCAATTGAAGGGCAGAAGGGAAAAACCTCATTTAATAATATTGAAATGAAATTTTCTTTTAATTAGATTAGATAAATCAACGTATGCTTGATACTTATAAATAATGAGGTAGTTTTCAATTTGTTTTATAATTAGTTTAACATCTCCTTTCTTTCATTTAAGTTTAAGTCTTTAAATGGTATATATCTCTTTCTAAAAATAAGGAATAAAAACATTTCTTAATCAAGGATATTAGAAAAATTACCATGCTAAGCATAAAGCACTTAGACACATTTGAAATAAAGTATTATTAGCCAAACTGCTAGTCGATTCATAAAATAAAAATCTAAGAAAAAGTACATACAAAACCTCTCTACAATAATTAAATTTCTGAAGAGTCCATATTCTTTGCAAAATTTTCATAAATGTACAAAAAAGTGACAAAATATTTCCAAATGCTCTTCTAATAAAAAAAAAGTATTAGCACAAAGTTTTTATTTTTAATAAAAATTATTTTTCGACAATTTGTTATTCATGTGCTTTGCTGAGAAGACTACATATAAAGTAATTCAAATATACGTGCTGTCAAATAAAAGAAATCGGCATAAAATAGCAAAGCATTTGTAATTGTCCTATAAAAACTTAATAACGCACACGGAACATGTAAAGATACCGAATTTCTTTACTTCTCCAAAATTTAAATGGAATTATGAAAGCAATACGAAGAATTTACCCACCAAAATCTCAATTTATGATCTACTTAGTTACTGTTAACGATGTTCCACCTAAAAAAAAAATCTTATCTCGCAGCTCATGTTCTTAATTTGAGAAATAAACAATAACTCGATTAAACGCAACCATTTTCCGCCAATCTCTGTAACTCTAGGGAAACTCTTCCCAGGGAACAATCCGATATAAGGCGGCCATCTTGCTAATATCCCGCCAAAAACATCGAACTTTTTTTTCCTTCTTAGGTCCCAAACGACTCTTCCATCGCCAAAAAAAGTGGAAGATAGGGAAGCAAATGAGATTTTGTTTATTGATCTGAGGTCCGTTTGGCTATTTTTTTCTTTACTTCTACCTCTCTTTAGCGGTTTCTGCACCGTAATTAGTATGGTGGGAGTCTGGTCTCATTGGCGGAGTTGTGTTGTCGCCAAATTGAAAGGAAAAGCGCCTATTTAATTGTTATTATGTTAGTTAAAAAAACAATGCAACAAAATGTACTAATATTTGATGATTAAAAGACAATGAGCTTATTTTGTGGGGGTTATCTTAAAGGTAAATTAATTTAAAATGAACTTGAATACATAGTATAAACTGCAGTTGCAGTCGTACCCTAAGTCATTAACTTGAGGAATAGTATATAAGTTTGTTTCTTTTGTCATAGCCCATTCACGAGCCCGTAAGAATAAATAACAGCAACAAGTAAAAAACTAAGAATGTATGAGCTCTTAAGGATTTCAATAGTTTCTTTGCAATACCTGACAGATCGATTTGAGCAAAGATTTGATACATAACACGAAACAACTTCTCAAACTCAAAAATACTTAGGAAAAGTTGTAAAATATTTAAAAAGAAATAAGACACTGTCAAATAAAATATACGTTGTGGTGAATGTCTAAAATGTTAATAAAATTGTTTGGAAAATATTTCGGACATTCACCGGTAAATGTTAATAGCCCTAGATGAATGTAGACATTCACAACATTCACCGGTCTTTGAACATGGCCTATTATTGTTTTCAAAAAATCTATTTAAAATGCATTATAAGACGAATGTACATTACCGTTCTTTCCTTTTCTTATGGAACTACAATTAAATTAATCATTAAGAGAAGGATAATTTTGTATAAAAAACTTTAGTTAAGTGGAAAGTAAACACTTAGACAGGACATCTTCAAATGAGAGATATTTCGCCAAATTTGGCAACATGGGACGAGGAAAACAAAAAAAAACACAGATATCGCAAAAACAAATGCGAAAAAAAGAGAAGGGGGTAAGAGAGGGACCTCACAAAAAGATAAAAACCCACCCCAAATGACAAGGAATCGGAGATAGGCAAAGGTTAGTTATTATTTCGATCGTTCAAATCCAATAAATTGCTAGTCTTTAGCTGCTGCGATTACGTGTCTGTTCATTTCGCTAATATCACCTCTGAGAGAGAACCCAACATTCTGAATCCAAAGACAAGATTAAAAAAATAAAACATAAAAAGATAAGAGAAAAAAAATTAAGTCTCCCCCTCCCAATAGGCAGATTTATTAAAGATTTAATCGCTATCTTGAAACGTCTTTTAAGCGAGGTAAATTGGTACTATCCTGATATCCTGGGGCTGCATTTAAAATAACGAATGTGTGATATTTGCTTGGATGCGTTGGAAGTTTTAATAGGAGTTTTACATGAGCACGTCTGTTGGGAAATCGGGGAATAGTTTCTTATTTCTTTTTCATCGTTGGTGTTTATAAAAGTGTTTTGGAATGTCCCCATCTGGGTTTTCTTTAACGTTTATATTCTAATTAACATAGAACCATATGTACCAATTCATTTATTTAGTTTAGTTATGGTAATAGTTAAAATAAAATTTTATAATGATTTTTAATATTAATATTTAATCGGATAAACACAGCTTGTTTATACAGATATGTTTACATGAATATTAATAAGCACATTGGTTTAAAGAATTAGGACATTTTTTTTTATTTCAATTCCAATGTAAACAAATTTTAGATATTTGGATTTGAAAAATATTACATTTTTTACAATAATTACTAAAACCCTATTTATTTGTTTTAAAATATAGCCAACATTTAAAAAAAGTATATTTTTTAAATACAAAAGGAAAAGTAAATGAAAATATGGAATATTAAACAACAAAGACAAAAGCTTTTCAAAGCATTCTAAATCAAGTAGGTTTGTAACAGAATCTGTCACTTAACCCGCTTCCACACAACAGTTGTGTTTAACATGTAAAAAGGCGCCAAACACAGCATTAATTCTATATTAAACATTTACAGGCTAAATTTGGCTAGTTTCATTTATTTTATTTTGAAAATTCCATAATTATTATTTATCGTTTGCAAAAATTAATTTATATTTCAAAAAATAAATATGTAATATTCCTCGCTTTTAAATAGAATGAAAATATTTCATATCAACATACAAAGAATCTTGTAGTGAAATATAATATTGACGTCCTTTCAAACTGATCGATGTCGCAAAAATAAATTTATTTTAATTTATTGTGTAAAAGAATTAAAGTTTCTAGAGTGATTGTTGCGAATGGCAATGGTGATTTAATTCTAATAAAAATGGATTCTTATGCTTTTTAAATAAGCATCAAATTTTGCAGTTTTTTAAATAATTAAAGTACTTTGAATTCGAATTTTTTCTGAGATTTTCAATGTCTTCTAATTTCGATCCGCTGAATTTTTTGACGTATCAGACTTGTCTGTAGCATTTGTAGTTTGGACTATGAAAGTGGGTGACAGACGGACGGATAAACAGACAGACGGACTGAATCATAATAATACCTTCCACTTTTTACGTTATAAACGTAGTGTGGAAGCTAAAAAATCACCAGATGTCATTTACATTCTACTTGTTATTCAAAAATAAGTAGATTCATTGACATAAAAATTCAAAATTCATAAAAATGAACCGCATTTGTTTTTAATCGCAAATAACTAACATCGGTATTCATTTTTATGAACTTCGACACATGATGGTATCTATCCCAATTGACCATTGACATTATACTTAAATTACAGGGAAACAAATACCAGGTATATTACGATGAAAATGTCATTTTCGTTTAATGAAAATTGCATTGTATATGTTACGAATTCATCGAAAAAATTACAATTGCTAAAATGGATAGTACATTATTACTGCTTGCATAAAACGATGAAATATATTGGGTTTCATATAATTAGACAGCTATTTTTCCCTTAAGGCTTCATTGTGCACATGTCAGTCAAAAATGATAAACAGAAATTCGTTTTCATTGAAAGGTCTCTAACATATTTTTTCTACATTTTTTTCATATGGTTTAGTTATTGAAATGATGACCTTAGATACATGCTATTAAAATGTCATATGAGAAGTTAAACAAATTACCATTAATTTTTAGCTGTTTTTCTTGGAATTCTGCTAAATGGGTTTACTCTTTGATATATACCATCAATTAAAAATAACCGAAATTTCCCCAATTATCTGGTACGTTTGTATTACTCTATAGAAATATGGAATCCTTCATGTTGTTGTGATGATAAGTTATATTTTTTTTTCTTAAATTTTGACAAGTAATGTTGGCATCCAACTTATTTCATAATTAAGTGCTTTAAGAATGCATGAAATTAAACATGCATTCCTAATTATAATCATTCTTAATAATATTCATTCTTAATAATATTCATTCTTAATAATATTCATTCTTAAAAATATTTATTCTTAATAATATTCATTCTTAATTTTAATTGAAATCAAATTACATGACACTTTTAGAAATATTGATTTTCAACAAAAGTGTCTCCGAACTATATCAGCCCAATATAAATTCAGTAGCAATGACAAATACCAAATCAATTCCGGACCGGATTGCTGGAGACAATTTTCGAACATCCCAAAAAGTAGAATACCCGTTCAATATCATTCTCTGCACCTTTCGAAATTGCGCCAATATTGATCTTTCCATTACATAATAAAAGAACTGCTTTAACGATCTTTTCTCCGGTAAATCAAGATGACAAATCGAGCAGAATTAAATCCGAATGACATCGGAATATTCCACCACCTTTTTAGCTTTCGCCGAGTGGCAACGAATTGAGACTTCGACTGCTGCGCCCCCTGCCGGGATCTGTTGCATCTGCTGTCGCAGTTTAATTGGAAACTAATGAAGTGCATTCATCTTTTGTCGTCAACTTTAGCATCTTCCTCTGTAAGCTTTGTTGCCGGAGCATTGAGCTCAGCAGTTTCAACAGGCCAATAACGAATTCGGATTCATTGGGTTTTCCGATTGAAATATGAATGTAAATTTTGAAGGAAATTAATTGTTTGAAGATGCGGGTATTTGTTATATAACAAATTTTAATTTCATATTACTTTGGGAAGCTAAGAACGTAGTTGTTACATCATCATTATATAATTCTAAACTGTTAAATTTGACTTCCATTTGGTCTCACTTTCTATACTTGCACTACTGACTCATGTAAATAACATAGAAGCCTAACCAAAAGTTGAATAAAATTCCAGACTGGAATTATAGTTTATTTGCAGGGAATATTCCAAAATAACTCTAAGCATCAAACCAAAATACAATCACAAAGAAAATGAAATCTAAGTTGTTTAAAGAGTTCAAGCGGGGCCAAAATGACAATGGAAGGTTTACTTCCGTGTGTTATATTTACTTTGCTTCATTGTTACGAAAAGATCATAGAGAGAAAAAATAAGGTAAGAATATAGTATTTTCAAAGTTTAGAATATATAATTCAGGAGATTTTGGTTGTTTTACTCTGGCAATTTTTGGGTAATTACAGGTAGAGTGAGCACAACAAGATTTCTTATTAAAACAAGCCAAAATTTGGTGCTCAGAACATAAGAGCTCATAGAGGCTTCGAATAAGATGGTGATGCTTCATTCAAGAAAAAGTGAATCCTCCTGTAAATCACCAAATCGGTGCAATATTCTCCGAAAAACTCTCAAAAGGATTCTATACAAACCGTCTCCTTTTATTAGTTTTGAATAGGTAATTCAAATTTAAAATATAATAGTCTGTGCAGTGGTAGATAGTAGTGAAAGATATAAATTCATACAATATTCTAGTATTTCCCTTCAAATATTAGATTTGTACTTATTTTCATTAATATCATTCCAAAGAATGTAGTACCAAAGAATTTCGTTTGGTTTGTTTGGGTGTATCGTGAAAGCGACCATGGCTTCACTTGCAAACTGGTTTTTGCATTGGATTTGACCCTACCCCCCCTTTGACCCTACCTTCAGTTTCTAATTTTCATGATAAGAGATACAGCATTGGAGAATAACACAATAGTTTGGTTAACTTTTATAGTAAAGATGTTGATAACAGTTTTTGAAAATACAATAATTGTTATACATTCAAATACAATAATTGAAATATATATATTTTTTTTTAATTTAATTGACTGCAGGGAAATTATCCATATAGCATCTACAGTCTCTTAGGTATAAGTTAAAAACAAAAGAGATATTTGCTTTCATATTTAAAAGTAATCATTCTTAAAAGAAAAATAATCTAATAAATTATTTAAATCTAATGCATTAAAATTTCAATTTTCATGTACTTACCAAGTAAAACGTAGAGCCCCTGGCAATCTTTTCTATTTACATATTCAAAGTTAATCCTTCTTCGCAAGAAAATAGTTTATTATGCAATTCTTCTACCTGGAATAAAAACAAGAGTAATTACCTAGTTTTAGTACTACACGAATGACAGCATTTTTAACCTTTAAATTAAATATTTAAATTTAATTATAAAGAGCAGCATTGAATGGTAAAAGTTTAATTCTAGGTAATTCATCAAGATAGAACAGTCTCCCCTGTGACAAGTAACATCTAATTTCGTGGTATTTGCATAACTGTTTAAATAAAAATGATTTCTTTTGATAAATTAGAAACTTCGCCACTAAGACGTCAAAAATACGTTTTTTAGACACGATAAAATGCAACCGAATGAAGACTTTTATTGTAGAAAGATTTTGATCACTATAGGTAAAAAAATGACGCCAATGTAAAGATTTTGATAGCTTGTATTTTACTCAGAATAAGAAGGAAACTATAAATGACGTCTTTTAGCGTAAATGAAATATTCTTTTATTAAGACGCCAAAATAAACCATATACTAAAGTACCATTACACTAACAATTTGCAATGTATCACTATGTAGGAATTTATATTATTTTAAGAAAAATATTCTTGTAGCCTAAGTGTTATGCATTCCGTAACCAAACTTCACAATTTATAACGGTAGGGATAGAATCACATTTCAAGTTTCAGGAAACGTAATTCCAAAACGGGAAAATGTGACAGTCAGTTCCTTTTCCACAAGGTGGCTTCCGGATTTTTATCAAAACTATAAATCTCAAGTTCGGAAAGCCCTCCTCCCCCTCCTTTAAAGTTTCACTTTCGGTATGCTCTTCAAATATCTGTATCTTAGAACTAAAATGGCATAAGTCCCATACCATCGTTTTAAAATAGTGTTACATTCAAAAAGATGTTCAGTATTTGAATAAAAAACATTCTCAATAAAAATAATAGTCATTTTTTATGTTCTATTACGAAACAAATATTTCTTATGCGACTCTATTATACAACTTAAATATCGTATGTGTGCCCAAATAACTACATTTATAAGGGTTTTACTAAGCATAATTAAAAGTTTTAAAAGATGAAAATTTGAATAATTAAAAATTCTTACTTTTTTCGTGAAGCATTCTCCCCCTTTTTTTTAAAAACACATATAAACTTTGCTGGTACATACTTATTTTCCAAATCGAAAATTACTAGTATTTTTAATATTATATTAAAAAAAAATATGTATGCATTTGTGACTAGACGCACAATCATTTTTAAAACGAATCTGTAAATAAAAAAAAACCCACCAAATTTTGACTTATTCTTATTTAGTTCTGAAGTACGGTTATATTGCGGGCTTAAGAATATAGATGCAACTTTCACTTTTTATTTTGGCCAAAATACTTCAAACTTATGGGCTTACTTTGACCATAGAGAAAGATTTTGTATTGTAAAGGTGAAATATATATTTTCTTTTAAAATGTGTACCCCTCAATTGAGATTTGTATTTAATTTATATTTTGATAGCAGAAAAGTGTGGAGCCAATATCCCCAGTCAAGGAAAACAGGATTCGAAAAAAAAGATAGCATTGTGAAGTTATTTTAAATGGATGACAAAGAATTCACGTACGGAAGTTGTTAAAAAATTATATGGTAACTCTAAATAACTTATTTGCTTCAACAACTTCATAACTCAAAACACCAGATTTATGAGTTAAAAGTACAGTAGGTTAATAAAAATTATTCAAACTTCCAAAGATAAGAGTGTTAGTTCCAAAACTTTAAAGATTATTATCAGAGAAACATATCTTTAAGGATTCCTGCTTTATCAAAAATTAATGCTATGTTAACACAGCATTTTGTACTTTTAATGATCCATATTAAACAAGAGTTTTTAAGTTAGATCATAAAGTATTGTAAAAACATGCACCTAGATTAATTTTTTGAAACAAAAAAAAACAGATAACATACCGAAAGAAACGCGCGGAGAAATGTCACGACCATAAGAGATTCCATCACATATTCCCGAATATTTCGTTCATATTTTTGAAAATTCTTTTCCTCAATTTGCATAATACTCGTTGCTTCGGGGGACAAAAGAAAAATTTCGTTCTTACGTATGCGTGCAGGGGATTGGCTAATTTTTTCGAAAAGAATATTTTGATATTCAAGTGTGTTGACGTGAAGTGTTCGTCTTCTATTTTGGCGACATCCAAAATGTCGCCCAAGTTGCGAAATGACGTGGGAGTCTCACATTGTTCTCCCAGTGAAACATCAGCGAGATTTCTATAGATGAGCTGCTGTACGACTAAACAATTTAGTATGTGAAATTTGGTTTTCCTGTTATTTTGGGCTTACGAGGCGTTCTCTCATACTACACTGCTCAAAACAATTAGGGGAGCACTTTGCGTACCTTTGTTCATTCTTTCAGTTCAAACTTTTTATTTTTTATTTTAAAAATTTAAAATTTGTGAAATAGATTCATTATGCATTCAGAATGAAATGGCAAAAAACAGGGGAAAAAATCTTAATTTTTTAACTAAAATTTAAGGGGGAAAAATTAGAATCATAATTTTTGAATAAATTATAACAATAATTATTTCAATTCTTTATTTGTTAAAAAAAGTTAAAATCATTTTTTAAACATCTAAGAATGCAAGCGTGAAGAATTTACGGTCAATTTCTGTCGTAAATATTTTTGGGAGTGAATTTTATTTTACCATGTTTTTCATATTTTCATTAAATTAAAACAAACATTTTATAATTTTCCTAAAGACATGACTCTTCCATCTATCGATAAATAAGTGCAAGCTTAACTAAGTGAGAAAAAAAATCGCAATCTGATGATTCCAAATGGAATCATTGGGGGTGAAATTGTTTAAACTATGCGTTTATTGTTTTGAGCAGTGTATTTGTGTGTTTTGAGTTAATACATGGTATGGCGTTTTGAAGTTCTGCGGTCTTTAATTTAAGTCAATCAAACAAACTCAAAGCTAACAGTCTAAAAATATCGTTGGGTTTCAGTTGATTGAAAAATAAATTAAGCAATGAATGTTTGAAATTTCACTTTACAAAAAAAGTATTAAAGTAGTAGTTAGTATCAAAATTCATACTGCTTTGATCTTGGCACAATTTTTGCAAGGCTAGAGTAAATATGTGTAGTTCTTTTAAAAACTAAGTTACGCAATAAGTTGCTTAAAACTTGAACGTTTACTGAACGTTTACGAACTGAACTATTTTCAACATTTCAACCAAATTATACTAAAATTACATATTCACTGTTAAAAATTTTGTGCTAGGTTTCACCATGATATTGGTTCCTAGTAGCTGCAACGGCTGAGTGGTGAAAATGTTTCACCTTTTTTTCGGTGTTTGGTTGAACCATTTTTCTGGATTTGGAAACAAAAACCTGAGAAATGGTTCAAGCGAATACCAAAAATATGGTGGAACGTTTCACCATTCAGCCGTTGCAGCTAGTAGGAACCAATATTATGGTGAAACCAAGCACAAAATTTTTAACAGTGTACATAGTATTTATAAAAAACACTAATCTACTGTGGCGACATGAACGAGAGCAGTTCAAGTGCAATCGATTACAACCACCACCAATAATCATAATATTTGTCTAACTGTTAAATTCTGTATTTGTAACTATAACATATATATTTAAACTCTGATGCATTTATAACAGTTGCTGTTATTTACCTTGTCTGACCAAGCACACAAACCTGAATATATATGTCTACCAACCAACCAACCAACCTTGTACACCTTACAGCATGTTTATGTTTTTATGAGTTAGTTATGTTTCGTTTGTTATGTTTAATTATTAAAAGTTAAGTTTAGCCAAATAGTAGTTATGTCTCTTCTTCAATACATATTACTGTGCTCGTGACCATGAGTGCAGTATACTACCTTAAAAAATAAAAAAATTTATAACCCACCAAGCGAAGTACCCTATGCAACATATAAAAGTGGCTGAGCAAAAAAATGACCCCTCTTCCATATAAAAGAGAAAAAAGTGTCGGCAAAAAAATCGGAATTGTCCGAACCATAAACTTTGTGACAAGGGTTCCATTGCAACAATCTATCAAAACCTCCACAGAGTGGAAAAAGATCTTGATTAATTTACCTTCCTATTAAACCCTGCCTCTAGATTTCATTGAAGAAAGTTGGAGAGGGAAAAAGTTGCTAGTTGGCTGTTATGGTTTGATATTCGTGTATCTGGTTTTGAAGAAAACGTGTTTAATACGAAGAAAACATGTCAGCTTCTCCAGTGAACCAACGAAAAAAATATTTTTTTAATTTTTGTCAAACCTAAGCCAAAAGTTATTCAATAAAATGTATTTAATTAAATAATTTAAATTTTGTATTCAATGTATTTATATTATCTAATGAAATTAAATTTCGATTTCAATGAACTTAAAGTACTTAATATAATTATAAATGAGTTATTCAATGCATTCAAATTATTTAACGTATAGAAATGCAAATGTTAGTACAAAATTTAAAATCGTCAAAAATTTTAAATTTTCCCCCATAAAGTTGCGACAGTTTACGCTTGTACGTATTTCAATTTACTTAAGTTTAACCGCATTTCGATAAATGTACTTTATTTTAATGATGATGAAGGGCAGTTGTGAATGAGCGAAGCTGACAAAAATGGCAAAAATCTCAAATACATTTTATGAAAGAAGAAGAGTGACGTATAGGTAAAAGTAAAAAACATATATAAGAAAAATGCTCTCTCTTTTTTCTCTTTTTTTCCTTAAACCATATAAGACATAACGATGCTAATCCGGGTCAGTTAGTAAGCAATAAAGTATATTTATTTCAGACGAGTGCAACAAATTTCAAGTGCAACAGTGTACACACAAATTTCAAAAATGTGAGTTACACTTTTGTGAAAATCATTGGCTTTAGTTTCTGTAGGAATACCGGAATGGCTGTGCTGCAGTTTTCCAGCAAACCATCCGGAGATTTCACATCAGACGTGAACTGCAGTGTAGGCAACCTACCGTTTTCTTCTTATTCTTCCATCATAGATCTGGAAGCATGGGCAGGGTTGCCAACGCAAAGATTTCAGGTTAATAAGGTAAGTAGTTAGAAAACGACACTTCTGCATCAGTGGCGGGATGGGATGGATGGGATGGAATGCCAATGACGTCACGGAAATGCCTATGACGTCGCGGAAATGCCTTAGATATGAAAGTAGAGTGGAGTTGAGTTGTTTTTAGCTGATAGTTGAGTTGTTTTTAGCTGATAGTTGAGTTGTTTTTAGGTGATAGTTTAGTTGTTTGAGTGCTGAAATGGGATCGATTTATACGACATCGGTTTTGTTATAGGGTAGGTTTATATGACGTAGATTATAGAATACTTTTATGTGACGTAGGAGGAATGGAGTTGAGTTGTTTTTAGCTGTTGTTGAGTTGTTTGAGTGCTGAAATATGTGCTTTATTGTTATATTTTCATAGTAATTAAGGTAATTCATATCGAAATAATGAATAGATATAAAAGTAGAGTGGAGTTGAGTTGTTTTAGCTGATAGTTGAGTTGTTTGAGTGCTGAAATGTGTACTTTATTGTTATATTTTCATAGCAATTAAGGTAATTCATATCGAAATAATGTCTAAATGGAGACATATAGTCTGAATACTTTAGATGTCATTGGAAATATTTATGACGTACACTCGTGGCGCCATCTACTGGTGAGGAAATAAATGATTTTAATGTAAAATAAGGTTTTACCGCGAAAAATAAATAAATTTTAGCGCGAAAAATATTAAAAAGCGAGTTTTTGGCGATTCGAAATGACGTCAGTTTTGTTATAAGGTAGTTTTATATGACGTCATGAGCAGGTTTATATGATGTCAATTTCGTTATAAGATAGGTTTATATGACGTAGGAGTTGTTTTAATTTCATTATTGTAATAGAATAGGGTTATATAATAGTTTTATGTGACACAATTTTAAGGATTAGTGTTATTTTTAGTAATTATAAGTCTTAAAAATATTATATACTTTCAGACTTTATGAAATAAGGAAATGCAGCATATATATGTTAATGTTTTAAAAAATTATGTAGGTTTCATTATTTTTACTGTTTTATTTTTCTGTGAGAATTAAAAAAAAGTTATTTATGCAGATTTTGATATAATCCTACTTTATTTATATACATTAAACTATTTTAATTATCCCCAGTGTATAGAATTAAAAAAATCAAATATATGTGACTTTTATATATGTTAATGTTTTTTAAATTATGTAAGTTTCATTGTTTTATATAATCCTACTTCTAAAAAATTTCTTATTGCAATAAAATTAGAATAATACTTCTACTCGAAGCTGATTAAAAATATATATATAATTTATATTCATTATGATATTTTTCTTAATATAACAATAATAATACAAATATAAGGGAAAAAAAATATTCAAAAATTTTCCCATTTCAACGTGATTACAGGAATTTTCTTTATTACATGTTTCTTCCTTGATGCCACATCGTCATTCATAGCATTCTTTTCAATTAGTTTTCTATTAGTTATCCATGATTTTGGTATATTTAAATCAAGTTAAAAGTTAAGTTTAGCCAAATAGTAGTTATGTCTCTTCTTCAATACATATTACTGTGCTCGTGACCATGAGTGCAGTATACTACCTTAAAAAATTATTCAACTATGAGTGCAGTATACTACCTTAAAAATTATTTACTTATATAGCTTTATTATATATATTTTTATCTGATACAACAGTTTTTGAATTAGAGGTATATTTAATCAAGTCGATAATATTAGAGTTTTGAATGTGTTGTCCATGTAAGGAGATTTCACCATGATTATTGTAAAAGAGTACATTTGGTTGTTTTTTGATAAGAGTAAGAATATTTTCGGCTACACTTCGTCTAGATTTAGGTATATCAGCTAGAATGACATCATCGTAGTTGTTATCTGCTTTTTCCACTTTCATTTCTTGAACATCTTTCTTCTCACTGTTGGAAATGGGTTGTTCATGTCTGTTTTTTATTTCCAGTATAGGTTGATTATATTCCTGCAGATTTAAACTTGTTTGAAGAACTTCATGGTAGCGAGTTAATTTTTCGTGATCAGGTAAGTTACTGTTTAATATTTTTATCATTGATTTCTCCAGTTCACTTAACCTTTTGCTAGAAACAGCATTCTTAATCAGCAATTCTTCAGGTATAGTGATAAACTTGTTAAGTTGAGCCATGAATGATGGAAGTAATAGCGTTTAGCACACTTGAAAAAAGAATGTTTAGAAAATCTTCCCTTCTGACTTAGCCTAAAGATTAGATTTAAAGTATGAATTTTATTTAAAAGAATGAAGAACCTCTTGTATAAAGTGAAGTTCGTTGAATACTGATCGAAATATATTTCTTCAAATGTGTATATACAATATGGTAAAAAAAAAAGATATGAGGGTTAAAATGAGAAGTTTCTTGAGGGAGTTATCTCTATCTGTTTGTTTGGGGAAATCTTTATCACAGGTTACCTCTATCATTATCTAAAATATTTTGGTTGGTTTTAGTTAGAGAGGGGTTATCTTATTTACTATAGTCTTACCATATTGATTGGAATAGAGAACAGTGCATGTTTAAGTGTGTGATGTGTCTGATTATTTAAGAGTTATATGTGCAATTGAAAACATTATAGGAAACATATCAAGCATAAATAATCTATTTTTATTTATACATAATAAAATACATCACAACTGCTGAAATTCAGCAAACACAAAAGTTTTTTCAACCTAATAACCTATAAATATCTTTATAAGAAATATAGCAAAATAGAATCTAATATTCTATATAAGCAGAATATTTTTTCCATCTTAGAATGTAAAACAATATAATATGCCTCGCATATTTGAAGTACAAGTTCTTGAAAATTAGCGCTTGCTCAGAGTTTTTACATTGAGTGACAACAAAATCCTTTTCAACTAAAGACTTTGAGATGACTATATTGCACCTATTCTAAAAAAAATAAAAAAAAATAATGCTATATACTAAAATTTTAAGAGTGTATATGTTAGTTTTAAAAAAATCTATTGAAAATATATTATAAAAAATAAAAGCTTTACTTACAAAAATATAAAAAATTTCATTTTAAAAATTACGTCAACAGAGTATATGACACTTTAGATTTGAATGGCGATTGTTTTGAAACCAAGAAATTATTTGACAAACATTAAAAAAAAAACCTATCTCATTAGAAACGACAAATGTAACAAGCATGCACACGATTTCTGTGCACACTCTCCTTTCACGAAAATATTGAAAATAAGAGTGAGGTGGGTAACTCTCCTCATGGACGTGACCTCTTATTTTACAATTTAACAATTCCTTTTCTAAAAGAAAACGGAGGAACATGTTGGTTCACATTTTGTTCCATGCAACGTTAAGTCCAGTTATTAAGGCAACAATCTTAAGGCATTTTATTACTATAAAAGAATTGTGTAATTAACGAGTCACCAAATCAAAGAAATTATTACCACATACGTTAAATACGTCGATGTCCAACTTGAACTCCTTATAAACTTCTATATTGAAAAAGCGGCAGCCGTCATAATAATTGAAAGTTTAAAGATTTTACTTTTTCTTGTTAACTAATATTAAATGTTCTCAAATAGTAATTATTTTTTTAATGCCTTCTTCTTCTTCATAAGCTCAACAGCCTTTTGCAGGCCAAGGCTGACTCGCTGATCCTCCTCCAGTTGGCCCTATTAGCCGCAATGGATCTCCATCGGTTGACTCCAATTAGATTGAGGTTCCTTTTAACATCGTCTAACAATCGTGTGGGTGGTCGTCCTCTACGTCTAGTACTTTCAATTTTGGAAAAAGTCACTTTTTCTGGTGGGGAAATCATCGGTACATCTGTACAGATGGCCCAGCCACCTATTTTGGGATGTTTTTATAGTTCTCACAATGTCGGTCCCACCAAATTTGCCAAATTTTCTGTAAATTTCATGGTTGTAAAGAATTCTCCACTCATTGTTCTCCTGAATAGGTCCGAACATTTTCCTTAATAATTTCCTTTCAAATATTAGCAACTTTTCTTCCACTGCTTTATTGAGGGTCCAACATTCACTTCCATATAGGACAATTGGTCTGATTAGTTTTATAAATGCTCAGCTTGGTGTTTTTTATTGCCCATGTTTCTATTTTCCAGCCAGCAAGTTTCACAAAGATTTTGGGGCACTAGGTTTTGGCACACGGATCTATTCAGAAACCCCCAATCCATTAGAAACGTTTATTCCTATGCTGTCATGCTGTCAGCGCCACTGTCGGAAGACCTCAGTAATGACAAGCCCGTAAGAAGCAGCGTGCAGCGTTGAAAAGGAGACAGTAGAAATAAATATACAAGGTTGACACACGCGAGCACGAACAACAACGACCGTGTTTGTTGCTAGTTGAGGAAGGAACAGAGAGGGGCTTGTGAAAAAAAGTTGGCAAGGAAGCAGCTTTCGGTTTGGCAGCTAATAGGAGGTCCCGTTAGCTGAGTAAGTAACGGGATTTTGACGGGTTTCAAATGTTTAAATTTTAAAATTAACACAAGCTGAAGGGTTAGGAATTCTGTAACAATAGAGAGACTATACTTTACAATGTAGTATGATACAGCCATTAAAAATACCTTTTCCATACCACCGCACCCTCAACAAGAATGATACTTTTAAAAGTAGCGATCCTAAGATATGGAATCGCTAGTTTTAAAGTATCATTATTATTGAAGGTATTTGTTTGCCAATACCCTCTAATAATGTAATAAAGTATAATTATTATTTGAGGACACTTATTTTGGTTATAATTGATTTCAATTGTAAATTGATTAAAACCAAAGGGATAACTTAAAAATAAACACATACCACACGATCTTCAAAATTGGTATAAATATATGTTTTATTCAATTTGATCTGGGAAGAATAATTCTAGGGACTGGTCTTAGATAATATCAGTTCTTATGTGTGATCATAATAGTGAACCTCTCATCAAGTCGTTTGCTGAAAATTTCAAAATAAACCCACACCAAATATCAGCGTCCAACATATCACTTAACACTATCCAAAACCGACATCCACCATCAAAGAAAAGTGACACATTCGACAACCATATCGAAATAAAACCACAAGCCACCTTAAAACCCACTTCTCCCTAAACTACATTATAAACTTACATCTCTGCACAACCTCTGACAATAACTCACTAATCCAATCAAACGGTTACCTCTGAAATTCGATGCACTTTTCCGCAGTCACAAAGGGGCCCCTAACAAGCTCACAGGGCCCCATACTCGTGATTAGTATTCAGGAAACCTCTACGTCAACGTATCTCAATATGTGCCATGACACGTACGTCATAATTTTGCCCATTTGTGTGTCACATGGGGAATTTTCTTTATAATGCAGGGAGTTTGAAACGGTTGGGGGTCCCTCGGTTTGGCGATGCAGTGTTTTTTTTTATTGTTGTAGTTTTTTAAAAAATGTAAAAAGAATATTGGAATAAGAAAGAAAATGTCTGTAGGTTTTTTTTTTCTTTTAGCCTTACAGCCAGGGACTGATCTACCTTAAGGCTCGTCAGGATCTCCAAATTTAGGAGACCTTAAATTTTAGTATCTATTAGTTTAAAAAAAATGAACAAAAAATATTGGAATAAGAAAGGAAATGTGTCTGTAGGCTCTTTTTCTTTTAGCCTTATAGCAAGGGCCTGACCTACCACAAGGCCAGTTTTTTAGCCCCGAATTTTAGGGATCCGTAAATTTTAGTATCTATTTTGCTAAATGCTGTAGACACCTAACATTTTAGTAAGTTTCTTTTTAATTTTCTGAGACCTCACTTTGTTTTTAGCTTGACTTTAACTCAGACAATAACCTAAAGTGATTGGTTGGATCGATGTTATAAGGAAGCCGATAAATGATAACAAAAAATATATACATCGGCCAACTAGAACCATCATTGCGGGCAGTTATACACAACATTTTGGGGAAAGGGGCTTCCAAAATTTGTTGTGCCATTAGTCTGACTTTTCCTAGATTAGGTCCTGCTTACAATCTAGTATACCTGTTGCTGTCGAATAATTTTGTACCAGACAGCTTGACATTTAGATTAAACTTTTTTTACAAGGCTCTATTGGGACTTAAATCTAAACAATAAAAAAAATTGACAACTTTTATTTTTCCTTTTCTCGTAGTAAATTCTCTTTAGGTCAGATTACATTAAAATCCTCTTCTAGTTTGTTATTATACCATTTCAAACGCACGTTAGTGATATAAAAATTGTATTCTTAATCATTTCATAAAAATAGACAAAAATATGTAAATTAATTGTCAAGGTCTGCTGTGTCCAATTCCGCTGACGAGACAAGGGTCCCCATAAGTGTGTCAAACAGCGGATGTTAAAACGTGGCAAAACCGAACAATAATTATCCACTCTTTTACTCCTTCAAACATTTCTTAGTTATCCTTTCTTTTTGTAACTAGAGACTGTAATAAAAATTAATTCAAAATTATAGTACTTAAACTTCGTTAGATAACTTTATTGGCTAGAAAATTTGATAAATAAATTTATTGCAGCCATAAAACGCAACACTTTTTACGATAAATTCATTAAAATCGTAATCGTAGAGAAATGTGTTTTATAGTTACATATTTCTTAATTATGAAGCACTTAGTATTGTGTAAGAAAAGTCCGCGATAAAAAACACATAATTTGTGTTTTGAATGAATGAAAATGATCTGAATTTTAAAGAAATGATCTGAATTTTAAAGAATTAAAAATAAAAGGTTCTAAAAAATATAGGATTCGAAAAAGTATAATTCATAACTAAGAAATTTTAAAAAGGCGACCATATTGGCAATAATTTTTTGAGTCCTTAATTAAGAGCAATCATTGCATTTATTTAATAAAAATGAACTTAAATATATTAAATTAACCCTATAATTGATCTTTAACGTGGTACATAGTTTGTTTTAAAAGTCCATCCAGTAAAAGGCCAATTTTCTATAGGTATGCAAAAAAAAGATTTTGTCTCATTTGGTGGACTGAATCATTTCAGTGTGTACGTTATTTGCTAGATCAAATCGTTTTTTTTTCTTTGATCCGCCTTTATTTGAGCTGCCTACAAATTTCCAAGCTTAGTCGCAAGAATTTTAGTGAATATAAATAATGGCATATTTTGCGCGGCACATCTTATGAAAACTAAGTTAAAACAAAGTCATTTTATAAAAATTCAAAATTGCATTGGAGTTTGGGAAAATCTCATTTAAGACAAACATAAGCAAAATATCGTTCTGACTTCTCTAGACAAAGCGTTTTGGGAACTACGGCTTCATATATTTATATATCAATACCTTGGCGACTTATATTGGCGACAATCCACCCACACAACACAGCAACTCTAATTTCTTTGAACAGCATACACATGGGGCAGATACTAATAAATTCTCCCCCCTTTCCCAATTGCTAGTTCAGCTGTCCAACTGTACTGGGGGCCGCATTCTATATTATACATCCCCTCTTTATCGATAAATTAAAGCTGTTTCACAGGGAGAGGGCTGTATAAAGCCGCCAGTGTCAATAGTGGCTGGCTTTGGAAAAGTTTTCCCTGGTCTATTGTCGTTGGGCTTTGACAGGCGACCGAGGTTTTTGTCGTTGCTTAGCGAGGCGACATATTGCCCCGACCCCTTGTGAATTTTGAAGAGGGAATGGGAAGTGGATTGGGAAATGGCTACGTTAGGTTATTAATCTTTTAGGCTTACGTCTAGGTTATTAATCGGAAACAAAACAATATACATAATAACTGAATAGGACAAGACAATATAACGTGATATAATTAAATTTATTGGTTAAGGGGAAGTACATAAATTACGTCACACAAAATTTTGATTTTTTTACCCCTCCCTCCCCCTATGTCACGCTGCGTCACGTTTGATCGAACCCTTCCCCCTAAAATTACGTCACGTTGTTAACGAAAAAGTTAATTTTAATATTTCCCTTTGTTTCTAAAATTTGAAAAAAATGCATATCTTTATATTTTTAAAAAAATTTACTTGGAAAGAAAAAAATTTAAAATTTATCTTGGTTAAATAATTTCATAGGAATATAATAACATGTATTTACATTTTCGTTGTCCAAGGTCTAACTAGCCATTCGCTAATGTCTTCTAAAAAGGGGGTCTAAAAGGGGGTCTGAGAGTAATCGGAATTGTCTAGTTCTGGGTCTTTTGGTGTTCGTCCAGGTAGCTGTCAGTCTTCTAATTGGTCAAGAGTGTCGCAATTTCGCATGTTACAAAGTACCGTTACGAAAAGGTCTGTAAAATATAGGAAACTAATAATGCCGACGTTTATTGCATTTTATTATCTCCCCATCCTCTTTATGAAATAAAGTGTTTCTTATAAAAAAAGATTTCAAAAATTTTTTCTCAAAAACTCAAAACCTATATTATTTCTTTTGCACTAATACGTTTTATTTAATTAGGGAATTATTTCGCTCTCGATACAATAAAATAGTTGAATGTAAATCAAATCAAATGCAATTTAGCAGGTAAGACAATTTAACTTAAAGAATTACTTGAGTGGTTTTTTTTTATTTATTAAGGTTTCTTTCCTTTTTAGTTGAAGCTAACAATTGTGCTTGTTTCAATTCTATAATTTTTTTCCAATTTCTTTTCCAAACGTATTAGTATCATTTATTTTTTTAAGTGCATAGTTTCGTATTTTCTTATTACCATTGGGAAATATCATTTTACATTTTTGAATTAAAAATACTTCATCAAGATGTTCTAAAATATCGGAATTAAAAAAAAAATAAGAAAAGTCTCTTCCTTTTCTGGATCCACCAAATTAAAAAAAATACTGAATGGTCGGTTTTCAGTTTTGATGACCTGTTAGAATCTCATTCAAAATGACACAGAAAAAAGAACTACAAAAGCATGGCTAGTTAATGAGAAAATCTCAAGTAGCCGCCAAGAAAAAACCTTTGCAACATGAATGTGATTGGACGTATGTTAAGGGATCATGCTCAAGACACTTTTTGCCTGATGCTTTACTACAATCATTTGCCTCTCAGTCTTAGTACTCCCCTCCCATAAACATATATCATGTATCACCGTAGTAAATCTGTAGCAAATATTCCCCATCCAGGCACACTCCTTTCATCCCCATATTACGACTAACGATCATATCTGCTGACGCTAATCTCGGCCGACTTCCACCCTAATCTGAAGTAATACGCCGATTCCTGCTCTCCCAAACTAATGTGAAAATCGTCCTTTTCAACTTAATGGAAGAACGTTAGTCCATGGATTAGAATCATAGAGTTAAGAAGAGGATGGAGATGCTGCCCGACTAAAACCAATACGAAAACTGGTTCGCCAAGTGAAGCCATCAATCGCTTTGTAGTAAGCCCAAACAAACGCTCTTTGCGAAGTGTTTGGTTTATTCTACAGTGGAGTTTGTATAGACTTACTTAGGGTGCCTCGTTAAATAGTAAGTACGAAGTACAAGTTCGTTCTTTTATTTAGGCTCTCTAGACTTACTATATCGACTAGGTGATTTCTGACTTTCTAATAAAAACTGTAATTAAAACGCATGTTTTCTTACCTGTGAAGGAAATTACTAACATCTTATGTAAATTCAGATTTCGTGCTAGAGAATGTAACTGTGCAAACAGTTATTTTTTAAAATTATCAACGCGTTTTAAAGAATAAAGTAATGCATTTTACATTGAACTAACGTTGAGTGAGCGGTTCGCTTGGGCTTACTAAGGTTACTTGGCGACTTTCTGACGGCTTCACTTTATATTGAGCGAAGCATCTCCTTATTTCTAACTCTATGATTAGAACTCCTCTCGAATTCTTTGACCGAATGGTGACGCACCATAAGGATATATGTGATACATAAAATATGTTATTTCTCCCTTTATATTTCGTGATATTTTTTGATTTCAGGTGATATTGCTGAATACAGGTTGAGCTTTGGTATTTGAAAAATAGTCAATAATAAGGTTTATGTTCTTAGTTTTGTCCCATTATTTCTCCTAATGTCTATGTCTTGGAGGGCTTACGTAGTATCTTATTTTGAAGAAAGTCTATTTTATGGATTAGAATGTTTCCACGCATGTATCCCTGAATGCATGGCAAAAAAGTGACGCATAGTACAGATATGTATAATCTACAATAAAGTTTTCTTCCTTGTCTATTCAAGTCGCATAAATTTGTAATGCGAAAAAAAGTTTTTCCTGTACTTATGTACAGACACTTAGGGTAACGAGTACAGTGATTGGCACCCTCACAGTGATTGGCCCCCCTCATTCATTATTGAAAATAATAAGATGTTAAAGCCCAAAATGTTGTTGCCAACATGACAAAGGTTTTTAAAATTCCCACCATTAACGTTTGTCCTGTTGGCAACAACATTTTGGGCTTTAACATTTTATTATTTTCAATAATGAATGAGGGGGCAAATCACTGTACTCGTTACCCTATATAAGTAACAGGCTGTTCTTGCAATTTTTTGTTAGTTCCTTGAAAATTGGTAAGCGAACATAAAAATTTCAATCGGAAACTATGTGTTGATAAACTGATGGCAAATTTTGGATTTTCTGGGCTTTAACAAATAAAGAGTTACGTTTTTTTTTTTAAAGGCATGTAATTTGTACTGCTTGAATACATTGAATAAATGGCGCATTACTTTAATTATGTATTAATTTATAAGGCCAATATCATCAAACAAGTGCAATGCATCAATGAAGTGCAACATGTATACAAGTGCAATCAAATATACATTCAAACCTGAATTTCACTTCTCCTGTAGTTTAACCGGATTTTAGCCTCCCTCAGTCCGGTTAAGAGGGTGTGTCTACTGTACTTTTATTTGAACAAAGACAAACTCTATTTTAAGGTAAATAACAGCTATGAAAAAATAAAAAACACTCGATTCTAGATTTTGTCATAGATTGAGACGTCTTCTGGCCACTGGGGCCAATCAGATGAGCCCACGGTGCTCACGTAACACTTAGCGATATTATCAACGGGGGTGGTCGAGGAAAAGAGGTGGGGGAGGTAACTTTATCATTCATCCCACTTTAGGTCAGTCTAGAGTTACGAAATTCAAAATCGTTAGAATATTCTCCCTACTTCACACTTGTTTACAGATTAAGCTGTAGAAAAATATCTGTAAAATTACAGCACATGTTGCGATTATTTTTTACATTACAGTGTCGTAATGTTTTACAGCAAATTGATGTTTTCTCGATGTACAGAGTCAAATGAATAGCTTACTCCAATAACGTTTGAACCGAGAAGATGGGTTCATGTAATCACTACCTAAACGTTTTCGCAGATAAAACACAATAAATTTTACATCACATGTAATTTAAAAGTACAGTGTGACGGCAGCTGGTAATTTAAAGGTTTTGAGTGAGTGTTACATTTAAGTAACAACATTTTTTGCAAATATGGGTAGACACTAGTGCTGACTGCGTCATAATAAAATGCAAACTGAATTTAGTAAATATATAAATTGGGTTTTTTTAGATAAAATACAAACTTACAATTAACAAAAGGCCGATGTGAGAGGTCTTCTTTTTCCTATGGTTCCCTGCATCCTATGGTGAGATTGGCTGTTAGGCGCCTCGGTCCGGGCATACACTCACGAATAGCAGATTGTTGCCGGTAATCCGTATCAAATTGTGTGCTTTTCGGGGTGCAGTGTGTGTGCATTGGGGGGAGTATGGTATTGCGTGTCACGGTAAAGAGATGAACCCTGGTTTTATTATTTGTTTTATGGAACATGGGGAATTCAGCGATTAGGAATGTTGAGAGGGAAATGCTTCTTTTATGGGGAGTAATGTCACAATAAGGGCAGAGGAAATACTTTGGTCAACAGAGACAGGCGTAAATTACAAGCACACAATTTATTCTTAACCCCTTCGGTCATAGCTTCGTTGTATTGCATAACATCGTTACTATGTGGCATTGTATCATCTCTCCAATAGAGGGCGCTACAGCGCTAGTTATGTAACTTCTTCTACCGAATGAATCAGAAATAAAATTGATTTGAATGCTTCATTTTTGCTGAGCATCAACTGACAATTTTATCTACAACTATTTACATAGAAAGTGTAAATTATGACTCTTTGAAAGAATTCAAAAGGTCCTGGTTGGAATGATTTTGATCTTGGTACTTTTTGCATGTCAGTCCAAAACAAAATCATCTACAACAAAGTAATTACTTGGTCGTTATTAGGGTTAGTATTAGGTATTTGTGCTGATCTCCACAGTACTCCTCTTCCCAGGGCCTGTTCTAGGAAAACTCAGACTATAAGCACAATCTATTTTGGGGGCCCCTTTGAGAAAAATGTTATGTATGATTTCCAGTAATGATGGTGCTATATGAACTATGTATCACATTTTTGCTGCAATTTTATTGGCTTCCTTATAAACATTGATCAAAACAATCACGTTAGGTCAATTTCTTAGTCAAAATCGAGCAAAAAACAAAGTGGAGTATCTGATTTTTTTTAGTTTACTGATATTTTGGGGATTTACAGCATTTAGCATAATAAAAACTGAAATTTATTGGGCAAATTCAGGGGCCCTAGGCCCAGGCCTTGTGGAAGAACAGGCACTGCCTCTTCCAGTAAGTCGGAAGAAGAACGGCTGATATGGTGCTGCCTGTAGTAAGTCTGACGACTTTTGTTTGAGATTTTGTGAAGGTTGTCAAATGCGCTACTGAACCATGTACAAAGTAACTACTCGGTATCTAGTATTGGGTATTTGTGCCGATCACACAGAACTTAAATTTAAAAAATATAGTTATATCTTATAAAACTTAAAGAAAGGTAGGGGGACAAAGTTTTAATTTTTTTTATCAGTCGAGTGAAGTATACCTTCACGGAAGATACAATAAAATGGATGATGTGTGGAGCCTAGTCTAGTCTCAAAAACCTGGTCCCGAATGTTGTTTCTAATAAAAATGCTCTTTCACTTTCATGAATTAAAAATTTTAATTGATAGTTAGCATTATGTTTTCATATACAACATTATGTATTGAATTATTGTTTTCCTTCAAAATAGACACAGTAAAATTCACTATGAACGAGACAAAATCCCTTTTTTAAAATTTTAAAAGAAAACAATCAATCTACGGAAGAATGTCAAAAACAACTTCCCGAAATGCATTTTTGCCACGCACAAGGCCAGGTAATTTTCAGGTGACTTACTGTTCCATTAACACAACAGCAAAAATGAAAGCTCTACTAGAAAAGAAAAAGGATTTGTTCGAAATATGTGCCAGATCGAACAAAATAAACTAGAAACTTCAGAAGCAAAACAACATCTCATCAACGACCAGGCACCCAAAAAACATTCCCTTTCAATTCCAGCAAATAATAAACCAAAAGAGAACTCCAGAAAAAGAACACAAAAAATTATCCACCTGCATTTTCGAAATCGAAAGAGGAGGAACCTGGCAGCGATTCTTCCCACCATTCCGGTAGCGGTTTCATTTGTGTCGTCATTCATTACGATGACGATGAAGACCCATCCGTCTTCATCAAAATAAACGCAGGAAATCGCACTGCATGGGTTTAGTTTTAGCAAACCTTACTCACATGGTTGGCAATTAAAAATAACCTACCAGTGTTTGCCTATTAGAACGAAATGAAGATATCACTCTTGAGTGAGAGAAATTAAGTTTATGTAGGTGTTGTTTTTTGACAGCTTTTTCGTTTAAACTTCACAGGCTTCTTAATTTAACCCCTTTTTCCAATTATAATGGCTACTTACAAGGGATGGTGTGCCAACCGCTATTGTTTTGGATGAAGGAGGGTTCTTCAAACCGAGAGAGAAGTGGTGTAGCGTGTAGGGATGGAAAACCAGAAAAGGTTAAACCGAAAACATTTTTTTATTTATCTTCTTTATTTCCTTCCCGTGACCGATAATCGGGTTTTCTAAAAACCGAATATTTCATGTAGTTGTGCCTCTAAATCCAAAACCTCTTTTAATGAATGTTTGTTTTTGAAAAATTGGCAATGGTAAAGGAATCTAACAGCAGGGAGCATGCATATTGTAATCATATTTTACAAAGCATAAAATTCCACGTGCTCGTCAGCGCAGCTGAAATCGCCAATGGCATTGGCAACGCCAGTGTGGACAACTGTTTAGCAGCAAACTGACTACTTTTTTATTAGCGCCCTCTGACGGGTGAATCGTTTTTCGGAACCCGTTTATGAGTGGGCTTGTAACACTATCCTTCATAGCCACCATATAGCTTTCCACGAAAAAGTGTCTAGGGAAATTTTCCTATTCATTACTTTACAGTATGGCGCTTTTATACTAAGATTTGGAATTAAACAAAGAAGAGTAAACAATATTTTATATTAGAAATCCTCAGAAATGTTAAATTCCTGTCTATGAGGCCCGCCATTCGATGCAGCCTTGGGTATAAGAGCGTAGTTTCAGTAATATTTGGGAACTAAAGGGAATTATATACTATCTGTTTTTTTATTTAAATGTAATAGAATTTTAGTAACTTATATTATTGGTTTTTATTCTCTCTAGCGTCACTCAGTATAGACACTTGCACTAATATGTATATAGTCGCAACTAATAGTTTTGGCGAGTTGGCAAATGCGTCTTTCGACCGCCTAAGGCCAACCAGTGCCAATTATTTGTCCCTCTAGGCCAATATCGATCTACCGAGCGTTCATCAGAAAAATTACCTTGGTGAATGCTGTTTGCCATATCGCCAAGGTTGTCACGACTATGTCTACGTAATTTGAGCCAATATATAGGGAATCCAGTTCTTATTCGCACTTTTACACAAGCGTAATAAACATTAATGACAGTTAAGTAGTCTGCTGTTTTTATTCGAATGTACAATGACATCGAGTTCAACAATTAATCCCCATTCCAATTCGAGAAACAAATTTATACTCCGATAAAAATCCGTAAATATTTTTGTAGTTCGTTTTTAAAGCTCCATATTTTGATGGCTATTATTGTATGCACGTTTTGCTAAAATAACAAAACCGTTTATTTTCCTGAATAGGAAGGATTTTGAAAATATTTATGACAAAATAAAACAATAGATTATTCTAAATATTGTACTTCGTACGTTGGTATTTTTTGAAAATTCTGAAAATCTATAGACTAAACTTAATCCTAAAAAGCCAATATGAAGGTTCATTTTATGTTGAAACCTCAGTTCCAATTAATTTTTTAGACAAATCAAACAACTTTGAAGAAAAAATTAAAAATTCTCAAACGTAAATATCGCAGAATAAACGAAAAGCAATTTTCGAGTGTGCATACATAATAAATATATTTCGTATTCATCAATATTTGAAGCTTTAAAAATATTATTCATTATACTTAAAAAAATATTTACAAAGGAAGAAAATTTAAATTGCTTCCACATCTTTCAAATAATTTAAGGTTTTTTTCGCATGGATAGTTCATGCATTATTATTCTTTTTATGAAATAGTATTTTATACCCTTTCAAATAATGCATTTACATAACAATAAAGTTTTCTTTGGCAGAAATAAACATGAAGTTATGGTTGAATGAGTTTAAAGTCCAATACTGGGTTATATATTTGTAGAATTGTGTAGGTAAATATCTACGCATTTATGCATTAGTTAAAACAATTTTTCGAACTTTCCATCTGAAACTCAAAATAAAATTCATAATATATCTTTTATTTTATAGTCTTTCGTCATATTTTTAAACATATTTTTCTACATTCTATAAATTGGGTATATCCCAGGGTTGAATGGTTATCTTAAAAGGAGCGACTATCGAATACTTCGTGAACAATAAATAGCAACGGTTCTTATGATGACATTAGGCATGTAAATTTTCGATAGGTTGCATTTAAAATTAAAAATAGATTTTAATCTAAAAGTTAATAAATTCAATAGGTCGAAGGATTCTGATATAAATTGAAAAAAAGTAAGCCCAAAGAGTTGTCCCAACATAGAAAAAAGCGATATTAAAAAATAATGTTATGTGGAATTTGACAATCTTGCAAGAATAAATTAGTAGGAAAGTTTAAACGTAAAAGAAAATAGACCATCGCGACTGAAGTTACTTCTCGACTACTTATTAACTTTAATCCGCTTTTTCAGATGTTCCATAACTAACCAACAATCCATAACCAATATTTGTATGGAAGAAATTTTAATCGGTTTTTTCAGAAGTCCAAGTTTTTTACCAATCTGGCAACCCTGAACCTATAGTCTATACTGTACGAAACACTATATCAACGTAACCAATCTCAAGCTGCTGAAGAAACCAATGACTTGTGAAGTAATCAAAATAGTACGGGGTTTTTCTCTATGATTGGAAGAAATTATAGAAAAAACTACATGAGTACATCCATATTCTTCCACTACAGCCAGTACATAGTAAACTCAATTAACTGGATCTAAAAAGCAGATATTCGCTTTATCGGCAAACTGCAGTAATTGGGTAGATGAATTATAGCAGACGGGTCTACTGACTGCAAACCAAAACCAGCAAAGATATCACTCCAAAAGTTAGACTTTCCCGACAAGGCAGTTTGGTGTTTTGCAAAAGATAATGTCTGCTAACGAGGGGATCGGATTAGGCAGCGACAAGGGGGTGGTTGCCTCACAGACGAAAAACAGATTGTTAGTTTCATTTTAAATGGGGAGATTAGGAGGAATACGGTGGGTGGGCGAAGACTTACAATCTGGCTAAGCCGAGGCTGACTAAGCTCAGTGTGTAGGATATCTAATCTAAGGCCTCGGCTGATACCTTGGTTAGTACGATAACTTGAATAACTGGCGTTTGCTGGGAGTCTGCAGTCGGATATGCAACTTTTTTAAATTTAGGAATGGCAATGTCATTTCTATAGCTTTACTTCGCATTGCATTTCCTTTATATTGTAGACTTAGAGGTGAAAATGCATAAGCATTTACATTGGAAATTAAATTTCTTTAACAAAGCTCAAAATCCAAATTAGGGCCTAGCTATTTTTTTTTTCAAATTCTTGTGCATATCGATGAAAAGTTCAATTAATGTTTTTCTCATGCATATACGTGCAATAAATACTTTATTCATACTTATAATTAATTAGCTTTAAGAAAATACTTGCACCGCCTGGAATGCATTTGTGCACTTTATTCCTTGCTTTAGCAATGAATTTCTCATGATTTTCCACGGTTAATTAGATTCGTTACGTAAAAATTTTACCGTGTTTTTTTTTTAATATTCCCCAAATTTTTATTGTTCAGTAATTCATTGAAAGGTCTAATAAATATATTTCCCATGCCCATATAACTTCACAATTAGGAAAATTAGATACCACCTGGCAGTAGAAAAACATTAAAAAAAAAAATCAAGGTACGTCCTTGAATCATTGCATGGTACAGTGTACAACAGCGTTCTCTACGCTTAACTGGATTCATTAAATGCCTATTTGATCACAGGGCGACTGTTTAGGTTTTTCAATAAATTGCAATTAGACCGTCGCGTCGGAGACTTTGAGGCTTCTTGATGCCCAATTGCCCCTCTAATTAAATATCTGACAGGAACAAAGCACGCGTTGTGTTGTTTCCAACCATCTTGTTGTCTTGCGAACAAATTTATTTCATGTTTGGGGTTCTAAACCACGACGGATGTATTTTGAACAATGGACAATGAATGCGGGGTTGTCCATTAAATTATGTGAAAATGATTCAAGAAAAGTTGAGTGGGCCGACTGCTTCTTTTCAGCGAGGCAATTTGGCACCAAATTGTCGTTATTTATGGTTGACGTGACTTCTGATTGATCCTGAGAATCTGAGGCTTAAGCTGTCTTTTAGTTGGGCCGTGAAGCTTGTCTTCAGTTAGGTAATCATAAACGTTATTGTTGGTATTTACAAATTGAATCAGTCATCCGTTTGGTTGTTGGTTTTGTTCAGACACACTCGTGACACAGTTTTGGAATGAACAGCGTCATTGTATAATATATTATAACAGATACTCTAGTTTAAATTGTAATCATTGCACAGCTATGAAAATTGCAATATTTTCGATTGCAGTGAATATATGTACAATAATCATTTAATACAATGATTAGGTTCAGAATTCAATAATATTTAATAACTTTGCGTATCGAAACAAATCTGAATTTTAAAATCATGGACATATCCTCATTACGGACTATTGAGACATCACCCTAATCATTACTACCAACACATGAAAGATTTGCTATTTTTAAATAATTTACATTAATTTTTTAATTTGTTTTTCTAAAAGTTAAAATCCATGCTTAAAATAAATCATATTTTGTGTAATTAATATATGAATTTTTAAATGACCATGCCTTGTGCAGAATGGCTATGATAATAAAATTGAAGCAAACTTTTACAATCTACATATTTTTCCTAAAATCATTTACTTTTTCATATCATTTTCTAAATACTGTTCTCTAGTAAAAATAAGGCCGTAGACTAGTCGTATAACAGTAAACATTTTTTTTTACTTGTTTACAATATCTATAAATTTAGAGTACAGAAATATGACTCGAAAGAGAATAAAGTACTAACAACGTTCTTAAAAACAAAACATTCTACTTGTATAAACAGAATACATTTCAATGCTGCATGCAAGTTATTCGTAAACTTTCAACGGGCACTCAAAGTCAACACCGAAAGCTCGTAAACATTAAACTGAAAAACACTTACAAAAACTCATATTCCATTAAAATAAAACAATTCTACATTTCGCTATAACGATAAAAAAGAATAGTCCCTCTCTCTCTCTGTCACCTCCCATGCTTTGTTGCCATTCTCCAGCAGAAATGATACATATTTGAATAGATTTTCTGAGAGCATATAAGAATCAGCCAATCGTAACTAAGTAATGGAACAAAAGGGCCGGCTTTTCCGAATGAAAATTTTCCCCGCGAAGCTTTTTAATAAATAAAGAATGAGAACGGATAAGTTGCTAGGATGGTTTGACGCAATTGCAAGAGATGGTGCGATTAAAATAAGTAAGATGCTAAGTTGGCAACTTATCATTGAAACAAAATTTTATTGAAAACAAGAAGTTCATAAAGAACTAAAATAGCCTACTTTCCTGTTACTTAAATACTTACTGAAGTTCTAATCGGGAAAAAAAACTAGGTTCCTAAAGTAAATATCATCAACAGCCGTTTCTACACTAGATTTATACACATTAAAAAAAAAATCGAAACACAGCACCCAGCTATAATTTAAACTTCTAAAAGCCAAAATCAACTATTTTCCTTAATATTCTTTCGTAAATTAATTAAATATTATTTATCATCTGCTCGTGATTTATTTGTAGTTCGAAGAATAATTAAATATTTATTAATAACAAAAGTAATGAAACTACTCCGAACTGCATTAAAAAATAAGAAATGTAAATTAAAACTAAGCATAATTGCATGCAAAAGTATGCCTTGCCGCTTTCTTGGTAGATAATTAATGAATAATCAAAGAATCAAATTGTGCTACATTTTATGACGTCATTCCAAACTGATTCATGAAAATATTATTTTGCTTCAAATATGTTTAAATAAATAAAGTTTCTCATGCCATTGTTGATTTGGCAACAGTGATTTAAATGACTCAAAATTGAATTTCAATGCTAATTCAATGGGAAATTCGCCGAAAGATAGTAGATTTATGTCCGTCCGGACGTACAGACAGACGGACAAAAAGTATAAAAGTTGGGTATCTGAGGTCATAGCTTTCTAACAAAAAAAGAATTTTTAAGATCCGAGGGATAGAACCGATTTTGGAAGAGGGATACGGACAGACGGAAAGACAGACAGACATACGAACAGACAGACAGATGGACATCAACCGCATTTCAATACCTACAGTGATTTAAATGACTCAAAATTGAATTTCAATGCTAATTCAATGGGAAATTCGCCGACAGATAGTAGATTTATGTCCGTCCGGACGTACAGACAGACGGAGAAAAAGTATGAAAGTTGGGTATCTGAGGTCATAGCTTTCTAACAAAAAAAGAATTTTTAAGATCCGATGGATAGAACCGATTTTGGAAGGGGGGTACGAACGGAGAGACGGACAGACGGACGGACAGACAGACAGACGGACATCGACCGCATGTCAATACCTACTTTTTCATTTTTTAATTCTTTCGAATTAAAAAAAAGAAAAGTAGGCTAAAAATTAATTAAAAGATTACATTTTTCTGTTAGGTTTCTTCAATTGGTACATAAAATTAAATTACCTAGATATACTTTGAAATAAAAAGTCAGAGTGTAAAAAAACACGAAAATATCCGTATTTAAGATATATCGAAAATTAAATATCCGTATTTAAGATATATCGAAAAAAATTAAATATCCGTATTTAAGATATATCGAAAATTAAATATCCGTATTTAAGATATATCGAAAATTATATATCCGTATTTAAGAAAAAAAAAATTATTAAAATTCTATTGCCATAAATGCTATGAAATCCCGTCACGAACCAACACAAAACTTGTTTATTTTTGGACCTGTGGAAAAGAGTAACTGAGCTTTACGCCTACTACTATTCCTTCGCTATGACGGGCCAGAGACTTCACCTCAATGGAAAGGCTGACCTTTAAACCGCTTTTCTAAATGAACACAATGCATTAAATTTTAATTATGTGAAAAATCTTTTTCACCAATAAAGATTTAAATAAATACGGAAATATCAGTTTCACAATGGGCATATTTCACCTCGTGAGTAGCAACAGTTCCAGCGGTATAGTTTTCATTCTTAGTCCTTCTGGAATTACATTTGTTTTGAACAATACAATTACACTATTTTCTTACCTTACTAAAACGAATGTTGCGTACAAACTTTTGTTTCGGTAGAACTAAAGCTTTTCTCGGTTTGTGAATCAAGTTAAATTGTTGTGCCACTATTTCTCCGCATAAGACAAATTAGAAACCGAAGTTTTCTGACAACATTGACGTTTGGGTAATGTTTGGCACACTTAAAATTTAATCGAATTTAAAACCGATAAAGTTTGATGCATAACAGGAATAAAAACAAGTTGTAGGTTACGAACTCTAAAATAGAAAAAACAGACGAAAAAACTCATTTGAGAGTGAAATCGAAACAACCAATGAAATCGCTAGAAGTGCAAAAATGAAAACAGGAAAATTACATCCCATGAAACAACTTCATTGTCAAACCTCTGAGTTGAATTACAGAGACAAGGAGACAAAATATTATTTTTTTAATACTGAAAAGAAAGTACTGTAAGCTCTATCGCTAGGTGGCGCTTTTTTATTAATATTTTGCTATCTTTATTTTTAATCTGAAAGTTGTTCGCTCAACACAATTTTCTTTTATCATCCACTTTGTTTTGTAATCTTATTTAAAATGGGAAAATGCACAATTCAGAAATTGAAATTTCTTCAAGAAGAGTATTTTATGTGATACTTCCCTCATATATTTTATTTGCTTAATAAGAAATAATATTCTTGAGCAATGTAGAAGATTTGAATTCTAATTTCCTTTTCTAATATAATTTTTCCAAAAACACACACAAAATATAATTTTAAAATAAAAACTCTCTGATTATATTCATAAGTTTTAACTTTAAAGAAACTGTAAAAAAAACACCATTAAATTCAAGGTTTTCGCTTTCTTCCCATTCATATGAAGCAAGTTTAAAAGATCGAAATTTTATTACTTAGAACTTTATATTGAAGGAAACAAAAATTTGATATAAAGTTATTGTGAAGTAGGAAGTCTTGAAAGTAATGTAAAGTAGTTATTGTAAAGTGATACTTTGAGAGTGTGCAAGTGCGTATTCGCTTATTATTTTTAAAAAAATGTAATGTTAGCATTGTAGAAAAAAAAAATTCTTAAAACGGTAAAAGGATAGGAGGGGATAGCATTTGCTTTAAACTATTTTTTTTTACCATCTTGGCTTTATTATTATATTATTTATATTATTATATTTATTATTATTATTATATTATTTATTATTATTATATTATTTATTATTATTATTATCATTATATCATTATTATTATTATTATTATCATCATCATATCATCATTATTATTATTATTATTATATTATTATTATTATTATTATTATTATATTATAATAATAATAATTATTTTATTATCATCATCATCATCATATTATTATTATTATTATTATTATACTATAATAATAATAATAATTATTATTATTATTATATTCTTCATGAAAACTTACTATACAACACACATACATATGACTAATATTAAATATATATTTTTTTAAGTAATTAATACATCAATTTCGAGTCTTTCGCAGAAGTTTAAATAAAGTTTTAAAAACTGTTAATTACCCAAATAATTGCAGCAGTTTATGTTCTTTTATTTCTACTAAATAATTTCTTTAATTGTAACGATTTAAATTTAGTACGTTTAAACGTAGTTGTACTAAACGCAGTTGGCACAAGGAAAATGGGAAGAAGAAAAGGGTACCAAATTTAATCTTTCTTGACTCCTATTTTAACATCAGAAGAATTGAATTCTATAGTAAAAAAAAAGAAGGGTAATGAAGATAGCATCATGTGTGTCAGAGTTAGTGTGTATTTTTAAATCTATAAATTGAACTACTTTATTTCAACTAATTCTACTTTTAAAGCTATCTCCTTAAATTGTCCTACTTAAAGTAACACCACAGTTTTTAAAACAACAATTTTTGTGGAAGATATTTCCTGGAACTTCAGATTAAATGTATTTAGAAAAGTCCTCTAATGTGCAATTTTAGCTACCACCAGAGAACTTTGGAGGCATAATCGGTCGGGTTCGTTAATATGCCTGCAATTTACGAGTGAAACAAGAAATGCTCCCATATCTAGGATAAGACTTAAAGTTCAGAACTATTTAGTAACTAATCCCCGTAAGAATAAAAATAGCACTCATTAAAATCCCGAAACTAATTTCTACCATGGCCAGTTCCTGGAGTTAATCAGAAAGTTCTTTTTCGAACGAATTTCTACCGCATTCTTTTAAGTTCCTTCATTTGGCGCCACTTAGGAATAATTTATTTCTTCAAAATTTTCTTCCTTATGGCATCGGATCGGAAGAAGACCCTCTCGCTTAATATAATAATAAAAATAATAATTATCCGACAGGGGTCTGGCAACAGCAGCCGCTACCGTCACCATGACAACGAAACGCTTCCATGCGCCATTTTGTTTTTTATTATCAAAGCTTTTCTGTCGAGTTACGGAGTTAATGTGAAAAATTAAAGGCGTTGCACGAATTATAATTACATTTCACCGGACATGGCACCCCGCTACTGAATTTTCCAATTTATTGTGTTCATCCTTTATTATCGGACAAGGAACTAGCTTTTATTTATGTTTTTATTTCGGCCATTTTTTCCTTTCGAATTTATTTCTTTTGTTGGGAAGTAATACTCAAGTTAATTTATTCCAACTTCTCCACATAACGGGAGGTTTTTAGCCGCTGGCATTTCACTTATAACGTTTCATTCCTTTTTTTTAATGTAAAGGAGAAAAAGCATTTGATGGCTTGGATGGTTTTGTTTATCAGTTTGAAAAACTTTGATTCCCAAGGAATTTCCCGAAATAAATTCTTTAAAAACCCAATAAAACCTCTTTTGTAATTATTTATAAATGGTTTGTGTCTTCCAAAGCACTTAATTTTCTTTCTTAAAAAAACTTATGTAAATAATTCTTGTGATATTTGAAAACAAAATTGGAGAGCTCTTATTATTATTATTTTACTCCTAATTTGCAAGTAAAGTAGCACATCAATGAAATGTCAAAAAAATATTAGTCTTTTCTAATTCAAGAAAAGCATCAGAAAAATATTTTATATGAGTTTTGTAAAGAAAACTATAGGTTAAATGAGCTTATTTAGCTTGCTTTTGCTTTATGTTTTAGGTAATTAGTTGAAATTTGTAAAATTCAGCAGTGCAATTTCCTACTTTACTTGCGGAAATTTCTTCGCATAGTTATCGACATAATTGGACTCAACCATGAAAGCCTATGTACCAGGGCCGGATTTCTAAATAGGCTAAGTAGGCTGTTGCCTAGAGCGGCGAATTTTTTGGGGCGGCAAATTTTACGATCAATTACAGCGGCATTCGACATAAAAAAATTATTATAAAGATACCAATATTTTAAGAAAGAAAACAAATAATTTACATTAATGCGTAAACCGTAAACGTATATTACGAATATTTCGTGTAGCAAACATGGTCGCTGCGAGGGCAATTGCACCCCCTCCTAACGGATTTCGAAGTTGAAAGAAAAATAGTAGAACAGTTTTAAAAAATTAGCCCATTTCGCTTTCGATTTAGTGTGTAAAGGTACATAAATGGTTCTAATATGTGTATCTATATTTAAACAGCATATACCACCCTATTTTGCAGCTAACCAGCTACCTTTCCCCGAAGGGGGGAAATATTGTGGCGGCAAATCACTCGTAGCCTAAAATCTTTAAATCTGGCCGTATTTCAGACGAGGCTAAAGGGACGAGATCATGCTAAATTGATCTCTGCCACCGTCAATTTTCTGTCACCATTCTATTCTTTGGTTACGTGTTGTGCCCCTCAGCTTTGTACACGGTTCGAAATTATTGAACAGACGTAAGGTAAGGCAATCATTTCCGGCTGCCTATGTCTAGCCTCATCTATGAGCTTTGACACAACCCATAACGCCTCGTAATTTAGAACCCTTGAACAGACGTCGGTTTTACACATATATATTCCGGTTTGTGTGCTTGATCAGAGACCCGCTTATAAACCTTCGTCAAGTAAGACAGACACAGACAGAATTTTTACTGACACAGAGAGAAAAGGTACACCCAGGCCAAAGGCGGAAATCGAACCCGCACCCGTTACAGCGTGAACAGACGTGCCAATTGCCTATACATTTGGCTATTTTTTAGTCCGGCTGTCTAATTCTAGCCTCCAATGAAGCTTTAACACAGCCACGAGCATCTGGTAAATTCGAACCGTTGTAAAGGTACGAGGTCGACACTTGGGCGGGCACCCAACCCCAACTTCGAAAGATTACACGCCTTTATAGCCATGTCTTTGGGCTAGATAGGCTATAATAAGAAAAAGTATTCCAGTACACTCGTCTTCACCAATAGTCGAAGTAGTCATCCACACCCAAGTGGTGACCCTATGCCTCGTTGTTTAAGATTGAAGTTCCATTGGAATCTGTCGCTTTGCTGTCGAGGCTTCCTCTTGGGAATATGTAGTTAGAGAGCGACATTAATCCAACATACAAGTATAAATCATATATTTCTTCTCACAATCAAAATTATAAGCATCACCAAACAATCCAAATATTTGAACACGATCAAACATTGTTTATATCCCTTGATAAAATTAAGACATTCATTCTCAAAACCACTTACCGAATCTCTCTCAAGCTCCATAATTTGGTGTCGAAAAAAGGACGCGCAGACATCAAGAAAAATAATAATAAGAAAAAAAAGACGTCTCAATACGACTCAGTCGTCGCCTCCGAAGAAAACATCAATTTTATTTCCTCGTAAAAAAATTAGATAGCTGCTTTTTCTACACAGAAAAGAGCACTCATAGGAGTCTTATCTTAGACACTAAAACCCCATAACACGGCTGTTGGATAGAGAGACACTCTTCGCTATTGGAGTGGGATGATCAAGACAATAAGGTACTGTTATTTTCGGTTAGATTTTATGAATGAAAAGGAACGGTCTGTTATCTATGTGATAATTGGTTTCCTTTATTTGTCATCAAATAATCAAATCAACAATAGGAAATTGGACAATGTGGAAATTTAATCAGAAAAACACATGAAGCAGAAGCCTACACAAACAATATATAATTATGCGACATCAATCGAATAATGAACCAATTTCAATGGTATTCAGCTGAAGAGAGTTGGACAAGAGATTCGAAATTTGAAAATGTGGAAATTTAATCAGAAAAACACATGAAGCAGAAGCCTACGCAAACCAAAGCAACTTGAATATTAATGGACGCACGAGGGCACTCTAAAAACTGTAAGAGTCAAATATCAGAGTTCCTTTACAGCCAAAAATAGAGTTTTGTTAAACAACTACTATTCTGCACATTTTTCAGATAAGAGAGAAGAGTATGTGTAAGTATTTCTTACTTGTTTAGTTCTATTGACAACGAAGTAAACTGAAAGACTGTTATAAAAAAGATTTTTAAAAAATGAGTTTCGAAATGTTGATAACTTCGTTTCAAATTATACCCCCTAAATACAAATGATGCTTTTTCAAAAGGAATACAGAGCGGATTCATGTTGTAGTAGAAAAAAGAAGGTTCTGTAGTCCTGAATCAGGAATTTCAGGAAAAATTTGAGTACTAAATGAAAAGCGTGATTCTTAGAAAATCTAAAACAAACTATTTTATAATTCTTATTTTAAATCCTAAACTGCTTTTCTTACTCGAATTGGTAGAATAGACTTACTCTAAGTGCTCCTTACATTCAGAGCCTGATTTCCGGCAGGGCAGGGCAAATGGGGCAAGTGCCCAGCACCCCCACTTCAAAGGGCCGCCAAATTTTTTTAATAAAGGTGGATATTAAGGGGAAAAAATTACTTAAATTAATTGTCATAAAAATACTATTAAATACAATCCCTAAGTGAACCAAATGGCATTAATTGTTCACTATACTATCATAATGTGTCAAATCGTATGTAATCGTATGTAAAAAAATACAATGTTTATACATGATAATTGTTAGAAGATAATTGCTAAAAGTTATTTATTTGTACAAATTTAAAATAAAAAAATCTAGTTCATAGATTTATTAATGTATGTAATGAAGGCCCCAAAATTGCTTGTAACCTGGGCCCCAAAAGTTGTAAGAGTCAGTCCCTGCTTATCTTATAATATTTTTTTCAAAAATTAATGTTCATAGAATGTTCTACTTGCTGTAATGACTAAAGTAAATATAACGGGAAAGAAATAGATATGCCATCAATTATCTTTTTAAATATACATTACCTCCTAACTAGTTAAGGCAAACCTTTAAAATCAAACCTATACCCACTTTATATAAAGCTATAGAAAATTCTTATATATACCCACTATTCTACGTATGAATTGTTTCGTAATTTGATCAAAACACAAACCACATATTTCTCTTTGGACAATTTATTTTGGCTCACAAAGAGCAGGATAATCAAGACAATAAGTTTGTTATTTTCCGTTAGATTTTATGAATGAAAGTTAACGGCCTGTCGTTTAAATGATTACTGGTTTCCTTCATTCCTCAACAAATAATTCATCAAATAAACAACATAACACGTATTGAAATTATGTAACATAAACCGGCCGCTACTATTCTACTAAAACAACCTTTATCACCCGTATTTCAGATCAAATATGAAACCCAGCAACGGTGTGTCCTAATGATAAAAAGGAGCCTGACTTTAGCAGGTCAGGATCATTTCACGTCCGATTAGAGACGCGCCCTTTAGCTTTTCAAAAGAGTTTCTGTTTGCTTGTAACTGAAAACATTACCTGCATTTAGCCGGGGTCGAAATCCATAGGGACTCCCTGATAACACCGGGAAACTTGAATAGCAATCCCACTTTGGTAGCCAATAATTAAATGTTACAGTTAAAGTAGTTTCAGAAAGCTATAGTGCTTTTTTAATGTTACGTTTTAATTTATAAAAATTAAAATTATGATAATCAATTGGATTTAAAAGGAACTAATATAAAACTGTTTACCACCAATAAAAAGGTTATTTATAAAATGCATTTGTATTATATTTTAGAATATGTTATTGCTGTTGATCATCAACGCGGTCCAACGGGGTTAAACTAGGTCCATGAAACCAAACATACTGAGAAAGTCTAGAACCAGCAATGGACAACCAAGAAGATCTTGATAGATCACTTTGGGGTGCCTGCGTCTCATTTATCATTTATTTTAGAATATAATAAATATTTTTTCAAGAGAAGAAGAAAGACATAACCTAGATTGCTTACAGAAAGTCTAACTAGAAGATTTCGTCAAAGTAAATTTTTTCTCTATTTTGCCAAAATAAAGTTGCAGAAATATAAGCAATTGTCAACAAGACAACTACACCACTATGCACAGTTGCACACCCTCAACCAAACTAAGAGAAGTCTGTCACACCTAACAAAGATTATTCTTTGATACAAGCTAGAGTCAATTGATATTTCATCTACTAATATGGATGAAACCATGACAACTTTGGTATTGAGAGAATCTAATAAAAGCCTAACCAAATTTACAGTTGGACTCACACTGAAGCAGCTATGGCATTTGAGGTCTCTTTCCCAAAGAACTGTTATCAAGGGATGCAGCGTTTTTACGATCTTCAGGGACCGTAATCTTTAGCTCGTTTTTTTGGGTTTGTTATTCTTTTTTTCCCTTAATATGGGGATGTGTGGTCAGTTGAATGCTTTTTACGGCCGCTCTGGGTTTCGTTCCTGACGCTGCAATGAGTTTTGTGGGCAAGTGAGGTAAAGTCGTTGGTTAATGGGAATCTTTCTTCCTTGTGTTGTTTATTGGGCTTTGTTTATCTTTGGCCTGCATTCTGTTTGGTATTAGAGTTTAATGCCTTTTGTGGACAAGGCAACACAAATTCTTCGGTTAAGCGGTATAGTAAGTCAGTCCTGTAGACCCTAATGCATTACTACTGAAATCACAATATCTGTCTGAGTATAGCTTTAAATTGCATGCACTTTTTCACCAAATATGAAAGTAAGTAAGGCATAAAAACATGTGTGTAGAGAGAAAGTATCATCTGGTTATTTAACTATTAATAAAGAACGCTACTAGAGCTGCACGAGGGCTATTAGCGACGGACGTCGCAATTTAGAACCACAGTCAAGTGACCTGAGTAGGCACCCAACTCAGCTTTCTAAAGACGGCATCTTACGCGTCGTCGGGGCTTTGAGGCATATCTAACGTGCACTCCCTCTATTTATAAAATGCATTTGTATTATATTTTCGAATATGTTATTGCTGTTGATCATCAACGCGGTCCAACGGGGTTAAACTAGGTCCATGAAACCAAACATACTGAGAAAGTCTAGAACCAGCAATGGACAACCAAGAAGATCTTGATAGATCACTTTGGGGTGCCTGCGTCTCATTTATCATTTATTTTAGAATACAATAAATATTTTTTCAAGAGAAGAAGAAAGACATAACCTAGATTGCTTACAGAAAGTCTAACTAGAAGATTTCGTCAAAGTAAATTTTTTCTCTATTTTGCCAAAATAAAGTTGCAGAAATATTAGCAATTGTCAACAAGACAACTACACCACTATGCACAGTTGCACACCCTCAACCAAACTAAGAGAAGTCCTGTCAACACCTAACAAAGATTATTCTTTGATACAAGCTAGAGTCAATTGATATTTCATCTACTAATATGGATAGAACCATGACAACTTTGGTATTGAGAGAATCTAATACAAGCCTAACCAAATTCTACAGTTGGACTCACACTGAAGCAGCTATGGCATTTGAGGTCTCTTTCCCAAAGAACTGTTATCAAGGGATGCAGCGTTTTTACGATCTTCAGGGACCGTAATCTTTAGCTCGTTTTTTTGGGTTTGTTATTTCTTTTTTTCCCTTATTATGGGGATGTGTGGTCAGTTGAATGCTTTTTACGGCCGCTCTGGGTTTCGTTCCTGACGCTGCAATGAGTTTTGTGGGCAAGTGAGGTAAAGTCGTTGGTTAATGGGAATCTTTCTTCCTTGTGTTGTTTATTGGGCTTTGTTTATCTTTGGCCTGCATTGCTGTTGGTATTAGAGTTTAATGCCTTTTGTGGACAAGGCAACACAAATTCTTCGGTTAAGCGGTATAGTAAGTCAGTCCTGTAGACCTAATGCATTACTACTGAAATCACAATATCTGTCTGAGTATAGCTTTAAATTGCATGCACTTTTTCACCAAATATGAAAGTAAGTAAGACATAAAAACACGTGTGTAGAGAGAAAGTATCATCTGGTTATTTAACTATTAATAAAGAACGCTACTAGAGCTGCACGAGGGCTATTAGCGACGGACGTCGCAATTTAGAACCACAGTCAAGTGACCTGAGTAGGCACCCAACTCAGCTTTCTAAAGACGGCATCTTTTGCGTCGTCGGGGCTTTGAGGCATATCTAACGTGCACTCCCTCTACACGGGATATTATTCATCTGACTCTTTTACCGCACTGACAGTTTATAGTCTAAAATTAGAAAAATCTTTAAAATATAATAAGTAATTGATAATTATTTTCCCTTCATTTTTTTGTTTTACTGCCACAACTATGTTTTAATTTGGTGAAACATTATAATAAAGAGAAATACTAATAAATACGAGGGACGATTTATTGCGAATTGTTTATCTTGTATAAAAAAAACTGCAAGTGCTTAAAATAATCTAAAGTGTCACAAACGTGCAGTAAAGGCGCCTCATGGTAGTCCTATTATCTACCAGGATGTCTCCCTAAACCTGAATTATTCTGCAAACATTTCCTGGTGATATGTGACCATTTTCGTCGAACATGAATATACTTTATTTCTTACTTCATAAACAAGACAATAAGGATAGATGGCGCATTGGCAAACAACAGCTAACTACACCATTCAAGTTTGGCGCAATGACTTGGTGTATTTTCCAGATCAGACACTAAAAATAATAGTCTTGCTTTGGTTTGCTTATATAATTATAAATGTTTATAATATAAATGTAGATATAATAAGGCTAATTACATCTAACTGAAGATTTTTGTTGGGTAAGTCACAAGTTTTAAAAAAGAGCTTTTTAAATTTAAAAAAAAATTAAATTAATTAAACAGGTCACATTATTTAGCTGCAGTAAGTGTAGATGAACTATTCCGCTAAATTTTTTCATTTAATGTTAAAAGTTTTAGTGATAACCACTTTTTTACACATTTGACTTACACTACAAAAGAGGTACTTTAGCATAAGGTTAGCACCCCCCCCCCCCTTAAAAAATCACCTTATATATTACTGATATAAATATTCAAAATTGATTTTTAATTGTCTTGTATCATTATAGCGTTTGCTCTAGAGACAGAGATAAATAACCAAAAATAGTAGCCTTTCTCCCTTTCTCACCAATCCAGAACTTAACGTGAGAGGCTAGACTATTTCATGTTTATCAACAACAGCAAATTTATCTATTACTCTGTGTTTGCAATAACATTGTTAAACAAACTGAATATGCTTGAAAGAAATTTTTTTTGCTTTGAATTGATTAATGGATGTTTTTCTATTTTGTAGCGATTAATTACTCAAATAGCCTTTTTAAGCAAACACATTTATTTAAAAACATCAATACGAGTAATTCTGTAATTGAATTATTTTGAGAGATAAACCTTATCGAACTAACTTGCGCACAAAATCCACACTGACAACCTTATCCGAAGTCTGTCGATTAATTTCTCCCGACTCACACAGATATCTTTGAACACGTTTCAAACCTGAACTTCAAAAGAACCAATTCTCGCAATAAGACACTTTCCTCAAATTGATTCGTATCCTGGAAATCTGATAAAAATGTTCCCTTAATTGGAAATAAGACGCATTGAGATAAAACTAACCCAATTAAACCTCCTCCAAGAGTTACACAGTTGAAATTGTCGCCACTTCTGGAGAACTTGCTTCGAAGAAAGCCTTGGAGGTTGGAATAGAATTGAGATGTTTGGCGCTAAATAAAGTAAAACGAAATTTGATATGATACGCCCAAGTGAACCCGGAAAAAAATTTGTATGCAAAACTCAAAAATTTGAAATTTTTCCAGCTTTCATTCTTGCCTTCTTGCGATTGGTGCTTCGATTGTTCCTCTGTTCCCACGTGACATGTAGTCACCAATAATGGCTCGAGGAACAATTTATTTTTATTAACAGTTTTGTCGCCACTCTAGACCTGAAACATGCTCATTCATACTTAAAGAATCGACATTAAATAGTTAAAATGACAATGTGTGCAATGATTGTAGTATAAGTTCTAAGTTGTTATTATCGACGTTTATTTATTGCAGTAGTTTTTTAAAAAAAGCCAAGTGATTGTTTAGGCATATTGCGTGCGTAAGCGACCAATGGATGAAAGTCGGCAAATGTATGTAATGCCCCAAACAAAAGCTCACGTTGTTTCAATACGATATGACTAATTTCATAATTTAAGAATTCATAATTAAAATTGAAAACTGACAATTTGTGCATATTTGGCGAATCGCAGCTTGATTGCGAGTAAAAAAGAGCCAAATCATTGCTAAAGTATCGATATTTTGGGTGCGATCAAAGGCCTCAATTTGCAAACGTGGTTGTGCATAGGTTTTTAACCATTCACCATCTCCACCTTATTCTAACTTCCATGAAGTAAACACTTTTCCTCGACAGAAAGTTTCCCGAGAACTTAAAACGAATTTTCTTTGCTCGAAATAGAATTCTGTTTACGGTACAAATGCTATTCTATCTCATCTCGAAGAATTCGAATTACTTGAGAGGCGCAAAAGTTCCGAAGCGTCTTTACTAATGCACTTCTAACAGAACTGTGGATCGCTCTGAAGTACGAGAATGTGACTAATGACGCATGTGGCATGCTTAATTGACGCTGCGTTAACTTAAGTGGGTCGGAATAGATTTCTGAATTTTTAAAGTTATAATTAAAATAGATGGGATTAGTGTTGATGCGTAGTTCGATTGCTAAAGGTAAGTAAAGGTAAGGAATCAATTAAACTCTTATCTCTGAAAATTAATTTCAAACGGCTATATAGAAAAGACCATGGTAAAGTAGTGTGTTTGTTAATGTAATGGAATTTGTAAAAATTGTGATTAAAATAGATTCGTTAGTGTTGATGCGTATTGAGATTTCTAAGATAAAGTAAAAAAAAACATTCACCCATTAACTTACCACGCCAAAATGAGCTTTATTTTTAATTTTATCTAACTAAACAAAATATAATACATATAAAGACCATAGTTCTGAAGAATTTATGAGCAAATAGGAGTACAGAAAAGACCAGAGTACAGAGAAATTGTTTTCCATAGACTGAAATTTTTCAAATATATGTTTTTAAAATAGACAGTATTAGTGTTATGCGTATATTGAAAATGCTAAATTAAGGTAAAGAAATCATTTAGAATGTCTCTAAAATTCAACAGCAAATAGCATTGTAGAGAAAACCATATAAAAGTAACTATTATCGATGGATTTAAATTTATAAATGAATACACGCTTGCCATTGAGGCAGAAACTTGAGTAGATCAATGACATTGAAGTAACTATATAATTTAATAAATTATTTCAATTTGAATAATACTAGTTGTTAAATTAAATCAACAGAAGGCAGTTTATTTCTAACCTTTTGTAATTCAACAAAATTCCTGCAGAACCATATGATAAGAATCCGCAATTGAAATACAGTAGTACAGCTGGGGGAGAAAAAAAACGATAAACCCTTCGTTTTTCGGCTGCTATTGGTCAAGGAATTTTGTGAAAGATGTCATTTTTCAGAAAATTGCGTAAGGAATTGAGAACTGGCAACCAAAATTGTATAAGGGGTCGTTTACATATTAAAATGAGTACCAACTGTCAAAATTCCAATGGCAACACCCAATTTTTTTTATATAAAAATGCTTATCATATTCAAAATACCCTAGATCCAAAAGAAAATTTATTAATTTGCATTATTTGTTGAGATATAAGCATTCAAAGTTGAACGCCAATAATGTTAAAAAAGTTTCACAAACTTTTATTCATACTTCCACAAATAAAATGAATTAAACCCAAATTTTTTTTCATTATATACTTCTTAATAAAAGAAAAATATACAATTCATTTATAATTTTATTTAAATTAATAAAAAAATATAATGAATAGCAACCCCAAATTTTTATTACATAAATCGATAAAGTAGATCAAGTAGAACCAAAATCCCGAATTTTTTTTAATTCAACAACAGTTATTTGCCGATTATTGTAAAAATACTGAAAAAAAACGAATTTTAGGGACCGTGTAAAAAATTACTTAGCAAATTGGATCCTAACTTGCATTATCGTTTGGTGGTTGAAAAGCGTTTTTTGGTAAATGTTTATTCAAATTATTGATGTCTTTCAAATGTCAAATAAGACGAAAATCCCGAAAATAGATTTTAGTCCATTTCCTCGATTTATATATATATATTATATATATATATATATATATATATATATATATATATATATATATATATATATATATATATATATATTATATATATATATATATATATATATATATATATATATATATATATATATATATATATATATATTATATATATATATATATATATATATATATATATATATATATATATATATATATATATATATATATATATATATATATATTATATATATATATATATATATATATATATATATATATATATATTTTATATATTATATATATATATTATATTATATATATATTCGGCTTGTCGGAATTTGGCTGTCGGGATATGTCCAGACCCAGTGCGCCGAATTTTAAACAACTTTTTGTAGCATATGAATGAAACAAAAATTTGCCATAGAATGTTAAAACATAAATTTAGAGATTTCCCCCTAATCGCGTTCAAAATTAAGGCTTTAATATCTCGGCAAATAATGCAAAACAAATAATTCTTTTTTATATCTAGGGTATTTTGAAGGTGCTAAACATTTATATGTAAAAAAAATTGGGTGTTGCTATTGGAATTTTCAAAGTTGGTACTCAATTTAATATGTAGACGACCCCTTATACAATATTGGTCGCCAGTTCTCAATTCCTTAAGCTATTTTCTGAAAAATGACACGTTTCACAAAATTCCTTGACCAATAGCAGCCGAAAAACGAAGGGTGGATCGTTTTTTTTCCCAGCTGTACTTTCCAAGAAACTGTAAATTGCAATAATGGTAATTAGTATAATCAATTTATATTTTTAGAACCACAGTTTTTATTCACTTTATTTTATCAGGCCTAAACTTCATGCTTGGCTTCAACATAATAATGGTTCCTAATAACCTCAACGGCTGTGTGGTGAAATGTTTCACCATATTTTAGGTATTCGGTTGAACCATTTTTCAGGTTTTCGAAGCAAACACATGAGAAATGGTTCTACTGAATACGTAAAATATAGAGAAACTTTTGACCACACAAACGTTACAGCTACTAGGAATCATATTTTTAGTGAAACCTAGCTCATTTTTTACAGTGTATAGCAATTAACCTTTCAATATTTAATTAAAAAAAGAATTTCATTTACGGATTTTCCAAATTGGTTAATTATTTAGAATTTAAAACAAACAACACCCCGGTTGTTTTCTTAATCCCGATACGAAATTTATTAACTTTACACAGATAATTATAAAAATTAACGGAAACACAGTTATATAGCTGCTAATGAATGAACCTCTTATGTTACCTTACACCGGGCGTCAAAACTAATAAAACGCTTTATTAACAGTGGCACAAACAAAAACCCTTAATCGCAAGTCTTTTAAAATGCGAGAAAAGCGCGCATTAACAACGTGATTAATTAATGAAACCGTTTTACGGCTCTTGTTACATAGATATAAAAGATGTTTTTAATTTGCGTTGCCAAACCCATTAAGATAATTTGAAACGAAAACTATTTTTTCTTTTCTTCTTGTTGTCTTTGTTCAAAGCTTGAGCTTGCTCCACGTGACGTTTTCACTTTGAAAACTCTCTCTTAAAGACGATTTTAAGACTCGTTTTAGTTTTTGTTTACATTCTTGGTTAGATTAAAATGTCATTTTTCGGAAGCGTTTTTTTTTCTTTTCTTTAAAAATGAGAGTTATGGTTAGGTGAAATTAAAATTAGTTGGGAAATGTGAAATGGGAATTTTTAAATTAAGTTTATGTGCATTACTTTTATGTTGAATATTTTTCGCTTGGTTGCTTAGGACAACAAATTATAGTTAGTTCGCTGACTTTAATTTATTAGTGAAGTTCTGAAATATCCTTTTTAAGAAACCTTTTAAGTAAGATGATGTACATTAAATAATCTACTAAGTAATATACTTAAGTAACATAGCTTTAGGGTAAGTTTTATTCCTTCAGCACTTATTTGAATTACCTTTTTAATGGTCGGTTAAACCAAATAAGTGGTAAATTTTATATTTTATAAATTACATTAAGTTTATTTGTTAAAAATGCCTTATTTGACTAAAAGATACAACTTGTTTAAGTGATATACTTTAGCAACTAGCTGGAAATATAAGTAACCATTTGAAAATATAAGGAAAAAATAAATGTTCGAATTACTTCAGAAACAAACATTTACAAATTATTATTCTTTTGAATAACATTACTCTTAAGAGTAGTTTGTTGTTGTTGCTTCCTCTCTTGGCAAAAAGTAGTATTTAATTTTTTTCTGTTAAACTGTATCAAAAGATAGGCTATTTTACAGGGTTTAGAACATTTCCAAAGCAATTTCTCATAAAAGAAAACGTCAACACTCCTAACTTATAAATAACTGCACTAAAAATAAACACAACAAATATCTCAATATCATAAGGGTTTCGAAATTTACCTTATCTCTTTTCTCCCGTGCTACAAAGATTCAATTTCCTCAGTTCAAGAGCATTCGCTATCGGACTAATATCATAATCGAACCCATGTAGATTTAGGAGCAAACAGTAAAAGGTTTTTATCTAATGTTCGAGGAAACTTATCAGCCCACCACCGACGTTTATTTGTTCTAAAGACAAACATAGCACGTAAGAGGTGAAATATTATAGGTTATTGTACGGGGTGGCGATTTTAAAAGAGGTCTCAAAGCGCAATATGTTATTCGTTTTGAGAACGAGTCGCCTGCAACTGCATCGCGAATGGAGTCATCAATGGATTCATCGTCAATGGAGTTTGGGAAATATTTATGAGATTAATACTGAAATTATACTCGTAGTACAGAATATTGCCTTGGGCTTTGGACCATTGTTGCAAGCACTTGATAACTCTGACATGTAAGAAATTATACTAAAAGACTAATTATTTTAGGTCAACAATGATCCAGTTCATTGTTGTAGTTACTGCAGTTTACCTGCCCACGGCAGAATACCGTATGATATCCTACAGATGTCAATCTGATATCATTCTGACTTTTTGATATCAAGTAGTAGATCAAACGATATCTTGTGCAAATAGAGTAGGTAGCTACAAATGACTAGATAGATTTTGCTTCTTAAATTATAAGTAGCATCCGTGAATGGCGACAACAGTTACCTAAGTAACCTTAACCAAAATAGGTGTGGAAATTACCCATATTTTTTTTAATTATGTAGTTAACTAGTTGTACTCAACTACTAGTTCGACATGGAGTTTTGGAATGTATATCATTGGTATTTTTTTCAAAAAAAATGGTGATTGCTAACAACAACTTTTGAAAATAAAGTATGAGGCTGCATGGGGACAAATATTATAATAGCTGAGAAACAAAATAGAAAGTGTACAAATTTAACTTAATCGTTTTGATTCTGAGGTAATGGCTAAGAATGGGTAATACATTTTGCTGAACATGAAAACTTAATGGTCAAATGGGACATTCCTTTTATCTCTTGGTATTCTTGTTTTGATAGCGATAGGTAAAACACAATGAATAAAAATAGTAAAGTTAACTTCTATTGAAAATGCATGTTCGACTTCGATAAGAATATGGAGTACAAAAGGAAACAGCATACCATTCAAATCGAAATTTATATCTTAATTTACTTCCAGTCAATTTCCCAAAATCCGCCAAAATAAATAAAAACGAATTGAAACGGCGTACAATTCCGTTTCCGTATCATTCGGAATCATCTAAGACGGCTTTATTAAAACATGTTATCCTATCCGGTGTAACATCTGGCAAGAAGTCGCCTTTATTAATTGTAAGCATGGGAACATGTTTTCGGAATTTAATCCAACATACACGAATCGAATCGAGCTTGTAATTTAATTAGAAGGAAGGGGAGATACGGAGATCTCGCTCTAGGAACATTAATTCTGAAGTCTGGACTGGCTTGGTAAAGTCGCCTTTACGGGATTTCGAGGGGATTTGTTACTGCAATAGAAAAAGGGTTGGTGTCTAACGCTATAGCATTGGACTATGGCCTTTTTCTACTAGGATGCATAGTATAGGGTTTGGAGGACTGCAGTTCCTCTCTTGAGAGGAAAGCAAGTTTAGAATTTTAGAATACTTTTAAAAGCAGAGAAATACATAAGTCATTTGGTTTGTTATTTCTTTATAACCAAAACTGTTTTGTTCGCTTGTGTTGCCTTACAAAGGTTAATGTTAGTTATGTTGCTTATTCTTCCACCATCATACAAACAGTTGTCATTCCCGTTAAAGATAATAGGGAGTAAAGGTTGCGGCTTCAATGAGAGTAGAACAAATTCCTTGAACATCTCTACATCTCTTCGTAGTCAATGAACACCTCGTAATATAGACTGAAGGAGATTAAAAATTACGATGGGTCAAATATAAGGAATGAATTATAATTTGAAACAAATTATTTGAAGATATTGACATGTTAAAAATTTAAACTCATGAAGTAAAAACTAGTTTTCACCGAGCTTATCCATCTGAGGATTACAAAAAACATTTTAGAGGTAACCAATACGATAATACAACCAAAATAAATTCATATTTAAATATCTGAATGATACATATGTAAAAACCTGTGCTGTGGGCAGGTAATTTTTACAACGAATTGGACCAGTTTTTGCTCTGAAATAATCCGCCCTTCAATATACTTTCTTATACGTTCCCGTTATTGAATTTTTTCAACAATGGTCCAAGTCATTACTCTAGATACTGCAGTTTACCTGCCCACGGCAGTCCTGTCATCTGACAATCAGATTTTTCCTTCAACACACATTATTTAAATATATATATATATATAATTCGAAACTTTATCAAATTTTAAAATAAAAAAATGTGTTTTAAAACCCTCTACTACATAAATATAATTTAAAAAAATGGACACAAAAATATTAATTGTTCAGTTTAAAATTTGAGTATCATGTTGCGAAAACAATGTTATACTTTTACCTATTGGTTTTGAACGTACCCCCAATAAAACTTTTTAACACCATCTGCAACCCTTTCGAATACTTCAATTGGAGATTTACCGTCCTCCATTTGCCGCAATTCCACACCTGAGACGCCTACTGGGTCCACGACTAATGGGCAGGGATACAAAAAGGTTCAACCCTTAACAAGAACACCCCTTGCTCATTGAAACGATCCTATCAAGAAGAAGGTTAGAGTAAAATGGCCATGCTTGGCGCGTAAAAATTGAAGCTGTCTTTTAAAATTTCGCCAAATCGATGTGATACTGGATTCATTGATCTAAATTTACTCTACTAAAATAGACGGAGTCGTCGTGATAACCTTAACGCCAAAGTCGTTAGCTTAGCGAACATGCCATGAGAGAACTATTTTACACTTAATTTCCCAGGGCGGTGAAAGGAAGTATTCACTAACCTGCTAACTTTAAAGAAGTCGTGAATATTGTTTATATTAATTTTCTAGGGCCACAAGTCAATGTTGTGTGGCTCTAGGTACGCCCAAACCAACAGCAGAGCTAACTCTCAATGACATTTATACAAGAAACGTTTTATTCTTTGAAATGGGTAATTAAAATTTTAATAATGACCTTTGTGGAAAGGTATGTTGTAGTACAAGATTAGAACTACTAAAATATTCGAATATTTCTCTTTGTAAAAAAGATTAAATTTGTTATTAACTTTTTTACTGTAACGTAGCTCCAAGCGTTTGTTTGGGTGTATAACGGAAACCATCACGTCATCACTTGGCAAAAGAGTTTTTATACTGCTTACCCGACAACACCGCATTCTTATTCTTAACTCTATGGGGGCAAGAATTGAAAATGTCCAACGTGAGGATAAATCCAGAACTTCTTAGCTTAACGAGGGTTGGGCTAATTGGGTTCTGGTTTTGGAATGCTATCCAATAAGTGAAATCTTTATACTTTTCCGATTCTCACTTTATTTTGGAAAAGTAGGAGGAATTGGACACTGTTCTGTGTTGGTTTTTCGATATTGAGTAAATAGTGAATGTAATATGTAGGATGTTAAAAGGATTATTTGTCCATTTATTTTGAAAGTTGCATCTGATAAGTGGAACGTTTGTACTTTACCAATTAGGTTTTATTTTCTATCCCTCGATGGATTTAAAAACTACAGTTATGTTGGTTTTGCGAAAGATAATATAAAACCATGGTGAATGTAATTTGTAAAATGTACTAATTTCTTACTTGTTTTGGAAGTGATATTCAATAAAAGAATATTTTTTTTTTTGTATTTAACTTCAATATCTGGTGGAGTGGAGAATTTTGTTCGTTATATGTTCTTTTAAGAATTTTTTTTAATTATTGGGCAATTGCATCATTAAAAGTGTTAAATGTTATTAGTGATTTTCTCAAACATCTTATAATTTGCTTTTTTAAACTATAAATATTCATAATACCATAGCTTATAGGTATGAAACGAGTATTACTTACAAGTTTAACGAAGACTGTTTTAAAAGTAAAATGGTAAAACATGTATTGTTCATGTTATTTTCATTTCATATTAGTATGCATTACTCACGTTTGCCTTATGGGCTTAAACAGATAAACAGGATACATAATTTAATCCTAATTTTCAGATTATAAAAAAAGTAATAGCAAAGCTTGCACAAAAAATAATCTATCTCAAGTTTGTAGTAAAAAAACCTGCACTATTGTTCATTACAAATTAAGAAGAAATCCCGATCACGACCTTCTTTTATAAAATATCATTTTCAAACAACTTTTAACAATGGTCCCCATGTTTATAGACAGCGTTAAAATGCTCCTCAGTCGAGACTAGCTTTATAACAATGCGTTTTTAACAAAAGCAAATGAGTTTTCTTGTGGCTTTGTGATTGCTTATTATTTGTGAGTTTGAATGGATTCAGTTTATTGTTATTTTTATAATGCTTTTCGATTTTCAAAGAACGAATTTCAATTGTGTTTTCACTTTTGATCGCGTAAAAAATGTTTTTATGCTTCTGGAAGTGTTAATTCCATGCCAGTATTCGCAGAAAATGTCAGGAATTTGATTGAGAAGGTTTGTATAATGAATATTCCCTAGAGGCAGTCGGTAGATATTGATTAAAATAAAATATTTCATCACAAGCTTTTCATTGCCAATATTGCTTTAATTAGTTAAATTATCTTTGATTGTTAAAATATTAATATTTTGTATACAATTTCTTCATGGTTCTTTCTTCGTAAATATCACTTTCTTTGACATTTGTTTTATCCTGATTTTGACTGCTTTACTCTATCATTGCAACCAATTTAAACTCAAGTAACCAGTTCCAAAAAACCTGGTTTTTTTAAAAGGAAGGTTGGTTAAACATTTAATCAAAGAGATGGTATAACTTGGTACCAAAAGTGGTGAGTCTCAAATAGTAGTTCCCCAAATATTAGTGGTTGAACCTTACAGACATCCCAGGATATGTTAGTTTGGATCGCACTAGAGCTACAAGAGGGCTATTTTCGACAGGCGTCGTAATTTAGAACAACAGTCAAGTGACGAGCTGACACCTGAGTAGGCACCCAAAGCAACCACCACAGACATCCAGACTTTGTTAAATCTTATAGAAAATCTACAACACTGAAACCCAAACCATTTAATTCTTAATATATCAATTCCATTCAAAAGCTTCCATCCTATAAAACTGGCCATCAACATCTCCAGTATCCTACCTAGAGAGGCCATTTGCATAAGAAAGCTACTGTAAAATGCAGCTCGTCTTGGCCCGTTGGGAGGTCTTTTATCCAAGACGTGCCACCCGTGCGATGAGGGCACTTTGGGCTGTGCCAAACAGCCCCAACCCCTCATTTTGCAGTATTGATTCAGACAGAGTGTTGGGAAATGGGCCAGGGTCAACGGTTCTTGTTTGGAATATCCACTCCCCCCCCCCCCTCTAGAAATCTGATCTGGGGATAAATGTTAGATCTACTGTATGGTGTGAATTGAGGATTTTTTTAAAAGTGTGTTCTTGGGGTCTTTTTGTCGAATTGAATTTTGAATACGAAACTTTTTACACTGTTAAAAATTTTGTGCTTGGTTTCACTATGATATTGGTTCCTAGTAGCTGCAACAGCTGTGTGGTGAAATGTTTTACCTTTTTTTCGGTGTTTGGTTGAACCATTTTTCTGGATTTGGAAACAAAAACCTGAGAAATGGTTCAACCGAATACCAAAAATATAGTTTAACGTTTCACCAGACAGCTGTTGCAGCTACTAGGAACCATATTTTTGGTGAAACCAAGTGCCAAATTTTTAACAGTGTAGGTGAGTAGGTATGCACCTAATAAATCAGGTCAATTAACTTTTGAAAGAAAATTTAGTTTTATTTCTATAAAATTGTAGAAACTGTTGATAAAATTGCCAAATTTATTTGGCAGATTTCCTTAACCCCACAAAAATACACCCCGTATTCATAAAACCTTGTTAATGTTTGAATTAAGCTAAAAAGATATTGAAGGATTTTTTTTCCTTAACCAGCCCTCATATAAACAGATAGCTAAGAAAACAACAACCAAAGTAACGTCGTGTATATGGAAATAGTGTGCTTTAAAATTGCTGAGGTTCAAGTTCTAACGAAGTCGCTATTAGTTTTCATTCGATGACCCCTCAGATTTCAACCGTGTCTCTTGATCACTGTTCAAAACTATGTCAATACTCCATAAGAGTTTAAAAAAGCAACGTATTCACAAGCGCAAAATAAGCGCAACGCAAAGTTAAATAATCTTAAAAAGCCTGCAGCCTTTAGGAACTTAAACGTAGTCCCGTCTTTAGTACATGAAAATGACGAATGAATGAAAAAAAGAAAATCCTAACACACAACTATAGAAATAAAAATATATTTAAAAAACCTATTTTTCCAAAAAGGAAAAAAAAACCTCGAAAGCAACGAAAAACTAGACAACCAAGAAAATTAAATCATTGTGGTCAAGACACTATAAAAATAAGGAGTGCTAGCCATATCATTTACTAAGTTATCTTTATTATTAAGGATGTGATATGCCTCCTAGAAATCTAGGTCTAAAGCAGGAGAATAACTTTTTTAAAGATCTTTCAACTTTTATTTACGTTTGAGAGAATACATTGCCCCCCCCCCCCTTTTCAAAACTCGCATTAATAACACAAAGGCTTTTTGGTACCTTTTATATAATACTCCATAGCTCTAGTATGATGTTAATTCAAGCGAACCAAATAGCCAGCTCACATTCTTTCCCATAGTAGACTTTAACGTTGTGTATAAAGCTCCTGGATATTCTTCTTCCAGTAAGATGATTGTTTGTTATGTGAGCTTATTTGTAGTTGGATCTGTGTACTTAAGCTCTTGAGGAGATTGAGTGAGGGGGGGATCAGTCTGTTTTTAATGGGAAATGGATAAATTGAGACGTTTCGTTTTAAGGGATGTTTATTTTGATGGCATGTCACGTTTCAACTATTGTAGGAGTCTCCAAACTACATCCTGTAGAATGGACATGCTTCGCGTCTTGAGTGGAAACAGTTCCACAGGAATGAAAATAAGTTATCGATTGTTTAAACAATGTAGTGGGCGGCGCTTACCGTGTCATACCACCTATGAAATCGAGGAAGAGGAAATATTTACGTCACGTGACACAAGCCTATTCTAATCAGTTAAATTAAAAAATGAAATTCGTAAATTTAATTTTAAAATAAAATGTATACAGAAGTCATGATGCTGAAATTCCTTTGGGTTTCGTAATTTCAAATACAATTAATTTAAATTAGACGCCTTAACTTGATGATCCAAATCATGCCCTTTAAAAGGCAGAGTTTCTAAATCATTGTTTGGTTAATATCTTGACATGTTTTACATGATTTTTACTTCTTTATATGGTTTTCTTAGTTCGCATTGATTTCTATTGCTTCTTGAGCTTCCATAGAAGCTTAGTGCCATGCTGTAATATTTATAAGGTTGTTAAGACCATAATATTTATAAGACTGTAAGTTTCGTATTACTAAGGATTTAATAACAGCAACAAAATTACAGTAACATTAATAGATTTTTTCAAAGCCAGTACAGTTAAAAAAAAGTATTATTTTTTTTGCTATATAATTAAAATAAGTATTGATATATATTTTTTTCGTTTTAAAAAACATCACAAAATCCAGGGAAACAGATGTCGGAATTGCAACAGTACTTTCAACTTTCCCATTGCACGCCTCATTTGTTCAAGTAAGAATCCCCCCAAATGGAACTTCAACTTCCACTACCAAGCTTATATTTCATACTTATGCGACGTCAAATGATTTTTATGGGCACCAAAAGAATTCCGGAGGAATTTTTAGGAGACCGGATATCTTTTGAGACAACTTTCAGTTAAAATGTATATAAGTTATACTCGTATAGTGTAGAGAAAACTGCGAAACTGGTGAAAGTTCTTCCTTAATATGAACTTACTGTCATCGCAATTTTCCTGATAAATTCAAAATTAACCATAATTGTATAACAATGTTATTTCACGTCAAAACTCCCATTCTGGGTTTTAAAAAAAAACATTTAGCTCATTGGCACGCTCAATTATTTTTAAGTCATTAATTTAGTTTCTGAAGGTAATGGCAAGAAAATAAAAGCAATTTCAATTTTAATTAATTTTTGTGTTCATTTTAATTTCTTCAGTCGAATGGCAACACGAAATGGAAAAAATGATCGGATTTGAGCGAAAGTGGTGTATTTTTTTCAGAAAATTTTAATTTTCTCTAAAACTGGAACAAATATGAAAAAACTAAGCCTCAGGTGCACACGTTGGTATTAAAGGGAATCTATCTTTAAAATTTCGAATATCTGAGGGCAGTATAAATTGGTCTTTTACGATCCACAGACATACAGACACACAGACAGACTCTTTCTTTTATTATTATAGATAAACTGCACAACCAGATCCTGTTTTTTAGAAGTTTATTAAGGCTCGTTTACATTTTTTACAGTGTACATATTCGGTCAATCGTAGATCGGTTTGTCAAAACGTCATGCCACTGAAGATACCATCGCAGATTCTATCCTTGTCTTAAGACGGCTCTTATAAACAGATCGTGCTGAACAACACAATTCTAACAATAAATAATACCTTGTTTATGTGAGACTTTTTAAATAGCTGTTAAATCTCTAGCGCTCAAACTCCTGGCGCAATAGATTAAAAATGATGGTTATGGTGTTTGAGGATGCTATAAGGACGAGGTTTCGTTGTGTGCCAGCTAAGGCGGTGGAATCGTCACTAGACTAAGATTAAAAATGACCAGACCACGAGCCTATAGCCCTTCTGCATTTCTAGTAAGACGTTAATTTTAACTAAACCAAATATTCGTTGGTTGGTAGACATATATTTTCAGGCTTGTGTGCTTGGTCACAAAGTCCCGCATATAAACCTTCGTCAAGAAGGACGGACACGACATACACACACATACAAGACAGATGCTGCCATCTATCGCCACCTCCACAATTTAGACAAGTCCCTGAAGGGGAGAGAAATAGTCTCCACTCTCCAGGGACCTGTACCCGTGGTAAACTGCGCAATAACCGACCACAGGACTTTCGGACCCAACAGATTTAACGAGCACGTACCCCGCATATACTCGGTGGGTCTTCAGAGGTGTCGAGACTCGATCGCGGGACCTTCCGATCCCGAGAATCTTAACCACTAGCCCCCCCCCCCCCCCAGATATTCGTATGTGTGACTTCATATTTTAACCGGAAATACGCATTCGTTCTCAAGTACACAGAAGCTATAGTCTTTTATTTATGTCTCATCAGGACATTTTTATTAAGTAACCCCATAAATCTGGGAGATATTTTACTTGAGCTCTTGAGAATCATAACTATATTTCATATCTTTTAGGTCTCATGTGTACCGTGTTAAAATGATAACGTAACATTTTTTGGAGAAGCCTCAAGCATGTTATAAAGTGTTAACTATATAGCATCAAATGTGCCTTTTTAGCTGGAAATAACGTCATAAAAAAAAGTCATTGAAGAAGAAAAATGCTGAGAATTTGTTTTATTTCGTTTAAATTTATGGCGGATGCATATGCTTCATTAACGCTTTAAAAGATAAACATCTAAGAAATGTCGAGGTGCAATAAAGAGGATTTATTGCAAGAATATATTTTATTAGAATATGAGGGGATTAAAGAGTTATTATACGTCGTTTAAGTGGCAGGGAATGACTCTTTAAAATAACGTCATTGAGGCCGAAAATTTCTATCTTGTTTCAAAAATAGATACTTGGTATTTTTAAAATCTTGGTCTTTTCCGTGTAGAAGTTCTTACGGAAACAATCCTGGGGAGGGTTGGGGGCAGTTTTTGCTGCTGTACAAAAATACAAAATTAACAAAACAACTTTTTTTGGAAACTATGAGGATCTATAGTAAAATCGAAACATGGATTTTAAAAGTAAAAATAAGAAAACTTGTGTATGTGAAAACAAAACTTTTAGTTGGTGTCCTTTTACCATATATTGCGAAGATATAAGTCTAGAAAGATTTGTAAGGACTAAATTTTTACATATGTTGCCAACAACATATAAAAAGTCAAGTACCAATTTAAATAAATACATATTTTGAAACGAAAACCGAAACTAGTAAATGACTGTTCCTTTAAAACTTCAAACAGTTCGTGCGTTATTTGCCTTTTAGGAATATAACATTAAAATGCAGAAAACTTCTCCTCAACTTAGTTGAAGAAGAAACAAAGCTATTTTGTTTCATGCGCAAAGAAACAGAAAGAAATTCTGTAGCGCCAGGAAAGTTCACTGGAAAAGTAAGACAAAAGGAGAAATGAAAACAATAAATATAGAAGAAATACATATATTCCAGAAAGAAAGGGTATGGTTCCATAAATCGCAAAAAATAAATGGCAGAATAAATGCGCATGTTTATGAAACAGATCTGGAAGAGAGAATGAAATTCGGAAAATATCGCCTGCCACATAAGAAAAAATATTCGAAACAGAACGCAAAATGTTATTCTACTTCCAAAAAAGGCGGGAAAGTAAGCTAGGTAAGGGATCTCGCATATATCCGGAAGAGAAAATTATATGGGAAAAAAATAATAAATGTAGGAATGGAAATAAAAACGCGATAAAATATGATTTCTGCTGCCACAAACCTCTGTCAAAAGCTTAGAATATTTCTTTTTTTTTTTTAAGTTCTCGTTTTCTAAAAGCCTTGCTGGAATATCTTATAAAACTTATTCAGTTGTAAATGGTATTTAAAAGAAAAATTCTTGTCATATGCCAGTTATAAATGGTCTTCGAAATATAATCGCATTGTGGAATTTTCAGTGTGAAATTTTGCGAGAGATAGAACTTGGCTTTTAAGATCAATTCTCAAGAAAAGAGTCATAGCGTTCAAAATGGCGACAAGTAATGTGCCTTTCAATATCTTGGAATTCAATTTTTATTTTATGCTATTTAACTGGATGGCAACACTTTTCAAGGTAACGTATAATTTTATTCGGCTAAAAATGTAGTCCAAAGTTACATTATACTTCTGTATTTCATTTGCATTTAAGATTTAATGTTTATTGCAAAATATTTTCAAGGTGATATAAAATGGCATTTCTAAATATCTTTAAAGTGAATTAATTATATGGTAAGTTACGTTAAAAAATTTGAAAAATAGACATGATATTATAAGTGTAAAATTTAGTAATGTTGAAATCTAAAGTAAGACTTTTCTTTCAAATACAACTAAACTAAGAATAAAATATTTGAATCTTATTTATTTTCGTACCATCGCACTAGCTAAAAACATTTAGTGAAATTAAGGAAGCTTTCGGCAAATCGCAAAGGTGCTCAGTGATGGATTCAACCATCAACACTCATATGACTATCATTTCATTTTCCAACTCGATTCACCAGAAAGGATAATACCTAATCATTTTCAAAGTAGAATTACGAGAAACTTCATACCTATGTAATGCCAAAACAAATAACCAGCCCCTCACAACGATACGATTTCAAAAGCCCAGGAAATTTAGCTGCATACAAGTGACGTTAGCAAGTAAACTGCAGTATCTATCCAAATGACGTGGACCACTGTTGCAAGCACTCAATAACTCTAACCCATACGAGAGCATAATTAAAGAATGATTATTTCATAACGAAAATAGTCCAATTCATTGTTTTGGTTACTGCATTTTACCTGCAACATTGTTGTAGCACTCAATAACTACAACCTATGATAAAGCATTCTAAATGATTGATCTTTTCTGGACAACAATAGTCTAATTCATTGTTGCTGATATTGCAGTTTACCTGCCAATGATAAACAATTCAACGATACGCTTACATCGGATTTCCAATGCCCAAGATAGATACCTGCATACAATTCATTGAGTCCATAGCATACATACAAACCTCTAATGCCCCAAATGAGGAATCGGTATCATTAAAAATAGCGTCTTTTGAGACGTGACAAAGACAAATTGAGTCCAAAAACCAATTAGCAGCGACGGAATAATATATCACTTTCTTCTTATTCCTTTTGCTGAAGAGGGAATAATTAGCAACGTTAGCCATGCTGAAAGAAGATAAATTAAATATTCAATTAAATTACCATTAGTATTTCCGTTGGAATAGGACTGATTAATAACGAAGGTGTGAAATCATTGAAAGAAATTGAAGAATTGTGTGCAATAACGGTAATAAGTAATTGATGCCTATGCAGCATTTGTCACAAGATAGCTTCTTTTTTGTAATTAATAATTTTTTAATGTAATCTTTGTAAATTTGCATGTTCTTTGAGGGATAAAAATAAAAATGAATTTCTCTGACTAAATTTTGCGAGGTAAGAAATATTGTTTGTAATAACCATTCGATCTTATATTCTAAGTGATAATTTCAATCGATAAATTGTTTAAGAATTCTCAAAAATATTTTATATTAATACATATTATCTACCTTTTAACGGAAGATGTCGCAGATATTTTGTAATATGTTTTATTTTAAACCATATGGGCTAATTTGTAAAAAGGTTACAGTACAGTAAAAGAATTGAATTTTTTCTTTTAAAATCTACGCATACGTTTGGAAATTAACATAACTTTTAGGAATATTAACAAATCTATAGAATTAGATTGTATGTAAATTTCAGAAACTTATCAATAAACTTGACATATAATACACAATACCATTGAATACTGTCACATCTATTCAATACCACCGCTAAGTACCTCGCGTCCGATTCACAGAACTTTCATGTCTATTTAAATGGGATTCGCCGCTGAAACGTCCATTGGCATCTCAAGCGACCGTGAACGAACCCAAACCGTTGTGACGGACGCGTAATTAGCAATGACGTTAATCCACAACGCAGGGATAATAACGCCACTGAGCCACTTATTGGGCACGCCACTGATGGAGAAGTTAAAGAAATAACTGGTTAACTTTAGTTGCATGTTCTGTAACCTTAGAAAGTTCTGAAGAACATTATTTGTTTTAAATTAAGATTAAATTTCATTTGTCTGCCTTTACATTTTTTAAAATTAGTCCGTGCAATAACTATGTTTTTATAAAAACGTTTAAAATATATTTTTTTTTAAGTCAATAATTGTCTCTAAAGTAACTCTTTTCATTTGCCGGTTCGTAAAAACTTACTTTACGAACAAGTGCGTAAACTAGTTTATTACGCACTCAACATTCTAATAAAAATTTAAATGTCAGTGAAAAAAAAATCAGCGATTGTGGGTATGCTTCACGACTTAGGTGGCAACAGAAATGCGAAATGAAAATAAATTCTTCATCGAGCCTCGATTTGTGAATCAATGTCTTGTGAGAACAGAGCACCAATCCGTGCACCGATCGAAGGAAGTTACGAATGAAAGGTGGAAAAAATTACGTCACATGAAACAATATATTAGAAAAAGAAGGATTTTTCTTTTCGCACGTGATTATAAAATAGTTATGTTATAGTCACTTTTGTGTGTGTGTGTGCTAAGTTAATAGCTAATCTATGTTTAGTAGAAAAAAATAATTTGCACGGGAATAATGAAAGTTTTTTAGCAACTTAAACAAATATTTTTGTACGTTATTATAAAACGTTATGTACCCGACACGTGCTTAAATTACTCTTTTTTAAACTAGTGAATTTATTTCATTTAGGCTTCACCCTCGTGAAATAATGTATTCAATTCGTTTAAAAAAGACTAACATTACGCACTAGTTGCATAAATAACAAAAAAATAGATATGCAGTCTCTTATACCTATAATACACTATTTTTAGACTAGACCTGAACACAATACCTGTGTAAGTATTGCTTAAACAAGTAGGTTTGTAACAGAATATGTCACTCAGCCCGTTTCCACACAACATTTGTGTTCAACATCAAAAAAGTCGCCAAACACAAAATTAATTCTATTATAAACATTTACACGCTAAATTTGGCTAGTTTCATTTATTTTATTTCGAAAATTCAATAATTATTTCTTCAATAATTATTATCGTTTGCAAAAATTAATTTATATTTCAAAGAATAAATTTGTAATATTCCTCTCTTTTAAATTGAACCCAAACATTTCATATCAACATACAATCAAAGTCTTAGTGAAATATATTTGACGTCATTTCAAACTGATTCATGTCGCAAAAATAAATTTCTTTTCTTTAATTATTTAAAAGAATTAAAGTTTCTGGAGTGATTGTTGTGAATGACAATGGTGATTTAATTCTAATAAAAATGGCTTCTTATGCTTTTTAAATGAGCATTAAATTTTACCGTTTTTTTAAACAATTAAAGTACTTCGAATTCTATTTTTTTTCTGAGATTTTCAATGTCTTCTTATTTTGATGCGCTGAATTTTTTGACGTATCACACTTGCCTGCAGCATTTGTAGTTTGGGCTATGAAAGTGGGTGACAGACGGACTGAACGATTATAATACTATCCAATTTTTACGTTATAAACGTAGTGTGGAAGCTAAAATTTATGTGTTTTTCACTAGGTATGAAAATTTTAATAACAACTCACACATTTGAAGGTAAAATATCATCTAGTTGTTTAATTAATAACGAATGCTATAATTTACCAACAATAGTCGACAAGTTAGAAAAAGCTTTGAAAATTAATAATTAGATGATATTAACTAATTATTGCATAATATCTAGATAATAACAACTAATTATTGATCAAATTTTTTATTCAAATTTGTTTTTTGTTATACCTCATACATATATTCATTCCCTTCTAATAAGTTAGTAATTACATCGGCTAACAATAACAGGAAAACAGCGCATGTTCCTGATTTCATTCATTGCCAATTTTAACAAATCCATTCCCTCGTGTGTCTCGTGTACATTATACAGTCCATGGACAAATTATAAGACGCACTGCAAGATTTCATGTAAAATATTAATTATCGGGTGATATTGTACCTACATATTTGTATAAATACAAATATGTAGTCTACAACAATTCTTTTAAATAAAAATCAATAATATTGTAGTTTAAATATACCATATTATTGCATAAAAACTCTTAAGAAACATAAAATTACTAAAAAAAATACAGTGCGTCTAATAATTTGTCCAGGGACTGTGTATAAACATATGTTTTGCTTGTTTAGTCATATGTATCCACACACGACATCAACTATATAAAAATAACATAACCAGAAAATGGCTCTCCCTAGAATACAACACGAAATGTTCCACCCCTCTCAGCCCTCCACTGAACCCAGGTGTCTGTCCTATATATCGATCTGAGGCTCTTCAAATCAGATTACCGGGTAGTCAATATAATTCGGCCGACGAATGCATGCAGTAAGTAAATGGCATGCACCTTATAAGAGTATAATGGCACTCGGAGATCTAAGTGACAGGTTATTTTGCATAGGGAGCTTCTGATTAAATAGGGAAAATTTATGGAATGTAAGAACTTTACGGGGTCTTTGAATATAAATGGAGCGTAATAACAGGTACTATTTGCTCAAAATAGATAAGGTATTTTATTAATTTTTTATGTTATAGAGATGAAATAATACTTTTTTTATACAAGTTTTAAATTCTTTTTTTATATTGATTTATTAAGCTGTAATTTTCAAATGAGAGTTTTACGTTTACTATCCCTACATGTAGTGTTATAAACCCAGTTACCGAAAGAAAGCTAAAAGTAAATATAAAATATACAATCTGCTTCTAAAAAGAATGCCATTATCTACGCTACTTTCCCAGCTAAACACAATATCGTAAAATTCAACTTCCGATATCTGACTGACATTAGCAATATAAGAACTACGTTATAACTTTATATAATTGTGTATTCAAAAGAGTGTGGTCCATTGGTTAATTTGTTATGACTCTAGGCATCTCTTCATTTTTTTTACGCCCTCAAAGATTTTAAAATTCATAGCAATTTCAGTTTAACTTTCGACAAAATTTCAGAATCTCCATAAGAGCTAGCTGCAAAAATAAGAAACTTTATACGTTAGAAATCGAACCAAAATATTTTATTTTGATAAACCTTCCTACAAAAAATCCATCCCAAAGAATCATGAGACATAAGAAGAATTTCATCAAAATGTGCTGATACTTCCCTATTTGAAATTAATTTCTTCAACTGATTATATAAATTAATAAGATATTTATGCACATGGTTTTACCGATACCCGGTCACTGGCGGCTAAACAGCCCACTAAAATTCTAATGGAAAAATCCTAAGCATCCTTTCATGCCACAAAAGGCACTTCCTTATTAAAAAAAATAATCTTCATCTCCCTAACGGGAAAATTAATTTCTACACAAAGAATCAGTCTGAGCCAAAGGGATACTATAAACATTTGACAAGCGTTATTTTTAAAGAAATGCTGTTATTGGCTTGGGTTATTTATAAACAACTGCAGCTTAATAATGTTTTTTATAGTGATGCCCCAAAATAATCTCTTTACCAACTGGAGCATCACACCGATGAGGTGATCAAAGCACCTTGAATGCTGGACTAGAGCTACACTAGAGCTGATGACGAAAGACCTGTCGAGATCAACGCGACGCCTATGCTGGCACATGACATAACGCTATAACTTACAATAAGACAGCGCACGTGTAGGGACTTTAAAAACAAGAGATTTTGAAGTTATTAGTCGTTCTTTCTTGGCGGGATTTTTTTCTTGCCTAACACGATCCATTCAAAGGAGGGTTAAGGCGAGGGCAGAACTTGCTAAGGTATAATCCATGGCACGCTTTCTTTACCCCACAGCATCACGCAGGTTCTCAACTTCCGAGCCACATCAATATTTCACAAGTATTGGCAAGTAAACTGCAGTATCTAGACTAATGTTTGAGACCATTGTTGTAAGCACTCAATAACTCTAGCCTATATAAAAATATATTGGAAAAGTGATTATTTCAGAGCAAAAATGTTCAAATTCATTGTTGTAGTTACTGCAATTTACCTGCCCACAACGGACTAGTGATGTGTAATTTCTCGATGAGAGCTTAACCAGACAAGGCCAACTCTCCGGATTTACACCGACAATACCGGATTTTTAACACAACTTTCTTAATTCCCGTCTAATGTGTAGCAATTGTAGGATTTTTAAAGTAAAAAATTAAGCATTCTCATATCTCCCGAAATCCGGAAAATAGATATACATAGTTAAATCCGGCGAATTGGCAGTTTTTTTTAATTAACGTCAAACTAGAGTCACAGTTGGCAGGTCTGGCTTAAAGTGTATCGTGAATTAAACAACACTAACAATCCTACTCATTTTGGAGAACAGGTAAAAAGCATCACCTCACTTTGACTTGTCTTTCACTTCGACTTCCATAGGGATCAGCGGGTTACTTTCATCCCGTCCAGTAGATTTGCATTTTTATTAAATATCAGGCAGTGAAATTGCCTTTTCTTTTCTTTCGTCCGAGCCCAAGCCACGTTCAGTCCGACCCAACTCTGCCCTTTTAGACTGGTTTCTGTTACCAAGTGCAAAACCATTACCACAGGTCACTCACCCGAGAACTAGCAGGACCATGGAGGTTACATAAGATGCGGATGCTGCCGGGTGAAAAACCATACAAAAACCGGGCTTGCCTTGTGAAGTCATGATTGATTCCTTTATGCAACCCCCCAACAAAATACTGGCGAATGATTTGGAGCTATTCTAAAGAAGAAAAGAAGTTGATACAAATCATATGCTTTAGGTATTTTTCTATTTCGCGAGGGCCTAAAGTTGCCTAAAATGTACAACCACCGCCAAACGCTACATATCCATGGTAACCTTGTACTGTGTATATTGTCGCCCTTGAACTGTGTATACTGTTTTTGTGGCCATAAAATTCTGTTTGTCGCCAAAGATTCTGCTTAGCGAGATTTGCGTCCTTGAAATGGAAAAGTACCCAACTTTATTTAAATGAAAGTGTAAAAGAAAATGTAAGAGTGTTTCAAAAATCTGGCTGCAGCAACTGAGTCAACTTATAGACTTTTAGGCGGCCTCACTTTTTTTTCGCTAAACATTCCGCCCATCTTGTTAAATCACCTTGATCAGCTTTCAAATTCCCGCGAGATTTTTTTTTACAAGCTGTCTCGGGCAGTTTGGAATATGATAAGCAAAATGAAGGGGTTTCCCGAGATGATTATGGTATTATAAAAGTAATGACAATTTTCTCGAATAGTTAGTTGTTGCTTTTATACTATGGGAAAAATGGTTTAAAAATTTCTAAACATTGCAGTAGGAATTGTTTCCCCCATATTATAAATTCCTACTGCAATGTTTAGAAATTTTTAAGTAAACTATATTTTATGTAGGGGAGAGTGGATGCTAATGGGACGCAGGGGTAATGGTAGAAAGAGCCAAAAGCTGAGAAAAATATACTTTTTTACAAATATTTCTACACTACAATTTGATATTTTACCTTTTAATGAGAAATTATTGTTTTTACAAAAAATAAAATTTCACTATGCAAATGGTGTTTTCTTTAAACTTTTATTTTCAGGTCATTTTCTGATTCCTTTTATATTTTTTTAGAATTTTAATTAGGGCAACATTTACCATGTCCTATTACCGCTGTACCCAGTCCCATTAGACCCCACATATGAGGGCTAATGTGACACTTACGTGTTTGTTTAAACTGATCAGCAACTTAAATAGGGTAATGTTTTAACATATGCCGATTGACTTTTTAAGTAAATGAATGTTCAGTTTACGCGTTTTTAAAAAAAGAAATTAAAATTCTTGTATTTTTGCTGAAATACAGAGGTTAATAAAAATTTGTCCCATTAGCCCCTACTCTCCCCTACACAAAGTTTGCAAACAATCTATTTTGAATACATATCTATTAGTTTTTTTATTTACTATACTTTCAATGTGAGACGTTTCTTTCAAAATCGATTCACTTTAAAGATTTTGAATTGCTCAAAAAGGAGGAAATTAAGTAGACAAATATAAAAGCACCAATAAAAAGCAAGGATAAAGTTAAAATGAAAGTTAAGCAAAGTTTTTGAAACATTGAAATTTCAGTGATTTAAATAGTATTTGTCGAATTTTTAAGATTATAGATGGTGTTTAGCATAGACTTCTTTAAAATAAGCAAGATCGATATTTTACCCTTTTGAAACAGAAATAAAATCCATTGACTCAGACGTAAATCCGGCATTTTAAATTCAAATTATTTCTCAACAGAGAAATCAACATATTTGAAGCTCAAACACCAAAACTATACGACCGGAGTTATATTTCGTTGTATATACAGTGCAGTGGAAAAAGGGTTTTCTCCGAAAAATTTAACTTTTAAAATACCTGAATCTGAAAAGACTTCTAGGGCATCGAATACGAAAGTCACAAAATAGCTGAGCTAATCCCGAACGCTTTGCCCGACAGAATTGAATAGAAATTCGCCATCTTGAATTTTTGTGTTCTTTTCTTATTCGCACAAAAGCTGGAACGACAAAAAGATTCCTTGAAGTTAAATCTGCACAAATTTATCAGGTTGTATAACAACGAAGGAGCTATCTTCTTTCTTAATGGGGAAAAGAATATCTTATTTTCACTTCTTATACGACAGCTGCCCCTTTTAAAAAAAGAACATGCAAAATAAGTTACCAAATAAACGAATTGAGTTTCGTCGATAGATAAAAACGTCGCCATTTTCATTTTCGATAAAAGTGGCAACACGACGCTGCTTCTATTCTTAATTCTGTCTGCAAAAAAATATATTTGGGTGCAGCAAGTAAAAACCAATTTAAAATATGGCATATTTTTTATCCTCGTTTTGATCTTTCAATACGGCTGAGACTAAATAAAAAGTGTTCCAATTCCTAATACACACAACACAAGTGACGAAAATAACGCTTTTTCGAATTTTTTCGCTACATTATCGCTCAAGTTTAGATGTCATCCTACCTTCTGCTCATGGTTCGATAAACTAGAAAGCATGGGGCTCAGAAATAACCTATTACGACGTTATTTACTTTCAAACTTGGTGTGTCAAAGGCCGGAAATTGCATCTATTTAGTTGACGCAAACTTTTTTTTATGACATTCGCCCTACACGTGGATGCATGTGTGTGTTCTCCTGTTATTAATTTTGATGAAGAGGGTGAAGAAAATCGAACGTATATTCTATTCCACAATCAAACCTTAGACCATGGGTGCTTAAATTTTAGTCCCACTATAGATATCTATATATTGTTAAGTTGTATACGATATATTGGTACTTGTAGTCCTAAAATAGAGCAGCAGTAAGCGGTGTAGAATTGCAAAAAAAAAACGAAAAAAACCCAGAATGTTAAATCTTGTAAAGCATTCAATTTTATGAGAAAAGTAAAATTATACATGAAGTTTTTCCTTTAAAACAATAATGTTCTAACAATGGTTTAACTTAAATGTAATAAACTTGAAGATAAATGTGCATGTTTCAGGTTTAGAGCGGCAACTCGAGCCTCGAATGATGAATCAATGCCATGTGGGAACCGAGCACCATTCAGAGCACCGACAGGAGAAAAGTAGAGACGAGAGTCCGATGGTTCTATATTACCTGAACCAAGCCAATTATATAACAGCTACAAATTTAATTGTAACTTAAACATTGTGAGTTTTTTAACAAACATACATTGATTATCTTTATTAAATTTTCCTATATATTATATTATATGCATATTTCGTTTCAAACAGAACAATTTAAAGATTTTCTGCAGAAAAATAACCGTAACGAAAATAGTCAGGGCTTCCCATAGGAGTGTGCATTTGAAAAAGTCAACGTGTTAATTACCCTGACACCACGACAGATATAATGTGTACAAATCTCGTTCATTGTGTTCTAGGTCATTTACAAGGTGCTATTCAATTGAGAGCTTTTTTTTTCCTACCAGAATCCGTTAATATGATGTCTAAGACTAGGACAGAACCTCTCCATGGCAGGACGCCTTAACTCGTCGTGCCACTTCTCCCCCACTGTTAAATACACTGCTCAAAACAATTAGGGGAGCACTTTGAGTAATTTTGTTACCCTTTCAGTTCCAACTTTTTATTTTTATTCTATAAATCTAAAATTTATGAAAGAGATTCATTATGCATTCAGATTGAAATGGAAAAAATCAGGGGGAAAAATATTAACTTTTTTAAACTAAAATTTAAAGAAAAAAATTGGAATCATAAATTTTGAATAAATTATAGCAATAGTTTTTTCAAAACTTTATTTGTTAAAAAAAATAGTTCAATCAATTTTTAAACATCTAAAAATGCAAGCATGAAGAATTTAGGGTCAATTTATTTAATAAAATTGTTTTAGAGTGAATTTTATTTTACCATGTTCTTCATATTTTCATATAATTAAAACAAACACTATTTAATTCTTCAAAAGACATGATTCTTCCATCTAACTATACAAAAACAAAATCTAACTTTATAGGACAAGGTATGGAGAATTTGATAAAACTTATTTGAAATAAGTGCGAGCTTAACTTAGAAAAAAATCGCAAGCTGATGATTCCAAATGGAATCATTGAGGATGAAAGTTTTTAAACCATGCTCTCGATTCATTGTTTTGAACAGTGTAGTAGGATCGTCAGATGATCTTGCAAGGGTCGCATCCAACCACATAGGGATTAGCCCGACCGCTCATTGAATAATGCATGATTAAAGGTGCGTAAGTAAATCCGAGGCCGATCATGTTGCGTTTTTTAAACGTCTGGCGATGAGTCTGGGAAATAAAATATATATCCTACTTACTCATTTTTGCACCTCGCTCAGCGTAAATAGTCTGGAGGCTTGTAACCAGTAATTTCGACTTCTTCGACAAATATATTGACTCTAATGGAGGTCTGTTTTTCTGTTTGTGGCAATTGTGGCAAGAAAAAGGCCTAGGTCCTATTTCATACATTGGACATGGGTTCTTTTTTCGACAAAGGCAAATAATTATGTATGTATATGGCACGTAATAACTGAATGAATTAGAGTTAGGCATGTAGTAAGCTTAAGTAATGGGCGAAAGACATGACTTTTCGAATATGTTTCTTGTTGTTTTGAGGAGTGGGTAGCAAAACAGATGTGGTGTTCGTTTCTAAATGTCCTTACTACAACATGCAAATGAAGATAACTATTCTATATCTGAAGTGGTCCCATTAAAATGATAGTTATTACTACTCTAGAGTGGACCTATCCCATAGAAAAGGTAATACATTTGATGGGGGAGCATTTGGATTATGGGTTTGAGCTACAACTTGATTGGAATACAAGTCGCATTAAACGGATGCGCCTTAGCCTATTACCTAAAATCTTAAATAGACCTATAGTCACTTAACCACATAATTATAGGGGATTTGAAAGGTGTTGTTTATGTTTAAAGTATGTAACAGTGAACGATTCCAATAAAATATTACATGAAATTTTGATTAAATATGCAAAGCCATTAAAGAAAGTTCAGTTCATTAGTTTTATTACACGAACGAACAGTCATCCAAACTGGGTTTAGTCCCAGTTATTTGTATTCAGCAATCTTAAAGAATTGTTAATTTGGATTTCAGCTCAAGCAGCATTTCATCTGAAGGAATTTAATTTAAAGATTTTCTATTAACGTAATTGAATTTAAAATCGTCAAGGAACACTTCTCAGGAATTACTTTCTACAGTGTCGTAGCAATCAAATTTATGGTTTTCAAATGTCTGTAAATTGAGAATTACTGGTCAAGATGGATTTTTCTAGAATCTAACTAGAGAGCGCCATCTATCAATGGAATATAAATTTTATTTCATTGCTTTTCGCCATCATATTAACATCGCTCATTTTTTTTTTATAATTTAAAACAAGTAATAGAGCCTGAGCGGATGAAATAAGGAAGCAGTGGAAACAAATAGCAATGGAATAATTCAGAAAATTTCATGAAAAGTTACGTTGTCATGTTAGAAAAAAGGACATTAATAAATAAATTTGACTAAAGCAAACGTGAAACACAATAAGTTATCTTTTGGTGAAGATAGATGGAGATAATGGAATGATGAACCAATCGAATACGAAAAATATCTGAATCTGGATTATTTCATGACCTACCCTGACAGCGCCATCTATTCCCGGAATATTCATTCGTTTTACTTTACTACATAATCCATTTTCCTTCACCCTAGAAATAACATTGCTCCTAAAATGTTTCTGTCAAATTTTTTATCATTCCAACAAAAAATAATAGTACAAATAAAACGTAACGCATCTAAAACCTCTTACTGATAAGCAGCAATATAATCGAACATAAACCCAAATGCATTAAAACCGTTCTTTCATTAGCCCGTCACAATCACTTAAACCTACGGTACGATCAAAGGATGTTCCATCTATTAAATGACCACTCAACGTTCTTCTGTACATTAATATACAAAGGGCATGTGTCTTATGTTGCAACCCACAGCATAGGCCTTTTTTCTTCTGAAGTAAAACGTTATTTATATTGAAAAAGGTAAGTATCTTTTATCCAATAGTGTTAATCTTTTCTTTGTGTACAATAGCGATATAGGTAGCGGCATAACAAGGCAACGTATAATTTGACGTCATTAGCGATGGCGAATCACTAATTGGAAAATTTCGAGTGACAGGCCAAAAAAGCATTTGGGTCATTATTTCGTGAAATTATCAAGACAACAAAGGTTCTCTTTCATTTTACTTCGAGGGTGATGAGACTATGAGGGCTAATTCGGAAATATTATTTCTTTTTTAAGCTTGATGTAGGAAAAGCTACCGACCAATTTTTCGTCTTTCAGTGTCGCCATTTATGGTTCACTTTGGCGAAATAATTCGTAACTTGGCGACTTGCTTTTTTAAAAATAGTATGAACTAGATTTTATAATGCAGAAGAAGAAAAGATAGTATTTTTTATTACAATCTGCTGATAAATATAATCTTTTATAAATACAAATAATTTAATAAGATTATTAAAATAATGAAAAATATGCCCTTGTAAATTTTCCCGTCTACCATGAATGATATAAGGACACTAAAAAAAGGAAAAAACATTTTAAATGAAAGCTCAAACATAATTTGTTGACATCACTGTTAATGATACAATATCTATCACTCCGTTTTATAAAAATTCTAAGTGGCACATTATTCGACTTTGTGAAAAAAATCATATATATTTTGACTTGTCTGTGAGAATATCTCTAGCAACAATGTTTTGCTATTTAAAATAAATATTTAACAGTTATTTATTATTACGCCATATTACATAAAAATTTATTTAATAACTAAGAAGAAAATCATAAAAAAAATATATTTCTAAAAAATTTTAATTTTATTTTTAGCAACTAGATTTGCATATTAGTTTTTGCCTTCGAAAAACTTTGTTTAAAATGAACCTAAAATTTCAAAATCTAGTCTGAATCTCAAGAGTTATATAATGCAAAAACTGACGGTCTGGAATTTCCGACTTGGCAACCCAGCTTTTAACAGAGATAATTTTTTTGCCTTTCTTTATTGACTACTTAAAAAGTGAAAAGAAAAACCAACCTGTCACGACGTCGATTAAATAGCTATTACTTAGAGAAGTCGGTCAGATTTAAAGTTTTTTTTAGAGAAGTTTGTTTTTCAGTAACGACAGACCAAAATCACAACAAAGAACGTAAAGATAACTAATAAAAATTTATAGCAATAAAAATATTAAAAATGAAAATTGTTTTAACGTAATATAAATTTCTTGTATATATAAACCACAATCCTTTTGCGATGTTTGGTACTTATGTGCTTATTATTTGATATTTTATTGCAGTTTCGAGTACGAGAACAATGTTTGTTTTGTGTATTTGTATTTATCTAGATATAACGTTAAGAAAGAGAACTATACTTAAAAATATAGGGGGCTGGGGAGCCCAGTCGGTTAGGCGTCCGCCTAGCATGCGAAAGGTCCCAGGTTCGGGTTCGGGCATCGCCAAAATAACTGCCTACCTATAAACGACCTGTGCAGTCAAAAATGTCCGACGAATAATACCCCGTATAGAGGGAGTGCACGTTAAATATCCTCAAAAGTTCCAACGCTGCGTACGATGTCGCCCTTAACGGTTGCGTTGGGTGCCTACTCACTGTGTCGGCTCGTCACTTGACTGTGGTTCTAAAATACGACGCCCGTCGCCAATAGCCCTCGTGTAGCTCTAGTGCGACGATAGTTCAAACTAAACTTAAAAATATAATTATTTCGAATATTTGTTTCAAAGTATGATTCGAGGAAAAAGTTGTTAAATGAAAAGGTTCGGACCGGCACGGTTTTGATCCACAAACCACTTGCGTGCTAGCCCGATACTTTAGTTTAGTTTGAATTATCGTCGCACTAGAGCTACACGAGGGCTTTTGGCGACGGGCGTCGTATTTTAGAACCACAGTCAAAAGACGAGCCGACACCTGAGTAGGCACCCAACGCAACAGTTAAGGGCGACATCGTACGCAGCGTTAGGACTTTGAAGGATATTTAACGTGCACTCCCTCCACACGGGGTATTATCCGTCGGACATTTTTGGCTGCACGGGCCGTTTATAGGTCGGCAGTTATTTTGGCGATGCCCGGACCCGAACCTTTCGCATGCTAGGCAAATGCCTAACCGACTCGGCTCCCCAGCCCCGCTAGCCCGATACTGAACCATCTGCGACAAAGTAAATGTCGCGAGGGCTAGTATTGGGTATTTATGCTGACCGCCACATTGAACTTCAATGATAGGCTTGAAACTTGAGTATGTACGCCCACATAATGTCAAATCCTTTGTTTAACGTTTCTCCAGATTCATGGTGTAACCAACTTTATAACGAATTTTTGGAGTAACATAACAAAAATAAGAGTTTACCGCATAAAATATGTAGAAGCAAGTACTGACTCCAGTTTCACGGAGTAACGTTATACTAAATTTATAGAGTAACGTTACACCGCAAAATAATTGTAACATTACACACTTGTGTAACATTGCACGTTGCTCCTTAAATATGGTGTAAAGTTAGTTATCTCCGTGGAACCGGGGAGCTTGGTTTTCATCGATTTTACGGAGTCCTACGCAGCACGGTTTTACAGCGTAGTTAAGAATAGAATAATTTTAAACTCCAATTTGATTATAATATTCATTATAAATAAATTAAATTGTTTTAAATGTATCCATTTATGCTAAAAACAATAGTATAATCAAAATAATTTAATTGACAAGTTTTAATACCAATCAGTAAAAAATAACAAATAATAGCTATAAATATTAAACGAACATAAGTTGAATTATCATATTTTTACGAACGTAAAATTGCAATATACATAAACCCTTAGTTTCCTTCAATAACATAATTCATCTTTATAAGTTTAGAGAACATACACAACATTAAAAAAAACAATTTCGAAGTGTCGGAAAGCAAGCAATAAAATTTACAAAACCAAAGTAAATTATTAGCAGTTATTATTGTTTCTTTCTTAATTTGATGTAATTAAACTGATTAAAAATTAACGAAACACACACCTCCAAATAATTACAAAGAATTAGTATTAATAAATTATTTAAAACAAAATTCCAGAGCCATAACGAAAACCATCAAAGAAGACGGAACGATTTTTCCGAAGTCGTTTAATACCCCAGCGAACACAGTTATTTCACATTTACTTCTTCAGCCCAGAATCCATTAGGACACTAAACAGAAAATAAAAGCACCACACTTTGCATACCATCCCCACTAAATGGCGGGAAGCAGACCCTAGAAATGTCCCTTTAACGGACCGAAACCCCCTTTAATGTCCCGAGAAGCAATAGCCGAAGAAGACGACAAATTTCACCTCGAACAGCTTCTACCACTAACTATGAAGAACCACGCAATCGCACAGCAAAAGCAGCATGAGTCAAGAAATAGTGTGTTTCAGTGTTTTCGATGTAGATAGTGGTAGGAGGGAGGGGGGGGGGGGACTGGGAGAACTATTCTATTTATACCTAAATGAACTAAGAATCGCCACAGCTAAAGATACATAAGAATTGAAATGTTGAAATGGTAGTGTTCAGGGTTTCAGATGTAGATATTGGCAAAATATACCAGTAGAACTATTCTATTTCTAGACGAATAAACTAAGAATCTAACAGCAAAAGCAACACAAGTAAAGAATAATGGTAATTTTTAGTGTTTTAGATGTAGATAAGGGTAACCCATAGGTAACTTACTATTGACTTTCAAGCACCACAGAGCAAAAGCAGCAAAAGTGAAGCAGTAAAGATTTTCAGTGTTTTAGATTGTAACATACTGACATACTGGGTGGGTAACATACTGGTAACTATGAACTAAGTATTGTACAGCAGCTAATTATTGCTTAGCAAAATCAACAAAAAATAAGAAATGATGGTCGTCTATGAGTTCATTTCGTTGCATTTCAAAATACCAAATTTATAGATATTTACAAATATCACATCTAACAGATTATACCACTAATTTCGCAGATCCAAGCCTAGTGCAGCAAATTTCAAGAAATGTTGGTATTAAATGCTTTAGATGATGATAATGATGATAAGATTAGATTGATCCCGCTAGCGTTCGTTTGATAATTTTCCCAAAATTTACAGCATTTATGATGTTCCAAGTGAGAACGAAGAATCTAACAGAAGTTCCAAGTGATTTAACTGTTCTGGAAAAAGGCAGTCGGAAATACTCAAACTTAACCTAACCTAACCAATTCCAAGTCAAATGATTCTAAACTGCGAAAGGCAGTCGGAAATACTTAAACTTAACCTAACCTAACCAATTCCAAGTCAAATGATTCTAAACTGCGAAACCGACGAATGTACAATTGACGACAGGAACGGCCACGCCTACGGTGACTGCATAGTTACGTCAAACGTTATCTTTAAGCAAAGCAGCTGATTCATCTAAACTAGAACGGTAAAGCCGAAGAATTATCTTATGTAATTGGCAAAATATGACTTGCGTCAGCCTACTCCTGAGGTTGAAAGTCACGAGGAAGTTTTAGGACCCACTCTAAAATGCCGGAACCCTGGCCATTGCAGTCCTCAAAATCCGATGACAGTAATTATTAAGAAAGGCAAAGTAAAGTTCGGGAAATATATTACGAGACATCAGAGCAAAAAGCCAACGATCGGAAACTGGAGCCTAACGGTTATTAGGATTAAGGAAAACTGTTTGCGGTTGAGAAGTTTGAGATTTACTAATAACAGAGTGCTAATTTCAAAATCTGGAATTAAATTCCGCCAAAAGTAAACGCAACGTTTGGAGTTAAAGGTCTCTGAATGAGTCATAAAAGGGTTTGGGGGCAATTAGAGGGCAAAAAGGAGGGCAGTTTTAGTGACATAAAAGCTCTTAATCCTTGCAAAGATTAGATCGTTTGAGTGTTAAACATAAAAAGAGTAGGCTTTTATTGGGAAAGTAAACATCAGTTTGTTGTTATGAGGGGAATGAAAACCCTAATGGATAAAATGTGTTATTTTATAGCAGTTTGCAGATTTATATTGCTGAGAAAGTTTTCTAACAGATTGTTATGTATTTATAATAAACCTTTATTACAATAAGATATAATTTTCCATAATGTAATAAGCTAATAATGAAATATTTACAGTACTAAAATAATTTTTGGTATTTTAACCAATCATTTACGAGAGTATATTGTTCTTAAACATTAAAATGACCTTGGTAATTGATGCTATAAACAAGTTTCATTAGGTAATACTAATTTATTTTCACTTCCACACTACGTTTATAACGTAAAAAGTGGAAGGCATTATAATCGTTCAGTCCGTCCGTCCGTCTGTCTGTCACCCACTTTCCCAGAACGAACCGCAAGTCTCACAAAGAAGTAGGATACGTCATTTTGAAGCAAAAAATCAGGCTAGGATTCATCCCAAATTTCATTAAAAAAAATTTAATTAGAAGTTTATTTAAAATTTAAATAACTAAAAATTTAATCTACATTGAAATAACATGTAAATTAAATTTTTTAATCAATATTTTCACTGTTCGTCAAACGTACGAGACACTTTATAAAAATATCTATTTATGTGGTATAATAATAATTTTGTTTGAATTGTTGTAATATCACAATGGGCTTGTTTCAACACTTTGTCAAAGAAAACAAAACAACCAATGAAATCGCAGTTCGTAGCGCGTGACGTTATAAAAAACCAATGAGTTTGTTTCAAGTAGTAGGGAAAGAAAACAAAACAACCAATGAAATCGCAGTATGGAGAGCATGGCCTCATAAGAAATATTCCCATAGATTTCTTTTGATGTTTCATTATATATGTTTGAAGAAAGATGCAGAGAATTATAATTTTTCATAAAAAATATGCAAAGTTTCGCTTTTGTTTTTAAAGCATCAATTTTACTTATTATTTACATTTTGAACTGTAAATTAATTTAACAAACGATAAATAATAACCGCATTTTCGAGAGAAAGTTAATGTAAACGGGAAATTGTGGTGACTCAAAGGTATTTATTAAAAAAAGTTGCATCTTTATTCTTCGAACTTTAAACAAATTTAGCAAACGATAAAGACTAATTATTAAATCTAAGAAAGAAGGTTAATGAAAATAGTTAATTTTAGCGTTTAAAAGTTTGAATTATAACTAGCTAAAGATCCTGTTTGGCGTATTTCTTTCTGAGGTGTATAAATAGTTTGTTTCCTGTTGAGCACAAATGTTGTGTGGAAGCGGTTTAAGTGACAGATTCTGTAACAAACCTACTTGTTTAAAGCCATAATGAAATTATAATTTCATAACAAATATAAATAAACTGCCATAATGAATCACATGAAACAAAAATTCAAAAAATTCGAGAACGCGAAGTTTAAAATTAAAGTTAAATGTAGACTTTAAAGATCTGAGCCAATTTTATAAAATGCAATTAATTTCTACCTTTGATAAAAACTCAAAACGATGCCTGACATGCTTAAACCAGAAAAAAAATGTCTTGGACATTCTATCTCTAAATTCTACAATCTAACTGTTAAAACAGAGCTCGAAACACAGTATTCATAAATCATTGAACGTACTACTCCTCGTAAAAACTTAGGTTTGACGCGCGAACTTGAATGCAATTTAGAATGTTCTCGACTCAGCAGATATATCTCGTAACAAAAAAAAAAATGGAGAAACTTTATTTCAAGTCGAACTTGAAATGGGTGCTTTTCCCTTGGATCACTCTCGGTCCTTCGAGTTGTAAAATTTACTTTTACAGTCTAAAACTTCAATTGAAACCTCTTCTTGTAGAAGAACGAGTAACCCTCTGGGAAGAATAACTTCATTCTGTTTGAGGGTTTCTGGGTCTTTTCTTAGCTTAGTTCTTCTAGAACTGATAAATTTTAGAAGTATAGGGTTGGAGGGACTACTAGAAAGTCTATTTTTTAGAATAGTGAAGTTTGTTGCTGTTTTAGTTTGTTCATGTCTGAAAACATATAATCAAGCAAGACATACTTTTATACAAGACACAAGAGAGAGTTCATTTTCATGCGTCAAACCCAGAACCACTTTTTGACAAGAATAGTTCTTTACCACCATACCGAAGCACCATTACCGTAATATATCTGCTATTAAATTATTCATCTTAGAAATGCAGTCATATATATCCGTCTAGACATTATCAGTAAATGCTTTATTTATAATTAAATTATTTTTAACAATTAAATAATGTATTCGTTTTCAGCCAACATTCTTATTTTTAAATTAAATATTGAAAAGTAGGGTATTGACATAATGGAGATTTCTGTTTATCTGTGTCCGACATTATCCATCTTTAAACTTTCATTCTAAAAACGCAATTTCAAAAAGTATATCTTTGTTGATGACATCAGAGACATATCTTTTATACTTTTTGTCCATGACTCTGTCTGTCTGACTTTAAGAATTTCTGTTGCATTAAAGTAACAGAAAGGCACAGGCTAAATATTAGTTCTTTTATAACTTTCTTTCAAAGATTAAACTTATGAAACATCTTTTAAAACCAATTACTATCGAAACTTAAAAAAAAAACGATAATATACAGGAAAACAACTTTTCCTTAGCTAAATAAGAATTTTGCAGCAAGATATATGATACTAATTGAACAAGGTTCAACTGCACAAAAAATGCACAGCATTTACATTATGAGACAATTTATTAAGAAAAGTTTAGTAAAACATCCCCCATAATTTATATACTAGATGTTTACATAATTGCTTATCTACGTTGCCATAAAATTTTTATTCACACAATTAAAATATTTTTTTCTAAAAAAGTGTTTTACCGATGTGTAACTGATGTACCATATTAAATATCAAGAGTTAAGGATAAAGTATATTTTTTAATAATTTATTTATATCAATGCAATAATGCTCTAAAAACTAATTAGATAAAAAATTGTAAATTAAAAGTTTTAATTTAAACTATTCCATTTCTTACTAATGAATTTTGTAGATTTGAATATAATCAAGTCTTGTGTCAACTCTCTTATTCATGATCATAATACTTCATTAAACGATAAATAAAATAAATTAATAATTATGAAAGGGAATTATGACTCAACTTCACCATCACAAAGACGTAAACCTGAAAATGATGTTTGCCATCGTCAAAATCCCTCAATAAACTTTCGCTGTGTATTTAGTCGAAGATTCTGTGTCTAACAAAAATATCAGAGCTTTCGGTAAATATGTTGATTGAATCATAAATACCAAGAATTTAATTACTCTGGTAGACTCAAGTGCTGTGTAAATCATGCGTTAAATTGTTTCTTGTTTGCGTGGGCCAGAATTAACAGCGTTAACTATCGTAAATGTATTTTACAGAGGCGAAGATAGTTTGTTTTTTCAGAGTTTTTATGTATCCAGCTGAATGTATTATTTAGTTGTATTTATAAAAACAAAAAAACAAGCTTTATAAACCCGGGTGTTGCACGGGAATAACCCTCTGTGGTATAAGTAAATTGGCAGAAGTGTAAACTTGTTTTCACTCCATGAGATTTAAACTGAAATTTTTAACTGAAAATTTAATTTCTTGAATTGTTAAAAAATATATTTCTTTAGTAGAGGGTTATTAATGGCTTCTCCGAGCTTCAAATTTTAAAATTCAATAAAATTAATAAATTTAAAAATTTTTAAAAATTATGCGTATGTTGCACGAAAACCAGTTCTTTAATGACGGTGACCTGTTATAGTAAGTAAACTGTTGTTTTATGCCAATATATCCTCTTCACAACTGGACAGCCAACTATCAAGATATTAAAACCATCCCCCATTATTTATGTCAACATTTTTTTAAATTTGGATATCCGACTAGATAGCGCCTCTTCGAAAAATTTGAGGGCTTCCACGTAGACCACTGTGAAAATGCTAATGTGCTGACCTATAATAAATATCTCCATTCCAGTTATGAAACATTGTAGCAAATATCTCCTAATCCTTTTCAACACGGCTCACAATTAGTTCCCGTACCTTCTTAGTCATCATGTCTGTACCATACATGACAAAAGACAGAGAACGAAACAGACTTTTATAGTCAGAAAAATTGGAACAGCTATGGTAGATTGGCCGGTCTTGATTTGGCGATTTCGTTACTTTGCTAAGCAATGAAAATATATTCTTAAAAAAAATTCCTACCAAATCATTAGCCTGGCCAATTACCACAGTCAAGCGATGAGGTCGACACCTGACTGGGCACCCAACGCAACCTTTGAGAGACATCTTTCTCTAAATATTTAGTTTCAGCGTTGTAAAAAATTGTTACAATGCCAACTGTTTTGAGACACAAATGTGTGTTCGCATGTCTTCAACACAATTCTTGAATTGAAACAATAAAATAATATAATGTTGCCATTTTTAAACAACACTTGTGCTGTTTGAACACAATTATTTTGTTAGTATACTAAGATGATACACATTATTATTTGAATATTGAAAAATAAATAATAAAATAGCTAAATCGCAAAAATAGCTTAAAATAGGTCGAAAAATTGCATTTTCAGTTAAATTCAGTTCAATATTTTTATTAAATATTTGAGTCGTGTGATGGAACTCAGTGTCCAAAATTGCATAGGAATTTCGCTCATCAGTGTTCTTTCACAAAACTTCACAGGCTAGTGATTATTAATTATTGGCATTCAAAATAGTAATTCAAAATAGTAGTAATCTAATAGTTGAAAACGTAAAAATGCGTGTTTTCGCCTTTCATCAGTCGTAGTTTACAAATGATTTATAAATATAAATAAATTTATCATAAACTAAATTTAAAACTCAAACAATTTTAATCAAAATTTTTAAATTACGCGAATTTCTTTTTAGTAATTTACTTACTTTATCCCCATAAGTTTAATCTTTTTTCAAGAATATTGTAAAACCAATTATTATAATTATAAAATATTTTTTGAATGAAAGTAACTTTACACAAAGAATGAAAGATTTCTTAACGTTTGGAGTTTAAAAAGAACTTTTTTTTAAAAAAATCGAAATTATTTTCTTAGTACTGCAATTATTTCAAACAAGTTTTTGGTCCAATAAAAAAAGAAAATGTACAAAATAAATTCTTTGGAACAGCAAAAAATCATTGATACAGTAATGGTCGTAGCTTCAAACTCTGCTGAAAACAAAAAAAGTTTTTTTCCCCGTGGAGTTTTTTTTTTTTCATTTTTAATAAAATAAAGAAAAAAAATGTTTAGAAAAATACAAAACTCTATAATTAATTTATTTCTGATAAAATAACGGGAAGAAATAATGAGATTGGTTTGAATTTTTCTTGATTGATTAGGTTAGGTTAGTTTTCCGGTGGTCTATTTTTAGCCTCTTCCACAAGCCTTCGTGGATCTTTAAAACTGCCCAATTACGCATTGTACTTAGAATCTTAGTGAAGTAACGAGGTCGATACCTAGGTGGCCAAAAAGGCAAACCATTGGCGCCATCGTGAGTTTGTTCAGGACTTCCAACTCCCCAGATTTAAAGAGATCGTACGTCGCAGGGTACTCAGGAAAAATACACACAAACACGCAACACAAATATCAATGTCCACACGAAGGGATTCGAACCCGGGCCCTTCTGACTGACTGACCAGCTACCTGACCCTCCAGCCGCCCAATCAGCATGTTAATTTATTTTATTACCAGAGCACAAATTCGTTTATATAATTGCTAGAGGATTCAAGCTTAGTCTCAGTCACTACGCTGACGACTTTAAACATTCGGCCACGAGAGCTCCCAAATACTGATCATCCTCGTACACAACAATATAAACAATATTTATCATTAGAAATTTTAAGATATCCGTTCTAGTGTACAAACACTATTAATTACAAGCCAGTGACCCATACATTGACCATGCAATCCTTTAAAAATTCTTCTATCCCGATACCCCATTTTAAAAGAGCTGCATTAAAATTCCTCTATAACGAGGTAATGTCCTCATTAAATCATATCCCATTTTAGGCGTCCATAAAGTAGCCAAATCACATCACGATTAAGCACCATAGTTTCCCATCCAAACTTCGAAAAGGGAGCCAATCAAGGGAAAAATTACGTCACATAAATTACACCGGAAAACTATTATCCATGCCAAAACTTTTAAACGTCGAACAATAACGTTCGACAGTATAAAATGATGGTCGTTCTAAGTAGCAGATTCCTAAACATTATAGGGAATTGACATAGAGACTTATAGAACGCGAAACCAAAAAAAAATACCATTGTCTGTAAAAGCATTTAAGGGAATAGGGAATTCTTAGTTCGTGGGTTTTATCACCAAGCACGGGATTCGTCGCCAATTTATAATTTCGTTAATATTAGAGATCTGAAGTAAAAGTTTTAAACCGATAAAAGCATTTATTTTTTTGTCTAAAATGTGATGCCTTGTGCGAACCGAATCACGATGCTATTTTCTTGATTTCTAAATCCTTTTTACATGAGTTCTTCGTAAGTGTGTTCAAGTTTTTGTCGTTTCTTTATTTTCTCGTTTTAGAAACGCGAGGCCATGTGAGAAGACGCTTCGCGCAACTTCTATAGTATTATCCCCTTTGGAAGTAAACAATTCAATTTTTAATTATGTTTATTATCTTTTCATTGTTCAGTATACAAGCATTTTTCGCATAAAATGTAATAAGAATATTCCCAAGATTGCTGACTTGCCATTTGAAAGAATTAAACTCTTTTGACGGAAAACTTGGCATAAAAAAGAATCCGGCGCTAATTAGAAGTCTCAGAGAATGACCTTATGTCTGCCATATCGCTAGAACTTAGGAAAAGAATTTTTTTTTTAAAAATGGCTTACGTCTGTTGAATGTCCATCATAAGTACAGAAACTTGAGATCTCGGTTATGGTAGGGTGATGAATGTTATTTTGAGTATTAAAGTGATGTTTGATAGCTTAAGTGAGATATTGTAGAACAGCTTGGCAGTTGTCGTTGATATGACATATCTTGGGTATTTATTATAGAAACTCTTCCTGAGATATGTTTATTCTCTTCACACCTTATAAAAACCTATACATATATTTCAAATATAAACATATTTTTCAAACAATTATATATTTAAAAGCATATTTTACAAGTAATTTTGAAATATTAACTTTTAACATTTGCTTAGGGGTACGTCAATTTAGTGGAATTTTGAGGTTTTGAGCAGTAAAAATCTGCATATTTTGGTGCGCTATGAAAAAATACTAACAATCTCTGTCAGTTTCTTCGAATTAATTGACATTTTAGATTTTGTTTTAATGCAAAATATTTAATATATTTGCTTCTTAATTTTTTTTTTGGCAAAACCTCCTAAATCTGCTTGACCTTCTTGCTACCTCACTTTTCTATATAACTAATAAATCAGTTATGACGATATCGGTATTTTTAGATAGTTTGAACATTCTAGTTATAATAGAAAATTAGTTTTAAGAAAATTTTTAAAAGAAGGCTGTGAAGTTAATTCTACAACGATCTACATGTGTGTACCTCTGGAGAGAAGAGTACCTGGGACGATGGTAATGTTCTATTTTGTATTTTTGGCGTTCTTTCGAGATTTTAATCAAACCGTGATTGTATTGTGGAGAGTTGAAATAAATAATGTATATCTGAATAGAGGTAAAGAAAGTGACTAATGAGTATTACATGAGCCAAACAAACTGCAGGATTTTTTTCTTTAGATCTTTTTAATTAATTACTATCAAACTATAAATATATACTAGTAAACTAGCTTTATTTAAATTTTAATTTATGTTTCCACATTTTAAACAATTTTTAAGTGAACTAGATTACATTTCTTATAATATTTATTCGTTATATTAAGATGCGTGGTTTTGCGAAATGGAAAGTACCAAAAATATTTTACTAATCGTGATTTCATTTCCAATAATGCTTGCTTGACAAATTTCCTGAAAATTTCACTTTTCATAACTTATCAAAATAGTTTTTCTTAACATTACAAACATGATTCACCTATTAAAATAAAGTTTCACTCCTCCCTTTTCACAAGACGATCAAATATCAACACTAAATTCAAACACAAACATATCTTATTTCAATATATAAATTTCGAAATAGTAAACACTTAAAACAACGATCAAGATATTATTTTGCTCTTATGCACAAATTGCATTGCTTACTGTAGCATATAACAAAAGTATCATTCTTAAACCCTTAGTGATTAATTATCATTATTCGTACTCTAGTTTACAAAATGTATCATGGATATTCAAAAGACCGGCAAATGAGAGTTTTTAATTAATTTCAAAAATAAATGAGCATGTAAGTAGAGTTGTGTTATAAATATATGCTACTATCCTAAGATTTAGGACCTTGGGGAAATGTTTTAAATCCAAATTTTAATTAAAATTTGCACGAAAATAAGAGGATTTATTTTGGGGAATAGAAAATGCGATGTCTGTTTTCATTTAAAATAAAATAGGGTGTGTTTCATTTGAGCAAATTAGTCGGAAATATGTATGCGAATGTTTAATTTTTTTATGAGGAATTCATTAATATTTATATTCAGTTGGGTTATCAATAGTTTAAGTTCAATATTTATGATTTATAGATACATTTTTTATTCAACTAATTGATATAAGTCAAATTGGTAAAGTAAATACTCTGTACATTTCCAACCAAAACATTGCGAAACTTTTGAAGAAAACAAATAATATGTATCTGAATTTGAGTTCGACATTTTTAAGGTCAATACAAGAAAACAAATCTAAACATTCAATTAAAAATACTAAATAATTCAAATTCTTCTAAATATTTTAAGCAAACCATTTTTTAATGCGATTAACAAACATGGAATTCCTCTTCGACAAAAAAAAATTTGCTTAAATATTTTATTTGTTAGTTTAAAAACTGCTTTTATCTGTTTTATTTTACGTAAAAACTATAAAAGGAAAATACCATTAAGACGAGTTTAAATTTTTTATAACAAATAACCATTACATAATATTCGTTGAAATTTTTGTACATGAGTAATCTGGGATTGGTAAACTCCATGTGCAAGAGGTAAATACTATAATCTTAAGCATAGTCGTGTAATTTAGCCGCTGAGTTTATCTTGTGTATGGATGTTAAAGAATCACAAAAATAATTTTTAATCAATGTTTGCTGATGTGGAGAACAATTTACTTTGATAAAGAGGTTCAAAACTGCCGCAAACTTTTTCTCTTAGTTTTCTTGTATTCTGATCTCTCCATTTTAAAGTCAAGTGTTGAAACAAACACTTCTAAACAAAAGTCTTCATCATACCTATTTCCTCAAATAATCAATAACGAAACCTCCGCTCTAATAATTGGGACTTATTAGTACCTCTGGGGTATAAAGTGTTAAAGAATAATACGGATATCAGAAGAACAGGAATTGAAAGTAGCTGTTTTGCTATAAAAGCAAATCTAATCGTGTGCCAATAGAAGAACGATAACCAATCGAAAAGAGATAGAAATATCAAAGAAGGAAATTCCGAAACTGTATTGTTAACAATGATTACCTTGAATATCTTAAATTTGGAAGTTAAAAGATAATTTCATTGGGAGGGGGAGGAGAAATATTGAAAAAAAATTCGTCTTCACTTTTTGCGAATCATATACTAGTTGACATTTGTGTAAAATTCAGACTGATATCAAAGTAAATGTGTATTACATTTTATGAAGATATCAAATACTTGCTGATTCTCGAGACTGTTCACTGTAAGCAAAACCAAATTCATTTTGTCAGAGACTTCAAAGAAAAGACTGAGCATTGACGAGCCTGAAAGGTATCCAAAGCCACTCACTAAGTCACGCGAGTTTGGCGTAACGAATAATTTTGCAGACAAGAGAAATTTGCAAAACTATATAAACAACGCTTTTGCGTTTCAAGTTTTTTTAAATGGCAATTAACTAGTTATTTATGCAACAATTGCGTAAAGCAAAACTTTTTAAAACGAGGTGAAAAATGTTTCTTTGACGAGTGAAGAACGAAGCTAGTCAAATAATTTTCCCATGTTTTAAAATAATTGATTTACTCCCGAGGTTTGGATACATAATATTTTATAATCACCAGCAAAAAAATATTTTTTACATTACACACAAAATTTTAACTTTACTTATTATTTTCCCAAGGTTGAAAATATAATTTTTCTCGTGCTCAATCAACTCTTAAATTTTCCTTTTAGCTTATTAATTATTATTTTACCTTTTCAAAAGTTCTCAAATCTCCTCTTTTTTTCACGGCAATACTTCTGCATTTGTCTCTGTAAGTGCATATACACTACATATCGCACAAGCCCCTCTACCCCCTGTATCAATATTCCCTTCCAGATCAAATCGATACCAATTCTATCGATATTATTCTGCTGTTCTATATCACACCTGAGGAAAAAGTGCTTACATTGTAAAGCAAAAATTAAGATATAGTGATTTCAAAACTAACGCATGGTTAATATTACGAAATTTCCTTTTTAGATTATTTCTTTTTACCTCTCGTAACAGTATCTCTATTTTCATGGCAATGCTTCTACATTTGCCTCTGTATACATTGCATATCGCACAAGCAAAGCCCCTCTACCCACTATATCAACATTCCTTCCTAGATCGAATCGATACTCAATATATCAATATTCCTTCCCAGATCGAATCGATACTCATTCTATCGATATTTCTCTGCTGTTCTGTTTCATATATGGTGGGAAAAAAAGGCTTGAATTGCAAAGTAATAATTATAATATAGCGATTTCAAAACCAACGCATGGTTGAAGGGACGATCAACTCTTAAATTTTCTATTGAGGTTTTTTTGCCTCTCTTTACAGTACCTCTATTTTCACAGCAATGTTCTGTATTTGCCTCTGTATACATTGCAAATAGCACAAGCATTCGTCCAAAGATCCTCTACCCCCTATATCAATATTCCCTCCCAGATCGAATCGATACCAATTCTATCGATATTGCTTTGCTGTTCTGTTCCTTCTTCTCTTGTTTGCGCGCTATTTCCATGGATATCACATAGGGCAAAAAATAAAGAAGCCCTCGTCAGATCCACAACATGCTTGGAGGTCTTTGGAACTGATTTTTTTAAAAAGAATTTCTGTGACTTGTGTGCGTTTATTTGTTGGTGATTTTTTTTTTATTCTACTACAACTTCGAATTGGGAGGATTGGAAATGCAAGATTTGTTCATCGTGCTTGGCAACCGCAGAGTAGAATTGAGGATGATTTAGAGATATAGTAGAAATATTTATCTGTTATTTTTACTAAGCAGCCCTTAGTTAAATATGCATAAAAGTATTCCATTCTTGAAGTATTAAAATAGATAAATTGAATCGTTGTATCCATGTAATATATCAACATTTTATAAATCATGACATATTTATCATTGGCACGGTTTCTTTATCTGTTTCTTTTTAATTAAAACTTAATAAATATATATTGAAAATATCCGTATAATAAACTTTACAAGCTCTTTAAATAAAGTACATGGTCAAATAATAATGACAAGCGCAACCCTCTATCTTTCAATACATAGTTTATATAATAGCAAGCTTTAATGTTCAGTCTTTTTTATATACAATTTGAGACCTTAATTATCTATCTAGAAGACCTGGATGTTATTGACAAAAACATATTTCATTATTAACCAATTTTCTTACAAGAATGCGTTAATAATGTTTCTTAAATTTTTCTTCTTATTGTCTTCTAAAGTTCTTAAACATAGCTTTTAACAAACATTTTTCCTTACTCTGACCAGATTTGTATTCAGTGCTTAAATTTTCAACTATGAAATCATCCTTATTTTTTCATTAATCATATTTTAGTCATGTTGTTTTTGTCTGAAAAAACTATTTATAAAATAAAACAAACACTATTTGCACATTTTTTACTGGTAGATAATTGAAAAACAAACAAACTGTATTGCGGAATGCAATACCGTCTGGTCACCCTATTTTTCCTTATTCTCACACGCTCTAAGCCACATAAACTTAATACTATAAACTAATAACAGAACAGAAGAATATCTACTCTTTAAAAACATATACTTCTTTTATCTACTACAAAAATCCGATTTTGGAATTCTGTCTGGATCAGTCTGCATTAGAGAGTGCATGATACGGACCACGTGATTTTATTTGAATGGTGGTTGGTTTCTTATAGTTTATTTTCGAGATTCAAATGCAAGATGTTGTGGACTGTATTTGAGATTAGATTAAAATATAAAAAAAAGTTTCATACAATTATTTCGCAACACAGGGCTTATTCTAATAGAACTGTATTGCCATGTTTATGAAAGTATTTGTAACAATTTCGAATTTGTAATAAATAATGTTTAATTTTAGATCTTTCAAATGGAAGTAAATGGAAATATTGAGGAATATTTATGTACAAATCTGAACTGAGAGACGGGATTCATTCGGACATCCAAATTAATTATTATAATAATTAAATATAGTATATAGGTTTCTCATCATATTCTGATAGCGTGCTGAACAGTGAGAAAAGGAATCTATTTGCACGAAGTAAAAGTTTGCATAATATACAAGCCACTGTTATTTAGTATACACAGGCGCAAAGCCAGGTTAATTCATCTCGTATTTTATAAAAAATTACATACCTTTTGGAAAAAAAAACACAAATAAGAAATTTTCACTTACCTATAAAAAAATAAATGCGATTAGATTACACTCAAGAATACATTTGAACATATTAAAATACAGTAACTTTTATGTTGTAAACTTTAACTAAATGTCTAAAAAGATTAAACATACTACGGGAAGGGTTAAAGTTACTTTATTTATTTTTATGATATGACCATCATATAAACATTGTACATTGCTAACGAATATATTGACATATAAAATATAATACTTATGCAACTGCTAATAGATAATAATATTTTACATTACTTAAAATTTTTAGAAACTTTCTTCGAAGACAAAATTTAAAACAAAATGGCCCCTGGAAAGTGATTTCTCACCAGTCTCATACTCTGTAGAACCATTTTCTCTGCAGCTATCTAATGATTGCAGGGAAACATTAATTTTGCTACGAAGCGTAACATAACAGAGGGATTTTATTGCAAAAAATATTTACTAGAATCAGAGTGCACATATCGCACTGTACGCGGAAAAGTGACCTATCACACAAATATGACTTTTCGAGTTGTAAATGCTATAATATTAACAAAGTTTAAATATCTAGCGATTAAAGCAAAAATTAAATCAATTGGTAGAATAGTTGGAATGCAGTAAGCGAAACGTTATATTTTCTATAATGCAAAGGAATAATAAACTTCAGACGATTTTTCTGAAAAACGGTATTTTTGCGATATGTCTCTTTTTCGCGTATAGTGCGATATTACGGTTCCTGTTATCGTCAAAGTATGAAGATGGCCATTTCACGAATGCCTGTTTCAGTTAAGGTATTATAATAGTTAAATAGTTTTAAAATTTTGAATAGAATGATAGGAAAAGTTATACAACAACTCACGTTAAAGTTACATAATAACTCTTGTATATATCAGGATAAATTTTCTCCTATAAGTGAATGCACGAATCTTGTTCATTTGTTGGACATGAAAAAAAAAAGTACGAGCAGTTATTTAATATATTGCTCAATCAACCCAGCCAAAATATTGTGCACAATTGCTTTACAAAAACTTAAAAAAAACTGAAGGGGTTCAAATAAAGAATTTTACACCAATCACAAAGCCGTCGAATAAAGTATCACGCTCAAATAAAGAATTTTACACCAATCAGATGCTCTTATTTACTTTGTCGCACTAGTGCGTAAAAGTAACTTTGAAACACGATTTCGTTAATTTTGCCACGATTATTGATTTGAAAAAGTAAGTTTTTTTGCACGATGTTATAAAAAAATATTAATGTTTGATTCATAACAATAATGCAGCCACCTTAGATACATTTGCATTTGAAGTAACTGTACATAAAAATTTCCAAAATAACGAGTTTGTATGTAAATACTACATTGGATGGCAACTATTCAAAAAATGTAAAGCAATGATTTTTATATTTAATAAAATTTCATTATGAAGTGTTTCTTCCATTTCGATAAAAAAAAATCTCATTAAAACTAAGCAAACTGTCAATATTTAAAGTGTGCTTGTTGCATAATGTTTTTTTAATTTTAATAGAAAATTAACAATGCCTTTAAATATCTTTTTAAAGTATGTTCGCATTTCTTTTAAGTCAACAGAAGCACAATTCATAATTTGAAAGATCAACACAATTTAAATTAAAAATGATTTTTTTATTGAAATATCCACTAAAAAACCTATTGTATTCTTTAGGGGAATAAGAATCCGTAACATATCAACATTCCATCAAAGAGCAAAAAAATAAGGAAAACAAGATTATGAATAATTAGCCAAACTTTTCAATTTATTTATTAATTTATTTCTAAAGAAAAAATGATGGAAGAATAAAAATAGCAGCTATCTCATAAAATAAATGTTGATATGGGGGTATTTTTCTTTCGGGACTGTTTTGACAGCCTTTCTAAAGAAGTGTGACACTTAAATTTATTAAAACTTTTGCCTCGCTTTCTTTATATCCTCTGAAGGGTATCAGAGTTATTGTCTTTGTCGAAGTTCATTCTTAAGTCAACAGCAAGTAATGGCGGAGAATAGGAGAACATTTTGTATAGGATTTTAAGAGTTATTTTCGTTATGCAATAAATATCTCAAGAGAAAATGGCAGAATTGTCGGAAATACTTTTTGCCGGTTCAGTTATTTGTCTTTTTTTTAAAAACTGTTAAGTTTGCTTTGGGTTGATTTTTTTCTCTCTGTCACTCATGTTGCAGGTAAATTCAAAAACTTTCTTTAAAAAAGTATTTAATGAGTAAATCAAATTTAAAAGTCCTTTTTTCTGAATGTTTTTAAAAACTCAATGATACTCTTTAGATTCTTTTGGTTTCCCGTTGATAATAATTTATTATGATAGCATTAGCTGACTGTGAAGTATCCTAACAAATAACTCACTTAAGGGGGAATGGGCGTGCTGGACCGGGGTTCTCCAAAACAGAGTGCATCAGTGTTAATCCTATGAAAGAAGAAAAAAATTTTCTGCCACATTTCTCCGGCTGTATTGAATATTTTTGCAAGCGGATTTTTTGTGTGTGATAAATGTAGCTGACTTACAGGTCCCGACCTTCCCACTTTTTGAAATGGGTTCGAATATTTTTTTTAATTTTCAATAAATAATTTTAAACAAAATATTCGAAGCAATTTCAAGACGTGGGAATATAGAGACCAGTAAGTTATCTACATTTATTATTAAAAATAAACTGTTTGTAAAAATAGTCAATACCGCCGGAGAAATGCTGCAGAGAAAATAGTTTTTCCCATTGGATTAACACTGAGGCGCTTGAGTTTGGAGACCCGCGATCCAGCGCGCCCATTCCCCCTTAATAGAAGAAATAGTTTTCACTTAACCCATTCATGCCCAGTAGATAAAATATATGACACTTTTTTTTAAAGTTAAAGTTTGCCTAAATAAAATTGAAGACAAATGAACACCATATCCCTGAACAATTTATACACGACAAAATTATGTTACATGAAAAACGAATTTCACAAAGGTAAAATTAACGTATTTATTTGGTAAAAAGGGTGTTAATGGTATTCACAAATGGGTAAAAAATGGGCCAAAACAAGTATGCATATAATGAAAAGTAGGTAGTTCGTTTTATATTTTGACCGATAAGTTTTTAACTTCCAAAGTCTTAAGAATTGCTGAAAATTAGCGTAAAATGACAAAATTATCATAACAATTATTTTCAAACTTTTGTTTCGCTTTATTGAAGCATCTCTGATAAACTTTAACTACGCTGTTATTATATATTTCAAAGCTTAGAACTGCAGAATTTAGGAAAACATAAATCTATCAAAGCGAACTGTTTATTCATAGGATATGTTTTCTATGATAAAAGAAATATAACCCTGCACACTGTTTTTTATACAATTATTTATTGAAAATTACCGTTTGGTTTCCTTTCAATCAATGTCAAAGTTGTTCATTTTTCTGCCCTACCTTGTTTACAAACTAAAACCTTTTATACACATAAAAACTCCACATCCATTTTGGATAACAAGGGAGCAATACTGGTAAATCGATGGTATAGCATCGTTAAACTAGATATAATTTCTTGTTTAGGTACTGATTTGTACACTTCTAGCATTTGACTCTCGGAATTCTAAGTTAGAATCAAAACAAGAACCGACTACAAATACTCTTCAAAATTTGATAAATTTGATATCCTGTGTGAGTCTAGATTGCGTGACTTAAATTCTGTATTTGGATGAAAAATATATACAACTGTATGGTTCCGTGACAGTGTGTATGGTTTATTCCTCTTTTATGAGGGAAAACGTATCCTATGAATGGTATAGTTCAATTTCATAGATTTGTTTTTCTTAAATTCTGCGGCTCAAAAGTTTCGAATATATCATAACAGGGTATTTACAGTGTGCGTCAGACATGTTTCTATAAAGCGAAATGAAAGTTTGCAAATCTTGTTAAAAGAATAATGTGATCTTAAGCATATATGTGATCTTAAGCATGTGATCTTAAGCATATTTCTAGCTATGCTTAATCTTTGAGGGATACACGCGTATATATCCGTCATCTGACTGTCAGGCTTTCAAGCATTATACAAAATTTAAAAAAATTATTCAATTATTAATTTTACTAAATATAAATGTTTTAAAGTATGGAGTAGTTGTTTGTAATTGTATACTACAGAAATATAATTTACAAAATGCAATTAAATTAAATTTTCAGTTGAAAATTTAAATTTTAATCTAATAAAGTAAAAACAAGTTTACACTTCAGTCAATTTGCTTATCCCTCGGAGGGTTAAGACTTTATGAATTGAAATAATGTTTTATAAATTTAATAGAACTATATGACATTATAAACGTCAAAATAATATTAAATAACCGTTTTTTAAATACCTTATACTGTATCCAAAAGTCTAACGTTACAAGCAATAGTTTTCAGAACCAAACCCCCTTGGAAAAAGACAAAATTTCTCATGACAGATGATTCCCTACATCGGACAATATTCTGTTATTTGAAGGGGGGGGGGGGGCATTTTTAAGAAAGAGAAACAGAATTTTTGAAAAAAAAAACATAAGTACAAACAAAATAAGTGTCTGAGACATTTTGTTTAAAGATGAACTATGATGAGGCGTTATTCGCTCGTGAAAAGTATCGGATTTTCGGAAGTCGTTAATTTGAAGAAATCGAAAACTTCCATTGTTGTTTTGAAATTTGAAATATCATGAATATCGATATGATATAAAATTCATGAAATCTTACATTTTTAGATACAGTGAGAGAAATATAAACCTTTCACAAAGTAACACAATGAGAGAAAAAATATTTTCTGTTCACACTGTTCGATAATACAAATACTATTATTTGCCTTCATAGAAAGAGAGTTGATATCCTGTAGTATAAAACTGGAAATTGACAGGATTTCGTTTTACAATGTTAGTTTTTGTTTTATAATTTTCACAGACCAACCTACACTGTAAAATATATCTGTATACAGTACATTTGCCTTATATTTCAGCAGAGCATACTATTGTACTTGATTGCAGCTGGTGATGTAAACAAAATTAAATGGAACTTTGATGAAGTTTCTTAGCTTGAACATGCTTCTTTTTTACTAATCGGACAATTCCATGGAAAATTCGAAATGTATCGTGGCTAAAGCACATGTGTTTGAAAATTACATAACAATTTCAGGTGTTATACGTTTATCAGCACGTGTGCTGTATTGGGACAGAATTATTTTACAGTGCATGTAACCCGTTGTTAGAATTTTGCATCACGGTGTTTTATGTTAAGCAAAATCGTTTTTGTCGAGATAACAGTAACAATGTATTTTTCGTATAAGCATTTTGATGAGAAAAATTCACAAAAACCCTAGCGAAGCTTTCAAGAAGAACTTACAGAATATTGTTACTAAGTATTTTAAATTTAATATCGAAGTCCTCGCCAACACTTATCTGTTACAACATAAAATTATTAAGAGACACAAATAGACTGATGCCAGAAAAAGGGAACAATCATTCAGATCTTACATGTTTCGAAAAAGGTTTTACAAATCGATTACTCTTCAGATTTTAAAGGACGCGAACGCAGATCACTGGACGTGTTCTATTTCAGTTCTACATTGGTCATTCCATCATCTAGCAGTAAGTGCCTAATTTCCCTTCCAACTCTAATGCATTCTATCAGGAGTATTGTTACTAATTGTTTTAAATTTAATATCAAAAACTTCACCAACACTTATCTGTTACAGCATAAAATTATATAAAAAACGCAAATCTACTTTGATGCCAGAAAAAAAGAACATTTAGTCAGTTCTTCAATATTTTTAAAAGTTTTACAAATCTATTATTTTCCAGATTTTCCAGGACATGAACGCAGATAACTGGATGTGTTCTATTTTAGTTCCTGCATCGGTCATTCGATCTAGTACTAAGTACCCAATACCCCTTACAACTCTAATGTATTCTATCTGGAGTATCGTTACTAAGTATTTTAAATTTAATATCAAAGTCTCCACCAACACTTATCTGTCCCAACATAAAATTATATAAGAAAATCAAACCTACTTGGATGCCAGAAAAAGGGAACAATTATTCACTTCTTCAATGTTTCAAAAAGCTTTACAAATTGATTTTTCTTCAGATTTTCCAGGACGCGAACGCAGATCACTGGATGTGTTCTATTTTAGTTTCTACATTGGTCATTCCTTCTAGTACTAAGTACCTAATTTCCCTTCCAACCCTAATGCATTCTATCTGGGACACTGGAAAGCGGCCAAGCAGAAATCCAAGATCATCTCGGACATCCAATACACTCAACATGGTAGCAAGAATACCAAAGTTCGAGTTTTCGAAAACCGGCAGCTTTTGAAGGTTTTTTTTTATTGTTTATGGCCGCAGAAACTAAAATACAATCGTACTATAAGAGATAAAAATATGTGGTGATAGTCAAACTTGTCGTTTTTGTTCGTTAACGTGTGTAAACACCTCAAAGCACAAATTTCTTAAAGTAAAAATGCTTTTTAAGAGTTCAAAATATTTTATGTATGCCGGATTAAACAATTCTAAAAAACGTGTTTACTTAAAAAAAATATTAACTCATAGTGTTGCACATAACGAGATTTAAAAAAAAATCATTTGACACCATAAGTGTTTGTGTTCTGTAAGTTCAAACATTTTTAGACATTATATTTGTAACTTATAACGCTAAAGAAATGAGTAATTACGAGAAAAATAATGTTACCAAGTAAAAATATGGTTTACTACAAGACATTTTAGTTTTTAAGCGTAAACTTTGAGCGCACGTCCAACACCGTGTAATTGCTCCAAAACTATTTTATGATAATTTAAATCGTAGTTAATTGTTTCTCCATGACATTTGTAAAGTTTAGATTTTATAAAACTATCATTGTAACATTAATCATAATACCTACAAGGGCAATAGTAAAATTATGATTATATAGAAACTGTATAGAAGTGTCAAGGAAAAAATGTTGTATGAGCTTATATATATTGCAAGAATATCATAATAAACTATTATAAAACCATTATTATCAAATTGTTGTAGAAGCATTGTTTAAAAAATATTAAAGAGAAGTACTATGAAAAACTGTTGGCTATGCGTTTTTATGCCGTTGTAGAAGAATCATTGTAAAACAATTGTAGAAGAATCATTGTAAAACCGTTGCGAAATTATCATTATAAAACTATTAGGGAAGTATAACAAACAAACCAATCACAAAAATATTATTATCAATCTGTTGATAAAACATAATGATCAATCTGTTTTAGATGTATGAAAACAAAGTATTTCTGACAGTATCATAAATAAACATTGTTTTAGAAGTGTCAATACCAAACTATTTTGTAAAATATTTTATAAGAAACATTTGTAGTAGTATAACTAGTAGAGAAGTATCACTATTGATTTGCCGAAATACACGGAGAAAAAATCTGTTACTGACTTCAAGAAAATATGTTGCGGAAATAAAGTTTCCCGTTCTATGTTTCTCTAGCCTTTTACAATGTACTCTAATTATCAAACTGTATTAGAAGTATTGCCAAGATAATTTTTAAAAGTAACACTATAGAACAACTTTGAAATTCTGACTTCTGTGAATACCATAGTTGATTTTGTAAGAAGAAAACTGCATTGGAAGTATCACCAAGACAATTTTTCGAAGTAACACTGTAGATCAACTTTGCTATTCTGACTTCTATAAGATGCCATAGTTGATTTTGTACTTAAGCCGGTGGGAAGAGTATTCCGACCGATTACGGTCGCCAAGTGATGGTAATTAATGGTGCGTTTTGTTTGGGGACATCGCGGCGAGTTTATTCCTTGGACTGCGCCAGAAATGTTGATGGTAACTGAACACAGAAAATTATTAATGGATATGCGAGAAGGATGTATACCATTCCTTTTTGGGGGAAGTGTCCGAAACGTCTGCTTTAAATCATGCCTCACAGATAACTTAGTAAACACATATTTGCCTGTCGTCGTGCTACTTTCTGAGGATTTATTTGGCCATTTTAGATATTTTATAATGTATGCGAAAAATATTGTTTGCTAAACAATGTATAATTAGGGTGTTAGTAACAAATGGATTTTTGTCACATTATATAACAACTTCTGACATTTCGTTAAGTAAACGTTTTGAATAATGGGTACTATATTTAGGTTATACATTCATAGTTAGTGAAAGTATACCAGTATTTGGATCAAAATCAACAGTTTTAAGTACACAATCCGATAATATTATTTATTGAATATATAAAATATAACTTTGATTTTTTTCAAAACTACCATTGAAGTGCAGCTATTTCGGTGAATATCAGTGCATCGTTGTTGTTTTTAACAAAACTAGTATATTTTAATAAGCCTATATCTCCTAACTTTTTTTTGATATTTTAATGGTACATCAATTTTTTTTTACTCGCGAAATTATGTCAGGTTTTTCATCGATACTTAATTTCATAACATCGTTTTTTTCCTAACGCATACAACTTTTTATAAAAGAAACTTGTAAAAATGTATAACCCAATATCAATTTTAAAAGTCTTAGTTGTATGATAGTGGCAACGGTTATTTTAAAAACTATTCCCAAACAAACAATAAAAATATCACCAATAGTCCAAAGCTTTATATAGCTTCAGTCCAGCTAGCTATTGATTAGCACACCACTTCTAACAAAGTTGTCAATATTGATTCCTATAGAGACACGACAACGTTCCTTATTCTTTTATAAAAGATCCCCTTAACTTTATACCAGGGGTAACCAAACTTTTCCTCTTTAAGGTCGGATTAAAATATTTTAAGTATCATTCATGGCTCAAAATTGAAAAAAAAGTGTTGTTTCGGATAGAACAGAGTTGGTGAGACAGTTTAATAACCTTATGTTGCACAAATACATTTATTAAATACATATTTATGAATAAAAAATTCAAAATTCAAATTAAAGCTTTATGCAAGCAAAAAGTTTACACTTTTGTCCTATTTATTGTTTATTCGACTATTACACATTCTAAAAGTGATGTCATTTATTTCGAGCGTATATAAAAAGTCAAATTATTCAAATTTTTAGTTTCGTAAGAAAAAATTTATTTAGATATTTTGTTAAAAATTGTATATTTTGTTAAACTTGTATCTTTTACTGTAAAAGTAATATATTCTGTGGTTTCAAATTCTCCACTTCTCCACTTTTCCTCTTTTTTTCATAAGTTTGTCAATATGAGAATAATTATCACATTTACAGCTTATTATTAATAAATGTTCACGTAATTATTAAAAATAGCGCGGTAATTATAAATGAAAACTTCGTAAATGTAATAAATTCTCAGAATGTATTAACCTTAACCGGTGTTTCAGATGATTATAACTAATTGTTATAAATAATAATAAATTTTCCACAAATTGCCTTAACATATCGACCCAGGAATCTACGAACAGTAGTTTGGAGACCCTTTTCTTTACACTACTCTTGTTTATTTCTATTTTTTGAAAATCCGATAAACAACGAAATAAAGAGAGCGTCAATCAGTTACATCACAAAAGAAAACATGTGTTTAGATAAAAACTTTTTTCAGGGGTGTATTTCTTTTGTAAAAGTCTTTGTTGTCGCTGTTTTTGAGAAAAGTAAATAAGAATCAGGACAACAGTTAAGCTATTAATTTTTCGCTTGAGACGCTTAGATTTCGATCCAGTTCAGTACAATAAATACACACCCAACGTGCTTTTAGAGATAAGGGCGTTATTCTACGGTTACCTTCTCAGGTTTTGTCTTTATTCTAACCACTTTAAAGGGATCACGCAGGATAAAAAAAATATAGCAATTAAATAACTCCTTGTATATGGAACTGGTGAACGTTAAATCTTGCATTTTATTTAAGTAGGTTTTAAATTTATGAGACTAGTTGCTAATAGCTTTAGTATAGCTCTAGTGTAGCGTTATTTCAACTAAAACTGAAGAACCATACCAATTAATGTATTTTCTTGAAAGGTATAGTAATATTTAAACAGAATTTCCAGGAGCGAGGTTAAAAAATAGTAATAGTTCTAATTCAAATGGGAAACTAGTGTGGTATGAATCTATAATGAATAAAGAAAAGATTTATAAAGAGAATTATATGTTTGTTCCATTTTTATTCTTGATTTTTGAATAACAGAAAAAATATTATTGAGAGATTCAAGTATTACTAAATTCAGTCCCTTCAATATAAACTGTAAATAAAAAAAATCACAATTAGTGTGAAATCGTAACTTTGAAAGTTTTAGGTGGTGAGATCATTAGTTGGTTAGACAATTTTTTTTAAACCTCTGACCAAAACCAGACGTTTTATTGCAAAACAACACTTAACAACTTTTCTTAAATCACAAATAGAGAAATACGTTTAACTTTAAAATACAACCCTAGAGGTGATTAAATCCTTCGAAACATATGCCTTTTGAATGAAAATTTCGCTCACAGGCAATTCAATTTTCTTTTAGAAACCATAGAAGTGGGAAAATATTGAGAAAAAACACCGACACTTCTCTTTCCAAACAGAAAACAGTTGGCGAAGAAATCTAAACTGTAGACTTTAATCCTCTTCTCCTTGAGCAGACTGAAAAAGGAGCAACACTCGCTGCTCCCACACAAACATTTCTCACTTGATGCGACCCACATCTTCAGAAAAAATGAAGATTCAGAAAGTTCTTTTTGAATCACGGTTATTGGGTTCTGGGTTGTAGATAAGTGTGAACTTTGATTTTCAGTGCATTAGATGTAAATTTTAATTTTCAGAAATTATGTGTTGGGTGCTTACTCAACTCAGGTTTCGGCTCGTCACTTGACTATGGTTCTAAAATAGGACGCCCGTCGCCAATAGCCCTAGTGTAGTGCAACGATAAACTCAACTCAACTTAGAAATTTTATTTAAAAATAGTGATTTTTTTTTAGTTTTAGGAATAGTTTTTAAAGACTTATCAATGCTTTGCATTTTAAAATTGAATAAAATGGGCATGTTTTAGGTCTTGAATGGCAATAGAAATGCTAAATGAAGATAAATTTCTCGAGCATCAATTGGTGAATTAATGTCATATGAGAACAGCTCAACAATCGAAGAACCGAACGAGGGAAATACAGTAATGGAATCTGAAAGGAAATACGTCGCCTGAAAAGAAACTAATTTTATTTAGATATTAATTTTTCAAAATTATGTTTTTTGTTTTAAAAAATCTAGTTCTAGAAGAGTTTATGTCTGTTTCCCTCAGTTGGTTTTCTCTGACCTTCACAAACGAAAAATTGTTTGCTTTCTTTTGCAAACATCTGTACGATACACATGATATGTATTTATTTTATTTTCGAATATTTGCAAACGTGAACTCCTATGCAATGCAAATGATTTTATTTTATTCTAAGATAATTTCAAACGTAAACTCCTCTACAAAACATATGCGTTAATTTTATTCAACAACAGTTATAAATGTAAAATTGCATGCTTTTTTTCTGCAATACATTCGATATTCATTTTATTTTCTAGTGTAGCGTTAACAAGCAAAATATTTTCCTTTGCAGTCTTCCCTACAATACACGCAATTCATAAAGTATTAACAAATAGTTTATTTAAAAAAATTAATGATATTTATAAGTTGTTTTTGACTTTCTTTATTATTATAAAATTAACTTTTTTTTCAGGAACTTAAGACAATCATAACTCTCTCCTTGAAAAGAAGGGAAAAGTAACAAGTTTTTATTTTTTTTATCCCGACTGAAAAGAAGGGGAAAATAGAACAAAGACATCCAAAAACAAAATCTCGTTGGAAATAAGATCTTAGGCAAAAAAAATTCTCCTAACCTTAGGAAGTTGAAACACGTGTCATCCCACCGAAAGCTAACACTCTATTCGAAATTTGAGACTCCAGAATAAAAAAAAATTCTAAAAGAATGCTTTTTCCCGCGTTTTCCATAAGGTGTAACTTTCTACTTCTTTTCCATGTTTATTATCACAGGGAGTTCGTTAGCGCCTTTTTTATTATGAATTCAGAACGTTCTTTCATGAATTTTCATGGTAAGTTAGCGGTATGAAGACTAGCTGTGATAAGTTCCAAGAAGAATATAAAACAGACATTTGCAGTTTGATCTTTTACCCTACCACCAAAGAGACAGCGTTAGGGACGTTTTTTTTATGCGTATGTGTAACCATGATTCACTGCTAAAGTATCATGCTTACAGTGAAAGTTAAAAAAAAATTTTACTCCCCAAAAATGATTAATTGCAAGTGTTTAGTGAAAAAGTCACATATTTTGTTTTTGAATTTGAAATAATTTTATATAATGTGGTAAACGATTTTGTATTCATCTTGACATCGTAATTTTAGCTATCTATAGTTTGACAATAGTATTCAAATTTAAAACTATCAGTTTTGAAAACAGCTTTAAAAACATATATAATGAGACTTATATAATGCGTACTAAACGTGACGCTGTGACATGTATTTAACACATTTGTGTACGATAGCACGGGATTCCTGGAACTTTATATCTGGCCATCACTATTGAACGTTGATTTATCTCTTTTAGTGTATCAAAAGCTGTGGTTTTGCCACTAAATTGGTAAATTCACACTCCAAATAGTGGTGTTAGTAGAAAGTTCCAGTACTCCGATGCAATAGTGCACCAAACTTTTTAACTGTGCACGTCTTTTTTTATATTGTTATTATAAGTATATTCTTTACCAATGCAAAGATTAGGACATTAGTTATACGTATACAAAATGTAAATATTCAAGAAAAAGTTGTAAATTATATAACAAAATAAACAAACAAGGTACAGCTCACTATTTTGGATAATCAGAAATTGAGAAATCGAAGAGTATGTAACAATAATATATAAATGTAAATACTATATAAAAAAATATATATAACAACAAAGAATTTAAATATTTAGTGTGTTTCATATATTGCGGTCACCGTTACTTATTAAAAATGCACTTTTTTTCAAAAATTTATTTACTTTGTCAGGGAAATGAAAACATCTCTTTGAAATTGGTTATTAGACTTCACTAAAACCCCATTTTTTTTAATATTTACGTTTTAATTTCAATATATTATTGTTATTAGTCAAATAAAGTCAGTGGTCAAAAGTTTAAAATATGAAAATATAATGTATCAAAACTTGATGAAAAGACACACGGTTCACACAGTTACTTAAACAAATAACTAAATAATTGATAGAAAAATACAGAAACACTAATACGCTCATTTCGCAGTTACAGATCAATGTAAAATGATGTTTAATCGGTAAATGATCATACAAGTATCATAATTTACATTCATACATTCCTTCAACCAATGGAAAACCGTCACATATATACGAAATATTTGTCGCTATCTGCAATAGTTTTCCTTAAAATTCTACCAAAAGTCCCATCGAACCATTCCTAAATCTCGGAAAGGACTTTTTCGAAGAATCCACGATGTACTTACTTACACTTCTCGAAAAAAAAGTTTAGTCTTATCCTATTCCGGGATTTTTAAATCCTATTTTGCTCATCCGGTGAATTTTTTGGCAACGGTAATAAAAAAAATATGTATAGATGTTCTATACTAGAGTAGGGAAAAAGAGGGAAAATATTCTCGTTTTAAATCCAGATTAAGTTCGTTCGAGCAAACACTTTCTGAACTGGAAAAGTATGGAACACTGCTTGTGTGTGTGTAGTTTAAAGATGACATACTGGACTGAGTGTTAAGGCAGATCTCGATTGGAATATTCTTTTTTTTTTTGTATTCTTGTTTTGTGTTTAAAGAAGTTGTGGCATTCGCGAATGGCGAATAGAAGTTGACAGGGAAAATATGTTCTGTTCGCCATGGTTTGACACGAAGTAGATTTTTCTCACAATCTTCAAGATTCTTTTTTTATTCGAATGGTTTGGATTGTATAAAAAAATTGGGTGTTTTTACTATCTAGGAGAAACAAAAAAATATCCAAAAAGTTTTTACATGCTCTAACAATATACAAATACAAAAGAAAAGATGTAAAAGTTGAAGTATACAGTTATTAAAAAAAGTAGGCTTCAATAATAAAAATTTAACTAGATGAAACTGAATGGATAAATATTTTTACTCAAAATAAAAGTTTACCTTAGGCGAAAAAAATGACCATTTCCAATGATACAACAAAGGGCATAAGTCCCTTTTCTGCTTAGCGACAGAAATAAAGAGGAATTTTCATCAAATTTTCCAACCCAAACTTAATTTACTGAATATAATTGTTACAAACATTTTCTTTCCAATTACAATAAGTATCATTTATCCATTTTCTATTCCCACATCCTTTAAGGGCCATCAAAAACTACATCTCGATCCCGTACAAAAGTAGACTAAAACCAGCGTCCGACATAGCTTTTTCTTCATTTATCAAGGATCAAAGGATTCGCTAACTAGATTTTCCCGGACAAAAGTCCCGGTTTCCGGCTACCCCATTCGTAATAACCCCACAAGGTATCCGGGGAAATTATCCGGCTAATATAATTAAACTTATACCCCATTATTTCTCGTGTCGGAATGGCAACAGTCGCGCAATTAAAAGGAATTCCTTGTAAAAGTACAGAGGAGGGTTGGACACTGTGTAACTTTGTTAGGAAATGGTTTAGGTGCATGTCGGTGTCGTTTAATTCTTAGAATTGTGTTATGAGGAAGCAGGCGATCTAAAGGGAAATAAAAGGAATAGGATGGAAATAAATATAAAGGGAACGAAAGTAGAGATAAATATTAAGAGGACGGTAATAGAAATAGATTTAAGAATACGACAATGGCAATAAATATAAAGTAGACTATAATAGAAATAAAAATAAAGTAGACTTTAATGGAAATATACATCAAGAATGTAATAATATAGAAACAAATAAAAAATGCTTATTAGGCCATTTTGGATGTTATTACTTTCGATTTTCTAATATGAAATATTAGGTAATGAAAGTATTGCGATGCGGCCGAACACACGAAATTTTTATTTTTTCTCCAATGGGACTGCAATATTGGCAGGCAAGCCTCTGCAAACTCAGCATATTCCCCAGAACTGAGAGCCATTTATTTGTGGCACCATCTAGGTGACTCTCGCTACCAATTTGGACGCTCAGATTACAAGGAATCGGAGCTCTGTGTGGATGTTAAAATATGCCGAGATTTAATTTTGTCGAGAGAACCAAAACCAAATGGATACTCCAATGCCACACACCCACACATTTTTTACATGCCACATAATCATATGGCATGCGCGCCCAAGATTACTCCATCCAGAAAATCCGACGACTCAGCCGGGGCTCGAACCCGCGATCTTGGGCTTATGAGGCGGACACGTTAGACTCTCAGCCACTGAGCCGCCACACACGAAATTGAGATTTTGTGTTTTCTACGAGGGCTGTTTTTTTCAACCTCCGATAGGCTGTAACAAAAAGACAGGTCAAAATACAAAAAAGATTTTTTTACCAAAAGTCATGTACAATACTGCTTAACGATTAAGGCATTTGACATACCTGTAAACAAGCTTTGAAGTACTATCTTCATAAAATGTAGCCGCCAATGATTGGGAGGGAGTTAGGAAGGTTTCGTTTTAAAAAAGTAAATTTGGAAGCTTCACATCAATTTTTTTCTGTCCTCCAAGCAATTGCTAGTCAATAATTCACTTATGGTGAACCTTTGAGTTTCCCTAAACACTTGGTCAACTCGCTGAACAATACCGTCTGTAGCGACAGACTTGCTTCCTTGGTCCCTTTCTTCATGAACATCAGTATTGTTCAGCGAGTTGACCAAGTGTTTAGAGAAACTCGAAGATTTACCATAAGTGAATTATAGATTAGCGTAGTGGCTTGGTGTTGTGTGGTTATAGTAACATAATTGAATCAACCCATTATCCTCATAACACTTGGATTGTAGCGCTTCCAAATTGACGAGGAGCTAAAAAAAAAACCGTCACAACTACCTTCAAATCATTGGCGGCTACATTTTGTGAAGAGGGTATTTCAAAGCTTGTTTACAGATATGACAAATGCTTCAATCGTCAAGATGATTATGTGGAGAAATAAGCAGTATTGTACATTACTTTTGGTAAAAAAATCTTTTTTGTATTTTGACCCGTCTTTTTGTTACAACCCATCGGAGGTTGAAAAACAACAGCCCTCGTACATGTTTTGGAGGCTGCTGATTCTAAAAAAGTGGTTTTTGAACATTGGTCCGTCTGTCTGTCTGAAACCACTCTACAGCTCGAACTAAAAGGGCTTCGGATTTCAAATTTGGTACTTAAGTTTCTAGTACTTGTCGAACGTCATAATAAGGTTTTCAAGGACTCGCGTATGCGAAAATGATTGCTGATATAGAATTTTTAGGTTTGAGTTATTGAAATTTTCTTACAGGGCATGTTTATCTTTAAACGTATTGATTCAATGAGTGGTAATCGAAAGTCGTGTAGTGGTACACTCCTCTAGTTTTTGGGGAGAATTTTTATTGTTATTGTTGTAATAAAGATAAACATTGATATTTTGAAACTTATTTTCCAGCTATTGTGCTTCCTATTAAAATATGTATCTAGATGACAAGCTTTGCATTTTAAGGCAGACTGATTCTAATATTATAATTACCGAATTTAATTTTGTGTTTATGCTTCAAAACTAAACCAAAAATCTCGATCAAAATCAGTTAAATTTCTTCCCGAGTCCAAACATTCTTTTCAGATCCAGCACCTGTGCAGCAATGTCTCCGAACATAAAAACACGAACTTTCAACATTAATAGAACGATTTCAACACCATTCCAGAACAAGAAAAGAATAAAAGTACAGTTGGCACGCATTAGGCGACACATTCTGACAAGAAGCGACGCCACAGAAGTTGTTATTAAAAAGGAGATCTTTTCAAACTACTTAAGTAGATCCTCATCATCAGCGCATTACGGACATCGTCCAAATGACAATTGCAGAAAGGAAGACAACCCCCATTTGGCGCTCTTTTTTATTGGAGTGACATTTTTAAGTTATTTTCTGCAGAACCGATGTTTGAGTACATAAGTTCCTTTTTTTAATTCAAAATTGTTGCTTGTTAAGTGAAAGTTGATTCCTTAGACCAGGGGTTCCCTACCTTTTTGCACCTGCGTACCACTTGACTTTTTGAGAAATTTTGGCGTACCATCAGACCAAAATACTTTAATAAGCGTATAATTTTTTACTCTTCTAATAGTGTTCTCAAAGGCTTTTTGAATTAAATTCCTGAGAAAACTTCATATTTAATGGTTGGTATTTGTTTATTTATAACATGCTTATAATAAAGAAGAAATAAGAAGATTGATTAAAATGTTACTATTTTTCAGTTTTATTTATTATCCATAGTTCTAAAAACATACAAATAAAGAATTAGTACAAACTCAGCAAAAAATTAATCATCAGATAAAATATACATTTATAGTCTTTAGTGGAAAACTTGTTGTGTGCCTGTGATTAAAATATCAACATAAGGAGTAATGAAACTTATCTTCACTCTTAAGTCCTCTTCAACACCTATTCTGCTTTTATGTGTATTTTCGATGTACACAAGAGTTCAGAAAATCCACTTTCACGCAAGTAACTCGTAACAAATGACATTATAAATAGTAGCATCATGTTGCCCACATCACTTATGCGAACAACCTGAATTTACCCTTAACCAGTGGTACGCGTACCACTGGTTGGGAACCCTTGCCTTAGACAAACTAGAGTTGCATTTTTTACCGTAAAGTTCATTCATAAATTGAATTGAACTCATAGAACTCGTTCTGTAACAGAAACTGTAACTGAAACTACAATTGAAAAGCTTCTAAGCCATGGTCCCCTAAAAAAAATATGAATGTTCATTTTAGCCACCTGTCTCTTAACTAATTGTTAGCCAATAAGTCAACAAATAGGTGGCGTTGAAAAGTGTAACCTCGGACCATTTTGCTAACTAAATCTTTACTGAAGGTTACTGATCAGTGGAGAGAAGGATAAATTGACAGAAATTAAATGTTCACATGAAATACAAACCCCCTTTATTCAGGATACACCCGTGCAACGCCGGGTATATAAAGCAAGTTCAGAGAATAAAACGGGACAAATGTAACATTCCTATTTTTCTTTGACACCTCAACTGTTGTCGAATCGATCAACGGTGTTATTAACGCCACTTTCCGCGCGAAAGCAGATGCAACCGAAATATCAAAATGGCGCTATTTATAAGTTGATTAAAAGGATCTATTTTTCGATTTAAATGTCGTTACGGACACACGGAAGTGGATCCTAACGGAACAGATGTTTTCACAGTATTTTGGAGCCGTAATTATAGAATATTATTTCGAAACGAATAAGGGGAATTATTGACAAGGGACCAGAAGTGTAATTAATGGAATTGTTGGGAATGCAGTGGCCATTTTAAAACAATGTAATTGAAAGATAGGTTATCGTTTGTAATTGCTGATTGGAATATGTTAGAGATGCATTTGGATAACAACGCGTTACTTTTATTAAACATATGCGTAAAATATACTTTTAATCGAAATATTTACTCAAGAGGCTATATCCTTGATTGGGAGATTTTCTTGCTTTTATATGAGGTATGTGTAGAAATATCATTATCGAATTCCAATAGCGTAGGATGCGTCCTGAATATGGTAACAGGATAAAAATCCAGCAAATACTGTTAAAGTAAAATGCTTTTTTTATTGATCAATACAATTCAAAAATTATGAGTTAGTAATTTGACAATAATTTCTTTGCATAAAATTGAAGCACAATTGATTTTTGAGGTGGAAAACAATTTTTTAAGGTACCGTCAGTGCTGCTTAGTCCAAAATAATAGGGTTTTTTTACAAAAGAAGACAAATTAAACTACAAATAAACCGATTAAAACACTTACAAAATCATTATGTGTATTCTAAGTATTGTACTTTTAGGAATAATTTCCAAGCATTTTTGTTAAATTTTATAAATTAAAAAAAAAATTGGTGTTAGTTTAAAAAATTAGGACACGGTTAGGATACGGGTGGGTAACTTTGGTCCTACCATGAAATACATAAGAAACATACTTTTTAACATCCTTAAAGGCTGTGTTACCGAATTAAATGGTAATATTAAAATGTTTAAACATAAAAATAACAAAGTTATAAGATACATAGTTATTAAAAATGGTATATAAATTAACATTTTCATTGCAGTGCATCGTAGAATGACATTACACTGTGAATGCCAGTATAGATTGTCTCTTAAAGGTAAACTTCAATTTTAATAAGGGAAAATAACTTTTTTAGAAGCACTTCAATTTTAATAAGGGAAAATAACTTATTTTTAGAAGCAAGATTTAATAATAAATATCTTGATAAAAAGCAAACGATTTTATTATAAAAGAGAAAAAATAATATATTCGTAATTAGTAATTTGAAAATGTTTACATTTCGACATTAGCGATTTTGAATGTTGTACGTTTCTTGCATTTTATCTTTATCTTTTTAATGTTTAAAATCGTTTAATTTTTTTGAAAAATCATCTCAAAAATGGGTAATCATAAAAGTAAGACTTCTTCAAAAATAGTTACACAGAATACACTTTTACATATATTTTTGAAAGTGCTAAGTTCCATACAGAAATCCTTACATCTTGGACCAGAGTTACCCGCATTCACCAGCAAAAGTTTCCCAGTGACCAATAATTAAATATAGCATAAAAAGTATTCAACTTAGATTAAAACAAACGGTTTAATATTCATCCCCATAAATAGAAGAATAATATAGATTGTTTTATTTAGATATTTTCAATAATTTTTTAGGTGTTCCCTGGCAAAAGTTGAAAGAAATTCATTTTTGTCATTAAATGCTCATAAGAATACAAACGTCCTTTGTGGCATTGCCAAAATTAGAATGAGAATTTTTTTTACATGTAATGAAAGGCAATGTTTCCACCTTTCCAAAAATGTAAAATTATTTAAGATGGGATCATTTTATGAAGAGAAATTAAGAAACAAATCTTTTTCCGACGGGTAGACCAAAGTTACCCTCCATGGCCAAAGATACCCGCTTCGACGGTACATAACGCTACATTTACTCTTTATCGAAGGTTTTTGGCAAGAAAATTTGCCAAGAGAAAGTAACATTTTTTCTTAACTTTATTTAAATGAACATAATGAAAAACGTATGAAAAATAAGATTTCGGCTTGAATAAGAAAAAAATAGACAAGAGGATGGCTTCATGAAATAGTCGGGGTTAACTGGTGGTGTTTTGAGAAGTATAATTAAATTTACAATAATTGTAAACAACTATTCCATATTACCCAACAATCCCATATTACCTACAAATAAAGAAATTGAAAAATTTACATTTTTATTCAATAAGGAAGGTTTTAATGGTATTCACAAATGGGTATTTAATGAATTATGAAAAGGATGTAGGATGTAAAATATGAATGTGCCTGGTATAATTTTACTATAAAAAGAGAATAGTACTATTTAAGTTACGTTTATTTAAAATTTTGATGATAAAAAACCGAGGTTATATCAAAAAATTATAAGGTGCAATATTTTAATGTGTCTAATTTTACAACAAAACCAGAATAAAATTGTAGCATTTATGCGTTTAGTTAAAAGTTTAGGATTTTAACATATTTAAGAGATTATTTTGGCTCTTTTGTTTTAGGATTACAGCTATTTCATTTTACAAAGTTGCGTTCCGATAAAACTTCATGGTCAAAGATAAAACTTCATTTCATCTTTTCTAAGAAAAACAAATACTTTACTTAATAAATGTACCCGTTGCATCCCGCATGCAAATTTTAATTATTATCCCAGCGTCAAAGAAAATGGTTTGCTGCGTATAATATTTATTATTTTTATTTCATCTACGTTGCACTGCTTTATTCCTGCGAAGTTCTAAGAATAAATATATTACATATTCTAGGCCGAATTTTACGGTCGTATTTACCAATAAAATAATCTACTGAATCCCAGCAAAAATTTCGAAATAGTTTCAGAAAAAAAATTATATTCCCGAATCAAATTATCACCCAAAATTAAAGACGTTCCGAAACTTTAAAAGTTATCTTTAGTGACTAAGCCATAGTCTTCACGATTCCAAAACTCGCAAAAAGAATAGTACAGAATAATAAAAGGACAGGAATGTGTTCTATCATTTATTCTTCGAACTTTTTAAGATATATGAGTTTTTACATTCTATACCTATCCTTCGGTAAAAAGAAATGCTTGGGTGAAAAATAAAAGAATGGAATTGATATATTCGTTATTTTCCCAAAACATGTGTTCTATGTTATTCATTTTTAATCGGTTATTTTTAATCCCAATTGTTAATTACTAATAAAAACTAAAAATTAGAGCATTTCAGAAGATTTATCAGAATTATAGTCGATTGTAAACAATTTCCAATATTAATAATTAATAATTACCAGTAAATAAAATTAAAAAAAAGAGCGATGCAAAAAAAATAGTGAATGACCTATTGAAAAAAAGTTAATGCCTTGATAACTGTGACACATACTTTTGTAAAACATTATTTGAGTTTGATTTGGTTTAAATAACGTCAGATTAGTTTAGTTTTTAATTATCGTCGCGCTAGAGCTACACGAGGGCTATTGGCGACGGGCGTCGTATTTTAGGACCACATAACGTCACATTAGAGATACATGCGGGCTATTGTGACGTGGCTCGTCATTTTGTCTCGCTGTCATGTGAGACGAGTACAACACTTTTTCTGGCAACTCAAAACATTCTCATTTTTTTGCGACATCTTACGCCAGGATTTGCACAAGCAGATTTAATGTGCAACATTCCCGAATACAAGATATAACTTGTTGGTGAGAAGACGAACAGACTGTGTTCCATTGATGTTCGGTGAAAAGAACGCAATGTTATTTTCTATTGGTCCTCCTATTTAAAAAAAGAACACAAAAATAACATTGAACCTTATACAACTTTCGTCCTGTGTATAATCCTTTTTAAAAGGAAAAAAGAACACAAAGAGAAAAAAAAAGTAGCACTGAAAAAGGATAACGTTTTTATTTTCTTTTTTCAAAATGGCAGCAACATTCTGCGAATAAAAATGTAATGATACTATAAATTTGTTTTCTCATAAAAAGACTTAAAAACCGGTGGTGGCAACATAATTTTAAAAGCTGTTTGGAAGAAATGCGATGTTTTTTTTTTTTTAGAACTTTTGGGGTTTTGAATTTTACATCACTTGTAACAGAACATAAACAACGAATAAAAAGAACTTTGCAATTCCTTTGAAACATTTAAGCTGTTAATATGCAATAACTTTTATTAAATTATCCAATAATACTCTCAACATTATTTCATGGATAAACGTGTTTCGCTCTACTTAAGAAATAGAGTATGATTATATTATTCTAACAAAAGTAAATATTTAATATGCCAGTAAAATTAACTCGTAATTTTGCAAAAGAAGTGAAAAAATTCCATTAGTTTAAAAACTTGGCAGATATCACCACTAAGGTATTTTAAATAAGGTACATAAATTTAGCAAAAGATAAAGAATAATTATTGAATTTTCGCAAGAAAATAACTGAAACTAGCTAATTTAGCGTGTAAATGTTTAATATAAATTAAATGCTGCATTCGGCGCTGTTTTTCCTTGTTGAGCACAATGTTGTGTGGGTGCGGTCTAAATGACAGATTCTATTACAAACGTAGTATACTTGTTTTAACTGTATTATTCTTAACCATTTAACAATATACTACGGTTTACTTTTATATAAAAGCAAAAATTTCAAGATGTAATATGGATGTAATATATAGTGGAATAAAAGAAACTAGCCAATTTGAGAGTGCAGTGTGTTTGATATAGAGTTAAATGCAGTGCTTAGAGGTTTTTTCCCATCAGCACAACTGTTGTGTGGAAGCCGTCAAACTGACAGATTCTGTTACAAACCTACTTGTTTTAATTAATTAAAGATTAGTTTTTTTTATCAATGTATTATGATGAACAACACTTAAAATAATGTTTCATTTCTTTTTATGAAGTTTTTTTTTTAAATTAAGGAATATTTCAGCCAACAATTTCTTATAATGAATAATGCACACACCTTTTAATGTGATGATATGGCGTGTGAAAAGATAAAATACCGGAACATTTTCAGTCAATCGCTTTTTAATATTTAAAATGAAAACGAGTTATGTTAATTAAGAATTTAATTGTTTTTAAATTATTTTAAGCAATTTTTATAGGGATGAATTTATCTAATTATTTTAAACTATATAATCATTGTATTTTGAAACAAATTATTGCAAACAGTATTATAAACTGATTATGATTATTATTATAAAATTATCATTATTGTAGTGTTATTATTATAGTCATAATAATATAATAATAAAATTATTATGACTATTATTATGATTATGATAATTATTGTTATTATAATAGTCATAATAATCATAATAATAATAACATATTATTATTATTATCATCATCATCATTATTATTATTATTATTATTTCTAGAGCCAATAAACCCAAAGCTAAACCTCATTATTAATTAGCGTAACGTGTTGCATCAAAGGTGATTTTTATGGTTATTGTTATCGGTTTTAAATACAAAACGCACTATTTTATTATAATTTATAAGCCAATAGATAAAGGCGTTTTTTTTATTTAAATACCCTGTTATCGTTTGGAAAAAAAAGAACTCCATATAAAGAATAGAGAAGCTTATTCAAAAAATAATTTAAAAATCTACCTCTGCCTCACACACTATACCTTTTCTTAAGATTGATTTTTCTTTTAACGTCTTTTAAGAAAATACGGATTAATTTACGATTCTGCCCAAGAAAGAAAAAGAAAACTTGATTGAAATGTAAAAAAAGATACAATAGAAACTCACTGTTTCGTAGGCGGAACATTTATAATTGACGAGCGAAAAAGTGAGAGTGAAAGATAAAATAACTCCTTGGTATTTTATCCACATTTTCTATGCATAGAAACAGCTAGTTCTTCAATTCTCGAAAGCAAGTTTTCTTAAAAATAAAATAGATGCAGTTAAAACACAGTTAAAACACAGTTTTAACTGGAGATACTTAAATTACGGTTATTGATTCAAAATTTTAAGAATAATTTTATTTGTTCACACAAAACTTGAATTGTTAAAATTTGCAACTTATTACACCCAAAACACTGTAACTTGCTAAAAACAACAATTGAGTTTAGATGAATTATCGCGCACTAGAGCTGCACGAGGGCTTTCGGAGACAGGCGACTTCATTTAGAACCACAGTCAAGTAGCAAGCCGTTACCAGAGTTTAACTTTAAAAACAATTAAAATAAAAAGTATAAAATAACCGGCATTTTAATAAGAACGACTCATCCAAAAGAACTAAAGATTAACATTTTTAATGCCAAAGGTACCATTAAAGGAAATGAGTCAAAAGACAAATATTGAAAAAGAAGGGAAAAGGGAAAGTTCACCGAACTTTTTTAAGAACTTTTCTTGACATTCATTTGCACAAACGCCTTGTTCTTCGAAATTTTAAAGAAAAAAAACTCTTCGAAAAGCGCATGAGAAATTAATTCTGGATCTGACAGTTGTCAGATTTCAATTTTTTTTAACGTGTGTGATTAATTTGGTTATTTCAAATGTCAAGTAGATTGTGGACTTAGTTATATCAAAACTATTTGTTTTTCATGATTCTGTTTATATAACGATTCAAATAGCAAGGCTATAAGCTTTTTTTTATTTAAATAGTAAAGAAAATAAACTTGCCACGTATTTTCGTTAGAGATATCATTATCAAGTTAGAAAAGGAAAATAACAAAATAGATTTAGTGTGAGATAACTTTATTTAATTTGGGGATATAATCGTGAGTTGTAAGCTAGATAAGCAAAAAAGAAGTAAAACAAAGATTAAATGCTTTCCTTGATCAAATACTATGCAGTTGCAAGTCAATCTAAATTTAGATTTTTATTCTCATAGTATTTAATGAACTGCGTAAAATCTGCATGTACTTCAACATAATATCCATTAAATCGCTAAGCCTATTTCTACATACATATACTTCTTATGTATAATATATGCCTTAAAACAGGATAATGATTTCGCAATAATTTAGATTTAAAATTTCAATAGTTATGTATATCGTATACAATAATCGTATGAATGCAGTTTGCGAACTGGTGTTAAAATACACTTGACCACCGCTCAAAATTTCAGTGTTTTAATTCTTTTTCGGGGTTTGTTTAAAACGAGGTTTTGCAGATGGAAGTTTTCCCAAATACCACACCACATCAGTTTAGGGTTAAATATTTTGCGAGAATGATATATGTTAGTAAATTTTTGTACTATAATCTATCAAAAGTGCCAAAAATGTGCGAGGTAAACGCACATTTTTCACCGTCTATCAATAACAAGTCTAGTTGAACCCTCAGGATAAGGTTTACTTGGGTGAATTTAAATTTAAATTTCGTGGTGAGTTTTTTATCCAATCGTAATCCTACACATTCTCACAACATTTGCCAAGTTTCGAACATTATTGAACGGTGAGAAAAATCCGAGTTAATATTTAGGAAATGTGCTCCTGCATATAGATTACAAGAATTTTTCATCCTTTCTTGAAAGAGCGTATGAGTTTCTACAGAAAGTAAAAGTTGGCTGCGTTTTAGCTTCCACACTACTTTTAAACCTTTTCTCGATTTTAAAAATCTATAATAATAAAAATGAAGTTTTGTGTGTTGGTGGGGGGGGGGGGGTGTTCCTTACAGACTCATAAACTGGACATCTGTTTTGCTCGTAACTTGGCACGAATGTGTAGTTCATACTTAAGTTACGATTTTTGAACTTTCAGAGCTCAAAATGTTTTATTTTTAGAGAAAATTCGAATTTTCTGAAAAAAACTTCACCACTTTCACTCAAATTTGATAATTTTTTCCCTTTCCTGTTGCCATCGGCTGAAAAAATCAAAATAAACTTTTACGAAAATAATTAATATTGAAAATGTTTATTTTATTCTGTTGTCATTTTCTTCAGAAAACTAAATTCATAATTTGAAATATAATTGACACTTTTCAAATGACGTAATTCCGGCCAGTCACCTAATAGCCCTCGTGTAGCTCTACTGTGACGATAATTCAAAACTAAACTAAACCTAAACCGGCCAGTCACCATTCTAGGATTATATTGTGAGTTTATTTCATGATTTCTTCATTGATGGTTCTGTTGACTGCATGTATGCATATTTAAGCAATAAATGCATAGTTAAGCTATTACTGAACTCTGACGCTTGTTCAAAACCATCGCACTAGAGCTGCATATTGGGGTTTTATATCTTCAACTCGCCAAGTTATTACCAAAAACGAGCCAAATGAGCAAAATGTTTTTTTTTTTAAATAATTTATAAGCTGATTGGTTGTGCGAAGGTCATCGCGCTAGAGCTGAATGGGTGTGTTTGTAGCTATATCTTTCCCTCGCCAAATTAGCAAAAACGTGCCAAATGAGCTAAAAAGTTTTAATGCGGGAAATTACGATGACATTTATCCGTTCATTTTATGGCGTATTTTTAATTTAGAATTTTTAAGGTAATATAAGTAACGGGATTCTATACTTTATAACGAGCGGGAACAGTAATATAAGCTTATTATCCTATAACGGATTAAATGGCACATATACTTGGATCAATTTGAACTTTTTAAAGTCTGTGCTAAGAAAGATTATTTATTTGCTAGTTACGAATATAAAGGAAGGAAACCGCATTTTTAACTGCAATTTTCCGTTGTCTTTTAATTTTTTTTTTTTTTTTTTTGGAAACTCATATGCCCGATTATGATTAAAATCATATATTCTCTTTAAATTCGTAAAATTATGCTTGATTTTTTTTGAAGTATATGTCCTTTATATTTGGTATATTGGTTCACCAACCAATCAGAAGTCGTAAAAGCTGCCTGTTTCACGCGTACAAGGACCGTGGAACAGATCCTTTAGCATGAAAGGGACCGTGTTACTAATTTGGCCTGATGCCCGACGATGTCCCACATCAAACAGACACCCTCATTTGTTAACATTTTACCTTGTTTTAAACTACAAGCGGATGCTACAGTAAAAACAAACATCCTGCAATTATAAATGTATTTAATCTCCCATGATTAACGAACAAAAAAAGCCAGTGGAATAAAGATTTTCCAGTACAGCGATCGGGACCAAACAGACAAAAGCGACCCCAAACCATTATAACACTACTCTCACATTGTTTACGTAATTACTAAGCCAGAAACATATCCACAGGAAGCCACGGCTCATAAGTCCAATGAAAAAAAAAGCATAAACAAGGGTCGCCATATTGAAAATTTCCCCAAAGAACGCAAGTCATACTTCACTTGCTCCTGGCGCATTCAAAATGGCACCCAACCACCCGTGATTCCACATGGAATTCGTAAAGAAAAAAAAGTTAATTTGTCGTCTGCTAGGATTTATTAGTACGATTGCGTTCGAATTCGAATATCACTCGTTGTAATGAAAGCAGACAATGTCGTGTAAAAGTTTGAACATCGTAAAAACACGCGAACGTAATGTTTTATGATGGTGGTTATTAATTGCATTGATGTCGCAATAGGATGTGCAATGGACTACGGTCACAATGACGGTTACCATAGACCTTATTTCGAGAGCATTGTTTTAATTAAGATCCATAGTGTCCTCATTTTTCCGGACGTATAATAAAAGTTTGTGCCAGCATAAAATAACACATTAATGTCGTTACACTACCTAAGTAATACTTTTAATTAAAAGTATCTGAATGATTTTTCAAAAGTCTGGCTAATATATAAAAATATATTAGCTAGATAATAAAAATCAGAAAACATTATGCGATTGCGCGAAGAAGGATTGTTATATTTTGAGCTTTTTCTGGATATTCAGCTCACCTTGGCAGATTCTAACTACGTAATCATTTAAAATCACACTGTGTTTTAAAATGTAGGGATTTTTTTCGCAGAGCATTTTCACGACGACGATTGGTTGTATAAGTTAATCAACCAATCAGTCGCTGTAAAAGCCCGAACCACGAACTGTGAAATCAATTCTTAACCCTTTTACATTACTTCAAGATATGGAATCCAGATTAGTTGGCTAGAATAAAATCTTAAAATATCGGGCCTTCATCCTAATACTTTAGAAAAAGTACTAGAATATAAGTAAAAAACTCTAGCCGATAATAGATTTTTCTCAAAAGATTAAAGCCATGCACATATACAAAACGGAAATGGCTCATCACGAATACTTTGTTCTTATGTCTTTGATAATTGTTTACTTTTTCTAATTATAAAAATCTTTAAATTAATTTCCGTGACTGAACATTTGTAAAATTAAACTATCAAAGGAATCTTTTCTCTTAACTTCAAGGTCTCCAATTATTTCATTCCAGTAAATGAAATACTTTTTCGTCTATCAAATCGTCATTATTTCTTCTTCTTACATTCGCTTTTGGAACTATGCCACATTTGTTGCCAATCTAAGAAACATTAATTATCGGAATAAATGTCAAGTGCTTTTTCATTTCGGCGCCAATCCTATTTCAACGTCGCAATCTCAAACGTAGAACAATAATCGCGAAAAATACATCATCGATTTCTTACGTAGGGTTATAATAGATAGTTTGAAGTTTTATTTATCTTCAATTGTTTTTCGTTACTTAGTAAATTTTTTAGTAATTAAAATTGTAAACATATTTGAACAATGTTTCATACTTTTATTTTGTGAAAGTTCCGATAATTTGTTATTATAACCATAAGTGTATTCAATCACTTGGGCAATTATTTCTGGCCTAAGTTTGAAGACACCATGACGAAATAAAATTTGTTTAGAAATGTATGTCCAACGATGTTTCACTTTGTGTATGTGTCTAGAAGAAGAAGATATGTAAGGTGTAAAGAGAGTGGTTCATTTGTGTATGTGTAAAAAATATTTTTCTAATGAAAATATATATGAAAAAAGTGATTTTCCTCTTTTAATTTAAAACTTAACTTCAATCAGTTTACTTTTCAATTTTTAAGGATTTATATTCAAAAATGCACGCTTTCAGAAAAATTGGGAGGATTTTGTAATACCGTCGAATGAGGTAACTCTGGCCCAAACTTTTCAAGCAAATACCTTCTCATTAAACACACTATTTAAAAATGTGGTTGCCCTTTTCAATTAGGCAACTCTGCCATGGCCTATGAGTAAGAAAATATCTGAAAATATCCAAGAAAGTCAGTACTAGGTGTTTTTTTTTGTTTGGGTCAAAGTTACCACATTTGAAGGTAATCAATTTAATTTAAAACATCATTCAGCACAGTCTGAAGCAACATCTTAAATTTCATTGCACCTTATTAATTCATTCTTTCTCTTCATTGAACATTCTGGACAGAGATAAATGCATCTCCAAAACACATTTTGTAATTTAATAACGGAGTACTCTGAAGTTGTTTTCACAAACCTTAGAACAAGTCACACAAACAGGACCCTATAAAGATTTCCTAATTGTTTAGAGCTAGCGAATTTAACACCGCGTTTCTCCAAAGAGGTAATTTTAGCTCCTTCGCAACTCCTGAGTGCCGGTGTTTGCTATCCAAAAGTGTCGATTGATAAAAGTTAGGTGTTTGAAGTATAGTTGTCAGGCCCCTTAAGTTTTAACCTATTGGTTTGATTCTGACGACGTAAACTTTAAGTTTTCATTCTTGAATTTCCGCGATTTCATTGGTTGTTTCGGTTTCACTTTCAATGCACGGTAGAAATTGTGTATAGTTAGTATTTAGGATATTTTTATGTTTATTTGGGTTTTTTTAGTATTTAGATATTTTGAATATTTAGATAAAAACTTTTCTTCAGATTACTGTACTATAAATTATACAACGTAAAAAGAACAATAAGAGAACAAAGACGACGAAACGAATATTAAGAGAAACAAGAAGTTCATAAAGAACTAAAATAGCCTACTTTCCTGTTACTTAAATACTTACTGAAGTTCTAATCGGGAAAAAAACTAGGTTCCTAAAGTAAATCTCATCAACAGCCGTTTCTACACTAGATTTATACACATTAGAAAAAAATCGAAACACAGCACCCAGCTATAATTTAAACTTCTAAAAGCCAAAATCAACTATTTTCCTTAATATTCGGTCGCAAATTAATTAAATATTATTTATCATCTGTTCGTGATTTATTTGTAGTTCGAAGAATAAATATTTATTAATAACAAAAGTAATGAAACTACTCCGAACTGCATTAAAAAACAAGAAATGTAAATTAAAACTAAGCATAATTGCATGCAAAAGTATGCCTTGCCGCTTTCTTGGTAGATAATTAATGAATAATCAAAGAATCAAATTGTTCTACATTTTATGACGTCATTCCAAACTGATTCATGAAAATATTATTTTGCTTCAAATATGTTTAAATAAAGTTTCTCATGCCATTGTTGATTTGGCAACAGTGATTTAAATGACTCAAAATTGAATTTCAATGCTAATTCAATGGGAAATTCGCCGACAGATAGTAGATTTATGTCCGTCCGGACGTACAGACAGACGGACAAAAAGTATGAAAGTTGGGTATCTGAGGTCATAGCTTTCTAACAAAAAAAGAATTTTTAAGATCCGATGATTAGAACCGATTTTGGAAGGGGGGTACAGACAGACAGACAAACGGACAGACAGGCGGACAGACAGACATACGAACAGACAGACAGATGGACATCAACCGCATTTCAATACCTACAGTGATTTAAATGACTCAAAATTGAATTTCAATGCTAATTCAATGGGAAATTCGCCGACAGATAGTAGATTTATGTCCGTCCGGACGTACAGACAGACGGACAAAAAGTATGAAAGTTGGGTATCTGAGGTCATAGCTTTCTAACAAAAAAGAATTTTTAAGATCCGATTATTAGAACCGATTTTGGAAGGGGGGTACAGACAGACAGACAAACGGACAGACAGGCGGACAGACAGACGGACAGACATACGAATAGACAGACAGATGGACAGACAGACAGTTGGACATCAACCGCATTTCAATACCTACAGTGATTTAAATGACTCAAAATTGAATTTCAATGCTAATTCAATGGGAAATTCGCCGACAGATAGTAGATTTATGTCCGTCCGGACGTACAGACAGACGGACAAAAAGTATGAAAGTTGGGTATCTGAGGTTATAGCTTTCTAACAAAAAAAGAATTTTTAAGATCCGATCATTAGAACCGATTTTGGAAGGGGGGTACGGACGGACAGACGGACATCGACCGCATGTCAATACCTACTTTTTCATTTTTTTAATTCTTTCGAATTAAAAAAAGAAAAGTAGGCTAATAAAATAAAAAGAAATTGCATGAAAACGTACAGTGTCCAAAATTATTTAGAAATTCCGATATATTTTTTTTATTAAATTGAAATAATTCGATCAAATTATCAGCAAAATAAATGTATTTACAGAAGAACCAAAAATAAAAACAATACCGCTTGAACTGTAGCCACTCATGACGTAAAACATGCCCATTGAAACAGGCCGGAAAGAACAAAGATTATTTATTTTCTTTTTTTTCGTTTGGTTGTTTTCGATCGATCTCTTTAGCCTACTTTTCTTTTTTAATTCGAAAGAATTAGAAAAATGAAAAAGTAGGTATTGACATGCGGTCGATGTCCGTCTGTCTGTCTGTCCGTACCCCCCTTCCAAAATAGGTTCTATCATTCGGATCTTAAAAATTCTTTTTTGTTAGAAAGCTATGACCTCAGATACCCAACTTTCATACTTTTTCTCCGTCTGTCTGTACGTCCGGACGGACATAAATCTACTATCTGTCGGCGAATTTCCCATTGAATTAGCATTGAAATTCAATTTTGAGTCATTTAAATCACTGTTGCCAAATCAACAATGGCATGAGAAACTTTATTTAAAAATATTTGAAACAAAATAATTTTTTTCATGAATCCTTTTGGAATGACGTCATAAAATGTAGCACAATGTGATTCTTTGATTGTTCATTAATTGTTTACCAAAAAAAGCGGCAAGGCATATTTTTTGCATTCAATTATGCTTAGTTTTAATTTACATTTTTTTAATGCAGTTTGGAGTAGTTTCATTATTTTTGTTATTAATAAATATTTAATTATTCTTCGAACTACAAATAAATCGAGCAGACGATAAATAATATTAAGTTATTTGCGAAAGAATATTATGGAAAATAGTTGATTTTGGCTTTTAGAAGTTTAAATTATAGCTATAGGATGCTGTGTTTAGCAATTTTTTTTCGAATGTCTGTAAATCTAGTGTAGAAACGATTGTTGATGGTATTTACTGTTATGAACCCATCTGTTTCTCAATTAGAATTTCAGTAAGTATTTAAGTAACAGGAAAGTGGGCTATTTTTTAGTTCTTTAAGAACTTCTTGCTTTCTTCCCGCAGACTAGTGTTCAATCTATTCTAGTAATTCGAATAATTCCTTTTTATTTTGATTTATATTAATAATTACGAACTGTAATTAAATACTGTTTTATTTCTATTATGTAATTCGTAGAACGTGAAGTATCTTCCAAAGCGAAAGGAATTTATGTTACCCTTCATCATACATTGTTTCATGAATACAAGAAATTTTTCGCATAACTTTCCCTCGTAAGAGCAAACACGAATACCGGAATTACATCTAATAATGCGGTATAAGCTAACTAAAATGACATGGAAATTACAAAATGTGAACAACTTGTAGAACTAGATGACATCAATTAGTAAGACATAAAAATTTAAATGAGTTACATTCATTATTTGAAGAAGAAAAAATATTAACCAAGAGACTGTTATAAACTAACATCGATACACATCTTAAATTTAGGAAATACGCGGCCGATAACAGTTTGAACATAGAATATATGACATTTTTTAACTATACTACTCAGAAATATAGAAGACAATATATTAAAATATGGGTTTGCATGAAAATTTATCCACATTCCATAAAAGAGTAAAATATGCGTCTCAAAATTGTTTTTCTATGACAAGGAATTTGTTATAAAACGGGATAAGTAGCAAATATATTATAAACATTCAGACTATTAAATGACATATTTGCAAGCTTGAAAATGACGCTAATTCGTCTGTGAGGTGTCTACATCAGACTTATTTATTGCATCTGACTGAATAAGATATATGCAAGTCTAGTGGATATAAATTGACGCCTGTTAAATGTTTTAACATATTCGGAACAGAGTCATAATTCTTTCTACATGACGTATATTTAATATCCGTTAACCTCAAAAACACGTTCAAATAACGCAATATGTCTATCGTCTTTATAACGAAGTTTCTTAAATTTTATATACGAATGCTTTAAAATATTACTGAAAACGTCAAAATTAAAAATTGTCGTCTATTTCTCGGCATTTAAACAACCGTCATCAATTTCCCTTTTTAAACTTTTATGCTAGGTTGAATGCTAAGCAGATTAATAGTATTAAAATGCCAAAAAACAAAGAATATTCGTGCAATTTTACTTAAACGATTTAAAACAAGTTGTCTTCATTCAAAGTATTAGTGTAATATCGTCATTTTATGACGACTTTTTGAAATTATAATTATTATATCGCAGGACAACGTCCTAAGACATCTATGTACTGCAGTGTATTACTTTGGTGATTCGGAGTTTATACTTATTATTCTTATTTTCTCTACTTAGAAATACTCTTTATTGTATTTTTCAATATTAAATTCAAGAGGGTCCAGTGAATTTCGCGCCAAAATTCAACCCTTCGATATTCAGTTGGAACTATGATACTTTTCTTTTTTTTCCCTTGAAAATTTAAAATATGTTTTTATAGTGTAAAATATTTGATATAGCATTTTTCTGCTCTTTTTTTTATCACACCAAATAGAAACTACGTATTCCGACTTACCAGCCAGAAGTACGGAATGTTGATATGATAACTCCAAACATAAAAAGCCAACCAAATGTATGCCTATTATTTTTCTATGCTCACAACACCAAGTTCATTCCAAGATGCAAGTACTCCACAGCACAAAGATAAATTGATACTGTAACCAATTTATTCTTGGAGGATGACTTTTCCTCGCCTAGGCATTGGCAGAGAAGTTGTCCGACTGGGAGAGAGATAAATTCTGCTTACAACGCCGCCACAACAGTCCGTAATAAAAGCGAAGAGCCACGTGATGGCGCTTCAATTCGGTTGCTGAGGAAAAATTGAAATGCTGGGCGGGCAGCGCCATCTGGGAGGAATATTCGATAATAAAATATACCTTTACAATTAGTGAAGAGGGTCGTCTCTTGATCTTAAGGGCGAATAAGCCCGATCGACCCTCGGATCTCCAGACCAAAGTGCCTCTGTGTTAATCCAATTTTAAAAGATATTTTCTAAGCCACATTTCTCCGGATGATTTCAATATTTTTACAAAAAAAAATTATATATGTGATAAATGTAATAATCCCACTTTTTGAAATTGGTTCTAATATTTTGTGTAAAATTAATTATTGAAATTTAAAAAAATATTCAAATCAATTTCAAAAAGGGGGTCATAGGAAATTGTGAGTACTATAAACATAGTAAGCTATATTTATCATACAAAAAACTGTTTTAAAAATATTCAATACAGGCGGCGAATGTGGCTTAGAATTTTTTCCCTCTATCGGATTAACACAGAGGCACTTTAGTTTGGAGACCCGCTGTCATTAGGGGCTCATTCGCCCTTAAGTAATTGAAGGTTTGGTTTTATTGAATCAATTTCGTTCTAGAAGAGTAACGGAATTTAAAATACTTCACAATTGACGAGGTCGACACCTAAGTAGGCACCCTATGGAGCTTCGAGCGACTTCGTACAAGTATATCTCTTGTCAAGTAGACTTCACAGATTTAATAATCAAAAATGTCCTGAGATTCTTAACTTATCTAACAGAAGCCTCAGTTTACATCCAAATAGTGGCGGCTCGCTATTATTTGAATATTTATTGCCATTCAAGCATCATTGATTGGTAACAGTGCTGGAGAAATTTTATTTGGTTATGTAGTGTTTAAAATGAACGGATACATTAACATGTTTAAAGGTGCAGTAATTTTAGACTACGAGCAGATTTACCAAAGGATGGTTGATAAAAAGAGATCAATAAACAAAACCACTTAAAGGAAGGATAAGATTAGACAAATTTAATTCCTCTGTTAAAACTAATAATCCATATACGTATGGACGTAAATTGGTTTTAACTTCCACACAGTAACGTAAAAAGTCGAAGGTTTTATAAAGGGCTATGTCATTTGTCAGTCCATCAACCACTTTCATAGCTAAACTATAAATGCTACAGACAAGTGTGATACGTCAAAAACTCCAGCACATCGAAATTAGAAGATACTTGAAAATCACAAAAAAAATTGAATTCTAAGTCAATTATAAAAAGAAAAAAAATGCAAAATTTAATACTCATTTAAAAAAGCATAAGAAGTCCATTTTTGTTGGATGTAAATCACCATTGCCTTTTTTTTGGGGACGGATGGATTTTGTGTAGAAGCAGTTTTACGTGACAGTTTCTGTTACAACCCTACTTGTTTCTTTCATATGAGCAGTAGAATTATAGATCGTTGTTAGAGCACATTTTAAACAAGTGGAAAATAATACATAATTAAAAATTTGAAAGACACTGAACTTAAGGTAAAAAAAACTTGGGAGTTGTAAGAAAGACCTAATAGTTTTAACATAAAGAATATATTTTATTCCAATTTAAGTCAAATATGCATTTAAAAATTGAATTTACAGTTATTATCTACTATTTCGTACAAATTTAGGAGTGAAAAAATTAGGGTTTTATATTGAATGAACAATTTAATTTGATAAAAGTAGTCAAATAAAATTGCAATTTGATAAAAGTAGTCAAATAAAATTGCAATTTGATAAAAGTAGTCAAATAAAATTGCAATTTGATAAAAGTAGTCAAATAAAATAGTTCATCTATATATTACGCAGTGATAGTATATTTTCTCTGAATGTTAAAATATTTTTTGCATTATTATTAACATTTTTGCATTTAAAGAAAGCAACAGATAATATTTGTATTTGGAAATTAGTTTTAATACCCCATCTGTCTTCATACAAACGTCATTCTTAAACCTCGTTGCAGAACAAACATATAATCTTTTAATGTCAATACAAACATATTCCTTTATGACTTGAGAACTCAAAGAAATTCTAGCATTCGCTCATATGGAAATACTTTGACACAAAATTAATTATTTGTGTAGACAGCGCTTATTCTACAAATATTTGTATAAAATAAACAAGTCAAAATTTCAGTTACATATCAATTGATCTAGTTATTGATACCAATTTCAATATTTACTCGTGTAAGCAAATATAATAACTCTTCTCTTGTTAAATACAAATCTGACAACGAAGAATGCATAGAAATTTTCCTTTGAACTTAAGTCATTGGATATGAATCTTTTGAATGTACTTTTCTGCGAAAAGTTAATTATTAATTAATTCTAGTAATGGGTGAATGGTTAAAATTAATAACAAATCTGTTTTGAAAAATTAAATGTCTAAGGATACTGAAAATTAGTTTGCGTTCTTTTGAGGATAGAGTTGTATTTTGTTCTTCCTTTCAAAAACTGTTTATAATGTACCCTTGTTTAATTAAACAAGTAGGTTTGTAACAGAATCTGTCACTCAGCCCGCTTCCCCACAACATTTGTGTTCAACAGGAAAAAAGTCGTCAAACACAATATTAATTCTATTATAAACATTTACACTCTAAATGTGCTAGTTTTATTTATTTTATTTCGAAAATTCAATAATTATTTCTTCAATAATTATTATCGTTTACAAAAATTAATTTATATTTCAAGAATAAAATGTTACATTCCTCTCTTTTAAATAGAACCAAAACATTTCATATCAACATACAAAGAATCTCTTAGTGAAATATATTTGACGTCATTTCAAACTGATTGATGTCGCAAAATGAATTTCTTTTAATTTATTATTTAAAAGAATTAAAGTTTCTCGAGTCATTGTTGCGAATGGCAACGGTGATTTAATTCCAATAAAAATGGCTTCTTACGCTTTTTAAATGAGCCTTATATTTTGCAGTTTTTTAAATAATTAAAGTACTTCGAATTCGAATTTTTTATCTGAGATGTCTTCTCATTTCGATGCGCTGAATTTTTTGATGTATCAAACTTGCCTGTATCATTTGTAGTTTGGGCTATGAAAGTGAGTGACAGACAGACAGACGGACTGAACGATTATAAAACCTTCCACTTTTTACGTTATAAACGTAGTGTGGAAGCTAAAAGTAGTACATATTATGCTACAGTAAACATGCCTACATAATTTAGTGTGTTATTGTGTGTACACATAATAAGTACAGTTACACAGCGGATACACATAGACATAATATACGGATACATATTACACTGCGGATACACATAATATAATGTTTCATAACATATGTAACCGTTAAAGTATATAATGCAGTTATTTCATAGAATACCTAGTTATTTCATGAAATAACTTATAGTGTCCATTAAAGTGTGTATGTTATTATTTTGACACTTTAACTTGTTATTCTAAGAAATAACTAGGTATTCTATAAATTAACTAATGAGACACAGTTAAAGTGTAAAATAAACAATTTATCTAAAATGAAATAACTAGGTATTCTATAAATAAACTAATGATAGACAGTTAAAATTAAAAAGAAGCAATTTATCTAATTTATGCAGCGTATAAATGGTATTTATGGAAACGTACCATAAAATCATTTGTTACAACAAGGATTACTAAAATGACACTTGGAATTACAAAGACCATTATTTCTAAAACAAAAACATTTTTTGTTGATACACTGGGTTTTACACGAACATTTTTTAAATTTCTGACCAGTACCTTAACTTTTATATTTGTCGTCCGAGAAATATGATTAGATTATTTTACACTTTAACGGGCCGCAGATCGTTATTCTATGAAATAACTAGTTAAACCATGAAATACAAGATAGTTTTACACTTTAACGGACACGTTCAGTTATTTCATGGAATAACTATAGGTATTCTCTAAAATAACGGATTTCATACCTTAACGGTAACACATACACTTACACATAATAAGTAAAACACATAATATCGTATCCTTTCGACAAAAGTGACGCAAATGAGCCTGTCTCGATTTGGCGATTTGCGTTAATCTCCCAAATAACGAAAACTCAAAAATCTGGTAAACCTTCCAGTTTAACTACAATGCAACTTGTTAGGTATCCGATCACCAAGAGTCACAAATCACCAATGTCATAACCGCCCAGCCATAGCAATACCTTGGAGTTGTATCACTTTTGTTCTTAAGCGTGCGATAAAATCGAGTAGTAATAAGTACCAGTGTAATACAGTTAGTAAAGCTTTTAATATTCAAACATAGTGATTCTAGAAGACATGGGATCGAATACTGATTTTCAATGCCCCCATAATTAAAAGAAATATGCAACCAAAATCCAAAGAAAAGTATCCCGTGATTTAAGGGATTAGTGCACGCATAATGCGGCTTGTTCAAATGTTCTGTTGACGCACAGTGTATAATGTCGCTGAATGGTTGGGTTGAGTGCCTGCCTACATGTCGGCATCGTCACCTGACCAAGGCTCAAAACATTTTAGTCCGTCACTAATAGTGTAAACGTAACTCAACTACGAAGCTGATAAAAAAAACTAAATCGCCATATAGTACAGTATAATTGGTGTTTATACTGTATTTCTTTAATGTAACAAAAGCAAACCAGGAATGTATTTTTTCTTCTTTTAAATTAAGGAACAGACTCTTCTGTGTTTGTTAAAGAAACATGTATCAAACATATTTTTAGCAAATTTATCAAAACTTATTTACATATTTTCGAGAATTATTTAAGGAGGACCGGAGCCCTCCATTGAAGCCCATGTTAAAATGAAATTTTTTATGTACCTTTTTCTCAAAATCTATTTGATATTTTTGAATGAAATTTTTATTACTTGTTAAATGGATGTTTAACTATACTTTAATGGAGGCATTTTCAAAAATTTTGTTTAGTTTTTAAATTATAATTTTTTAGGTGAAACTATACATATTTTTTTACCTAAAAAACATCAATAATATTAAAAAAAGAAAAAAAAGAGTAAGATATTTATAGTAAAATTCTTCCAGCGGGTTTTAGAACCAAACTTCTTAAATACGTATAAAAAGTTTCTTAGGTTGATATGTTCAGTAGATTTTGAGAAAAAGGTACGTGAACATTGAAAAAGTAAGTTTTGAGATAACCGTTTAAAGTAAACAATAGTGGTTTCTTACCTATAAAACATGACTGGATTTTACCTAAACAACGTTTGTTTCAAAAAATATTAAAAATACTTTCAGTACTCGAAACTTTTAATGTAAGATATCGTTGAAAAGTTAAGATTTCATATTTTAAGAAACATTAAAAACATTGAAATGTCATTTTTGAAAATTTTTGGGGGTCTGGTCCCCCTTAATATCTGGAACTATTTTTCGGTCTGAATTTTGGGAAGTGCCCATTTACGTGAAATTATTGATTTTAACTTTTCTGCTTGATATTTAACATAAAATTAAAGTTTTAGTTATTTTTAATTCTGCAATACATATTACAGAGTTAATATTTCTTTAGAAATATAGCGTATTAAAAGTAACTTTATGCTGCTTAAAGCTTTAGGTCATGAATAACAATTTACATTAATATTTTAAGATATAAAACAAAGAAGCTATACATAACCTTTTTTTACTATTCTGCCCCGTTATACATTTTTTAGATGTTTTAATGAAGGTACGATTGCAATTTCCTTATCGGTTGAAACGATATTTTTAGAATAGGCTCTAAAAATTAATTACATGCACGCCCAGAAGAAAACATGTGAATATCAAAAATAAGTTATCCAATCACCATCGACGTAGGTGGCGCCAACCTCTGGTAAACAGTTGATTGTCATCCAGGCTTACCTCCTCTCCTCATCAATATGATTACTTTTAAGCAAAGTAGTAATTTCTATTTGATTTAACAAACATTTCATATTAATCTATCATCTAAAAGAAATACTTTTAATTGTTAATATGGTGTGGTAGTCTAAAGAGTGCCATTTTGTTGACTTTGAAGACCATTTTATACACTGTTAAAAAAAACCTGAAATTTCAGGAGAAAAATTACTGATTTTAACGGAACTTTCCCGTATTGGCTGAAAACGGGGTTTTTTTCCATCTGAAAACGGGTTTTTTCCTTCTAAAAACGGAAAATGTCCGTAAACCACGAGCGAAGAGATGAAAACTGTTTTTTTTCTATCTGAAAACGGTTTTTTTTTCCATCTAAAAACGGAAAATGTCCGTAAACCACGAGCGAAGAGATGAAAAACGGAATTTTCCCGTTTTTAGAGCTGCCATAATTTTATTACCCTATATAAAATTGGCGATAATGCACTAAGAATACACACATCGGAACTCCGAACATCAAATGTTTTACGAAATATTATTTATTTCTTTGAAATATTTTTCAGAAAAGCTTCCAGCTATCAATTAAAAATAAAAAAATAAACTTTTTTTTATGACCGGGCTCAACTGCATTTATATAATTAAATTTGAAATATTTTCGATATCGCCGAACACTGAAATATGTCGCTAAATGTGGAAAGAGAACACTCTATTGGCGACGTTTATCTTCGAATCGTCGATCGAATCGAATGCGAATCACAAGAAGTGCTTGTTTGGGTTGGGCCCGGGTGGCCTAGTGGGTTTGATCGCAGCCCATTACGCTAACAGTCTGCGCACTGTACCGGGTGCGGTTCAATTCCCGCCTTCGCCATGGGTGTACTTTCTCTGTATCAGTAAAATTCTGTCTGTGTTTGTCTTACTTGACGAAGGTTTATAAGCGGGTCTCTGATCAAGCACACAAACCGGAAAATACATGCACCAACCTACCTACCTATATACCTTGTTTGGGTTTTCCCTGCGCTCGTCTGATTATAAAGGTGAGTGTTACTACATATAACTTATTTTGAAACTTTTATTATTTTAAATTTGTGATTCCTATTCCTTAAAAATGTATTGCCTAATAACATGCATGAATACAGTAAAGCATTGTTTATACGACTCTAAAGGGCCGTTGATTATATTGGAAAACTCGGACGATCCTATTTTAGGGAAGTTTTACTATTTAATAAAAACGCTTTTTTTATCAGGAATTTTCGATTATCCGACCTATCTCCAGTCCCATTTAGACCGGATAATCGAGGTTCTACTTTACAAAAATAACGAGTCACTACTGCAATTTCCTGCAAATAAGCAAAATTACGAGGCTTTAATGTTTAGTCGACCGATGCGTCCTGACTAAAACTATAAAAATGACGAGATTCGAGACATTTGCTATTTGCCATGAACTTGCATATATTTTGAGGCATTGAAGTTTTGTTGAACAAAGTTTTGTCCTGACATAAAACTTAAAAAAAAATTAAACTGAAAAGTAGCACATATTTTAAGGCGTTATAATAAAACGCTTTTCTCAATAAGCACGCCCTCATGAATGTCGCTGTTTCAGGATTTCTGGTAATACTGGGAAAAGTCGTTTGCAGCTTTAATTTCCTAAATAAAGCAGCAACCTGATCATTTTTATGGGTAGAATCACAAAAGAACATTTTTCATTTCTTAACTATTAAAAAAATAATCACTTTAATTAAAAATAAATACTTTTTACAAACTCAAAAAAAATAAGCACCTTTAAAGGCACTTAAAATTGAAAACAAAAAAAGGCATCTTCAAGAACAGCTGCGCACCCTGATAACACCCACAAAATTTTAATATTCGTATGCAATGTTTAAAAAAATATTTAATGACTTAAAAATTATTAATAATATATTGTGTGTTATTGTTTCTTATATAAAAAAAATATCAGAGGACTAACTATTTGAACAAAATTAACACACATTCAAACTTGTGTGGGTTTGGTTTTGGTTTGTCGTTCTATGGTCATTTTTTGCATATCAAGCTAATTAGATGATTCGAACTTGCTCCCAGTGACTTAAACGCCATGAGCACTAATCATTCAGACACCAGACAGGCAAATTTAATCTCGTGTTGTGGTTGTTGAAGATTATGGTAGATGGGGGGGGGGGCATTTTTTAACAATTATGCTAATATGTTTATTTGTTAATTTTAAGACTGTGTTTTATATTATATTAGGTGTATTGCGGATCTTAATACGAAGAGAGGATCAAAAGCAACAAAGCAGAATCCGGAAAACCATCTTCAATTACAAAAGAATTATTAATTTAGCAAATCAAACAAATGATTTCGACAAATTTTTGAACTGTAAATACAATTAAAAAATTTTAAATATATACAAGGTGTATTTTGTTGCAAGTTTTTGAGAAAAATTATTATTTTACAATTATTATTTTTAATAAAAATATATGTAATCAAGTATAATGTTAGAGGTATAATGCTAGTTAATGTAATATCTTAACTTAATAACTTTGCCAACCTGAGAATTAATTTTGCTGTATTAATGAACATATAATCTTTATCTTCTCTAATAAACAGGTGAAATCAGGTTCCAATTATGTCAAGTTGAAGTAAGATTTGCTCTATTACTGTATAAAATTTGTTGAATGAGAAATTGAAATAAATATATAATAAATTGTGTATGAAAAAAAATTGTGTTTCAATCAATGTTTCTTCTGTAATGTATTTTAAACAAGTTTAATTGACCTTGGTAGCGAATATTTCTGAAATTTGAAGAAAAAATTCTGTTTAGTTCTTAATATATACTAAAATATTGCAGTGTTTCAATTTTTTATATTAGTAAAAGTATGAGCATGAAATATGAATACCTTGAACGTTGAATTTTCAAGAGAACGGATACCTGCTGAAATGGCCATGACTCAAAAATGCTGTCTATGGAGAAAAGTCGAGAAAAATCTCAGAAAGTTATGCATATTTTTTATGCTCTTTTTTGTAATTGTTATAATGAGTTAAAATTTCGTTTTATAAGTGCTTTTTAATTTTTTCAAAATTTTAAATTTATTGTTTTTCTACTAAAAATAGCCTTAGGGGAAAAATTTATAAAAGCATTTCAAGAGATTTCACTTCATTGTTGCGAAAAGGAGCATGAAAAAATATGCAAAACGTTTTGAGATTTTTCTGACTTTTACTATAGATGGACATTTCATTAGCAAAAAAACACACGAGAATTAAAATAACGGGAAAATACAAAACGGAAAACTAGCTTAGATTCACGGAAAATATAAAACGGAAAACCTTAAAAACGAACAAATAAGAAACGGAACTTCAGTAGATTGAAGGACAAATGCAAAATGGAAAATTTTAATAACGGAGAAATAAGAAACGGAACTTATGTAGAAACACGGGAAAATGTAAATGGAAAATTTTAACAACGGAGAAATAAGAAACGGAACTTAAGTAGAAACACGGGAAAATGCAAAATGGAAAATTTTAACAACGAAGAATTAAGAAGCGGAACTTAAGTAGAAACACGGGAAAATGCAAAATGGAAAATTTTAACAACGGAGAAATAAGAAACGGAACTTCTGTAGATGCACGGGAAAATACTTAACGAAACGGGAAAGTCCCGGCAACTCTGCTGCCGGTACTTTCCCCGTTAATTTCAGTAATTTTTTTTAACAGTGTATATTACCTTGCATTAAAATTCTCCATTGAAATATGTATTACTTATGTTTACAACAATTCGCTGTAACACAACCACTAACTACAATTTACTTTTTAGGTCCTTCATTATGTAAAAATAGAAGCGTTTGCAAAATGTCTGTTATTCATATTTTTATATTTTACAAGAAACTACATTTTGTAACATAGTTATTGAGAAAAAAATGCAAAGTTATCGCTTATTCAAGATATAAAATGTTTCGTTATTTGTAATCGATGAAGAAATATGAAAAATTAACACAGAGAATGGAATGTAGTATAATCGAAGCGAACGATCAACAATAAGCTCCAAACAGGAATGCTTATTTTTGCAATTTTATAATGAAACATTAAAAAGGTTTTCTTTCTTCCCCTTCTTCAACACTTTCCTCTTTTCGTATTTTTGCTTCGTAAGCTGACACTAAAGTATGCACCGTTAAAAGTCAACAGCATGCAATAGCAGTTTTGGAGTAAACTGAGTTTTCTAGCCTAAGGAGAAAAAAATTCTAGCTAAAAAATGTATTTGCTTAGCCCCAAAGAGAACAGAAACGTACTAAATAGAAGGGAACTGGCAACGTTAAAAAAATGCATAGAATATAGAAAGATTGGAACTTTCTTATTTACATTTAAAGTGAAGGATTTGTACTTACTGCCCTATGCATTCAAAAATGAGGGGGGGAAAATAGTTCAATATATATTTTAAAATTCTTTATAACTTTATTTTAAATTTCTAACATGTTATGAGGCATGCATAATGATTTTTGCATTCATTTCATGTTTAAAAATCTTCGGCGATTGTCTAGTAAAAACGATTTGTCATTAATACTTTTCCCGAATAAGAAAATATTTTTTAAATGGGGAAATGGTATGGAAATTTGTTTCAAACAAGATTTTTTTTCTTCAAATATGCTATTTATTTTTCAAAAAATTCGAAGGAAAGTTTACGCTGTTTCTTTTTTTCCGAGGCTCGGTGATCCTTTAAAACCCTTTTCTTTACAACTGTACTTTTCCAGCAGCAAAAGCAATTTAGCAGGGAAAAGGGGAACGCTTGTTTTTCTGCTGATTCTAATATGCTATTCGTAGTGTGACTAGTTAGAATTTTTAATACTAAACTAAACTGTTGACTGCCCTCTTTTATTTATTAAATTAAATCTTTTTTGAAGTTTGTAGAAATGTAAAAAAACCCAACTTAAACACATTTACAGAAGGACTCGAAGTTTCTTAAATAAAAAATATATCTGTTTATGGCTGAAATACAAAATACTACAATATAATGTATTGTAAAAAATATCGAGCATTAAGTTATAGCATCTAGCATATCGAGCATATTAGTATTTTAAAAAAATGTAAGGTGTTTGTGTGGGACCCAAAATAATAATTAAATAATAACGAACTTTTAAAGAGTAAAATTACAACATTCACGGCCGTTTTTGACGGACTAAGCAACTTTTGTAGCTGACGTAAACTAAATTTTACTCTATTGTAGCAACAAATAACTCAATCTATTTTTTAAAAATATAATTAATTTTAACAAGTCTTCACCGCATTTTAGCATTAGCAAATTTAGAAAACTGATGCGCAAAGAACGAACTTAATTAGCTTCTGAACAATGGGGAAGCTATGTTACCTTTATGAAATAATTAACTTATGTAAATAAGCTTAAAGCAAGTAAATTTTGTAAATTAGGCTTTCGGAATAAACCCACCTACACATTGATACTCTGTTTTGGTTATATTTTAGTTAATCTTATAACCATTTCAGAAACAAAAGATTAGGGTTCCGCATAATTTTCTGCTTTAACCAAGGCGATTAGTTTATTTAAATTAGTTAAGGTCCTTAAAGCCTTAATTTAGGATTGATAGAAAACTGTGTGATATTCGTTTTAGTTTAGGGATTGTTATATTATTCAGAAGTTTAAAGATAATGTAGATAAATTTTAATTTTATTTTAAATTTTCGAGTATGAATTTATATTACTTTCCATTAAAATTCTTCGATGAAATATGTATCACTTATTTTTACAACAATTAGCTATAAGATAATCACTAACAACAATTTAAATTTTAGTTCCTTCAGTACGTAAAAAAGCGTTTGCAAAATGTTTGTTAGTCGTATTGTAATATATTATAAGAAACTACATTTTGTAACAAAGTAATTGAGAGAAAAGTGCAAGGTAATCGTTTATTCAAAATATAAATTTTACGTTATTTGTAATCGATAAAGAAATACGAACATTGAACGCAGATAATGGAATGTAGTATAATCGAAGCGAACCATCAACAATAAGCTCCAAACCGGAATGCATATTTTTGCAAATTTATAATGAAACATTAAAAAAAGTTTTTTTTTTCTTCTTCTTCAACACTTTCGTCTTTTCGTCTTTTTGCTTTGTAAGCTGACACTAAAGTATGCACCGGTAAAAGTCAACAGCATGTAATAGCAGTTTTGGAGTAAACTGAGTTTTCTAGCCTAAGGGGAAAAAATTCTAGCTAAAAAAACGTATTTGCTTAGCCCCAAAGAGAACAGTAACGTACTAAATACAATCAGGAACTGGCAACGTTAAAAAAATGCATAGAATACTGAAAGATTGGAACTTTCTTATTTACATTTAAAGTGAAGGATTTGTACTTACTGCCCTATGCATTCAAAAACGAGGGGGGGGGGAGAGTTCAATATAAATTTTAAAATTCTTTATAACTTTATTTTAAGTTTCTAACATCAGTTATGACGCATGCATAATGATTTTTGCGTTCCTTTTATGTTTAAAAATATTCAGCAAACGTCTAGTAAAATATATTTGTCATTAATACATTTTCCGAATAAGCAGATATTTTTAAATGGGGATATGATATGGAAATTTGTTTCAAAAAAGCTTTTTTTTCTTCAAATATGCTATTTTTTTTTTTAAAAATTCGTTAGAAAGTTTACGTTGTTTTTTTTTTCCGAAAATCAGTGATCCTCTAAAACCCTTTTCTTTGCAATTATATTTTTGCAACAGCAAAAGCAATTTAGCTGAGGCAGGGGGAATATTCGCTTTTCTGCTGATTCTAAAGGCTATTCGTATTAACTAGTCAGTCTTTTAATACTAAACTAAACTGTTTAATGACTTTTTATTTATTTAATTAAATCTTTTTCGAAGTTTATAGAAATGTAAAAATAAAATCTTAAACACATTTACAGAATGATTGAGAGTTCCTTAATTCAAATTTTTTAACAAATAATAATACCATATTTAAGGCTGAAATAAAAAAAATACTACAACATAATTTAATATAAAAATATCAACTAATGAACAATAAAAATGCAAACTCGCAATGTTTTTAAAATAGATTTTATAATACTTAAACATAATTTTTGGTTCTTATGATTCATTTAGCTTATTCACACATTATTATAAAAATCAATAAATAGCTTTAAAAAATATTAATATATATTACTTGAAACTTTAAGCAAACTTATGTTAGTTGAAAATGACGTAACTTCTGAAATATTTACCGTAGACACAAAATAAAAATAGTTTTATAAACCTTAATTATAATCTATTATTTTATTTATAGTGTTAATTAATCTTTATAATATAAATTTTTGTTTATAGTGTACTTATAAGAAGTTTGTATAAGAGTTGGTAATTTGGTAAGCAGCCTTCAAAAAATGTAAGATGTATGATAATAATTATTATCAATCTTAAATAATAAACATTATCCTAAATACTTAACTCACATTTTTCTCATGAACAAAAACAATAGAATAACATTTTGATGACTGTTCTGCTAGTAAACAAACTTATACTTAAAATACATTAAATACACAATAGTTGAAACAAGTTAAAGATGAGCCATGAACTAAAAAATAAGGGTTTTTTTTATTTTCAATAAAACCGTGTTTTTATGCGACCTAACTGATTAACGAAAACTATAATCCTCTACATTGTCTGTCCGTTGCACACTTGAAACAACTGATTATTTTCTAATTTGTCCATGACAATACCTCGTTTACTTACTAGCCGTTTGAAAAAGAAATCGAACAAAGAATATTCTTTTATGGACCCTGATCATGATAAACCACTAAAGATCACAATTTGAAACTCGTTTTCGTCTAGGACACACAGTGGAATTAATGAGTGAGAAATTAAACGAAACTGCAATTCATTTAATAATAAGCAAAAGGACAATAATCATAATAAAAAGAAGAATGGATGATTTATTCTTTTTTAAACACCTGGTTCCTTCATAGTTCTGCGTCGTGCAATTGCAATATCCGCTATTCTAAGAACTGTTTCAGTTTCATTGTATGTTGTGGTTTTTGCCATGACTAATATATATGTAGTAAGGGTATGCTCCAAACGTGACCTTATTCCTTTAGCAGTTTTGAATGTAGATTTGAAGAAAAAAAACATGTAGCCCTCAAAGTTGCAATTTAATGAGTTTTGTAAATATTATACCTTACTTATCGTGAAATAAAATATAAGGATAAAATTGACAATATTTGATTGTCATAATGTCATCTGCACTTTCATACTATCCTATAAACTATACTTATAGTGCTAAATAGTCTTGTCGGTATCATCGATATCGGGTATTTATTTCGAAGTAGTAAATGTTAAAAGGGGTTATTTAAAAAAATAATTGACCTTTTAGTTTAGATTTTGTTAAATATTCAATGGGTCTAACTTAATCTGCTCTTAATATTAATTACTTAACCTTTGGATTAAGATTTGTTCAAAAATGTCACGAATGTTACTCCCCAATCGTTATATCCATTGCATTTATATATTTTTTAATATTAATAAAGGAACTCATATGCGCCATAGCGTACAAACAGTGCTGACATATACAAATAATCCTATCATAGTTTATTTTCAGTTTTTATATAAATTATTTTTCTGTTTGTTCATATCTAACAAGACACTTTTCTTCAAAATCAACCTAAACAGAATTATTTGTGTAAATTGTAACCGAACGAAGAAATAAGAGTTTTAACATCTACAACATCTCAAATGTTACACACTTTAAATTCTAGTAGAGACTTGCTTCATTTGTGTACTAAGTCTTTCACAATTTCACATACATGTCTGCGGCTTTATTTTAAGGATGTAAAATACACACAATAAAAAAATATTCGTTTAGATTGTCCACGCCCACATAGAGGACCCATTTTCACAAATTGCAGGGTGTTATGTTAGGCCTGCTTCAGAAGACGCGCCACCAATGATTATTTATTTGCAAGCAAATCGTTTTCGTGACGTTTAAATGGCGGTCGCGAGAAAAAACACTAATGGTTATTCAGGAAGCGATGCGGTTGCTTCGTTTTGCAAATGACACTTATTTCGATAATTCGGACGAAACACAGGCAGAAGTTATAATTACCAAGGACAGTTCTGCTTCTGGATCGTGAGCATGGAAAGTGATAGATAACGAATTTGAGCGTAGCCTGTTTTCGAAGTTCTTGGAAATTTATTTGGTGAATTTGAAGGAATGCTTGGGGCTATTTTTTAATGTGCGTGTTTAGCTGTTCCTTTGAATAATTGAGAATAGACAATTTTCATATTCTTCCTAGGTTTTTAAATTATCATTATTAAAATTCGATTATTATTTTATTATTTAAAATTTAAATAACTAAAAATTTAATCTACATTGAAATAACATGCAAATTCCATTTTTATTCAATATTTCACTTTTGCCATCCACAAGTCCCACAGACAAGTGGAATACGTCATTTTGAAGCAAAAAATCATATTAGGCTACATTCCAAATTTCATTAAAAAATTAAATTAGAAGTTTATTTAAAATTTAAATAACTAAAAATTTAAACTACATTGAAATAACATGCAAATTCCATTTTTATTCAATATTTTCACTGTTGCCATTTCGTTAAACGTACGAGAAACTTTATTTGAAAAAATATATTTATTTATTTATTTATTTATTTATGTATTATAATTCAGTTTGGATTGTTGTAATATCACAATAGAGTTCTTTTGATGGTTCATTATATATGTATGAAGAAAGATGCATAGCAAATTCAAACTTGGCATAAAAATGTGCAGGAATGTGCGAGGAATATTACATATTTATTCTTTGAAATATAAATTAATTTTTGCAAACGATAAGTAATAATTATTGAATTTTCGAAATAAAATAAATGAAACTAGCCAAATTTGGCGTGTAAATGTTTAATATAGAATTAATATTGTGTTTGGCGCGTTTATTCCTGTTAAACACAAATGTGTGGAAGCGGGTTAAGTGACAGATTCTGTTACAAACCTACTTTTTAATAAAGAACTGTTCATTAAATTAATAAATATAAATAAAATAAAACATATTTTATTTTATTTGAGATTTCCATTTTAGCTTCCACACTACGTTTATAACGTAAAAAGTGGAAGGTTTTATAATCGTTCAGTCCGTCTGTCTGTCTGTCGTCCGTCTGTCCGTCACCACTTTCACAGAAAGAACCACAAGTCCAACAGACAAGTGGAATACGCATAGAAAAATCGTTGGAATCCAATCAGGTTCTAAATTTTTTCAAGAATACAGCAATCAACATCATCAAGTCCACAACAGTGGGATACGTCATTTGAACCAAAAATCATATTAGGCACATCAATTCATTAAAAAATTTAAATTAGAAGTTTATTTAAAATTTAAATAACTTAAAATTTAATCTACATTGAAATAACATACAAATTCCATTTTTATTCAATATTTTCACTGTTGCCATTTCGTTAAACGTACAGAAATTTTATTTAAAAAAATACAAACATTTGAAAGAATATTTATTTATGTGATATGATTCAGTTTGGATTGTTGTAATATCACAATAGAGTTCTTTTGATGGTTCATTATATATGTATGAAGAAAGATGCAAAGAGAATTCTAACTTAGCATAAAAAATGTGCAAAGTTTCGCTTTTATTTTTAAAGCATCATTTGTACTAATTATATATTTTTCGAACTGTAATTTAATTAAATCTAATTATTAAATCTGAGAAAGAAGATTAATGAAAATAGTTAATTTTGGCGTTTAAAAGTTTGAATTACAAATAGATAAAGGCCCTGTTTGTTATTAGAATTAAATCACCATTGCCATTCGCAACAATCGCCCGAGAAACTTAATTCTTTTAGACAATAAATTAAAATAAATTTATTTTGCGACATCGATCAGTTTGAAATGACGTCAAATATATTTCACTACGAAATTCTTTGTATGTTGATATGAAATATTTTCATTCTATTTAAAAGCGTGGAATAGTACATATTTATTCTTTGAAATACAAATTAATATTTGCAAACGATAAGTAATAATTATTGAATTTTCGAAATAAAATAAATAAAACTAGCCAAATTTAGCATGTAAATGTTTAATATAGAATTAATGCAGTGTTTGGCGCCTTTTTACCTGTTTAACTTGTGTGGAAGCGGGTTAAGTGACAGATTCTGTTACAAACCTACTTGTTATTTTTAAAGCATCAATTGCACTAATTATATATTTTTCGAACTGTAAATTAATTTAACAAACGATAAATAACTGAATTTTCGAAAGAAATGTAAATGGTAAATTGTGGCGACACAAAGATATTTATTAAAAAAGATTACATTATTATTCTTCGAACTTCAAAAAAATTAAGCAAACGATAAAGTCAAATTATTAAATCTGAGAAAGAAGATTAATGAAAATAATTAATGTTATCGTTTAAATGTTTAATTACAACTAGCTAAAGGCTCTGTTTGGCGAATTTCTTTCTGAGGTGTATAAATCGTTTGTTTCCTGTTGAGCACAAATGTTGTGTGGAAGCGGTTTAAGTGACAGATTCTGTAACAAACCTACTTGTTTAAATTGAATATGATTGTGACTGCCTAATATATTATATTTTTCGTTAAAAAAAAATTCAATCATCTTCAATTTTACACCTCATCAAAATATCATGGGATAGTTTTCTTTTCCCTTCTTACTTTTTAACTATATTTAAACCTAAAAATAACTTAATCTGTTTCTAGACCGAACTATTTCATCAAAAAAAAAAAGAAAATTAAACAACTTTTCTAAAGTACTGTAGATTATAGAGCAATTCTGTCCATCAGAGTAACTTTGGTCTTAAGTACAAATTCTACTAAAATAGCTATCCAAATGACGCCCAGCAGTACTCAGACAATTTCGTGACCCAAAAAAAGTCTTTTAGATTTTTTACGTTCTTGTATGGTTGTACATTGATCAGAAGGAAGACTTTTTGTCATACTTCAGTCTAAACCAAATAAACGTATTTTCACTGATTTTTGATAATTTTCTAGAGGTTAAAAAAAGTCAATGTTTTTTTTTTTTTTTTTAACTTGGAAATCCTTCGCTACAACTCACAACCTTCACTTGCAAAAGTATTTCCGGACCAATCCCCACATTTCTCATATCTCAGAACGAAAAATCGCTTTACATTCTTTTCAATTCCCTTCAACCACCTTTTGTGGTTAGTGAAAAAATGGTTCCACTTTATTCTTGTCAAACTAAACGTTTGCTTTTAAAGAGGCGATGTTTTCGCCTGTCACTTTCTCCCATTTATCACATTCAGCATTTTAACAGCCCCATAAGGGTTTTTATTCTTTTTTTGTTCTGTTTGATCTATTCGGATTTCACCCACTGCGGTTTTCTTTTTCTTTAATTGGATTTCTAAGAAAAACACAATTGGAAACACAAGTGCAAACGATAACTGTAAACCGCAAATTTTTAGTAACAGTCGGGAATAGAAGTTTTTAAAATTGATTGCCGGATCCAGAGTAATAAATAAATAATTGTTTCGAATCTTTGTTGATGTATTGTCTACGTTTATTACATTTTATGTAACTGTTATTCCAAGAATTACAATCTGGAATGTTGGGCTACTTTATGGGTCGATTAAGAAATATTAGAAGAATTCGTAATTCATTTTACTCGACAAAATAATTATAAGACAAAGACATGGAAATGTTCCTTTAATATTGCAATATTCTAAGGTCAAATATGACTGAACTGTTTTTATCCTCCTTTTACTTAAAAATGATTGCAATTGCAATGATTCATTGTCATATCATGCACATTTTGGAATAGAATTTGGCATGAGAAACAAATAACTGAAAAAATGGAAAAATGGTTAACAGAAAATATTCGAAATCGGTCTTAACAAGTCTAAAATAACATTTGTTTTTTTAGCTATAGTTGAAACTGATTACAAATGTAAATTATCCTAATTTGTTAATATTTTGATAGTTATATAGTACTAATATATATTATTGACAAAAAAAGTTAACGACTGACCATATGCGAGTATAACATAAAGCTCATCAGAACTCGATCGAAACTCTACTTTTACAAACATTTTATCGAGTATCAAAGCTTTATAATTCTAAAGCGCTAACTCTGTATAGGTCATCAAAGAATCAGTCACCAACACAATAATCAATGAATAGATAACAGAATAAAATCTCCAAGTATATTTAATGGATTACATACGAAGCAGTTCACCTGAATTTGCTGATTAACTACCCAATGTCTGCCGATTTTTCAGAATTTCGGCTTTTTTGGTTCATTTTAGAAACTAGTAATTTGTTTTGGCTGTTAGCTTAAAAGTATTGTTTGTATGTCTAACACTTAACATAGAATAATTTCAGTGCATTTCAAATACTATAATAATGGATTTGTGGGATCAAATGAAGAGCTCATATCTAAATGGCGTTAAGTCAAATTTTTGGCTTTTTTCAAAGAGCTCGATTTTGTTATGTAAGATTTGTTATTACTTTTAAACAAAAGATAATTTTCCCTAGTTATCTATGGATGGAAATAACACTAAATTCTGAAAAAATTCTATTCAGATATTTTTTTTAAAAAATGAGTTAATCCCTTTTGGAACAAAACTCATGACTTACGCTATTTTGTAACAAAACAAGTAGGTTTGTAACAGAATCTGTCACTTAACTCGCTTCCACATATTTGTGTTAACAGGAAAAAACGCGCCAAACACATTATTCTATATTTAACATTTACAAGCTAAATTTGGCTAGTTTCATTTATTTTATTTCGAAAATTCAATAATTATTACTTATCGTTTGCAAAAATTAATTTATATTTTAAAGAATAATATGTCATATTCCTCGCTTTTAAATAGAATGAAAACATTTCATATCACCATACAAGGATTTCCGTAGTGAAATATATTTGACGTCATTTCAAACTGATCGATGTTGCAAAAATAAATTTATTTTAATTTATTGTCTAAAAGAATTAAAGTTTCTCGAGCGATTGTTGCGAATGGCAAATGTGATTTAATTCTAATAAAAACAGGGCCTTTAGCTATTTGTAATTCAAACTTTTAAACGCCAAAATTAACTATTTTCATTAATCTTCTTTCTCAGATTTAATAATTAGACTTTATCGTTTGCTAAATTTGTTTGAAGTTCGAAGAATAATGATGTAATCTTTTTTAATAAATATTTTTGTCGCCACAATTTCCCATTTACATTTCTTTCGAAAATTCACTTATTTATAATTTGTTAAATTAATTTACAGTTCAAAAAAATTTATAATTTGTACAATTGATGCTTTAAAAATAAAAGCGAAAACTTAGCATATTTTTTTTTAATGTTAAGTTAGAATTCTCTATGCATCTTTCTACATACATATATATAGAATCATTAAAAGAACTCTATTGTGATAATACAACAATCCAAACCGAATTATATCACATAAATAAATATTTTTTCAAGTGTGTTTATTTTTATTTTAACAAAAGTTTCTCGTACGTTTAACGAAATGGCAACAGTGAAAATATTGAATAAAATGGAATTTGCATGTTATTTCAATGTAGATTAAATTTTTAGTTATTTAAATTTTAAATAAGCTTCTAGTTTAAATTTTTTAATGAAATTTGGCATGTAGCCTAATCTGATTTTTTGCTTCAAAATGACGTATCCCACTTGTCTGTGGGACTTGTGGATGACAACAGTGAAAATATGAATAAAAATAGAATTTGCATGTTATTTCAATGCAGATAAAAAAAAATTTAGTTATTTAAATTTTAAATAAACTTCTAATTTAAATATTTTAATGAAATTGGAATGTAGCCTAATCTGATTTTTTGCTTTAAAATGACGTATCCCACTTGTCTGTGGGACTTGTGTGGTTGTTTCTGTGAAAGTGGGTGACAGACAGACGGACGGACAGACAGACGGACTGAACGATTATAAAACCTTCCACTTTTTACGTTATAAAACGTAGTGTGGAAGCTAAAAATAACGAAATCGAATAAATTACTTCCAATTCAAAGCAAACCGTGTATATTTTTCCCCATATACTTGAAGCACGTTTTCAATTTCTCAAATGTTAAGATAATATTGAGATAATTCAACAGCTTCTAACTGAACTTAAATATAGCTCTGAAATATAGACTATTTTACTGAATATTTTACTATCTATTTGACTGAAATATAGCTTTGATGTCTGATGAAATTAAGTTTGGATCCAAAAATTCGCAATTGGGATTGGCGATAATATTATATATAATATATATATAAAATAGTTATAAATATCAATAATATATATATATAATATATAATAATATATATATATTATATATATTATATAGATAATATATAAATATATATAATATTATATATTATATATATATATATAATTATATAAATATTATAATATATATATATATATATATATATATATAATATTATATATAAATTAATATATATATATATTATATAATATATATATATATATAATAATTGATAATAATTGATATATATAATTAATATAATATATATATTATATATATATATATAATATTCCAATACCAAAATTTTGAAATTTTTAGATATAATAATATATATAATATATATATATATATATATATATATATAATATATATATATATTCTAATATTAATTATATATATATATATATAATATATATATATATAATATATATTATATATATATATATATATATATATAATATATTATATATTTAGATATATATATATATATTAATATTATATATATATATATATATATATTATATATATATATATATATATATATATATATATATATATATATATATATATATATATATATATATATATTGAATTATATTGAATTTCTGTTGAGGTGTAAATAGTGTATTTCCTGTTTTGAGCATAAATGTTGCGTGGAAGCGGTTTAAGTGACAGATTCTGTAACAAACCTACTTTTTATATATTGCAATTATTTCGTAAAAAATAATCCTAAACATGTATGAATAGTTTTATTTTATTGAACATAAGGAAAGTAATAATGGACTTAACTACAACTTTCAGCATGCCAACGAATGATTAATATTCAATAATAGATAAAAAAAATCTATCTTTATAAGCAAGTTTACCAACAAAATATATACCTAAACTTAAAACTTATCGTAGCTCTCAGAAAAAAAAAATATTGTTGTCTCGTTACTGAATGGCGCCCAGTATAGAAATCCTTGAATTACACAAAAAAAATTAAAATTTAAACTTTAATAAATAAGTTTAAAATGTTAACTATATACAGTTGAAATAAACTTGCAAAAAGGGGGAAAAATTAGACTTCATCACCATTAACTTTTGATCCCTTGCAGGGCTCCTCAACATATTCTACCTTATATTTCAATATTTCGCTTTTCCCCTCGGACGAACCTATAGACTACGCTTGTTATTTTAGAGATGGTCCCCCATAGGACATCAAGTGATTCGATTAAATAACTCGTCAAATATTCATCCAAATGTAACAAAAACTTAGATTTAGGGGTTTTCGAGGGTGCTTAACATTTCTAAGTTATTAAAATTGGGTGTTGCTATTGGAAATTTTAAAGTTCGTAACATTTTTAATATAAAGACGTCCCCTTATGCAAATTTTGTATCATGCAATTAACTCAGAATGTTATTTGTTCACAAAGTCAAAAAGGTCCGATTCCTTATGATGACTAACGGCCGAAATAATCCTAGTGTTTACTCTTTTTTGTCCACAGCTGTACATCATCAGTATTTGCCCAGCTTTCTGTAATACCAATAATGTCAAGATCCTCCATTGCAATGATTCCCATCAACTCATCCATCTTGTTTCTAATACTTCTAGCATTGCAATAGAAAACCTTCAATGTATTTTTCCCACATTTGCTCGAACTGTTGCCCCTGTGAATATTACCTCTACCCGAATTCCCCACTATGGCCTTCACCCTGGCCACTCCACCTCGAAACAAACATAGTTTTTTGAAGCAAGACTATTCATTACTAGCTTGCTTACCTCGTTTACCCCTCTATTGCTCAAGTGCACTCTGTCCCTTGCCATCCACTCTACTTGGCAACCCCGAAAAACAGTATCATCACCTACCTTTCTCCTAGAAAACAGATCTAGAAACTCAACACCCTCCATCTCACATACCTCTCTTAAAACCCTGTTCATAGAAGAACTAAATCGAACAACATATAAGACAAAATATGAGAACAACAATAATAGAAGAACATAAAACAGAATAGAACAACAGAACATAATATTCCTTATTTTTGCCGCTCATTCAAAATTTTTAGAATATACTTCTTGGAACTGATGAGAATAAAAACTTATTCATTTTTGGCTCACATGTTTCTATAGGGACTTCTTTTCGGAAACAAACACGATTTTTGCGCTCTGTTTTTAATGTGTCCAAAAATAAGTAAAAAGAAAACTTCTATCTCTAGGAAATACATTGCTAGCATGTGTTTATTAATTTTTGTATCGAAAAGTCAATTTTTGAAACTTTTGACTTAACGCCATTTGAAATCATCTCCTTAAGTCAGTACGGAAATCATACAAACATGGAGTAACAAAAACAGCCATAGCGTTTTTAGTCTAGTAGTTACCTAAGAACTAGTAGATTATATTGTTAGAAAGAATAGGTAAAAATATCCAAGAATTCCGGCTTTTGTTTTGAACGTGTGTCACACAGCTGTCCGCTTTTTAGTAGTTAAACGATAGTCCAGTCACCCAGTAAAGCATTAGTCATCCGACGCACGGGTAAAAGATTGCAATAACGGCAGGTTGTCAATGCTGTGCATCATCTATCAATTTTGGGCCCTGTTATCGACTGGTGTTAGCAGTCAGCACTTTTAACACTGGAACTTTTAATTAACTGTGTCAGGTGGCTTTGTTATTGGATATGGGCAATGCTAATTGAGTGTCTCCTTCAGTATAGGAATGGAGTCGCTAAATAAGGTTTTAGTCACTAAATATCGATTTAAACTGATAAATACAGAGTTACATCCCCAGGGCCCGATCAAGACTTAAGTGTAAGGGAAGCCTGCTCTTGATTTGGGGGCCTCCAATTGCAGCGTCCCAGGCTATATCTAGGTCAACTAATGGGCCAACAAACTTTCATCAAATTAAAACTTACATTTACCATACATTAACTAAAGCAATGGAATTGTTGTTCTCGCAATAAATTGGTACATCCATAGTTATATATAGTTAATTCATGATATTGGTAAAGAAATAGGCAACAGTACGGTTTTTAAGGTTGATTTTGAAGCACTTTCAAATTTTAAAGTGGAAGCTATGGCTTCCCCGGCCTATTCGGTAATCAGCCCTGGTTACGACAACCAATAGTTTTGGAGAGTTGGTGAACGCTTCCTTTCAGCGCGCAAGGCAATTTGGTGCAAATTTGTGGTCCTATACTCTAGACCAAAAGCCATCCGCCTTCCTTTCAACAGAAAATTAATTTGGTGAACTATCACGACTCTAGGCTATCACGGCTCTGTCTACTTTAGTAAAGCCAATAACGGCTTAGAAAATGACAAAAAAGTATGGTTGTTTTTAAAGTAAAAAATTAAAATAATTATTTTAAATCCAATATTTGGTTAGAATATCAAAATTAAGTTTATTTTTGGAGAGACGATTTCAAAATCATTTCGAAATAGGAAATAAGTAGAATAGATATCTAAATTAATTAAAAGGTAAACTCTAATTTGAAAAAGGTTGACCACTTCGGGCTACCTCTTTAATACAAAACAAAATGTTTTTACATGACTGTTTTTATATAATATATTTTCTTTTCTTGGGGTATTTTGTTTGAGGAGAGTTTGGAGAAAAAACAAAAGGGACAAGTTACAGTAGGATAAGGTTGCACAAGTGGGAAGTTATAGTGATTTCATGATTTGCTTTGGTCTTCTAGCTGACTAGTGTCCCTAGTAGCAATTTTTCATCGACCGATAATCGAATTTTCATCGTTCACCGGTGAGCCGATGAGAATTCGAATATCGGATTTTAACCGAAAATTGCCCGTTACGTCGATAACTCCTCGGCTATGTCCGCTCGATAGGCCAGTCTAAGATGAGTTTTTCTGATGAGATTCCGGTCAAATGTCAAGAAGAAATCGATAAGAATCCGATGAGTAGTAATCGAAATCTCATCGTCCGATAGAATTCCGAACACTTTCCGATAAAATTCCGAACAGTTTACGACATGCTAGTGCAACAGTTTTAAACAAGATGGCGCCACTAATTTTTTTCTGTTGGTCAGGTAATATTTCGAATTTCAGGAGGAGGACAGAACCACCAATCTTGGGCTCCGCGCTCTTGTCTTGTAACGAGGAACTGCGCATTTGTCTTCGCGACTATGGAAGCTTGCAGTGTGTTTGTGTGTAAATAAAGAGGTTAAAAGGTTGATCGTTATATAAAGAAGTTTTATGTTATTAGATTAAGAAATTTTAATTTTGATTTTTCTTTTGCAAGTTGCAAATTCCTTTTAAATATTACTCTATTTAATCGGAGATCGGAGATCGAATTAACAATACGAAGTATCGACGCGAAGCGTCCTTACTTCTCCATCTAAGATACCCCAAAATGGGAGAGCGTTTGTGATTTCCAAAAGTAAAATAAAAGTCCATATAAAAATAATGTGGAAAACCCGTAGGAGAAACCCCAGGGCAAAGCGATAGGCTTGTCTAAATAAAACAATGATGAAAATGAACACCAAAAAAGTGCAAAAAGGACAATGAACACAATCGTTAAGCACTGGACATAACAATGCTAGTTAAAGTAAAACTTGTCGTCAGGGTAAAAATAATATTAGTTAAGAAAAAACTTAACTGTCATAACGGTATTACCAAGAAGGGTCGTGATGAACGGTGCATGGACGTTTGTATTTTTGTTCAACTAAATGATCGTAAGAGATAATGTCTTTAAGGTTCTCATATGCAGATTTATCAATAGAGGTCTTGTAATTATGTGAAGCAGAAAGAATTGCTGAGTCAATAAAATCTATATTTAGGTCTCTGTGAAGGATCTTATTTCGCACATACCAAGAAGCATTTGTCATTCTTCTCAGGGTTTTATTTTGAAATATTTGTAGTTTGTGTCTGTGGGTCTTGCGAACAGAGGCCTACGCTCAGGGCCGGATTAAGCAGTGCAGGGGCCTGTAGGCAGTTGATTTTGACGGGGCCCCCTTGGCTCCCCCCCGCTCTCTTTACGACATGGAGAAATGCTACACTTTTTTTCAGTGTATATCAGAAATCACAGAAATAAAATTAATATAATCCAAATTTTTAAATTGTGGAATTGTGTAGGAATTAATTTATCAATACCAATAAATCTAAATTCTGCCAGATATACGCAATTGATCAAAAATTTAAACAATTACTCACGGAACACAATGTCCATAAAAATATAGAAATAGTGCATATTAAAGCGAAATTTATATTTTTACGAAAGCTTAACTATATTAAGTTTTGACATTAAATGAAATTAAATTTTTATTAATATCTTGCCTTTAAACAGGCCTTTAGCCACTTATGAATGAAAAAAAAAAAAATAGAACCAGACAGAGAAAAATTAATCAACGATTCCACACAGAGTCAAATACTAAACTGCCCAACACCAAAGAGATTCGGAGGCTATAAGGATTGAATTGAACTTACAGCCTTTAGCGACACACCAGCAATAAATTTAGTGTCTTATCTATTTTTTGTCCATTGGCCAGTCCAGGAAATCGGTCGAAGATGTGGTAAGTACTGAGAAAACGTACTAGTGCTTCTGAAAAAAATGTTTCGAAACTGTGGGAGGCCGTAAACAATTATCTCGAGTTTCAAACAAAATCCCTACTCCGGTATCCACGACACAGCCTTTCCTCTTTGGTCATAAAACCCAAAAGGTTTCGTCGCATGCTTTAATAAAATCGGATAATTTTTGCAGAAACTGGACAATAGGTATTCGGATTTTGTTCTTGGAAAGTGGAGGTGACGATCCCCAACCAACCTTACTCGCGGAAAGTATTTTTTTTTCGACAGCCTATACCCCTCCGCTCCACACACCACACCACATTATAAATATTATCTTGTCTTGTGTTTTGTGGTGTTAAATTACTTTCAGCTGAAAGTGGTTTTTTTTTGGAGAAATAAAATTTATTATAAAAACTATATGTCCGGCGTGAACATTGATGTCCTTCGTACATACATACAGGAGAAAAGATTGGTCCATGTTGTCATACCTTTCAAATGAAAAAAAAATATATATATAAATTTAATATCGTAAATTAGAACGAAATTTTTGAAAGAAGGATACAGACAAATGGTCGGAAATCTCTGCAATGTTAATACCAAATTTAGTTTCTTTTTTAATTATTTGGAATGAAAAAAGGAAAGTTCGCAAAATAATAATAATAATTTTTATTTGTTTTGGAGCAAAAATTATAAATGTGTTGGAATTCAGTTAAAAAACAGGTATTTTTAAAATTCTCAAAAACCATCTTATAAATTAGGCGAATTTATGGGGTTTTTTTAAAATCCTAATGAGCTTTTTTCTTTGACAAACCTAAACGTTAGTAAAAATCGTAACAAAAAAACCCCAACTTCCTACTAGAACCTCGAAACAAAAATTCGATCATCGATTCAAAATTACTTCTAGTGGACCCAAACTTAGCCTTAAAAAACCCATCAAAGATATCTTAATGTGACCAGTTTAGAGCTAAATAGCCAAGTTAGGTGCTTTTATCTATAGCTTTTGTGTTTGTTACAACCCTGTAGGAGAGGGGTGTGAAAGCTGCAAAAATAGCCCCTTATAACGTATTTCGCAGAAGACACAGTGGTAATTGTATCCGACCATTTTTATTGCCTCGGATAACGTTAACTTCTCTTGGGCCATTACCACGTGTTGTGAGGTGGGTGTGAGTCTGGGGCCCCTTTTAGGGTTTGTGTTTGTTTTTCAACTCGAGCGATGAAATTCCCAACTTCCAAAAAAAAATCTTTTCGGGAGCAAAAACGTAAATTCTGAGGGGCCCCTTTTGACTTGGAAGTTGCGGGGCCCCTAAAATATACGGGGCCTGTAGGCAACTGCCTACCTTGCCTAATTGGTAATCCGGCCCTGCCTACGCTGGAGAGGCATAGAGTAAAATTGGCCGTATCATGGACTTATAAAGTAGAACCTTGTTGTTAATGGACATTTTGGAGTGTTTCCCAATGATGGGATTTAGACTGACGCTGGCACCTGTGGCTTTAGCTATTGTTTGCTTAATGTGCTCTTTAAAGCTGAGTCTATTGTCCAAATGTACTCCTGCTCCCCGGAGAGCTAATGGGTTGGAAGACCGGAGTTTAGAAGAGCCTCCAGATCGTCTGCTACCATTATAAGTACCACTCTATTTAAGTTAACAATACTAATAGAAATATGTTAAATTTAAAAATAACTCCTGGTAACTTACGTATTGAATAGTTTTTTTGGTTCATAATATTTATTCAAAAATCTATTTTCTTTAAGAAATAAGTTATCACACAGTAAAAATATTTATCTTCGCACGCAATTAAAAATGTTGTGTGTAAGTAAATAAAAAATAACTATTACCAGTTTGAACATAATAGCTTTCGGATATGAAGTTTTCGAAATAATTTAACGCAATGTATGTACTAATATTAAAAAAATTTTGTCTGTACTAAAATTTAAAAAAAAAGCCTCATTTTTCGGTTTCTTATCGTTGCGATATCGATTCGTCATAATTTTCCGATGAAACGTACATTGATTGAATTTTCACCTTTGACCGATATCGAATAGATGACTTTTATCGATAGAATTTCGTTTACCGATTGCCGATGTCGTCTAACTTTCGGATTACGGATGCGATCACCGGTGAGTTTTTGCTAAATCCGACGAACGATCGATGACCGATCGAGCAAATTTCGAAAAACAATGCTACTAGGGTAGCTTGTGTTCAAATATAGGGGGTGTCCATAAATTGTGATGCGATTATGACGATATTGTTGATCCCCCCCATGGTGTTATTTCGTGATATTTGGCTCACTCCGTAGTATCACGAGACATTATACGAAATTCGTATTTTTATTTGAACGTTTTGATTTGGAGGTTTGATTCCCGGTAAACTTCAAAACTCATGCTAATTGACGTCCAATCCCAAACTTGGATAGTCTATACACAGCAGCTGTGTCATCTAATGATGATAGGAAAGCCTTAGCCAGATGTCACAATATAAAAGAATGAACCGTTATTTCCCTAACACTTTTAAGAATGGTTCTGAAAGCCACGAGGAATATTATCATGTAAGATTTGCAAATTAAAGTCCAGAATATTATCATGTAAGATTTGCAAATTAAAGTCCAGAATATTATCATGTAAGATTTTGCGAATTAAAGTCCAGAATATTATCATGTAAGATTTTGCAAATTAAAAGTCCAGAAAAAATATAATGGAGTTTTACTACTGAATTTTTTCGTAATTTTACGTTGATTTTAGGCGGGAATAAATTACGTGTTTTTGACGCGGCCCACCCCCCCCCCCCCCCCGCGCGCCTTAACGTGAGATTTGGTGATATTTGGCTCGACCCACTGTCCCCCTAAACACGTTAAGTAAGTTATAGACGCCCCCTTACTACGCCCCCTGATCAGTTGATTTTTTTTAAAGAAAATCTCGTAATGTAACACATAACTCACAAATGACAAAATTAAAGCAAACCAAACTAAACGATTTTCGATTGCTATTTTAGATTTATTTTTATTGGCAACACGTTACTCTAATCAAATCAAACCAAACGATGTTTACAACTTTCCCGTGTTTATAGCCCTATCTAAAAACTTTTATTTCTAAACCAACTTTTATTTTATATTTAAATAACTAAATCTTATACTTTTAACATCAATAAAACTGAACGAAAAAAACATGACATTAACCTTAATCATCTCTCGCTCTTTTTGAATATTACTGTAGGTTTTTAGAACTAATTTTTAGGAATTATAATTGCAATGACTTAACTGTGTTTCATACATAAGAATTTAGTCAATTACAATCAAATAATGGATTACTCTCCTGGAGATATAGAGGATGATGATGATGAAGATTACAGTCCTGGGGAAGATGAACTTGTTTATATGCCTTCAGAAGACAGTGAAACTGAACATTCCAACACAGAATCGGAGGTTATTCTTATTTCGGAACAGCTAGGATATAATGGTCGGTCTCGGTTTGGCGACTTGCGTTACATTGCCAAGCAATGAAAATGCCATAATGTGGTATACATTCCACCTAATATTTCATACAACTTGATGTGTATAGCAACTCTACGTTAAAATTTCAAAATCGCCAAAAGTTGCCAATGAACAGACCGGCCATTATATAATAGTACCCTTATATAATGTACCCTTATATTTTATTAGTTATATATCTGTATTTCATTAGAAAATGTTCAATGTCGAAAGCATGATTTCCATATAAAATGGAAATATGTGTCAAGAAGATCTGAAGTAACAGAACAACACGTATGAAGTTTTCATAATCCCATCAATATTTGGCTTAATTTATACCGTAGATATCAACTTTAGTTTCAACTCTGAAGACATCTTACGACGCCTGCCATTTAGATTAAAATCAAAAATAAGTTTTTACACAAGGTTTCATTTTTGTGGTTGGTTTTCTGTAAAAAACTGTGTATACTGTGCTGAGTCCCTTAACAAAATCACACAGTCCACTCATACAGTTCTTTTGTAACATTCCAAAATTTGCTTAGGATTGATTTTATACATTAAAGAATCATTCATTACTATACACACCAATTTTAGTAATGCCAATAGTGCCTTCGTGTAGCTCTAGTGCGACAATATTTCAAACTAACCTAACAACACTTATTTATACCTTCATAAATTATAGATTTGTGCAACCACTTTCCACTAAGTTGCTCTCATAATAGTGGTTAGAACTTCTGTTTTCTTATCTGGCACTTATTGACAAAAGTAAAAGGGAATAGCTTTAATAACAGCTGACATCTTAATTTGGAGATTTGTGTTAAGTTGTCAAGCAACAAAAATTCCCTAATGTGGTAAACATTCCACTTTGTCTTTCATGCAACTGGATAGGTATTGTAATCTTATGTTAAACTTTCAAGCTCGCCAAAAGTTGACAATGATTATAACGGCCATATTATCATAGCTATAATCCTCTAACTGTATATAATATAATTAAAGATTGTTTTTTTATGAAATAACTTGACTTAGAATAAGGTGCCTTCTGTGGTGTAGTGGTTAGCCCTTTTGTCTCTCTGAAGTTAATAGCTGGCTTTTGGTGTTAACTGAGGATCTATCGTCAAACCAGCCACTTGGAAGCATTGAGCTAAAGAATACTGATCTGGAGTGAGTAGTCAGCGCGTCGAAACCGCTTCACACCTCAATCTTTGTTTATGCGTGCGAGTAGGCAAAAGAAGAACTATTTTTCAGTTTCATTTTCTATATATTTATTATTTTTCCGTATACTTCCTTCAAATTTTTCATCTTCTATTTATCACCTTTAACCTAATGCAAGATTTAATCGAAAATTTTGACTTCTCGAACTTCGATTGAAAATTTAGTGTTTTTACGCGAGTGCAATTACGTTTTACCGAACATCCGAAAATGATAGCCGCAGCATATCCTCACGGCAGTGGTAAAACGCATTAGGCGCTGAGTGTTACGTACCATGGGACGTTAGGTTTCAGTTTCGAATCAGGCACAATTTCTTTTATTCCTATCTTAATGTAATATTTGTTGGACAATATAATTCTCTTAATTGTTCTACTTCTTTCCATACATAATCCATTGACAAATAAAAAAAAAATTCCATGTTTCCTGATCACTTTTTCAAACCGTTTTGGAAATTTGATCATTTCGCCTAATTCAAAACCATATTGAATTTATAAAAAAATTACGAAAACTTTTTTATGCATTCTATATTTAGAAGGGTCAAAAACATATAAATGCAATAAAAAAAAATTGTATTAATATACATTTGAATTTTACTTGGAATTTATTTCTACATACTTCCAACTCATCACACATTTAATCCCCTTGAATTAGAGATTTATTCTTGTATTGGAAACAAATTTAAATTTTACACGTCTCTAATAAGGCTTCGTCTTAACTCCAGTTGTACTTCTCATCCATATTTAAGGTTAAACTCAAATTTTTTCAATTGGTTGATTACTCTTGGATATTTGTAAAAAGATAAATTTGTACCATGTTCAACATTTTGACAACAAAAATAAAAAAACAAGAGAATTTTTAAAGAATATAACTAAAATATATCACAACTTTATTGAATACGCGCAGAACATTATTGAAAAGCTGCATTGTTAATCAAATTAACAATGCAGCTTTAACATTGTTAATCATTGTTTTCAAATTTATATCATCACATTTAAATTAGATATAAAAGTTATATTTAATAACATTATTTTTTTAATAAGATCATATATTGAGATATTTATTATTAAGACTATTTTCAAATAATGAGTAAGATATATGTACTCATAAAAAAGAATTTGGATAAGGTACTATCTACTTATAAACAAATACTAAAGTGAAGGAACTTTTTGTTACCAAATCAAAACAGGAATTTACACTGAGCTGATATTCAGTGGAAATTGAGTGCCTATTTTTAAAGAACGATTAAGCAACCTGCAGTTGTAAAAAAGTATTCATACCCACTGAGCTAAAGCCAGTATTCTTTAGCTCAGTTTTCATACCAGGTATATCTAACATATACACCAAGAAAAATACGGTATAAATATCGATGTTATTTACGGGAAGGTACTTATAGTAAAGTACGATTTTTACTTTGATTTCATTCTTTTGTATTCCTGACAAAACTTTATATTTTCGTAATTCATTATAATAAAATTCAGCCAATATTAGTTCTTAATTTTAAAACTTAAGAAATCCCAATCGTAATCAGGCTTGTACATGGATTGTCGCCAATGGGGAATTATATTGACACTAGAATTGATAATTGAATATGGACTTTCTTGCAATGTCTTGCTTCTTTTAGCGACTCCCAGCGTTTGTAAAATAAATTACCATAAAAAAAATATGATTTCTTCTACATCAAAAAAAGGAAATTCATTACATAAAAACACGATGATTAAATCGACAGTGTAAAACGATGTTAACCAGCGGAGAATGAGTTGGGCAAAAGGTCGAATTAGTGTCTTTTTGCCTACTTCCAGCTTTTTATGTATCACTCCGCGGTGCTCGTTCGGTTAAATGTAAATCTCCCAGAAGTCATCACTCCAGGTTAGTATTCTTTAGCTCAGTGCTTGGAAGGGACGATCACTAGAAATCGGCACCCAATAATACAAAAACAGATATAAGCACTGCATTATGAACCTTACTGATTATTGCAGATTTTAAGCTACTAAAATATGATTTAGGCTAGTTCTCATGTTAAATTATAAGGTTAAAAAAATATAATATATGTACATAAAATACATTGACTTTATATTCTATCTTCCAGGGATGCAGAATATGTCCGATCCGGCGATCCTAGATCGGGGGAAATTTTAGCCATCTGGGGAAATTTTGTGGAAAATATTCAATTGTTTTCAATTTTAACAATGTATCACAAAATTCCCTGACCAGCTGTTCGTTTTCTGTTTTAAAACCTAACGTTAATTTACTTTTTTGCTCTAACAAACCAAAAGAGCGTACAGCTTTTGTCTCCTAAATTCAGCATGTCATCGGGCGTTGATCGCATCCGTATGCCATTCCACCCCCCCCACCCACCCCCTTGTGTCAAATAGCGTAGCCATCGCCAGCTACTGTACAGATGGTCGAAACCAGGGTTTGATTTAAGTGGTATCGCATCGCAATTTGCGATGCAAATTCACCAAAACAGCGATAAAAATAATCAACCGATTCGCTACAACTGCAATGCACTTTCCCTTTTTTAAAACCGATTTTTACTTTCTCTTCGCACCATACTATTTTTACGGTGCCTGTAATTAGGTGAAACTAAACTTAAATTTCAATAAACTAAAGTTTAAATAACAGATTTTAATAATGAAGATAAAAATTTCATTAAAAATGGGAAGATGAATTAAGATTAGGTTACACTAAAGATGTCTTCAAATCTCGGCCAGCCAGTGCAATCTCCTATTAGAAGAGGAGTCCAATAATGCTTTCTTGATTTGCTTATTTTGTTGCCTAGTAATTTTCACAAAATCTACCGATGACGTCACATTGCACCAGAATGATTGACAGTTCTCTGGCTCTGCGTCATCGGAAGAGTATCTCGTTACTTTTGTAGCTCCGGTTAAGGCCGGACGACCATGATATTTTTTCTGATCAAGTGACCTGCTCGCGGCGTCATTGAGTGAGTAGTTATCACAAGAACAGCATGGATGTTAAAATACTTTTTGTTTTACATTTGACCCTTTTTTTCTACTTAGGCATATACTGGGGTTTCTGATTTTAGATAATTTTTAGTTTTTTTTTTCTTTTTTTAAATGGAGTGTCGGTGTATACACGCTTTTTATATTTAGGTTTTATGTTGCTAGTAAATTTCTAGTCCTTGAATTTTTCTGGAAAAGTGCTTGAATTTTTTTTTCTTAACAAATAAGACCAAAAGTTGAGGATTTCAATCCCAAAAAGGCAGTCAAGATTATTTTTTTGCCAAACCTGGTGCCTAAATTTCCAGCCTTATGAAACGGCCAAAACTTGAAAGTAATACACCAAATGAATGAACAGTAAAACATGTTCATAGATAAATCTGATGAATATGATCCCCTCCCCAAACACCATAAATAAAAGAAAATGTACTTATTTTAAAGTATTTAAAAAGATATTAAAAGTACATTTAGTAGTATAGTATTGTATAATTATTTAAAATTTATCTTGTCGTGATAATTGTTAAAATTAAAATTTTATCGGTCACACAGCTTTTTTGGTTTTTCAAACTAAGCATTTGGTTTGGATTTCAGCTTTTCTGTTCAACAAGCACTAACATCCCTGTATATCCTAAAATTTTCTATACTTAAGGTAATACAGAATTTATGTTAAGTCTATAACATATAGTAAAATTTTTGGGGAAATTTTTAAACGGATTGGGGGAGATGTTGGGAGTAAAAACATTTTCTGCACCCCTGCTATCTTCCTGTGCTGGTTATTGTTTCAAAGAAGTAGCAAATAGATGCTTAGAAGTTTGTCTCTTATTTTACAGATTGAATTTTTTTTCTAAAACACCCTAGAATTCTTAACTTTGTTTAAAAAAGGTAGTTTACATTAAATTTTTTAGCAAAAATCTGACCAGATTGTATATTTTTCAGAGAGTTTTACATCTAGGAAGAAATGCTAACCGGAATCGAATAGAGTCGGATTCATCAGAGGATTCTCGAAGGAATTCAGGCCCAGCTAATGTTAATGAGGTACTTATTTGTGCTCATTTTATATATGGTGGGTAATTTTCCCATGAGTGAAGAATTTGTGTCCTAAAGTTAAATTTGCTACATTAGTGACCTTTTGGATTTTTTTTTTTGCATAATATTTATTCTCTAATGTATTTTTATAATTTTACAGTAGTTTTTACAATTTAAGTATTTTCCTGGAAATAGCTGTAAATTTTAATTTAGATAATTTTAAATACCTAAAATATCACTCATCTTTGTTGCCCCATGCACTGATATTTTGAAACGTTTTTAAATGCAATTGTATTTTTAAAACTTATTTTACCACTAAAAAAATTAATTGTTCTTAATAAAATAATAAATCATTTTTGTAAGATATTAGGAATTTTATGTATTCTGAGACGGAAGTCTGTCTCCTAGTTTTTGTTGACTACTGTCCTTTGGTGTAAAACTGGTCATGTGACAATCAAGTCACTCAATGTTTACAACTTAATAAGCTTAAACCTTACTAACTAATTTATCCTCAATTGATTGTTTAATAATTGGTAAAATTCTTATTAGATGAATGTACACTATTTAATTTTAATGAATATTATAAAGTTAGCAAGTCATTATAAGTACAAGTAACTGTTCCTCATTCTTTTCTTGCCTCTATTACTGCAAAAAGGCATATTTTGCTTTCTCAACAATTTAAATGAAGAATATGACTTTTTCAAGATTTGAAGAACATTCCTTATCTTAAAATACACTTTGTCATAAAGATGCCATCAGTTTCAAAGCTAATTATAATTAAGATAAAAAAAATGTATGTGGGAAGTTTTAAAAAAAGTCCCCGAATAGGGTTCCCATTTCCCAAGAGGTTAGCCAATTAGCCATACTGATTCCTCCTTTATTCCCAATTCAGCCTGCAGCCAATGTCCCTAATGAAGTCATCTATGATCCTTCTACTATCAACAATGAAGAAGAAAACATGGAAACCACGCCACCCGCCCAAAGTCGTGTGACAATTCTCACGGCCGGCCACCCACAACCTTTTGGCCAAGCCATTGGAGGGTCGACGCCAAAAAGGGCGGCCATTGGTTCCTCGCAGCCAAAAACAAGCAGGGATGAGTCTATGGATGATGATGGTCAAGTAAGGAGAGATTTTATTGTTAAATTATTCAGTTATGTTTCATAATGTGAGCTTCTAATTAGTACAAGAAAGATTTTATGTTTGGACAACAGTACTGCGGTGGGCGGGTAAACTGCAGTTACCCCACTGACAACAATGGATTAAACCGTTTTTGATGTGAAATAATTTGTCTTTCAGTATACTTTCTTATAGGTGAGAGATATTGTGCTTCCCCCCCCCGTTTTCACTTCAACCAACTAGGAGTCTGAATGGGCACTAGCATATCAATCTTAACGAGACAGCCAACTTAAAATCAAATAATGATAAAGTTCGTTGAATTTACTGCGGTTGCTTATTATTCTCACAAGAAATGCGTTTTAAAAAGTTTTTTTTTAAAATAAGTATACTTGCTATTTCGTACTAAGTTTCTGATGAAAACTATTCCAAGAATAAATCCAATCGAAAATAGTTTACACATTTTGTGCAATGTTTAATTCCGAGTTTAATTCAGATAAATTTGTTATTAAAATATTTTAAATTAATTTATTGAAAGAAAATCTACTTCGTTGAATAAATCCCTAATTCATTTCTTTTGCACGGAATTGTGACGTTGGTCTGTATATCTCATGGTTTGAAATTTATCACATGAAAAAATTACTAATCTTTATTTATAGTAAGGTAAATTTAGTAAACATTCTTTTTTTAATGTTTAAAGCACATATTTTAAAAATTTTCTCCCTTTTGAATTCTATATTATTTTTAAATCTTTAATCGTTACGCTGTGTTCTGAAGTATCCTAAGTGCCAATATGATGAAGTCCTAACAATCTTCTCTTCTTTTATTATCTATTTCTTGATATTCGTAAATATATAGTTAGAGTGTATCAATTAAAAATACTTGTTAATCTTCAACTTTAAATATTATAATATTGTTAAAGGGCCAGTTTGTTGAAAATATACAGTCTACACTTTTTTATCCGGCCTCCGCTAATCCGTCGTCCCCCAAGTCTTTACACCGACGGCCTTGGTTGGTATTTGTTTCATGAACCATAACGTCTGATGTAACTACGAGCAATGGTTGTAGGCTATTTACGAAGAACGATTATGAGATTCGATATAGTGTGTAGGAAAGAGAAGCTACGAAAAAGGGTCTAAAACAAACCAAACCTTCAGGAAAGATCCCAAGCCATCATCAATATCTCAATTATACTCTCTACCGATAGGCTCGAAGATGGAAAAAAGCCAAAGACATAGAACAGTGCGATTTATTTTAAAGCCAACCAAACATACTCTTTAATCCGGAGCTTTCGGAAATCCGACGGGCACCGAATAAGCGTAAGTTGAATGTAACAACCCTTCCCTTCTCGCTCCCGTGATATTTCCGCGCTGGAGTGTTTAGTAGTAAAGCGGAAATAAGATTAAAACAAACTTCCGCCAATTAAAACGCCAATGGCTGAAATGTCCAGGAGGTAACGTGCCAATAAGATCAAAATTAGCACTTTTATGACCGTCTTCTTAGAAATTACCCGATTATAAGAGCAAATAAGTGCCCTTAATTGAACAAACATCGGACTTATACCTTATTTTAGCGCAATTATTTATACCGCCGGCCTACTCGGCATAGTGGATAGCGCGTCCGAATCCCGGTTGGTAAGCACATGGATGTTTATCTTGTCAATAAAATGATATTTGTCTACTATGTATTTGTCTTCGTCTTTATTTGTGAAAAAAGAAGTTCAACCTCTTCGGAGGCTCTGGTAACCATCTTCCATGGGGGATATCCATAGGCACACAACAAGAACAGCATTTCTACATTCTTATTAAGGACGTTTTGGTAAAAGGATGAAGATAGTTATTGACAAAAAAAAAACAGGAACAACAAACTCAAGTTTACTAAGAAATAACCCAAATGTGACACATCTTCTGTATGCAGACGACACGAGACGTCTCCGATTGTTGTGCGACGAATTACCTCGCAGCAGCACGTGGCACTGACGAGGCGACCACACAAGTCGAGCCACGAGGGGGGAGGGACCCATTCGGCATAGGTGGTCTCTCTCACACCACGCTGATCCAAGAGCAACCTGTGGAAATGAAACGGTTCTTGTATTCTTCTGAGTCTTCAGTTTTTCAGTAGGTTTCGTTGTTATGATGCGTCTGATCTGTTATGATAGAGTGGCTTTCTCGTACCAGTTTGTTCTTTTATTTAGGCTCGCTCTAGTCTAATTCCATAAGATACCAATCCTATGATATAGGTACGTAGGTTGGTACATGTATTTTCCGGTTTGTGTGCTTGATCAGAGACCCGTTTATAAACCTTCGTCAAGTAAGACAGACACAGGCAGAATTTTTACTGACACAGGTAGAGAAAGTACACCCAGGGTGAAGGCGGGAATCGAACCCGCACCCGGTATAGTGCGCAGTCTGTTGGTGTAATGGGCTGCTATCAAACCCACTACGCCACCCAGGCCACCAACAGATCCTATGATGGATACAGAGTTACAGACATTTAAACTCGTCACCTAACTATCAGGTTTTCCAGCAAAACACATAATTTTTAAAAATATGTACATTTTTTAATTTTACGAAATTTCAACAATTTAAGTATATGGAGGAGGAATTTATAATCATCTGCAACAGAAATATAATTTTAAAAAAAGAGAGAAATTAGAGAAAGAAATATTTTAGTGACATATTTAAATTTTAATCTCATGCAGTGAAAACAAGTTTACACTTCAGCCAATTCGCTTATCTTTCAAAGGGATATATTATAGGGTCCATGCATTTTCACAAATCACTACAAGGGTGCAAGTTCTTCTAAAGTATTCATGGCAACGCTAGTCACGAGATCATTTCGTAACAGTTCTTTCGAACACAGTTTGATAATACTTAAATAAAATAAAGAATGTTATAAGTTATTTTATTTTTATGACACTTTTCTGACTTCACGGCTATTAAGTCATTAAAATGTGTATTAGCTTAGGTTAATCAGAAGTAATCCGTAAGTAAATAGACCACCGATAGTTGTGAGGACGAATTTTCTATCGATATTTAAAACACCACCAGCAGATATATGCACAATGTCACAATATTCCACTCTTCTCAAGAACGTTATGACTCTCCTATCGATCATATTCCTATCCATATTTTTGTTAATTAATTGAGCGGTACAGTATTTTATTTGCATCATGCCGTCTGGTATTTTATCGCAGTACATGCACATTATGAAAAAACTTGCCACGATCAGGATTAAGGTTTGGGTCATCGCAAAAAAGCCGTACACATTATGGACATGCTCATTGTGAAACCATAAAAACATTGTAATGAACAAGTTGGCTGTTATGCACGAAACAAGATAGAAAACGGGAGATTCTATAACTTTTTGAATTTTTCGCAAGACTTCAACGATCTTCAGATATTCCTTAGTTGTGGCGATGATTCTGGCGTCCTCCTGTTTCAATATGAAATGCTTCAGTAGCGATCTGTAATGTCGAAGAATGCGGTCGCATTTGAATAACATCAAACAGATATCATAGGTGACGTAGAATGGGTATGAAACCATGATTAGGTTTCGACAAAAGAAAAACAAGAAGAAATTGGTCATTTCAAATGTGGAGTTGAATAGCAAATATCCAAAAGCTTTCTTACGAAGGGATTCTTCTGAATCCTCAAATTGGAAATAAAGAAGAACTGCAAATGACACAGCGTACAATCCCAGAAATAAGACGAAGCATCGATTAATTAGTTTTCTGTGTTTAGAAGCGCAGTGATCCCGTTCATGTTGAACTCGATAACTCAACTGATGAAGCAGGGTTTTCAATATTCTTTTCCTCTTAAGCGATAAATAATGCAGAACCATAGCTAAAATCGCAACAAGAGAAAGAGGCAGTTGTAATTTGTGAAACATTCCTTTTCCAAAATTAAGCCATACTGTTACTACTCCATATACTCCAAGAAAGTAAAAAGTTATAACCCTGCAGAAGAACAAGCATTTTCTAAATTTCATTTTTTTAACTTAGAAAGCCCTAATTATACAAAAATTAGTATTCGAAAAATAAGTTTGATCAAGATGCAATTTTATTAAATTTTAAAGTAAAGTTTTGTAGGTAGATTGCAAGTTATACAACTATTAAAATAAACGTCAGATTCACTTAATTTAGTTTTAAAACTAAAATGAATGAAGGATTAATTAAATATTTTTCTAATCAATGATTTAAAATAAACCTGCTTGTATTACTTGGAAATCCAGGAATGATACACGAATAATGCAAGTTATCCCTTTTTGCGTATAAATTATTTTAAAACTATTTTGTAAATACAATTGCATATATAAGTATAAAGGTTTCTTTGTCATGTAAAACGTAATACAATTTAAACCTTTTCAAATACAATTTAAGCTTTTATCGGTCCCTAGTTGCTGTTTTTTTAATGAACCGTGACCACTTTGTCATCATTTAATATTTATTGCATATTTTCTTTTCTCTAAATGCATAACAAAAGGATGTTAAAAGGATAAAAGTTTAGTAAATATAAAATTACGTATGGCATTACTACAACGATTAAAAAGTAATCAATTATAGTACTACATTGTTATTTTAACCGATCTACTTACGGTTATGCTATAATAAATGTTAATGTTAAATGATTTTTTTTGAAACTATGAAAGGAATTTGTGGAAAAGTTCAGAGGATTTCATAGAAATGACATGAGATGATGAATGAATGATTTCATAATAAAAAGTTTACCTCCAATGGGGAACGTGCATGTGTCGGGAAAATGATGAATTACTACTTATTCTGAAAGCAAAGTTTACAAGCATCAGCCTCTAAAACTTATAGAAAACACACCTCCATTTTAAATTTTAGATCCCATCGCATTACTTTCATTATCATATATTTTACATTTGGAAACATTTTACATTTGGTTCTTTTACAAAACCTCTTTGACATTTTGATCTCATACTTTAGTATTCCATTGAAAATTTAAATGTACTATGTCGAATTCTTTTTTGTCCCTTTACCTAAATCGCAGGTCCCCCTTGACCTTGAAAGGCTATACCTCCATTTTTATATCCTCTTCCAGGGCAATTTCAGAGGAATTATGTGCTTGACAGCCGCACACACAAATCTACACAAAAAATCTTATTTATTTGAGAATAACGCCTCCCTCCCCGTCTTTAATTCTGCCAGGAGCAACTCAGAGAATCCAACGAAGGAAAGATGATATAGAACTAACATGTGTATTTGGACATGTAACATGTTGCTTAAAGGGGAAGTTAACGACATGTTTTGGAGTTCTTTTTTTACAACTTAAGGGAGTTTAAACTCTTAATGAGTAATTGAATAGATTAAACTAGATTATAAAGAGTCCCAATAAACTTCCCAACACACTGTTTAGAAACCCTTGAATTTAAATATTTCATTAAAATATGTCATGAAAAATAAAATTTATTTTTAGTAAATTGAAGTATTTATCATAATGTAATCCAATGTAACCCATGCCTTAACCTCAAATTGCCAACCTTTTGAATATTACTTACATTTTGATAAATGCTGATCGCAGGAGCTTTGCAAAATATGCATAAGCAAGTTAATAGAGTCGCCTAACTAACTATGCAACGAACTCTTCTGAAAAGTTATTTAAAAACAATAATTATCTACAATAATAAAAATTTATCTACTATAATAAAAGTTTTGTGTGTTTCTTATAGACTCTTAAACTAGACATCTGTTTAACTTGTAACTTGGCGCAAATGTATAGTTCATACTTAAGTTAAGATTTTTGAGCTTTCCGAGCTCAAAATGTTCTATTTTTAGAGAAAATTCGAATTTTCTGTAAAGCCATTTTGGCTCAAATCCGATAAATTTTCTTTCGTGGTGCCATTCAGCTAAAGAAATTAAAATAACACAAAAAATAATTAAAATTAAAAATGCTTTTATTCTATTGTCATTACCTTCAGTAACTAAATTCATTTTTAAAAAAATAATTAACATGTTTCAAGTGACATAACTAAACAAGCTTATAAAACATTAACTGCGCATAATACCTTAAAATCCAGATTTGATACGGAATACGGGAATAGTGCATAAGCTGGTAGTTTTTTGAATTAATTATGAAAAACTTAAAATATAATAAAATTAAACTAATAAAATTTCTAGCATAAGTAAAAGATTTTATGTCAAATGAAATTTTTAAGCGATTAGAGTATTTTCAAAAACAATTAAGTTATGTAGTACTTTTAACTGAATCTTATATGTTCATATATGTATTTTTCACGATTGTTGATCAAATTCAATGAGTTCATATTCAAATTCAATTGTTTACGGTTAGAAGTTTTTATTTTTTGAATTTCATTTGCTCTATCTTCATATAATATTTATTAGTTTTCACTTTCTCATAAAAAAGGAATTTCCCCATAAAATGGTTTCATACGTAGAAATCTATGTATAAACGTGTAGATGTAAAACGAATATACAGTTCTATTACTTTAACCAATCCACTTAAATATTGATTATTTTTAAATCGTCCTACTAAATAATTTAATGAACATAAATAATACATGATTTTCATTAGTTACTCATTTTTATGTTATTTAATTAAAGACAATTAATAAATTATTTAAAAAAAATTAATTATTCTTAATGCAGAAATTTAATGTCAGAACATATATACACTTTGAAACGATTGTTAATTTATATTGTTTAGTTCAAGTTTCCAATTCAAAAAATAATAAATTTAATCAGTAAATAATTTTTTGTTGTTGTAAGTTTGTTTAAAACTTGAGATCTTCGTATAATATTTATTAATTTTCATTTTTTTTCTATATATAATAAGTTTGGTTTTCAAAAGAAATTGTTTAATAAATATGAAGCTTTGACACGTAACTTTATTGTAGCGATGAAAACGTATCTAAAATAGCTATATTTTCTTATCTATTTACCCATAATATTAATTTTTAAATCGTAAAATAATATTAAATAATTAATGAATATAATATTTTAAACACTTTTTAAAACTAAAGATTTTAAAAAAATTTAAGATTTCTTTTAAGTCAAAATAAAATTGTTTTTAATGCAATCAAATTGTAAAATTTTCAATAGCATATTATTTAATATCAATGTTTTTGATAGTTCAAAAATTATTTACGATTGACTAGATGTGTATTGCATATCCTCCTGTAATTCTGTTAGCCCCCTCACCTCTGAATCTGCTACTGGTCATAGCAGTGTATATAGAGTAAAGCAAAAGGCATATACTTAATTTTTATGAGCATAGAAAATTTGCTGTCTTGGTTGCTTGAAATATTAAGCTTATGAAAGAGTAGAGTATATAGAGAAAAAGAAAAAACGACCTCCACAAATGCTATGAAATTAAGACATTGTTTTTTATTATTTTTTTTTTTTTTTAAATTGCATATTAAGGTCATAAACACTCTATACTGTTTATAAAAAGTGGGACAAAAATAAAGATACACAAATGATAAAGACTTCAAAACATTTATTTCATTATAACACAATTTTTTTTACAGAACTTCATAAAAACCTTTAATTTTGTATTATATTTACTGATAAAAAGTGTATTAACTGATAAAAGTGTTTACTGATAAAAAGGGATAAGTTCTAGTTACATAACTCACGTTCTCAAAACTATAACTAAGATATAAGGTCCTTTCAGTTTAATGGCAACTTGGCCCAATTGAATTTACGATCGTCAAATGTCACCAATGAGCGGGCCGGGCCCGATATCTTTGTTATACTTAGGAGAATGTGAGTTTACATCTAGATCCTTCATTTGACGCAATAAATTGAAAGGTATAACCATGAAAAGTATCCCGATGGAGAAAGAGAAGGCGCACCAGAAAACTTAAGTTTCGTAACTCTTGGAGAATAAAAAGCTTCATAAAAATTATTTATGCTTCAGACTTCTCAAACTTCTTAACTACCAGTTAATAAAAAGTATCCATCTGTGCTAATCAAAGCTAAGAAGAAGTAATCCGTAAGTAAATAGACCACCAATAGTTGTGAGGACGAATTTTCTATCGATATTTAAAACACCACCAGCGGATATATACACAATGTCATTGCATTGTACTCTTTTCAAGAGAACTACCAGTTTGCTATTGATCATATTCCTACTCATATATTTATCTAAAAATATACAAGTACAGTATTTTATTTGCAACATATCATCTGGAATTTTATCGCAGTACATGCACATAATTAAAAAACAACCGATTGTAAGTACTGTGCTTTCAACAAACGCCAAAAACTCGTAAATATTTTCAAAATGATTAGTAGTGCTTAACCCTATGAAAATTTGAATGAACAAGTTTGTTGTTATGCAAAGAACGAGACATAAAACAGGACATTCTAGAAAGTTTTTTATTTTATGTAGGACTTCGATGGTCATCAGGTAGTCCTTAGTGAGGCAATGATGTTGGCGTCATCTTCGTTCAATATGAAATCATTCAGTAAAGTTTTGTGATGCAGTAGAATATGGTCGCATTTAGATGCGTACAAGCAGATGTCATAAGTGACACAGCATGGGTATGAAATCATTATTATGTGTCGACTTAAGAAATACAACAACAAACTGGTAACTTCGAAGTTGACATGGAGCGAAGAATTTAACTTATCGTAATCAGTATAAAATCTGAGCATGCAAAAAACAGTTGCTGAGATGGTGTACAAAACCAGAATTAATATAACGCCTCGAGTAATTAGCTGTGGGTATTTTGAAGCACAATTAACTTGATTATGCATAACTCGCCGATTTAACTGATGAAGCAGGCTTATTATTATCGTTTTTCTTTTAGAAAAGACGTAGTGTAAAATCATGGATACAACTGAAATAAAAACTAAAGCCAGTATTAACTGCAATACCAATCTAATTCTCAAATGTCTTATTATTGGCACAGTTCCATACATTCCAAGTAAGTAAAAAGCAGCAACTTTACAGAAAGACATGAAATGTTTCCATGCTTTAACCATTTTTCTAATTGAGCAAGCCATTAATACAACACTGAGTACTCAGTGAGTAATTTCCTCCTGAAAATATTAACTTCAGGGATGATGTTTTTTTCCCTTTTAAGCGGAATTCCGCTTTTTAATTTTTTTGGAAAAAAAGAAATCAGTTTTTTTTTTAAAAATACCGCTTTTCTAATTTTGCCGAAAATTCAGTTTTTCGCCGTTCTAATCCCTCACACACACACAAAAAAACCCTTTCACGATGCTGCTTTCGTCTTTTCGATCTTTCTTTTTCAGTGAAAACGTCTGAAGTCGCTATGTTTATGAAGGCCTTATCATCAGCTCTTTCGCATTCAATTGGATTCGTTCAGTAATAAACGATCCATCCCTAACTTGAATTCTCGTTCAACTACTATTTTATAGCTTGTTTTTCTAGTTGTTTTTCTTGAAATTGATAATTTAATCTAAATCGAAATAGTTACTTCTTAATGTTGTCATTAGGCATCAAATAGAACTATATAATTATTGAAAATTCGGTTTGCGCGGAAATTTCGCCACTTTCCACAATTTTTCGAATTTTATAGATTGTATGTAGATAAACTTTTGTACCGTTTATTTCGATTTTATAAATCGGCCGATTAAAAAAAAAACCTTGGTCCCATATTTAAAATTTCGCCTGAGGTTTAAAAGTTATTCGTTATATGGGTTTCAAGGTTTGCGATTCGTTTGCGATTTTCGAAGCTTCTCGATTTTCCGTGGTTCTGAAGTTAGCCTAAATTTATATTATTTGGGGGAATTTAAGTTATGTGAATGCTATTTTTCCAATTCGTTTTTTCTTTCAAGAGTTCTTAATTCGATTTTGAAGATGCACGTTTACAAATTTTCTGTTTCGCGATTAAAATATTCGTATTTGCGATTCAGTGTTTTACTGATATTGAGGATTTTTTGATTCGCCGATATTCAAAGATTCATAATAGCTTTATCTTCGAGTTTTGTTTGTAATTTGTCGTTTTGTAAGGACGGTGATTTGTCGACTTCAAAGTTTTGAAATACAGAACAAAACAAGTTTAAATATAAATTTGAATAATAAATATGTATAAAAAATTCAATTAAAATTTGAAGATGAATTTTTATTTTATAAACACTAAGTCTTCAAATATCAGTTACAAACAGTACAATCCAATAAATCTTCTGATTACTTATTTTGCAAACCCAGTAATTTTCACGAAATCACGATGAGGTCGTATTGCCTCGTACGATGGTTTTTTTTTTGCCCCTGCGTGATCGAAGAGCGTTCGTTACTTTTGTAGCTCCAGTTTCAGGCCAATCGGACCACCAGAATATTTTCCTTTGATCAAGTGTTCGTGAGTATGTGACCTTGTTAGTCACAAGAACAGCTTGATTTTTTGTTTGCTTTTGGAACTTATTTTTTGGCGGCATTATTTCTGCTTCGGCCTATACTGGCGGTTTTTGATTTTAGAATTTTTTTTTTTAAAAAATGGACATCGCCGAAATTAAGTGTCTGGATTAGCGCTTATGTACTGTATTTGCTAATTTCTGAAAATTCACTGATGTTTAGTTTTACGTTTTCATAATTTCGAATTAATGGATTTTCAAGTAGTTGTTTTTACAATTTTGATGATGGATCTTCGGGGTTTTAGATATTTTTTCGTGCTAAATGGTTCGCGAAAAGCCGATTTCAAAGTTTCGCTATTAACGATTTCTGAGAATGTGCATGTGCAATTTTCCAGACTTTAAAATTCGGGATTTGCCAATCTTTGAAATTTCGTGAATCATTAATATTCAAAAATTTTCGATTTGCCGGTTTTGAAAGGTTTTGTTATTCGACGATTTTTGAAAGTTTTCATCAATTGAGATGTTCATGTGTCTCTTCAGGTTAACTTTTAAGGTTATAACTCATTAAGCTAACAGATGTAAAATCTGAAATTGAAGTTAGTATCATTAAAAATATAATAAATAAATTGTTAAAAATAAGCTTTATTTTTCACATTTAAGAAGCATCTATATAAAAGAAAATCCTATGTTATGTGGTGTTCTTTCATAAAATTGAAGATTGTGTCTTTAAATATTATCTAAATTACCTACAAATTTCCCATCCCGTCTGACTTTTTTTAAAATTGCCCTTAATTTAAATGGTCAGCTATTTAAGCAAAGAATATAGGGTTTATATAAAAAAAAATTTAGGAAGTTTTGTAGTTGCCAATAATTTTTCAAGTACAAATTTGCCCGAAAGTTGCAAATTAAATGACTAATGACCTGTAAAAATTGATATATGCATACAAATTATCCACTTGCAACTCATTGCGAAGTACTGTACCCGAGCAAACTGTTCGTTAGTGCAAAAAATTCATAACTCAAATATATATATTTTTTTGCCTAATATTCTGTTAGTTACTTTAGTTAGTAAAGTCCCTGTTACTTGGCACATGTTAGCAAGTTCTTTAGTATAATAGTTTAATATATTTTAATTCACGTCGTAAAACCTGGAATTTTCTGGAAAAGTCGGTAATTTGGTTTTCCAAACTTCTGTGGCAACCCTGTTTCTATTCATGCTTAACCCTTTCAGTCCCAGTGATGCCATTTGGCACAATCATGTTTCTGATCATAATTAAAAAGAATAATAGGGCTGACACTTATTGTGATTAATAAAAAATATTTTCTAATAGAAAAAAATTTGAAGAATCGAATGATGTGCTTTTTGATATCATAAATGGCTATAGAAGATCAGAAAAAAATTTCTAAGATGATGATGCCAAATTGTCATTGGGACTGAAAGGTTGAAAGACTTTAAAAAACATGAATAGAACTAAGGTATTAATGATACATCTTATTGTCTGAATTAAGTATACGGCTTAAAAAGTTTTTTTTTACACGTACAATTACGCATTTTAGTTTCAGCTTTTTTATTTTTGCCAAACTCATCCCTGTAAACTTACGAACGCCGAATAGAAATTTTTTGAATAGATAATTTTTAAATCATAAAGTATTTAAAGCTATACTTCTTTCAAATTCTGGGTTTACCCACGAATAAACGAAATTGTCTGTCTTTTTGGTTATAATTAAAAATGGAAAAATTAAACACAATTCGAAAATGTCATCATATACTTATGTTTCACGTCAATTCATCCATAGTACATTTTGCGCACTTTAATATATGTAAAATGTAAGTTATGCAGATTAATATTTTAGGTAAATTTATTATATACAGTTCATAAATGATTTACGAAGGACAATTACTTTTGGTTCGAACTTTACATTTGATACATTCACAATTGGTCAACAGCAATTTTTATCATTGTATAGACGCACCAATGCCTATTTGTAAATATTGCCTCTGGATATACTATTAATGAAATATTCCTTTTATCTATTCATAAGAAAATGATGTATCCTTTTGTCATTAATATATTAAGCCATCGACAATCGAATCAATAGAATTTTATTACTTTATCTGATGTATTCATGCATGGTATGAATTTTTGTTGTGGTATTATAAATAATTTTTAAAAAATTATTTTCAAAGCCTTTTTTTTATAAACTATATTTAAAAGTTCTAAATATTTCAGAGAAATGTTTTAGAAAATATAATTGTTTTTTATATACCATAATAGAATAGCGATAACGACATAAAAAAATTGTCAAAGGAGTAAGTATAACGCTATAACAAATAATAAATGATTGTTGCTAGTGGAAAGATATTATGTCCAAAGAAATGGATGGGAACAAGCAGATTGATAGATGACCCACAGTATTGATTCTTCTTATGGTTTAAAGTCTAAGATTTGGTTGAAATGAAATCGCACTCGAGCTACTCGAGGGGTACGTATAGCATCTAGGGACAACCTCTCAACAAACCCATTGGTTAACTGGTGCCCTTTCCCAATGACTGGTACCCTTTCCTACAATAAAAACTATAACTATCTTAAAAAATAAGAGTCTGCGTCTGTTCTTCTGTGGATCGTGAAACACCTCTTATACTGCCCACAGAAAATCAAAATCTATAATCTAGATTCTCTTTAATACCTATACGTGTGCACATGAGGCTTAGTTTTTTCAGATTTGATTTTGATTTATTAATTAATATTTTCAAAACTCATGGGCCGGTTCGAAACAGAATATTGAGTGCTTACAACAAAGGTCTAAGTCATTAGTCTACATACTGTAGTTTACCAGCCCAAGGCAGATAAATTTTTTGCTTGGATATAAAGCACAGAGTGGCTTGGGTCACAAAATCCACTGAATCTGGGGAATGGCCCTGTGTAGATTTCAGGATTTAATGCGGATTTTAGGTCATAAAAACAATCGTTGAAATTTTATTTGTTTTGAAAAAAGCAAACTAAATGCAAGTTAAAAATCATTAGTGAAAGAATTTTCTAACAATCTTAACCTTAAATAGATTTTGGGTAGGTAGATTTCTAGCTTTCCTCATCTGTGCCTACCTACCTTACTGCTTTTACTTTCTATAGGTAGATTTTTTTGGGAATACTTACAAAAATGAAAGCATCACATACTTAATATCTTATGAATTCATATTATTTCTCATCTAGATTTGATCCTAATTTTTAATGCTTTTTGTTGTAGAATTGCACCATTTGTTTTGAGCCATGGACAAATTCCAGTGAGCATCGCCTGGTATCATTAAGGTGTGGTCATCTCTTTGGACGAAGGTAAAACAAGATATTTTTTATCTTTGTTTTAATTAATGATATATCTACACGTCTGGTACCAATGTGTTTTTTGTTAATTTATTTACTAACTTTTATAATATTCACAAATATTAAAATAATTCACCTTCACATTTTGAATTTTTCTTTGAAATCCTTTTTGTAATGCAACTGCATAACATTTCTTAATGTATAATTATTATTTGTTCAATCATTTTATCCACTATCCTGTTTATTTCAAAAAGTATTAATTTATTTATATATATTTTATCAGCTGCATAACACGCTGGTTAAAAGGTCAGAATGCAAGGTGTCCACAGTGTAATGCTAGAGCTAGAAAGTCTGAGATCAGGAATATTTATGCCAAAGCTGTTAAGGTAAGCTTTTTTATAAAAATGTTCTATATATAATTATTACTACTATTTCCATAGTATAACATATTAAAGGGTGAAACAGTGCTACTTTCTTGAAAGTGTTGATGTATATTAAATATATGTTTTGGTAAAATTTATGAACACCATATAAGATGTTGCTCTATTGGTTACTCACTCAGGTGTTGGTCGCATTACTTAACCACAATTAAAAATTCTTAACGAATAGCTTGGTAATTTAGTAATTTTAATCCAACTAAACCTAAGGCATCAAGATCTAAGGGTGACATGTTACACAGCAAGAACATTATTAATCTAATCAGGGTAATTAACCAATTTGTAACTGATATACCCAAACAAGCACTCATAATGGAAAATTTTGTCGTTGGACCATAAACTATAACACATTTCCGCTAACCATTCACTCTTCCATAATGTGCCGTCTTGAAATAACTCCACCAATAAACATAGATCTAGTGCCAGTCATATTTTAATGACCAAACAAACATTGCTGTTAGGCTTGCTACATTAACCTACTATTGCACTTAACCTTAAAATGATTCAGAACAAAGGGTGAAATTAAATATGTATATACTATGTTGGTGACACTCTCTAGTGGTTAAAAATTACTTGATTTTCTAATTTGGTCCTTAAAATTTTTAAAAATTTTAAATTTTTTTTAAATTAATTTTCCCAGTAAAATGTATACAAACCCTTGTACAATAAAGTTCCCTAAACGTAACAACTAACATGTTTGCCAATGGGTGAAAATTAAAGAAATTTGGTTTAACAGTACCTGATTTGTATACGTAGGTGACTCTCTATGGTTTTAAAAGTCTTTAAATTTCTAACATGGTCCTTTAAGGTTGTTAATAGTTCTTTTTTTTTTTTTTAAATTTAGTCCTTTATGAGATTTTAACAGGCCTCGGAACTAGTCTCTTTTCTAGCTATTAGTATCTATTTTTTCTAAGTGTCTCTAAAAGTATCTTTTTTCAGGCCAAAGTCTCTAAAGTCTCTTTTTTTCACCAGCACAGAAGAACTTTTTTCGCTCATGTAATTACATATCTTTCAATTTTCTAGCGGTGATGTTACGACTCAAAGCTGCGGGATTGCAGCTTTTTGTTTGGTAATTTTCAATGGGTGCTCGTAATGACATCCATGTCCAGCCATCGGGGGGGGGGGGGGGGGGTAAAATCTGGAAAGTCAGGAATTGTACTTGGTTTTTTTAGCCCTGGGAAAATCGGGAATTATGCTTGAATTTGTTGAAATTCTGGTGTGTGCGGGGAAATTTCGCCACTTTCTGCAAGTTTTGAATTATATAGATTTATGAAGATAAGCTTTTTGTATCGTTTATTTCGAGGTTTAGCGATCAGCCAATTTTAAAAAAAAATTCCCCCATTGTAAATTTCAGATTTGCTGGTTTCAAGAGTTTTCTATTTTTCCGCAAATGTCCAATTCCTTCAAAGTTACAAGATTTGTCTTTTTCTCTTAAGATTTATAATTTTGAATTTTTAAAAGTTATTTGCTATATAGGTTTTTATGGTTCTCCGTTTGTTTGCTGATTTTCAAAGATTCTTGATTTTCCTTATTTGCAGTTAGCCTAGATTTATTATTTGGGCGCAATTTTAGATTATGTGATATGCAAATTTTTTTGGTTTGTTTATTTTTAAGAGTTCAATTTTCCGATTTTTGAAGATGCACGATTTAAATATTGCTTATTTGTGATTTTGTCGTTTTTACTGATATTTGAGGATTTTTTGATTTGTCGATGTTCAAGGTTTCACGATTAAGCGATCTTCGAGTTTTGTTGTAATTTGTCTATTTGTAAGGATAAGTGATTTTTTGACTTCAAAGTTTTGAATTGCAGTACAAAACAACAAGTTTAAATATAAATTTTAATAATAAATATAAAAATTCAATTAAAATTTGAAGATGTATTTCGATATGATTACGCTAAGATGTCTTCAAATATGAGTTATAGGCCAGTACAATCCAATAATGCTTCCCGATTTGCTTATTTTGCTTCCTAGTAATTTTCATGAAATTCACCGATGAGGTCGCATTGCTTCATTATGATTGACAGTTTTTTGCCTATGCTGATCGGAAGAGCGTCGTGTTACTTTCGTAACTCCGATTTAGGCCAAGTCAGTTATGTGACCTTGTTAGGTATAACAAGAAGAGCTTGATTTTTTTCGCTTTTTAAACTTTTTTTTGCCATTTTTTCTACTTCGGCTTATGTTGTGGTTTTTGATTTTAGACAAGTTTAAGTCAAAAAAAAAATCTGAATATCGCCAAAATTCAAAAGTGTCCGGATTATAGAACATTATGGGTGTTTGGTTCTGAACTGTATTAGCCAATTTCCGAAAATTCGCTACATTACTGATGTTTAGTTTTACGTTTTATAAATTCATAATTTATGGATTTTCAAGGAGTCGTTAATTGCAATTTCTGATGAAAGTTTTTTTTTTGCAAAACGCTGATTACTATAGTCTACTTTTAGTCTATTTTTTTATTCGAAAGTATCTTTTGTCTACTTTTTTTAGAGCATTCCTAGTTCTGAGGCCTGTTTTAAAAAAATCTTCTGGATCTTTATGGATTTTCAAGGAGTCGTTAATTGCAATTTCTGATGAAAGTTTTTTTTTTTGCAAAACGCTGATTACTATAGTCTACTTTTAGTCTCTATTTTTTTATTCGAAAGTATCTTTTGTCTACTTTTTTTAGAGCATTCCTAGTTCTGAGGCCTGTTTTAAAAAAATCTTATTTTTTAATATCGATCTAAAAACTTCCCCTTGCAGGTAGACTGCTGTAACCACAACAATGAATTGGACCATTTTTGTCCTGAAACAAATCTGTCTTTTATACTAAACTTTCTTATAGTTTATCGTTATTGAATGCGTACAACAATGGTCCAAGTCATAAGTCTAGATACTGCAGTTTACCTGCCCACGACAGAAAAAGTCCTTAATTTTTAAAAATGTTATCGATCCTGAAAAAGCCCTTAATTATCTAAGTAAAATACATACAAACCTTTACAAGTTAAACTTCTCTAAACATAACAACCAATATCTGCAGGTAATGGACTCCACCGAACGCGACAAGGCCCTGCAAGATCTGCAGATAGAGGGGGAGCGCAGGAGAAAGGCTGAGATTGAGTGTGCTCAGCACAAAGTGAAGCACATGATGGCAACACAGGAGTGCGAGCGGCTCAAAAGGGAGCTCATAGAGGCCAATAGGCTGCTGCAGGAGTACAGGTTGGAATTTTTTTACCAAAAAGCGGCTGATTTGGGGTTTAGGCTTTTGTATATTCCGCAGTAGAAGTCCCTTCAAATAAAACCTAAAATAGTGCTTAAATTTGAAAATAATTCTAGGGTCCTTGAAAAGCCCCTTATTATCCCTTTTAAACCTATTTTTCTTCCTGGACGTATTTTTTGATTAAAAGGTCCTTAAAAATTCCATGTTAAACTTTTTTTTCCCAAGTTGAATTTGTAGCAGGTAAATCTGGTACAGTTCCACATGATTAAGCATATGTGTGGGATATGAAAACCAATCATAAATCAGGATTTTTGCTAAAATATTTTCTTTAACATTTATTATCTTATATTTCCATAAAAAAATATATGTAACTTTTAAAAGCCCTTAACTTTTGCCCAAAATTTTTTAGTATGAACCTTGGACAAATTACCTGAATGTTAAAGCCTTTTTTCACACAAAATTTAGTTGACTTTCGCTGCCAAATTTGATGTTCGTATTACCATTAATCACAAACTTGGAACCCAGATGTGACCCCATTTCGCATGAGACTAAAAATACAATTTTTATTTGTTAATGATAGAAAGAACAGCCAGGCACTTTTAGTTTACAATAACTTAATTTGAGAGTTACAGCTCTACGTACATTGTTTTCAGTTGTAGTTATGACGGCTATAAATTGTGCTTTTTTAAAACAAATCTTAATTCTATAAAGCGCATAATTCTATACACCTATTTAGAAAATGCTGATTTCTATTTGATGGGAGAATGTCTTGACAATCATATGTTTTTGAGGTAGATTATTTAAATGGGTTAAGGGATAACTTTAAATATACCATAGCTGTAAATGATAAAAACTACTCTACAATTCCCACATTTTAAAAATTCATGCATTATTTTATTATAGTTTCTTAAACTATCTATTATTGCCTATTTAGGTCTGGAATAAAAACTACAGATAAGTCGCAAGCTACCAACCGAAACATGTCAGTCTTTTCTTTGGAAAAAAGCATTGAAATCGCCAAACATGGTGGCTGCCGAATCGTTGATGTGTGTGACTTGTTAGGAATGGTTCTCGTGACTCAGCCGTCCATAAATGATTTATTTCCTGGATATGGGTTTCGAAAGGTAAGTTTAATCGTAGCTTTTATTGATATTATTTAATAGTGTTGATGTTTTGTAAAATTGAAAGAATTAAAAAAAAATAACACCCTTGTGTGAATGATAACTTTTTTATGCTGAAGTTAGTACTAATTTTCTATTATGATTATTTCATTGCTATGTCATTAAATTCAATTAAAACAAAATGTTAAACTAAAGAGCCTAATGAAACCGTCCCCTTTGTATGACAGCTAATCTTTAATTAAATTTCTTAAATAGTTTAAACTGGACTATATTCTATTTTCTATTACTATTAGGACATTTAGTTATTTTTAATTGTTATTTGTGGCACATAAACATTGTAAATTGTAATTTATACTTACTAATTATAAAACCAAAAACTTTTTGTTTCTGTTTTAACTGCACACCTATTGAATGTAAAATGTTCTTATTGGTTAACAAAATACAAAGTTAATTAAAACTAAATTTTTGTGAAAGTTTTTTTTTTTTTGCTTCAAGTCAGTGAGTTCACGTTAATACGGTATTTCTGTTAATTATTTTGAATTTATATCAAACTTTGGTTCCCATTAAAATGGTAAATACAGAAGCAGAATACTTTGAGGGATTTTTTTTAAACTTTTAACACACACAAAAGCATACTGCCATTACTTTCTTATTAAATACTTTAAATTCTGTTTTGAAATTCAAGAATATTTATTAGTTTGTATGTTTAAATAGAAACTTTATTATTTATCTCTGCATTTTGGTTTAAGAATTTCATAATAACTTTTTTTATGACTTGAGGATTTTATTAGGTTTTTCGTTTGATGCTTTTTAAGTACCTTAAATAAGTTAATTTTGTTATCATGTTAAGCTGTATCTTTCTGAAACATTTCAGATTTCCACCCTAGAAATGAAACCATCCGAGTTTGTTCTAGTGCATCAGAAACCAATTCGTGATATGGCATTCCACACTCATGACGGACTGGTTCTGACTGCTTCTTTAGATAAATCTGTGAGGATTACCAATGTGCTCACCAATTCTGTTGTTCATACGTAAGTATCTTTTCTCAATGTTTTAAGTTTTGTGTGTTTAAATGATTTTTTTGTATTCTAATGTAATTTTAGATTGACTGTGATGGCGAGTGTTAAACAATGTTAAGCAATGTGATGGCGAGTGTTAACAATGTTAAACAATGTTAGATTCATCAATTTATTTTTTAAAAACTTTTTTTCTTAACAACCAAAAATTATATCGTTTTGAGAATGAAGGACATGTGCTATGCAGTACAGTACCACTCCAGTTATCCGAAGCAATTGGGACCCAGCGTGTAAAATACTTTTTTTTGTGTGTATAGCAGTTCTGCTACACCAAAGTATTTGTGTGTAGCAATTTTTAATTAATGCATAGCACTTTTGAAAAAATTTAAAGACTCTTCCAGTCTCTTTAATTGTTTTGGGGGGAAATGTTAATTTGATAAATATCCCCGTTTCTGTGATCCAGGTTTTAACAGTTCGTAACTGAACCGCCACATTTTACTTTCGTTGATTTTCGCAACACAAATAACGAATTGGAAATCTCGCTAAATATTTCTGTTCTGGCGCGATTATCGGCGGTTTGTTTACACTTTTTGCTACTCACTTCCAGTCTGGTATGGAATTTAGATGTTTCCCTGCCCGAACGAAAAGCGGCCAACGGATTCGAATTGAGATTAAGCTCCATGACTTAGACAACTGAACTGAAGCGATCTGACTTCGAATCGTTTGCAAAAACACCATGGTTATGAGAAACGGAGATGCTTTGTGAGTATCGCAACTAAATGAGATACAAAGCTAAATCGCTATCGCAAGTTTTCATTTTGGTGTCGCGTTTCGCGATGCGATACCGCTTATTTTACACGCTGATTGGGACCCAACCACATTCGTATGTTCGGAGTTAGTAGGAGAAAAGGTATATTTTAGTCAAATCAACCCAAACAAATCCAATTTTGTAAGATGTCTTTGGCAGTTTGAGTTACAGCTTTTTGTAATAGTATTTGCGATTCAATTTATGTTAGAATCTTGGTTTTACTAAAGTTTATATATGCAACTTTTTTACTCGGCCTATTTGTTACTGTTCGTCTCTGTTGGATGTCATGCCTAGTAATTTTTTTGGTCAGTACAAAAAAATTACTAGGCATGACATCCAATAAATTCGAACAGTAACAAGTAGGTTGGATGGATTTTTTTCTAATATTCGGCTAATTGGAGTTCTACTGTAGCTACTAATAACTGTTTAGAAACATGGGGTTTAAAAATATCATGATATTGCATGTTTAGCGTTGAGAAATTTTTTTATACGATTCGATTTTGAAATAAATAGTACAGACTTTTTTCCTCTATACTCAGCTTAATTTTCAAGCATTTGGGATTTGAGGGCTTGAAAATTATCTTTTTCATTCAAAAAATTTCAAGGAGTATATGATCCATGTTGTAACATGATTCCCTGATCATGTGGTTCTTCTAAACTAATTCAGATTTTCAGAAATCTGGAAAAGTTAGGTAGACTTACCCATAATCCAGAAAATTCCCTAATCCAGAAGTCTGCGATGTCTGGATTAAATTTTCTGTACTGCATTGAATTGTGTGTTTTGTATATTTTCTAGGTAATTGTTAAATCAGGGAATTTTTTTATGAAAGGTCAGGATCAGGGAAATCATGGAAATATCAGGGAACTTTTTTTCAAGGATTTTGTAACCACCCTGAGTAACATTGCAATCGTAATTGTCCTGGATTCTGTAATTTAAGTTATACTAGACATATGTTAACAACTAAAAAAATAACTAGTAAAAAATTCTCTTCGAAATTATAATGCAACTTAAATGGGTCTATGTATACCCACTAAATTAGAGTATGATTTAAATCACTTTAATTATATTTCAAATCAAACAACATAATGTGATATTTAAAAAATGCCTTTTTGGTATTTTTGGTTATATGCAGAGAATAGCCAAAACTCTTTGCTCTTATTAAATCGCTTTACGCTGTACTCTCTGAGGGATAAGCAAATATGGCTGAAGTGTAATTTGTTTTCACTGTATGAGAATAAAATTTATTTCTAATGCAATGTGACAAATGACTCATCCATACTTTTAAAATTTAATAAATTAATGAAATTAAAAAAAATATGTGTATTGCTGGAAAACCTTAAAGTCAGGTGACGGGTTTATACATTTATATCCCTGAGAGGGTTAAAAGTTGTGGTGGGTGCCTGCTCAGGTGTGGGCTCGTCACTTGACTGTGGCTCTAAATTACGCCGCCTGTCACTAATAGCCCTCGTGTAGTGTAGTACTAGTGTGACAATCATTCAACCAATACCAAAAAACTATCAAAGCGTTGTAGAAGCTATGGACTGGATTCAGATTTGAGTGCCTTTAAAGGTTATTTGTAGCAAATTAGTTTTTTGTTTTATAAGATGCATTTTTAGTAGTTAAGTCCTCGACCGAATCTTAATACCCTTAATTGATTCTACATAATCCACAGTATTTTAACGGGCCTGGGAAACCCAGTCAGTTAAGGCGTTCGCCTTGCATGCGGGTGGAAGGTCCCAGGTTCAGGCCCGGGCGTCGCCAAAATAACTGACGACCTATAAATGGCCCGTGCAGCCAAAAATGTCCGACAAATAATACTCTGCATATAGCGGGTGCAAGTTAAATATGCTCCAAAGTCTCAATGCTGCGTACGATGTCGCCCTTTACGGTTGTGTTGGGTGCCTACTCGGGTGTTGTCTCACCACTTAACTGTGGTACTAAATTATGATGCCTGTCGCCAATATCCCTCATGTAACTAAAATTCTATTACGATGATTAATCAAACAAACTTAACTTCAAACAGTATATTTTATGCAAACAAATTTTAAAAAAAAATAATAACAGTATTTTTATGTAAATATATGTTATTTTCTGTAAAATAAACAGATTTTTTTTTACCGTGCAGGGCTCTAGACCGAAACAAACTAATTTAGCAATAAGTGACTTAAAGCAGTTAAGTTCTTATATGCTTTATCCAAGTCTACACAGTTTACACAGTATAATTCAAACTAACCTAATTGCATTTTAACAACTCAACAGGTATCCTGTCGACGCAGATGTATGGAGTTGCACTTGGGATGCAGATGATCCCACTTACTTCTATGCTGGTCTGAGGACAGGTGACGTGTACTTGTTTGACATTAGAGTTACCTCAAGATATGTCCATGAGCTTCCGAAGTTCGGGAGTAAAACTCCAGTTGTTGCCTTACAGTACCTACGTAAAGCCTCCTGCTCAAACCATAGGTATGATTTTTAAAAAAACATTTGAAAATTTCAATGGCTTGTGATGTTGATGGTGTTTTAATATTTATTTGCTGTATTTTTAAATACAATATAGATATTTTTGGTTTATTTTATCAAAGTATATTGATAATTTTGGTTTGGTAAGAAAAATAAGTGTTTTAGTTTTTGAGAGTTATTTATGTAAAGTACATTTAATATTGTTGTATGTTTGATAAAGTTTTCAGATTAATGATTGTTATTACCGCAAAATTAAATTATAAATTTTTTTAAATTAAATTTATGAAGGCAAGATTATCTGTTAAATTACAACTATCAAACTTGTTTATGATTTCAACATTAAACTAAGGGTGTGTAACATTACCCGACTTTCAATTACCGATCAATAAATCAGTTCACACATTTAAAGGTTATTATATACCATATAAAGTAATTTCAATAACTTTTAATACTCATTGCAAATGTTCCTTATAAAATGCATTGATGTTTCAAGAGGGAAGTTGCATTCTATCCCCAAAATAGCGGACTTGTTCCTTTTTCTGGTACACTAGAAGCTGTAGATTCAGAATATCAGCTGAAACATATCCAAAAATAACTAATCTTACTAGGTATATGCACCTTAAAATTCCATAAAACTCACATTGCCGAAAACTGAGTCTGGCATAAGGATTCATGTTAGTGATTTTCCTAAAAATGGTGCTACAACTTATGATTACTTCATTAACATAAATATGCAACCCTGACATAATTTTTTGTCGAAAAGAACAAACTGGCAAACTTTGAAAATAAATTCGAACTGCCTGTTCCTGGTTTGGTTGTTTAGTTTAAAATTGTACAAAAATGTGCCGTTAATATATGTCAGACCTAGTCAACTGTTGGACCAATCAAAATCCTCGAAGGATATTTACTAAGTTTGATGAAAATAGATGGCACTTAGATAAACAGCTTTTGTTAAAGTATTTTTTCTGATCTGATATCATTTAAAACACATTTTGTAGTTTCAACAGTTTTATTGCACAAAAGTTGGTAAGAAATAGCACGCTAATAGACAATGAAGCCAAGCATGACGTCACAATCTATTTCAAGTTGTTTGTGAGTGTTTTTTTCTCTAGAAAGGACGTTACGCTTTATTTAAAGTCAATTACTGATTAATTAAATTAGTGCTAGTATGAATTATGCCATTCGACATGTTTTTAAAAGGGCTAATTGTTTGCAAATGAAATTGAAATTCATGCAACTTCCCATTTTTTGCTATATGAAACAACTAATTACTTTTGATTTAAGAATTCATTTTTTAATAAGTATGTGTATAATCAATGTAATTCAAACTCATATTTTTGTAACAATTTCAGATATGTATGTTTATATGTTATCAGTTTAGCTTTAGTAATGTTACTTGAGTATTAATGATTTTTATGCCAGAAAACATACAATTTAACATGGCTAATTATATATTAATGTTAAAAGTTTTCAATATTTTTCAAACTACTAATTAATATTTCTATTGGTTTTTTGAATTGTTAGGCATTGGATGTGTTAACCGCAAAATTTTTCTTTATAATCTGTTACTATAATAACTATAATCTGTTTACCTAATATTACAGATTTTAAACTTGCATCTAAAATTAAAAGGTTGTTAGTTACTAAATAAAAAAAAATCAAACTAAATATTAATAGATTTATGTAATAAGACTGTTTTTTATTTCCAGTAAATGTGGGCCATTAGTTGGCAGGCTAGCTGATTGCAGTTTTTCTCAGAAAGAAAGCAATGTTGGAGACTACAAAGTAGTTCCTTTGCCTATTGTAGGTAAGTCAACTTTTATTTCATAAGTGTGTGCTTTAATAGTACTTTGAAATTAATTGAAATGACACCTCAGATCATGTGCTTAATGAATGGGGGGGGGGAATTAAATGGGCTTTAAGTTAGAAAATTGTTTATGCACATCTTAGTCTTCCACTTACTTCATCATAAGGAAAAGTTTGTAAATTAGTATGAAATCTATAACAAAATAACAATCAGTCAAAATTTTTGTTTTCCCGTATCCAAATGTGTTTTGAAAATTTTTACTGTAGATTATTACTGATTTTTTTCCCCGAAAAATTTTTATGAAATTATATGTAAATATAATTTTAAATGATTAATTATAAGTTATAGTCTTAATTTATAGTAATAGTTCTTAACTCTCTGTGTGCTGTTGGGTAATGGGCCAAAATATCGCGGCCGAAATATCGTGCGCCCAAAATATCGCTGGCCCAAAATATCGCTGGCCAAAATATCGCGGGCCCATAATATCGCGGGGACAAAATATCGCGTAAAGTAAAAGTAAGTGGATTTAATGGATTTTAAGGTGTTTGGCATTTGGAGGGAGTTCGATGGTAAAATGTCTAAAGAGTGTCTGAATTTTATAAATTAATAATTATTTAACGAAAATGTAAACATTGTTTGATGCGTTACCTTTCTGTACTGTTCTTTAAAAAATACTTTTTTTTTAGATAGGAGGATAGTTTAGGGATATTTTCAAGGTGATCTTGGGAGTTGGAGGAAGTTGAAATAGACATACATTATTATTAAAAAATATATTAATAGTTTACTTGCATTCATATAAACTTATGTAGCAACTGAATAATTTACTTATTTTACTGAACACTTACAGAACAAAAAATAAGTTGATTAATCAACTACAGTCAACTCGTTTATAGCGAGTCCTGATTTTACGAGGACCCGGATTTACCGAGGAAAGCAAGAATATTAGGTTGGTCCAATGCTAAGTCTATGGAAGGGAAATCGCTTGCTATGAGCAAGCCTCGGATTTAACGAGAATATTTTTTCTATCTTGTAAATTTTTTTCACTATGCAGTCGGTTTAGAAGTTAACTCTTTTCTTGAAAAGTTGTCCTCACCCCCTTTGTTTGGAGAAATTCCTTTCAAGCCATACTAGGAATAGGAAGAATGGTCAAATATGTGGTTCAACAGGTGGCTTATTTGCAGAAGCAGAGTGAGGAAAGGGTTCTTCAGGGTCGTTGGGGGCACTGGTCAGAGGTTTTCATTGATAACGTTTGCTAAATTTTATGGGGTTATGTCGAGGTGGATAGTTTTAACCGTTGACGAGGTGAAAATTTTCCGGGAGTTTAGAGAGGAGCTAAAGATGTCGACCTCTGCAAAAAGCATTGATTGTCTTATTATACTGGTTCAAAGCTGCTAAAGAACACTCATGTTGATGAAAGCGTACAATTACAATCAATGGCTGGCAAATTGAACAATCAAATGAAGAAAGACAGAATCATTTCTTTTATTTTAGTTAATGGAACCTGTCATAAAGACCTTTTGAGAAGCTAGATAGAACACGAGTTATCCTCAAGAATGTTAAACTGTTGTTATATCCCTTAATGATATCTACAGGATAAATCAAATCATTCAATTTTTAAATAAACAATAAAGAATATTTGTTTATAATGTACAATACTCTATAGCAAATTTAAAAAATGCTATTTATCTTTTTATTTTATTATCATTATTGCATTCTATTTTCATTTATTAAAATTCCTGTTTATGAATTCTTCTATTCTCCCACACATGATTCCCATTGTAAGTTGTGTAAATATTCTATTTTAAATTCATTTTTAGGTCATATATGGTTTTCAAAGTTTTTTCGTTTTTTTTTTTTTGTTCACTCGTTGATCCCTCGATGACCAGAGATCTCGATTGCGCTTGATAATTACCTCCTTTCGAATATTTAATGGTAAAAAATAATTAAAAATATGTTTATTTTTTCCTTCAAGCCAAACATTCCAAATGTCTTAGACTCAAAAACTACTATTAATAATTCAACATGTAGTGGACGATTTACTGCGAATCAGACACTGGTAGCGTTACATAAATATTAGATTTAATATTTCAGAGTTAGAATCACCTCATTTCTTTTTTAAACAATTGCCACAAATTTTCAAAATCTCAGCCGTTCTTAAGTCGTTTTAATCTACAGAGCAACTATAAAACCATCCTTCTGGCAATAGGGAAGTTGCGTGAATTTCAAATTTATTCGCAAACAACAGTCCTTTCAACTGCACATCGATTGGTATAATTAGTCTAGTAAGAACTTAATTAAATTAGTCAACAATTGACTTTGAAGAAAGCGATATGTCACCTGTCACCACCTTTAAAACACTCACAATCCTCTTGTTATGGATTATGACATCAAGCTTGGCTTTCTTGTTCCATTGACGTGTACTTTCATTAAACTTCCATGTCAGGGCCTGACCATGACAGGTTGGGTCTAAGTCCGGGATACTTTTGTTGGACCATTTCGAGTTTCTGATCTTAACAAAAAAAATACATATAGTACCTGTAGGCACCCAATATGGACACCCTAAGATACATTAATTTTTTTCGCCATCTTATACACGTCACAGGACTTAAACAATTTGTGACCACAATCTCTGGATTGTGGAATACCATAAATAAAATTGACTTTGTAATTAATATGGTTTAATTTTATAATAAAAACAAAAAAGTATCAAGTGTCCATAAAAGGAACTACCTATCCCTATTATGGACATGCATGTCCATATTAGAGACAGGTGGTTCCTTATGGAACTACTACTGGATGAAAGAGCCACACTTGAGAGGGATTTTAGAAGTCGAGGGGATAAAAGAAATATCAGTATTGCGAGTGAGGGGGGCAGGGTAAATACCGTCAAAACGTACACTTTAGAAGGGAGAGGGGTCATTTTCGGTTGTGGCTCTTCAAAAACCTTCAAACAGCAGAATTATCACTAATTTGAACATTAATTTATTATTAATTAGCTAAATAAAATCTCATTAAACAAATATGTTACAAATTTGTGAATCTGAAGACTCATTAGATGTCCGTATTGCACATAAGATGTCCGTATTGCGAATCAGGCTTAGTTTTACTAAATGTTATAATAAATTAACAAATAAAACGTCAAGCAATATATGCAATATCAATCAAAAATATGTTTTATCAGCTTTCTAAAACACCACTTTTCAATTTTTTAAAAACAATTATCCAATATATCATATGAATATAAACTTTCCTATAATTAAGATCAGCACACCACAAAAATACTAATTACCTTCGAAAGGGTGAACAACGCTCTTTTTTCCACTTAGCCTAAAATATTTTTAATATTTTTTTAACTGCTTTTCTTCACGGACATGTAGCACTATCTCTCGATTAAAAATTTAACTTTTAAAGATATAAGTTTTGTTCATATTGATAACACTGTCCATAACGGGTACAAGTAGTATATTTGGGGGGGAAAAATACCTTTTAAAGTAAGGTCAATCCTCAAATTTAATATCAATCTATCATAGTGCTTAATTTTTTAGAAAAGCAAAAATACTTTTAATTATTTTGGCCATAAAATGATACGAAAATTGTTAGATGTGAAGCAAAATTTGTAGGTTTAAAGCCAATTTTGGAATGCACATGGAAACAAACCTTCAATAAAAGAAGCCCGCTTTTAAATATGTCCATGTGTCAAAGAGGGAAAGGAAACCTATAATTATCTCCAGGCGCTATGAAATTTCGAATGATCAACACAAAGAAGCAGAAATCCATTCATCAGGTCCATTCATGGTCTCAGAGCTTTGAGCAAGAAGGGGGAAAGAGAAGTTCTTTTGTCAAAACGCCAGAGGGGTTGACCCTTCTACCTAAGCCCCCCCCCTGGTTCCTTGCCTGTGTATCTATATTTTTCTTCCGTAGTATTACTGAGGCACATAAGTTGCGAGGACCTATCTGTTAGAAAATATTTAAAACATAATAAAAATTACTTAACTTGTAGCTACTTAAACCATTGGCGTTTTTAAAGATAATTTTAACGGAAAGTTATTTGACTGTGGTAATTGATGCACTATTGAAACCCTTAGAAAACACTCTTTGAGGAACCCTTAAAAACATGTAAACTGTAATGCTGATATTTTGAAGGAAATAAAAAATTGGTGTTAATGTTTTCCTTTAATAAAAGGTCATAGGACTTAAAATGCATAGAATCATTTCAATTAACCAACTTCATAAAAGTTTCCATATAAACAATGAATTAAAATGTGAAAATAAGAAAATTGAATCAATGCATTGAAATACTTAAGTCGCTATAAAATTCTTACAACCGATTCAACTATTGTTAAAATTTTGTCCATTTAAATTAATAAATTAATTGAAAAATACATACAAATTTAAATAGCAGCAAAAACCTTGAAATTCATCCAAAAATAGCTTAGGAAATCCTCATTATTTGAAAACAAAATTGTTATCGTTGCAAGAATAAGCCTGCACATCAGGCAAGGGTCACGATTTTTATAAGGTATCACGAATTTTACAAAATAAGAGTTTATTTATATCATCTCTTTTAACCCCAAATGCAAAAAATAAAAATATTTTTAATTATATTTAAAAGTAAATTGAATTTAAATATACAAAATAAAAAAATTATTATAAAATTATATTATTATAAAATTACATTATTATAAAATTATTATAAAATTTATGTATATTAAATATACATAAATAAAAAATACTTGCATACAGAACACACATATCGTATCAAACAAACCATACGTACCACACCATACCAAACAAACCATACCATACAATATATATAATATTTATATACGCACGTTTGTACAAAGCACTATACAATTTTACCATCTCATAACTTTCTTGAAAATCACATACGAATCCACTTACTTTAGTCGACGCGATATTTTGGGCAAATTTAATGGGATTTATAAAAATCAAGTTCAAATATAAAACCCTAACCCATTAAACCTACCTCGTGACTAAATGGTTATAACAAAAAATGCATGACTTCAAATACATTTTAATAAAAATTCAGTCCTCTAATAAGTAAAACCGAACTTCAACACAAATTACTGAATAAGTAAGTAGTGCAATACCATTTTACTATCGAACTCCCTCCCACTGCCAAACACCATAAAATCCATTAAATCCACTCAATTTTTACTTTACGCGATATTTTGTCCCCGCGATATTATAGGCCCGCGATAGTATGTCCGGCGATATTTTGGTCCCGCGATATTTTGGTCCCGCGACATTATGGGCACGCAATATTATGTCCGGCGATATTTTGTCCCCAAACCGTGCTGTTGCTATGAGTTTGGTGCCCATTCAAGTGTTGGTATTTTACCACTTGAATTACATTATAAAGGCCCTCGGTAATTACCCATATCTGGCTCTGGTGCAGTCTTAACCACTTCTTTTCTCGCTCTTGCGAAAATGACGGGGTGGAATTTTTCCTTCTATTTCTAGCTTCTGTGATACAGGGTTCGCACACGGCCTGGAAAAGCCTGGAATTTCATTTTTTTTTATTTCAAGGCCTTAAATAGCCTGGAAAATTCAAATACAGCCTGGAAATTTCCTTGAATTTCCAGTATTTCCTACGACTCAAAATTGAGTCGAACTATCGTAACGGTGGTGTGATTCAATGAAAACTAAACTTAAATTGCAATAAAAAGCAAGTTTAAATTTTTAATTTTAATAATAAAGATGAAATATGTTTAAAATTTGAAGATTAATTAAGATTCTATTACGCTAAGATTTCTTTAAATATTAGCCAACCCAACTGCCAGTGCAATCCAGCAATGCTTCCGGATTAACTTATTTTACTGCCTAGTAATTTTCTCTAAATTTACTAATGACGTTGCGGTGCACATAATGATTGACAGTTCTCTGGTTCTGCATTATCGGAAGAGTGTCGTTTTACTTTTGTAGCTCCAGTTCAGGTCAAGTTAGATCAACCAGAACATTTCTTCTATTGCTTCTAATCAGGGGTCTGTGAGTCATGATCATGTGATGGCAAGAAAAGCTTGAATGTTAAAAAATAAAATTCTCTGTGTTGAAGCTTTTTTTATATGTTTTTTCTACTTTGGCCTAATGTGGACTTTCCGATTTTATACAAGTTTTAGTTCTAACAACAAAAAAAACAATATTCAGATTTTATGATTTTCCTAATTTCTATTCCTTGAATTTTTCTGGAAAAGTATTTGAAGAGTGCTTGAACTTTTTTTCTAATAAGTGTATGAACAGTGTCAAACTTTAAAAAAAATATATGCCGTTAAAATTAGCATGCAGGGAAAAATTCAGGAATTTTAAAGTGCTTTCCCTGTGGATCGGTAACTGGGTGCAGTTATTTGACTCTTTACTTTTATGTTGTGCTGTTTTTTTAAAAGTCCTGTATATCCTCTGTTTTTTTTTAAATCCTATATATTCTTAATTTGTCACTTTGACCCCTGCTCTTTCGAACTCCATTATTGGTATAGTAAGGTTTTCAAAATGTCAATGTTGGCAAGTATGGGTGTGGCGGTTTATTCATTATTTTATATCCACATATTATAGTATAATTTCAGAAATTAGTTTGATGTTTCTGGTCTGTGTTAAGGCAATATGGTTGCAAAATAAAATCATTTAACTTAATATATAGTTCTGTAATGTAAAGTAATTTTACATTCCAATTTTAATTCCAACCAGTTGTTCTTCAATAACTCTTAATTAAGTTGAAGAAAAAGAAGAAAATTTATTTTCAAATCAGAAAATATTGGTTGCCAAGGGGCCCCCGGGCCCTTCCAGACAACACATAAAATTATTCAATCAAAATTATCAAGGAAAATTAAAAGCAACATTTCAGATTATACTCAAGGTGATTTTGAGTTATCAAAGTTTCATCTTGGTGTGTAACATAGTGGCATGGAAAAACATTAAAAAGTCTTGGAATTTTGGTAGCCAAGAGTTGTATGAACCCTGGTGATAATTCCAGGCTAAAGTGATCCATTTCTTTTGCCAGGAAAACATTTGTTACTTATTTTACACAACAGATGGCAGTACCAGGATTTTAAGGAAATTGTAGAAAAAATGAATCACTCCAGCCCGGAAAATCACGGAAGCAAGTAAAGATTGCAAAAAGCCACTGGTCAGTTTCACGGGAGGGAGACAGATTTGGTTCCTGTTTAAAACTTTCCTTACTTGCGGAAAACCATCAGTCAGAATAACCCTGAACGTTGGCTTTTTCTAGAAATTTATTTTTAAAACTAAATTTTAGGTTAAAACAAGTGAAAAATTGAAAATGAATTGATGTATTGTTCATCTACTTATATTTATATAATTTTTAGAGGTAAAAAAATAGGCTCTTTTATGATGTTTTCTTGAAAATTATCGAATCGTTAAAGGGTTAATAAGCCACATCCGAGTTTGAATATCAAAATTTGTTTTGTAGTTAGTTCTTTTTTTGTAATGAGAATTATTGATTTTATTTTTTAAATGTTTGTGCAGGTCCTTTTACTTCCATCAGTTCTGAACCGCTTTCTGGACACTTCCTTGTATCCAGCCGTCCTTCAGCAAAGCAGCCCAGAGTGACACACACAGTAAGTACACTTGAAATGCATCGGATTTGCAAAACTCACATTCTCCAAAGTAAAACTAGAATATGAAGTCCGGTCTGCTCATTGGCGACTTTGTCCATTTGAATTAGCAATCATCAAAAGTTGCCAATTGAATGGGCCGGACTCTATATCTTAGTTATAGTGTCCTTAGTGATTCTATACCCCTCATTTATAGTGAGAGTTTCATCTTCTTTAGATACATATCCCAGTTGCAGGTTTGACAATTGTTGGAAGCACCAGCTACCATCTACCATTGTTAGGAGTTAATTAGTACTCCTTTATAAATTGCCCCAGCTTCTACATCTTGGGATTCTGAAGGGCAAATAAGTCAGTTTCCTAGCATTAGGAAAATGCAGGGTTTTTCAGACTTATTAAGACAAATTGAGTAAAGTCTAAGCAATTGAAGTCATTTATTAGCAAGTTTCATGAATCCACTGAGCTTGGATGCTTTAAATGGGGAACTTGCATGGGTCGGGAAATAGAGAAATACCCTTTGTGAATAAATCTCCATGTGATTCTAAGAACTTCGACATGAATTTTACGTCAATCCAATAATTATTTTATCTTTAATTAATTTTCAAAGTTTGTGCTTAGCCCCGCCCCTTGAAAACGCTGCCTCTGGCCTCCCTTCTCCGTGTGACATCAGTTGACCTAAGTGAGATAGCCAGATTTCGGCGACCACTGTGTTCTTAGAATGTCACTCTTCCAAATGCTTTTCTTATCGCCTCTAATCCATTAAAGTTATGTAAGTTCTGGAAAATATTAGTGCATACCAAAGTTGCATAGTACCTTGTTCTAATAGTACCACGAAAAATCTGCTAGAAAAGCTGTTTTCTTCATGTTCCTTAAGTTGTAAAAAAAATGTGTGTGTTGATGCATAGTTAGGTTGAAAAACATTTGAATTTGAAGCAAAAATTTCTTTTTATTCTTAATAGTAACAGGCTCATGTTATAAAATAGAAATTATACTATGTAATTGTATGTATTTGTACTTATAATTAAACTATATAATTTAAATGTAGATTAAAATTAAATTTAATTGATGGAAATACCTGTATTTAAGCTAGGGGAATATTTTTCATTATTACAGGGATTCGACAAAATAATGTATAAGAAATAAGTAAAATGCTTTTAACGACTTGTAACACGTGTTACGGCAAACATATTCGAACAAAAATATTGTCTCTTTACGTAATTATATGGTATGCAGAATTCAAGTTTTGTACATTATTCTCGTAACAAGTTCATCCAATCCCTGTAACTATTGAAAATATTTCTTTTTCTTAATGCAGTTATTTCCATCAATTAAATTTAGTTTTAATATGTATTTGAATTTCATGAAGCAATTTAGTTTATAACATAAGCATGGTATATGTTACAATTACGAAAAAAATATATGTTTCCTTTTCGAACATTGTTGAACTTAACTATCAACACATATTTTTTTTTTAACATCTCTTGCAAAACTACAACAAGTAGGTTTGTAACAGTAACTATCACCTAGAACCGCTCTTCCACACACACAAGTTATAAAACTTAGAACTAAATGCTTAGAACTAATTGTTTCTAATTTATACTTTAGTTACCAAAATTGCCGATCTTTCGCCAATTTTATTAATTAAATCTAGTCAATTTTATTAAATTAAAAATGGCTAGATATTTTATCCAACTCCCACTCTCTCTAAAACTTTTTTTAATACAGCATACATAATAATTTCTAGCCTCCGTAGACCTTTAACAGTGCCAGTTACATCTGGAATTATCTTTTTTTTAAATGTGCATTAATTTTTTTTCAAATTTTAAATATAATTTTAACTCAAACTTTTAAATGAAAATTGGTTTAATTTCATTATTGATTTAATTCGTTTAATTTCTGCACAACAAATTAAGTAATTTAAATTACCTAATAAGTTAAATGTTCAATAAAAACATTCAATAATTCATTGATTTTTCCCTCTTTATTGCACTTAATTTTTATTTAAAAAATAAAACATTAATTGTCTATTGAATAATGCAAACATTAGTTATGTAAAACAAAAACTAATTATTGTCCATAATTAGTAATAATAAATTAGGTAGCAGCAAAAAAAACATTTGTATTTACATTGGAAAAATAAATTAATTTTTTTAATTTAAAACTATTTTAATTAAAAATAATTTTTAAAAATATATAAATAAAATTTACCCCAACTGCCCCACCCCTGGAATTTCTTTTCTAGTTGGTGAGTTGCTCCTTATGACGTAATTACATATAGCATTTTTAAAAGCTTCCACTTTTAACATTATAAACGTACTGTGGGAGCTGAAATAGATTTTCTGGAGTAATTTTTTCGTGGTACTATACAACAAAGTACTATGCAACATTCGTATGCACTAATATTTTCCAGAACTTACGTAACTTTAATGGTTTAGAGGCGATAAGAAAAAGCATTTGGAAGAGTGACATTCTAAGAACACAGCGGCCGCCGAAATCTGGCTGGCTCACTCAGGTCGACTGACGTCGCGCGGAGAAGGGAGGTCAGAGGCAGCATTTTAGCAGGTAAAATTCATGTCTATGTTCTTAGAATCGCATGGAGATTATTATAAAAGAATTTTTTTAAAAATGCAAGTTCCCCATTAGGTGTGTAAAACAGATATATTTTTTCCACCAGAGACTACAAGACGATTTGACTCCTCTATTCAGTCATGCATTGTATAAAAGGTTGATTTATTTATGGAAGTTGAATTATTTAAGAGATGATTTACTAATTATGCTTTTTAACTCATTAACATTAATTGGCAAGAAAATTTACTTTGGAATAAAAACTTTCTGCTTAAACTTATTTAAATAAGACAAATGAAGACCACAGTACTGAACAAAATCTGGGAAATACCTTTTTCTTTCTGAGAAAAACTTCAAAATCCTTTTTTCTGGGAAATTCCTTTTAATTAATTAAAAAGTTTTATAAAAGCAAAAATCAGTTTTTTTTTTCTTTTTTGGTTACATCCTAATCTTTGTATTCTGGATGTGATTGCAATTATCCCACTTTCTGGCTGAGGGATCGCTTGTTAAGCTCACTCTTTTTGTTCCCCCCTTATCCCCACTATAGCTGTTTCTCAAAGCCTAGTAAAGTTGTTTGATTTTATTTCTAGATTTAGTAGACATAACTCAACTATTTATACTATATGATATTTTAATTATTGTAGATTAATATTTTAATTATTATTTTTGTTTATACAGTTGTGAACACTTAAATAATAAACAAACTAAAAGTACAGGATTATTATATTACATAGATCTCAGGACGGTAAATACCGTTTTTTACCATTAGATTTACCCAGGGTGGTAAAAACCATACCAACCCTAGGTCTTATGTGATTGATATAATAATTATAGTTCTCCCTAATTATAAACTCCTTTAATCTCCCCAGGTTTGTGAGCTGGTCTCTTACCAGTCGAATCCAGAGGTGAAGTGCAACCCAGTGCACACCATCCTGGGTGGCAAAAGCCAGGTGCAGATCACCCGGTCCAAGCTGCTACCACACCCGGATGATGCCAGCTCTTTGCTCGTTTGTGCCGGTGATGAAGAGGCCAATGGGGTGAGGGATCAAAAACTTTATTTGTTAATGAAAGAAATTGTTTTATTGATTATTTTAAGATTATTGGATTTGAAACTGGTATCTAATGTAATGAATTGCTCATAAGCATTTTTGTCCTTTTGAATGGCCAGACTTCTTGCTTTTGGAGTAATCAAAACATCTTTGTGTGGCTATTTGTTGATGAATGAAATTGTTTTTGATGGGAATGATTATTTTAAAGATGATTTCATTTGAAACTGGCATCAAGTACAATCCAACGCTCATATCCATTTTTGCCCTTTTGAATGGCCAGACTTCTTGGTTTTCAAGTGATCAAAGCATCTCTGTGTGTCAATGAATTAAAAGGGAATGGACGCGGGTGTCCAAATCAATATGTACCCAGTAATATGCAACCTTAATCTAAACATTAACCCTTAATTTCTCTGTAAATACTAATAGGTCTCGCTCACCACTAATCTATTTAGGGCTTTCTTAAGTATCTAAGTCGATAAAGTGTCGGTCTACAGACCAATAAGACCCATAGCCCTTGTTCAATATTATCAATCGTATAAATGGAGACTTTCTGCCTCTGTGTTAATCCAATGGTAAAAAAAAAAATTCTAAGCCATATTGCTCCAACTGTATTAAAAATGTTTACAAAAGTTTTTTTTTTAAATATGATAAATATAGATGACTTACAGGGCTCTACAACCCAACTCCAGAGAGATTAGAATAATGGGAAAAACATGTTTCAAGTGCTTGAAATTTTGTATTTATTAAACAGAAAATTAAAGATTGACAAATTCTTTTCTTCACATTTTGTATGATCTGTTGAGGAATATAACCTAAAATAATGAGCATGGTTTAAAAAAAAATTCTTATAACGAATTGCATATAAAAAATCAAAAAACTAGAATCCACTCAATCATTTTCCACAAAACTAGAATAATGAGTAAACAAGTAACAAACTATTCAGGCGAGTACCTGTGAGAATAATCAGTATTTAGTGATATATCCCTAAGCTTAAATTACATTCCCGAGACGATCCGGCATACTTTTCACTAAATTTTTGCACTGTTCTTTGCTGATATTGTCCCAAACCAATTTCACGATGTTTATAAGTTCATTTTTGTCCTTTGAAGCCAATATTTCAAGTTTTTTCTTCATTAAACCCCAAATATTCTCTATGGGGTTCAAATCCGGTGAATTGGCCGGCCAAGGAAGCACTTGGATTTCATTGTTCCTAAGCCAAGACATGGTAGTTTTCGATGTGTGACATGATATGCAGAATCTTGTTGGAAAATAAAGTCACCTTTAAATAGATCTTCAGATGCTAAAATCATATATTTTTTAAGAACTGCCTTGTATGCTTCAGAATTCACAATACCTTTCCATATACACAGAGTTCCTAGTCTATGAGCACTTAAACAACCCCCGTTACTCTGAGGACCGACAGAAACCCAAAATACTGACTTATCACTAAAAAGTACTTTATTCCACTCCTGGGTGCCCCAAGACAACCTATATCTGCACCACATCAAACGTCTCCTTTTTTGTTTGGCACTAAGAAACGGTTTCTTCTTGGGAACACGCGATCGAAAACCAAATTCATGTATTCTTCGTCGTGTAGTACTCACTGCGGCATCCACTCCGGATTCTCGCCACTTCTTGTTTATGAAATTCATGGTCCTAAACCTACATTTCGTAATAATCCTTCTCAGACATCTGTCCTGTCTCTTTGAAGTTATTCTTTTGGAATCGCAGTTTTTAGGATTATTTTTAAATTTCATGTTTTTATAATAAGCTTGAAGAACTCTACTTACAGTTCCTTAAGAACAATTCCTGTTTTTGGCTATCCTTTGCTGGGTAAGCCCCTTTTCCCATAATTTCAAAATGACATTCTTAGTAAAAAATTTACGTCTTTCTTTCTTCCCAATTTAAAGAGCAACTAACTAAATTTTGTTTCCAAACTAAGAAAAGCACTATCACTACGTCATACTTTATGCTGAATTTTGACTCCAACGTGGACCAATCACGTTAATTTACAAATATTCTAATTTTTTGAATTAGTATTTTTATTATTCTAATATTGTGATTTTCTTTAAAAAAAATTAATAAATTATTTATTCTTTTATATGTCATTTGTGAACAATATGTTGTTGATTAGCATACTAAAAATATAAAGGTTAATATTTTGGGCCGTCTACATTGTATAAATCGGACAGGAAATGTTCAAATATTCTGGAGGAGGGTTGTATAATCCCACATTTTCAAATTGGTTCAAATATGAGCCCTGTGAGTCAGCTACATTCATCATATAAAAAAAAGCTTGTAAAAATATTAAATTTATACAGCCTCCAAGGAGAAAATTATCGTTTTCTATTGGATTAAAGCAGACACACTTTGAGTTTTCACGTCCATTCTCAATTAAGTTGTTTTTTATTGAAATGTTTATTTTAAGATAATTTGATTTAAAACCAGTATCAAGGCCTATCCATTACTCATAGACATTTTTGGCTTTTGAATAGCCAGACTTCCTGCTTCTTGATTTTTGTTCATTGTGTTCAGTTAAAAGTGTTACCCACATGAGACAGTTTTGAGACATAAAAGTCACAGGGTCCCCATGCTTCCTGGGAAATTTCTGAAAGTTGATTATATTTTTTCATAGAAATGAAAAACTAATCGAAATTAATTGTGATATCTAGAGAATATCAAATATAGCAGTTAACTTTGGGATTTTTATTTTCCTTGAAAGTTACACAATATACAAAATTTAACTCAAAACAGGCACCAATTGAAAGCTAGTGGAAGAACGTGCTAAGTGACAAAAAGTGAACAGGAAAATGAGCTTCAAAGTTATTTTTTAACCAGGACTTTGAAAATTCAAACTGTAAAGCGTAAAAAAATATACTTTATTTAATTATAAAGGACTGTTATCGTTAAAGAATTAATATTCATTGACACAAACAAATCTTCAATTTTTAAACATGTCAAAACACCCACTAACTCTCAATTTTCGTGAGCCCTGACTCAGCACATATTACAGCTTTTAATTAAATTAATTTAAAAACCAAGGGTAATTTAGAAATTATTCTATAATTCTAAAAAAATCTGGCTTAAGTGCCATGTTAAACACAAGTTCAAGTATATTACTGCTATGCCATTTTCCTACCTCATACAGACAGTCAGCATTACAAGGCAAAACACTTCACCCAGAATGCAAATTTTGCTTCAATAAATAAATACCCAACCACAATAACTAAATGATGGATTTTCCACTGTAACTTCTACTTATTTCATGTTCTTAACTATAATGTTGAGTTTCCAGAAGTCCTATTTTACCTTAACCTGAGAAGGCTTAAATTTTGTGTGCCATGCAAATGATATTTTAATTTTGTGGTCTTAAAAACCGTATAATACAGCTCAAAAAATGAATTTTTAAGAATCCCTACTTGAACTTATAAGTTGGAAACCTCGTGCTAATTCTCCTTTCTTTATAGGCCCCATTTGGTGGAGCTCGGGCAATGTATGACCGCCTGACGAATCATCGTTGGACTGGCGCCTTAAAGCAAACCACAAGTCGCATCTTTTTGCCCTCACAGACAAAACTTTACGGTTGTATGGTTGGAATAATCAGTGATACTCAAATTTTATGTGATTAGTGATACTCAAATTTTGTGGGTTTTTTATTTGTTGACTGGTTCATAATCATTGCTCAAATTCTCCATACTTATATGGGTGAAATTTATTTTTGTAAACTTTTTGGTAATGTCACTATTTTTCGGCCTTAAGGTTTTTTATCGTTCCTTGATAAGGAATTGTCTTTGTGTATATATGTAAATATGGCAATGAAAATAAACTACTATTCTCTTATGAAAGTTTCGACTCAATTTTTTTTCGAGGAAGGTTTAGATTGTATGGGTCTAATTTCTCTTCTGTAGCAAAAAAAGAATAGAACTCTCAAATTAACCAAACCTAAGCATGTTACACTTGCTATTAGTTTAGAGTGGGAAAATGTTTAGCTTTTATATGAGAGTAGCTCTTTACAAAAATTACATTTGGCCAACAGTTCACCTATCATCATATCATGGTGCAGTTACCATGGATACAAGTTGTCTGGAGAAAAATATCCCACCCCCCAGCGATGTGCCTAAATTAAAGTTGATGGCGCTCTCTCGGAGAGCTTACTGGAAGAACATGCTAAGTGACTAAAAGATGAAAACAAGAAAATGAGCATCAAAGTTTTCAGTTTGCAATTAGATCTGTTAAAAATAGCACTTTCAAACAGTAAAAAATATACTTAAATTTTATCAAAAAAGGGACACTTGTTATATTTTAAGGAGGGAATAACATGTTTATTGACACAAAAAATGTCACTTAGCATGTTTTTCCACTAAGCTCTTCAATTGTGCCAACGGATGCTACTGCACCCATTCTGCCTTTCAGGTTACGACCTACAAGCACACAATAACAACAACAGTTCACCTATCCGTAGAGATGTTTTATGTAAGGCAAAGTGCATTTTTGAATTCAAAGAATTTTGATCATTTGTAAGATTTTATTTAAAACCAGTATCAAATACAATCCTTTGCTCATTACAATTGTTGGTCCTTTTGAAATGAGCACAAAAATACAACTGAAAGTACTGAAAAAATAAATTCTCTAGATGTAGAAGTACAATATGAACAAATAAAAGTACATGCATGTGGAAAGACTCGGTGATACTCTATGTACAAAGAAAAAGTTGTTTTCAGTGATGTGTAATTTAATTATTTAAAATGGGACACTTTCCCCTTTACAATTTTAAAAACTAAATCTTATTTTAGGAATCCATTACGTTCCAGCATTAAATCATAAGACGTTTTTTAACCTTAATGATTTCATCGAAAATCATTAATAAAAATATCTTAGTGTTCAAAATGTGTTTTGTATTTTGAGTGTAAGCATAATTTAATGAACAAATAAATTTCACTTAAGCAATTTTTTTTTCCAGATTATTTCGTGAAAATTATTGAGAAGTTAATTAGATTTATTTGGGGCATATAATTTTTTGCTCAAACTTACTCATAAATCTAACATTGCCAACTATAAAGTATATTTGCAATAAGCATAATATATAATCCCTGTCATCAGTGCCCATAAGTATAGTTCTAATTAAGCGATCTATTACTCTATGCAAATAACATTAAAACTAGAATAATCCTTGATTTCAACATAACTTTTAAATATTGAGGCATGAAATGACGGCAGGTTGAAGCAGCAGTTTAAAAAGGCAGGATTGTTTTTATGGTACAAAATATAATTTTGTTTACCTGGATGGAGCAATTGGACTCTAAATGTTATTTTGCTTTTAAACCCAAAAAGTATCAATTTTATTTATTCAAACAAAATCTGTATTTGTATTTATTTCGAATGCGTTTTACATTAATATATGAGCTATAGCTGTACGTTTTATTCATTTCTTGTAGCAAATTAATTTCAAGTTTAAATAAAATTGCTTGCAGCGAACTTTTACAAAAGTCCATTAATTTGACTTAAAACAAAGTATATTAATTATTTTTATTATAATTAATTAATCAAAATTTGTTCGATGTACTTATTTGGCACACTTTTAAATTTGTACATACATTTAAAACTTTTTGAATTCAACTGTGGCTTCAAAAAAAAAAATCAAAATTTTAAAAGAGAAAATAAAGATTTTTAGCTATATTTCCTATGATAACAAAATATCTAAATCACTCCAAAAGTCTAAATCTTATTTTTTTTTAATCAAAAGTACTTTGTGATTCCATCAAAAAATTTATATTCCTAACTAGGATAATTTTAATGTGTAATATCAAATTAAACTGTACAACCATTCGATTTTGAAAACTATCAAACTTGTTTTTATATCTTCTGTTTTATAATATTCGAATTATATGGAAAACACATTTTAAAATACCAGCACTTTTAACAAACTCGCCAATATTGCAGCCCCATTAGAGAAAAAAAACTTTTAACTAACTAACTTAGGGAGCCCAAACAAGTTGATTTTTTTAAATTTGGAAAAATATTGTTCTGTGAATTTCGTGTGGTAAATCATAGTTTTATTTTTTAATGTATAACTGCTTTTGATTCTGAGCCAAATACATTATTATCAAACCCTAACTTATGAGTTTATCTATTCTCTAGAAACCATAAAATGGGATGACTTAAAATAAATTACAATGTAAGTAATGGCAGTCAATATACATAGTCAGTGTTCTTTTATCTTTTGAATTCCAATCTAAAACTAAAGGCATTTTGTTCATGAGCTCTCTTTCTCTCTCACCTCCCTTTTAAAAAATACCGAGAGTCCTAAGTTAGGCAGTGCAGAAGGTTAACAACGTTGATGAACAATAATGAAATGACTGGAATACAAAATATACTTTCGTCTTCAAGCACATGCTATTTCTCAAACCCTCGTTACAAACTAGACTTTTCCTTTAGCAGCCATCAAATATATAAAAGTGTACTTCTGTAAATTGATGTAGTGATTGAATTCTTTGATTTGCAGTGAAGCACCTACTACGATGTGAACCCAGTAATGCTTGTTCTTTCAAATAAAATATATTTATTTGAATTTTAAAAATTAATTTAAGAGTTAGCAATTGTTTTGTATGATATTCTTAATTAATTTTATCCTTTTAACTTTGAAATATAAGAATGCAAAACTAGTTTTTTTTGTAAGCTACTGAAATTAATCATATTAAAGTTTTTGAGCAAATTAGAATTTTACCCTGTTTCAAAGTTAAACTTTAATTTTAAATTTTGCTGCATCCATCCCTGTACTCTGTTATTCCTTTCTTTAAAGTTTTTATAGTTTTACTTAATTGAATACCTTAGTTACTGATGTTTGCCATCGTAGTAGGTACTCTAAATGCAATTTCTTAAAACTACAAAATCTTTTGATGTTAACTACACCATCTATAATAGAAGTGTAAGCTCAACTACTAACCAAAACAAAATTGCTTAGTCAGTTTCAAATTGAAATTTTTTTTTCTCACACCCGTCAGTAGTCTTTAGTTTTCTAATTCATGCCTTCAGTCACTACAAGAGTTTTTCTAATTATTATCAAACATATCCACTTTGGAAGCCATACATGCAATCTTATTTTTATTTTTCTATTCCTTTTAAAGATCATGCACATTATCTTATTCATAGTTGTTCAAGCACTGAAACAAGCCTGTCTGTCAACTTGTGTTATAGTTACATATTGGTCAGCTGTTTGCTCTTTATATACAATTTTTTCTTAGCTCAGTTTCATTTTTCTTTGCTTGTTACAAGTTCAACACTAAAATGTAAGCACTATTTTTGCCAGGATCTTGATTCTCACTAAACACCTGAACTTGAATGCCCAACTACTTGCTGTCCATCTTAAGTTTATTAGCTCAAAATCTCTTTAGTTGCTTGAACTCCAGACAATACTTAGAGTTCCAGGAAAACTCAAAGAGTGAATTCTCAATTAACAACTGCATGGATATAGCAGTTTTTGATATCAACTGCTTGAATCTACTTGCAGATTGAACATTCTGTATTCAGGATGTAGCTTTTTTTTTTAGACTCACCTTGATTCTTAGGATACTTAGCTTTACCTTTGGTTGCCTCCTAGTTCTCGTAGAGCAACCTTTTGCTTATCACTGCTGCATTTATGAGCTGCTTACTTTACAAACTTTCATTGAGCTCAAGGATATATACCTGTTCCAGGTAAGGTGATACTTGAATTAAATCAAGAGAAATCTAAATCCCAGGTTCTCATCAGCCACCCAGAGCTAGTACTCCATCTGGTGGCCTAACCATCTTCAAATTAATAAAAATTACCTAAGTTTCACCACAATCAATAATCCTCACTTTCCCAACCCCTGCCATAAGTTTCAACGGCATCACCATTTCTTTCTGTCCCATTCTGCCACACATCGCCATTGTGGAAACTGTGCTCCTGTCCCTCCTCGTCGAAACCGTACTCGTATTCGACATTTTGACTGTCCTCAATCCCTTCCATTCTCTGCTGCTTACTGCCTTCTAAGCATTCCTTGAGCTCCAAGTTCTCCACCTGTATCTCATACAGGGACCTTTTTATGCCTCCTAGCTGTTGCTGGAGTTGTAATGCGTTTTCTGTGGAGATTTGTAGTCGCTGGTCGTTGTCTTGCAGTTTGCCAGGGAAGGAATGGCGCGGCACAAAGTGGTTCTCGTAGATGGGGTCTTCCTGGTGTGCCTGGGGGTCGGTGTTGGAGCTGGAATAAAAATGTTATGTTAAATAACGTTACGTATGTAACTAAGTAGTTTTCAAACAGCATTTTCTCTTAATTATTTCCGTTTTCAAGTGTATAATAAAAATGAACAAGGTTGCCAAAAGTGAAAACAACTTTTACTAATGGGACTATTTTTTGAATATAGTATGCACTCATTTGTAATGCTAGTGTAGCTCTAGTGCGAAGATAATTCAAACTAACCCTATATAATTTGTAAGGAGCTCCATCAGGAGCAGTGCATTTCCAATTACTTTTGGATCATGCATTGGCAAACGCTCATTTCCTTTTTTTTCTGACTTTCCTGTGCAAAATCTACATTTTTCCAACTTCATTAAATAAAACTAGTCAAAATTGTATTTGAACATATTTAGTTTATATATTAAAATATAAAAATATTTTTATCATCTTCGTATTCCCTTAAACGTTAGCGCTCTCTAATTTTAGATTTTGTACAAGAAAACGTCGTACAAACCGGACAAACTGTGGCTTGAAACAGTAGCCTTGTGTGTCGCTGGAAGTCTCCATCTTCTTGCAGAGATCATCAATGCAGTGGTCGATGTCTTCTAAATATCCATACACTGTCCTGTTCAGCTCATGCTTGTTCACAATTTCGCTACAGTGCCTGAAATATGGTAAAACATCAAATTGTACTAACTGAAGAATTTATAAATGCAACAACTATTGGGCACAGAGTAAACTTGGACAATGTGAGGTTAAGATTCTCGACTAAAATGTCTACTCATGTGGCATTATTTACTCAAAGTTTGCTGTGGGCGCAACATCATCATTATTATCAAATTCTACTATTTAACCAACTAAAGCTTTCCAGTGGAAATATTTTTCTATCAAAGCTTTCCGATGAAGCTGTCCTCATCTAAGGTCCTATACATGATGCCTAATGCCCATATCTTGTCCTTCTAACATTATAAGTATAGATTCAAGAAGGCTGAGGATCTCTTGTGCAATTCCTTAAAAACAAGTAGGTTAGTTACAGAATCTGTCACTTAAACCGCTTCCACACAACATTTGTGCTCATCTGGAAACAAACTATTTACACACCTCAGAAAGAAATTCGCCAAACAGGGCCTTTAGCTAGTTGTAATTCAAACTTTTAAACGCCAAAATTAGCTATTTTGATTAATCGTCTTTCTCAGATTTAATAATAATTAGACTTTATCGTTTGCTAAATTTGTTTGAAGTACGAAGAATAATTAATCTTTTTAAATAAATATCTTTGTGTCGCCACAATTTTCCGTTTACATTTCTTTCGAAAATTCAGTTATTTATCGTTTGTTAAATAAATTTACAGTTCGAAAAATATATAATTAGTACAATTGATGATTTAAATATAAAAGCGAAACTCTAACAAGTTAGAATTCTCTATTCATCTTTCTTCATACATATATAATGGACCATCAAAAGAACTCTATTGTGATATTACAACAATCCAAACTGAATTATATCACATCAGTAAATATTCTTTCAAAACTTTTTATTTTTATTTTAAATAAAGTTTCTCGTACGTTTAAGGAAATGGCAACAGTGAAAATATTGAATAAAAATGGAAACATTTTAAATAATTTTCTAATTTAAATTTTTTAATGAAATTTGAAATGCAGCCTAATCTGATGTTTTTGCTTCAAAATTACGTATCCCACTGTTTGTGAGACTTACGGTTCGTTCTGTGAAAATGGGTGACAGACGGACTGAACGATTACAGTACCTTCCACTTTTTACGTTATAAACGTAGTGTGGAAGCTAAAATGACTATAGATTCTCATAGACTGTGATCATCTTTCTGAAAATAAGTAGCACTTTGTTATGTGACCTGTAGAACTACAAATAAACCTATTACAGAAATATATATTTTTTTAAATAAAACAAGTAGGTTTATAACAGAATCTGTCACTTAACCCGCTTCCACACAACAGTTGTGTTTAACAGGTAAAAAGGCGCCAAATACAGCATTAATTCTATATTAAACATTTACATGCTAAATTTGGCTAGTTTCATTTAATTTATTTCGAAAATTCAATATTTATTACTTATCGTTTGAAAAAATTAATTTATATTTTAAAGTATAAATATGTAATATTCATCGCTTTTAAATAGAATGAAAATATTTCATATCAACATACAAAGAATCTCGTAGTGAAATATATTTGACGTCATTTCGAACTGATCGATGTCGCAAAAATAAATTTATTGTATAAAAGAATTAAAGTTGAAAAGAATTGTCTAAAATAATTATTTTTTGACGTATCACACTTGTCCGTAGCATTTGTAGTTTGGCCTATGAAAGTGGGTGACGGACAGACAGGCGGACTGAACGATTATAATACCTTCCACTTTTTACGTTATAAAAGTACTGTGGAAGCTAAAAAGGAAACCAGTATTTTCGCCACTTTATCTCAAAATAATTCACCTGTCCTTAAGTTGCGTATGCAGATCCTTGATCATTTCCTGGCAGGACATCAAGGTAGAGTGGTACCCTAACAACTGGTTGTGGATCTCTGGACTCTCATAGGGCATCATTTGCATGTTGGAAGGGTGATTGTCGTCAATAAAAGGAGGCGGTGACGCGTTAGCCTTTCTGCTAGGGTGCTGCCGCTTTTGTCTGGAAGGGTGTCTTGTTGGGGTTTGCTTTACTGGGATGTTGTCCAGCATTGGTTTCTTCTGACCTGTGGAGTTTAAATTGTAGGTTAGCTAAATGGGGGGAAGTAGAAATAAATCGGGACCCTAAAGGTTGAAGGCTTCCAGTAATCACAGTTTCTGCTGCACAAGTAGGCAGTTTTGCTTAAGTAAGCATTACTTATATCTCATAATGCTATTTCAGTTTTTTTAAAAAATATGTTTGAATTAAAAGTAGCCTGACAAAATTTGTTTCAATGATTAACTTCCGACTAAGAAATCATCATTAATATTTCATAAATCAGATTTTATTTACGTTGTTTTTGTTTGAAAAAAAATATATATAAAAAAAATGGAGACTATTTGCAAAATTTTTATAGCTATGTAGTTGAACAACAGACTAAACTGCACTGCGAAGTGACGTCTGGTCGTGGTCACCATAATTGTAAGCCAACATTTAAATAATTTGCACGTGTTTTAATTTCCACCGTAGTGTGCTAATTTGTTGAATGTAAAACATTTCATAAAAACTTACATAACAAATTTAACATTGAAGTCATTGGACATTTTGATTTTTTCCTCGATATTATACATTATCATCTTTTTGGAAAATTCCTTTCTGTAAGTTACATTTATTTCGACTTGTTTATCTTTGCCTCATGTTTCTTTAGTCTAGCTAAACTGGATTTTTCTCGATTTTGCCTCACACAGTTCTCATTAAATGTGATATCATTTGACTCGAACAAAACGCTGCAGACAATTGAGAAAGTTTTAATGCGTTTTAAAGTTCTTATCAAATAATGAATAATACATTTTGGAATGAGAATACGCACTCATGTAATAGGATATAAAAAGACCCATATTTCTTAAAATAGCTTTTGAAATATAAACTACAGTTTAAGAATATTCTGAAGCATACTCACAGGATATATTCTTTTGGAATACATCAATGAGCTGTCGGTTGAAGTGAATTGATTTTTCCAATTTTTTCTGCATCAAGAAATTTAGACGAATATATTCCGCTAGATCAAAGAGAATGGCTTCAGAGTTATCCACCTAAAATGTAGAAATTTTGCTTTTGGGTTTACGGGAAGAATATATCTTATTCGATGTCTATTGAAAAACTTTTTTTGACAAAAGATTGTATTAAATTTTGGATGATAATAATTTTGCCACTTTAGATTGAACCATATATTTTTTAAAGTTAAAAAAAAAATATTTGAAGCAATTAAAATAGGTTCACTGAAAAGCTACTCTGCCGTGGGCTGGCAAACTGCAGTAACTTCAAAATTTTCATTTTTCGTTTTTTTTGCACTTTCGGCATCTATTTAACTTATATTTTTAAATGCCGACCTTTTTTGACGATTTTCGTTACAAATTCACCATTTTTCGGCAATGGCAAATTGCAGTAAAAGAAAAAAACTCAAGATTCGGCAGGCAAACTGCAGTATAATTTCACCTGGCCTGTTTTAAAGGAATAACTAAAAACTGAAAAAAAGATACATGCTTCAAATTTAATACACGAGCTCCTAGCACCTGTTGGATGTCATAGGAACGTTTTCGATAAAATTGCGCATGCGCAAGAGGTAGCTGCCATAGAACTTTTTTGGTTTTAAAGGTATTTGCTGGAAAATGAAAAGATAAACAGGCTTCAAATTTCGTACACGAACTCCTAGTATTTGTCGAACGTCATAATAACGTTTTCGATAAAATTGCGCATGCGCAATATGTTGGTGCCATAAACTTTTTTTGGTTTTAAAGGTATTGCTGGAAAACCAAAAGAGATACGTGTTTCAAATTTGGTACAAGAACCCTCTGTAGGACGTCATAAAAAGATTTTTAGAGGAAATTTTGAGTGCATAATGGGTATCTGCGATAGAACTTTGTTGGTTTTAAGTTATTGAAATTACCTTAGGGGTGCGTCTATAAATTACGTGACTTGTTTAGGTGGGGGGGGGGGCGGGGGAATCGAATATCACCAAATGTCACTTGGGGTGATGAGAAAGGGGGGGGAGGGGGTCTCGTTAAATATCACGTAATTTTCCCCGTAAAAAAATCAACGCAAAACTTGCCATAAAATGTCGCAAAATTCCAGCAATTTTTTTTCTGGACTTAATATTGGAATATTGGTAAAATCTTTACATGATAATATTTATCGTGGCTCTCCAAACTGTCCTAAAAAGTGTTAGGGATAAAGAACAATCCGTTCATTTATAGAGATTCGATTGGCGTTTGTTTCTTTCTGTTCCCTTTTTTAGTTTTAATTCAGACCAAACGGCACATGTTCAAAGTATTTTCATTTTCCATAAGAAAAAAAAATATTCATCGTTTGTGATTTTAAAGTACTTACCCCCCATCATCATTTACAATGCATCTGCTGTTTAGATTATCCAAGTTGGGTCACAACTTATTATATATTTTGAGTTTCGGTTTGTAGAAAAAAAGGTTGTCTGGTGTCTTCTTTAGTGACACTACCCCCCCCCCCCCAGTTAGTGTAAAGGCGAACTACAGGGATGTTTGTTTTTCTTTTTCCAGTAGGGCTTTTAGTTGATTTACTGGAACCCTCAGAATCCAGCTGTCGAGAAAAGGTAAACAAATAAGTGTGCGTTGATTTTTTGAGCGGTAATTGAAAGTCGTGTAGTGTTACACACCCTTAGGTTCTAAAACGCAGACGATTTTCCCTATCAAAATGAATTGCTCTAATGAATCTCGTGTTAATAATTTATTTGTTATATATTTAATAATATAAATTTAATAATAATATATATTTTTATTTTTAACGTTACCAAAAAAATAATTTTATAGGTTTACTTTTTAAAAATTACTCATTTCTTCTTTTGGTAGTAATAAATAGGTTCGTCCACATTTTTAAAGTTTTAAATGGGCAAGTGCATTTTACAATGAATGGATTTGTTCGAATGACTAATTAATTCTATTTGTGGGATCTCTACTGATTCGTCATTGTTGCACTAATTCGTCTGAAAGTCAGGTAATATTACCCTTTAGTGTTTTATAAATGTTTATATATTCTGTACCTATTGAACATTTAATTTTTCATTTTCAGTTACTTTTTATTTTTTTTATTTTATCGATATTATATTTACAAACTGTTGCTAGTTAGTATAAGAAAGAGGAAGTCAAATTGGCAGCCGTATACGCTTTTACTCAATATGTACGTCCAAAAATCAAACTAAAACCAACTACCCAAAACATACCTAAATCAAAGTATAGAATTACCTTAGCTTCAAATTTTAATTATTTACTAGAGTTCGTGAAAAAAAAAAGCAAAAACGCCCTTGATCAAACATAGCCGAAGCATTTTTGGCGGATACTGCAGTCTACCTGCCGAAAGTCGTGCCACGGCAGGGCGAAAAGGGCAGGCAAACTGCAGTATATGTTTTTTCTCTATGTGTGCCTGCAAAAATCAAAATAAAACCTACTACCCATAAAACATTTCTAATTCAAGGTTCAGAATCACCTAACTTCAAATTTCAATGTTTTACTGGAGTTTGTGGGAAATCAAAAACGCGTTTCATCAAATATCTCCGAAACACATTTTTGGCGATTACTGCAGTTTGCCTGCCCACGGCAGTACTAGAAAGGGTTAGGAGGAATAAATGACATTCACTGATAAAAATGAATCAAAACATTACTAATTCGGGATTCTATTAATTGTATTTTATCATACAAAATACTGGAGATAAAGTGAAAAAACATTACACTAAAATTTACCTTTCCTTCTACTGTTAAAATTGCAGACATTTGACTACGGACATCACACAAGTTATTAATTTCATCTGTGAGATGGAAGTTTGCCTCTTCAAACATTCGAAGATAGTTTTTTAGTTTTTCCAACCATCTTTTGACTTTATTTGCTGTAAAAAATACTTTTATTAGTTCCTACCCACAAACGTAATTAAACGTCATTTAAGTGTTGTCGGATTATCCTATTGACCTCGCAAATTGCTCAGTGAACAAAATAATGTTGTTGCAATTTATTAACACTGTCTTCTTAGTGGAAAGTGCACAACATTTCGACATTCTCTGAACTAGCATCTGCTCTGAACTTTGCTCCTCCGTCGTTGTCCGATACACACAGACCCATCTGCTGTCAATAGAAGGGGTCGTATCCAGCTCAAGCCAGAACGAAAGGCCCTCCGTGGAAAATTATACATTATTGAATTAGCCGAAATTCGGCAGTTCAAAAAATTAACTAAATACAAACTAATTGCTGTATCGCATTATGCTTGTTTTTTTCTCCAACTGTTTCAACCCCTTTTTTTTTCAATTCGTCATTCTAGCTCTGAACTAAAGATCTTCGACATCAAGACATAACAAAACAAAAAATGCACAACCACAAATTTTCACGTTTGCAGCTGCCTAAGTTGTTGTTGAATGTCCAAGTTTTGTAACACTCAACATGAAACACTACTCACCCGTCTTCTTGTTGGGAGGCACATGCACAACATTCCTGCTTCTCCTGGACTCGCATCTGCTCTGGACTTTGCTCCTTCTGAGCACGTCGTCGTCCGACACACACGTGGTCGAGTAGTCGGACGACTTGTCCGTCTCCTCGACGCACAGACCCATCCGCTGTCGAGAGAGGGTAGTGTCGGGCTCAGACCAGATGTCCGAGTCGGACGTGAGGAAGGCTGCAACCTGTCGGGTAGGGTCGGCACCTTCGCCACCCACAGGGATAAGGTCCATCATGTCTATGGATCGTATGCACCTGCGGGAAATATATGTTCTGATAAAACAGAAGACAAAAGGTTTTTTTTATAAAGAATTTCTCTTTTGCATGTACAACCGCCAAATTTAGCCTAGACCTACGAATGGTGAATAGTGACTAACTAAACTGCCTGGCTCTACAGTCCATGTTGAACCATGGCCTCCATAACTATAATACTTAAAAGTCGTCTGTCTATTGCATTCGCTTTCCAATTTTTGAATTTTTTGGCCTTTAGATCAATCTCCACCTCATCCATCCATCCTTTTCTGGGGTATCCTCTTTTTCTTTCTCCTTGGAACTGTCCCTTTAAAATCCTCTTTGTGCCTCTGCCATTATCCATTCTTTCCATTTGTCCCAGCTAGTGAATAGTGAGCAAGACTTTATTAAAACTTTCTAAAAATGCATATTTTATTGAAATTAGACGAATCGAAAGGTATCTGTTAAAAAGTATTCATGATCTTCGAAGTTTATCAATTAAAGTCTATGAGGAAGGTTGTCTGAAAGATATCAAGCTATTTAATGAAATTTGAACTACTCCAAAACGTAGTATAGAAATGCAGAACCCATCTGAAATACATACTAGGAAAAACAAGGTTTTTTTTCAATTGGAAAAGTAAGGGACATTTTCCTGGTATTCGCGTTTGTGATTGTTCAGGTTGGAAACAAGACATCACTTATTTAAAGCCCTCTCCAAAACGAAATCACTTCTCACACCCACCTGATATTGACTTTCCCGCTCGACTCGTCTGACGCTCCCCTCTCCGACTGGTCGTACGACATCAGTACCGAGTCGCTGAAGCTGCCGAAACTGACAGACCTCTCGAGGACGTTGCAGTTCCCCGCAGAAGTGTCCCGCGTGTTGATGCTGCCGTCCGATCCGTAGTTTTCCGTGATCTTCAGACCTCTGGGAAAAGGGGGCGAGACCGGGGCGGGCCTGCTCAACTTCTTGTTGGTCTGTTGCTGGGTGGTATCACTGGAGGAGATGTTGTTTTCGATGACTTGCTGTTGGCTGACTTCGCGGTCGTTGAGGAGTAGAAGGATTTCGTCGCTGTCGGAGCTGGCACCTTGGATGGATACCTGGAAGACGTTAGTGAGGATTTTAATGTTTAAAAGTATTGCATTTAGTGTAAAGGAAAGTTTTATTAAAAGTATTGTATTTAGTTCATAGGAAATGACCAAAGTAGCACAAAAAAATAGAAAAAATCATTATCAACAGGATCTTTTCTGAAACAATGAAGACTTCAGCCTACCATACTTCTAAGTTTATGTCTTCTTTTTATTTTTTTATATTACCAGTTGAAATATCATTTTTAATAAAGTGTCAATTTAGTTGACTAAATGCATGTCAATAATAAAACAAAATGTTGCCGTAACAAGTATAACTCGTAAAAGACTTCATATAATTGATTAAAATAAGGCTATAAAAAAGGTGATAAAAAAGTCATTTAAACAATTAAAAGACAACATTAAAACGTTTGGATGCCTATACGATGACAATGGGCTTTACTATTATTTTCTATTTTCTGTAATATTTATTGGATTGGTTTTACTAGTATAGACTAAGAGTATGACGAAATACATACTTTATAACCAGGAATAGTTTCTAGCGAGTTATAACCCCCACAATCACGTCATTGAAATGATTGAATACAAAGACGTTTCTCCATACTTACTGATACGGGCACCATTTCAGACGGGTCCTTGGTCGGCAAAGTGATGTCGGATGCAGACGCCGACCTCAGGTGTCCGGAATCGTTGAAGTTCTCTGCCGAGGCCGAACGGTGAGTGGCGAAGAGGTGTTGCCGGGACTGCTGGTCGTAGAGACTGCCGACCGCCTGGAAGCTGCCGTGGTGGACTGGCTCGAATATGTAGTTGGTCGGAAGGTCGCTGCTGGGCTCGGTCCTCTGGTTCCTGAAAGGACGTTTTTACGACTTTATGCACTGAATTAAGATTTAACTTTAATTATTTGTTGCGTATTGAAAAGCTATCTGTGCAAATAATAATATATTACGGTAAAAAAATAGTTGAAATATAAAATGCACTTTATGATGAATTTATTTTCGTTTTTCTTCCTTTATATTTATTATAACTATATTACACTGACCAACAACGAAATTTTGTTGATTGAATATGATTTACCTTTTTAGTCTATTAATGTTTCGAAACAGAATACTGCATACATAAAATCCCCACTACCACATATTTTCCCTTAACGAACAATGAAAAATAAAACAACGGTATTTTAAATGGGACTTATAAGTACCGTCAATATCCAGCTGGCTGTTTGAAGACATTCCATAGCGATTTGGCGCAGGTAACTAGTTTTTCTGAAGAATTTACTTTACCTTTGTATACCTTAATGTTCTAAAACCGTATAATTCAATCAAAATGTTCTACCGTGTCCCCATTTTCTCCAAATGAACAACGAAAAGTAAAACCGCAGCCTTAAAGTGATAGTTATAAGTACTGTCAGTAGTTAAAGGGTTAAAGAACACTCGTTTCTCGACAACTTTGGCACTCGAGGGTGACAAATTTTGGCCGAAGCAATAAAATACTACTAGAAAAAAAGGGTGCTTAAAATGGTCATGGAAGATTTGGACTCACGCATCGTCGTCTTCAAAAGTTCCTTGTCTTGAGAATTCAATATCCAGCTGGCTGTTTGAGGATATTCCATCTGGCGCTATTCGTTCTTTAGCTGAAAAAAATCATTATTTTTGACAACTGAGCATTTAGGTTTTTAAATTGGCAAAAAATTATTCCACACGAGTTCAATTTGGCAATGGAAACTTATTTTCTTTTCGTAAGAGCAAAAACAACTTCAAATTATCAAAGACTGTCGCCATATTAAGCCATGGCTTAAGTTATTATTCATTTTAAGTAACGGCTTCAGCAAAATGGAGGACGCGTATACTCAGTATAGTTTCAAATTAAATTATTTGGTGACACTTTTAGAACTGTACGTTAAATGCTAATGGCGTGATAAGCGTTGACGAATCTTTTTAAAAGTAACCAAAAACTACTGCTAGAGTCGAAGAAGGTGCCAAATGGTTGTCTCCAGATATCTGGCATCAGTCATGTTTTCTTAACATTTGAGCTGGCCATCCAGTAAAAACTATAGATCATTGAGTATACAATATACTCACTGAGCATAGAGTTGTCGGTGAGGTGCCTCATGCCGTAGTGCTTGATGAGCGAGAGGTTCTTCGGGGAAATGTCGATGTGCAGCAGCTGGTCTAGGAAGTCAGTAACCTCCTTCAGCTGCTCCTGCAGGATGCCGCACACCGCCTGCGAGTCGGTCACCTGCTGCTGAAGCTCGCTCAGCTGCTGCTTGTGGATCTGTTTTGTTGATTTTGGGTAAAAGATATTGTTATGAAATGTATATATGTGACAGCATATATACATTTTATTTAAAAACCTATTGACAGCATATGCATTATATTGTAACTGTTGACAACACATGACTAGTCGAGTGACTGCATGTTATCATTGACAGCACATGTATCGTTACTAATAATAACACATGCATTGCTACTATTAACAGCACATATATCGTTACTATTGACAACTCGTCCATTATTGCTAATGTAAGAACATTACCAGGAACAGCACATACATCTTTACTATTGACATATTGACACCCACATCTGCATGTATTGCCACTCTTGACAGCACATGTTGTTACTATTGACAGCATCAGTTCACTTAGAATTTTGACAGAAACCAATACAGAGTCAGTATTAGGTTTGGTTAAGACACCAAGAGTTGCTGCTAATTATATTTTGGAAATATCGGAAATGTTAAATCATTTTCAGTGATTATCTACGATTGCAGCCGCTGCTTGTGAATCTGTAATGTCAATTTATAACGGACATAGTTGTTGACAGCAACCTAAAACTCTGAGTTCGAAATCGGTACACCTATATGTTCCGTCATCCTATAAGCAGAGATTGAAACTTTTAAAAATTTAACTCTGTTACAGTTTTTTAATAGGAAAAGAAACTATAGTTACAGTTATTTATAATACGAAAAGCAACTAACTACAGTTACTTGCAATTACTTGAAAATTGCAATTTAACTATCTTACCGTTTTTCAAAGAGAACCAAGGATAAAGAAACATAAGCACAAACAACACTGCAATTAGAATTAATTACCATAGTTTTTTGTTTAATTTTAAAGGAGTTTGCATTACAAGATTGGCATCCGAAGCCTTCGGAAAGTAACGAAATTTTTCGTTACTTCGTTACCGTTAAATGTAACTAAGTTACAATTACTTTCTGAAAAATCTAACGTTGTTTCACGGTATTAAATTAAAAAAGTAACTGTTACAAGTAACACGTATCTCCAATCCCTGCATATTAGTACTTAAGTTTTCAATTGATCTAGATGGTTCTAAATAATCCTGTTTCTGAAATTTCCCCGTTTTTGCTTGTCTGACTAAGTATATTTTAGGAACTATATTTCATAAAGCTTTCGACATTTTGGTTTTAAAACAAGTTTTTTTTTAACCAGATAGCGTGATGTTCACTTGTTGTCATAGTAATTCTGAAAAAATATTATTAAATTTTAAGGCTTTACTTTGAATCCTTTTTTCGTATTTATTGAAAGCAATTGTTTTTCAAAATATGTGATGTAAAATTTTGTTTCTATAAATACTTATTATTGTGATAAAAGAAGAGTCGTAATTGAAGTTGTAAAAGTAAATCAAACATCGTTAAAATATTCCGAAAATATTCTTGTACGTTTCAACATTGATAAATTGAATAACTTCAAAGGAGCGCATATTTGCATGCAGAAAGGGAAAAACAAAAATATCCACAGAAAAACATTTTATTTGATAAAGATTCTTTTAAATAGAGTTTTCTCTAAAGATGTCTTTCGGCATTTCTTCGTAAAGTAAAATATAAAGAAAACATTTCAAATGCGACTCTACTAAAACGAAAAAGATTGAATCTTCATTTAATATATCAAAGCTCGATTGCAAGCTTCCTAAAAATAGAAAGTAAAAGAAACACTCTATTTCGAAAATTTAGCTAAAGGTTTAAATTGTTTATTCGAAACGGAAAATAGGTAAAAGAATATCTTTTGATTAATGCTTTTACTGGTTTCGAACGTTCTTAAAACTGCGATTTTATTTTCCATGGATGTTTTATTCATGTGCGATTGTTCCTTAAACTCCGAAACGGATTTTGGAAGAAAGAAATAAACGTGGTTGCGGGTACTGAGTTATTTTTGTCCTTTATTTTGAGAATTATAATCTTTGAAATAGTAAAAATTGTTACAAAAAGTTCGTTCGAATTCTGAAAATGACATAAAAATCATGATCTATTTTTTTTAACATTAATTCTTCATAGTTTCATTAAAAAATAAATCAAAAACTCAGGTTGTGAAAAATGAAAAGTCAATTTAATGAAATTCATTTTATGGATGAAGAAATCTTAAATACAAAAATCAAATTATTATTAGCAATTTTTTTTTGTTTAATTCGAAACAATTGAGAAACGGAAAGATGGGTATCGGCATCAGAGAAATTTCCGTTTGTCTCTTGGTCCGTACCATAACCTCATTACAATGTAGTTGTAATTTATTGATTTCTAACCATCCGATTTTAAACCTTTTTTTTTCATTGAAAGGTATAAAATAAACGACCTATTGGTTATAGATTTTTCCGCTTCGCTGTCTGTCCTATTAGAAGAAAAAGTAGCAGCAAAATAAGCTACAGTTTTCAAAACTTCTTGTTTTTAATAATAATTTATGGGGATTAAAATTGCGGTTTGGTCCTTAAGGCAGTTTTTTATTACAAGAATTTCAGAATTTGAACAGGGAAAAATGCATAGGTAAACATTACTAAAAATTTAATAAGATTTGACTTAAGGTACGATCTATATTTCTTTAAAATTAATTGTTCCTTGCAATATCAGTTTCATTCTTGAAATTTCGAAAGTTTAAAAATTAGATTTTTTTATGCGTATGATTGTGGTTTTGACCATTCGCGAATTCTAAGCAAGTATGTAGCATGGACCAACGACATCAAACTGTGGACAGCTACTAGAAAGCAAAATTGATTTTAAAAAAAGTGAAATAAAAATTACTTGTTGGTTGGTTCCGAATTTGCCTTTATTTTCGGTTCTGAAATGTCGCCTTGATTTAGGATGCATAATCTTCTCCAAAACGTCTTCTTCAGATAGAACTTTTCTCCCAGTGTGCTATAAAATCAGAAAAAGACAACCAACTTTTAATTAAACCAACTTTTTTTATTTAGCTCGGTCTGTGCTCGGGTAATGAATTGTACGATTTGTTTCCCTAAATGAGTTTCTGAACTCTTCCGTGTCGTTGTTGAGGGCGGCACCTACCGCCGCATCACTGCAAGGATTTGGGTTTTGTACAAAATACTCATAACAACAGAGCTGCGTTACTCCCCATAATACTTATAAAAGACAGAACAGACAGGCATAAAAGCCAAATATCTAGTGCCTATAATGGATGCTATTCCTCTCACCTCGCTATGAATCAATCCATACTTCTGAGGTACTGAGAGAACTTCTAGTTTAACGCGTGTCGTGTGTCGACTGCACAAAATATTCTGACTCTCCATACTTGAACTTGAAGTTGTATTACAATACTGGATTAAAAGTTTTAAAATTTCAGGGCAGCTCTTGAGAGGTAGAATTCGTCCATATCGCCAAAGTGGCACACAGAGCAGCAAGGCGTATCCTTAATTCCTATTCTTTGCAAATGTTTTTGAAGATAGTCGTAATGTGTAGTGAAATGTTTCACCATAATTTTGGAACCGGTTTAACCATTTTTCAGGTTTGTTTTCCGAAATTTGAAAAATGGTTCCACCTAAAACCGAAAATACAGCGAAGCGTTTCGCCACTCACCTCCCTGCGTGCACTGTACAGGTGCTGCATCTTCTCCTGCACGTCTTGGTCCGAGAGGAACATGGCGTACATCTCCTGCACCTTCTCCTGCGCGTGCTTCAGCCTCTCCTCCTTCTTGCTGTGTTCCAGCTTCACAGATTCCATCTCCTGCAAGGCCGTGCTCAGCTTGTCCACCAGCGAGTTGATCTCCTCTGACATCTTGCTCAAGCTGCACTTCTCCTGGTTGAGCTCGGACTTGAGGGCTTCGCCTTCCATCTGGCTCCTGTTGGGGAAAAGGAATTGGAATAGTTTGGAATTAGTTTATTCAACTTCCCCAGGCAGCACATTAATGTGGGATCCACATGGTCCAATGTGGGCCCACGTGGTTCAGATGGGCACTGGTGGGCTCCATCAGCCCATCACCAAACCATGTGAATCCCATGTACTAAATTTTAGCAAATTATGCGCTAATTACGATAAAATATGAGTAAAATATTATTTATTTTGTAATAATTAGGTGACATTAATGTATTTGGATGCTAAAAATTTTATATTTTACGCTTTTTCTAGAAAAAAATATAACCACGTGGATCTACATGGGACATTATGGTTAACCCATATAGATTTCTGTGGGCTATCCATAACAAGCCCACGACATTGATTAAAGTAGTTTAGAACTCGGTTTTCATTCTTAGTCAAATGGACTGTTTATAACTCAAATAAAATAGGTTTCTTTGTTAACTAAAAATTATTGTACCATAAAAAATATGCAGCCGTATATTATTCTAAATTAATTCCTCGAGTCAAATTGAAATTATATTTGATAAAGAAAATCAATACCGGGAATTTCACGGTGTAATAATTGATGTTGTTCAGTACTAATGCATTTTTAGAAAAAAAATTCGTACAATTTATAGCTATTTTAATAAAACAGAGCTTTATAGACGAACCCGAATGAGCCGATATGGGACAACCAGTGGCCGAATGGACAACCGGTGGGCCGATGTGGGATGGCCCATCTAAATCTATATGGATTGCCCATCTGTCCTATAAAGTGAACTGCTGTCCAAATACAGTATTTTTTTTTATCCTCCAACTGTATATTATGCAAATTAGTAAAATATATTAATTGTTTCAGTATATTATTAACTAATAAAGAGATCGTTCAACTTGAAAGGCAAAATCGATTGCTCATGAAAAATTGTACTGGGCTGATGTGGAGAAGCCCAGGTGGGCCAATGTGGAAGAAAACAATATGGGCCTATAAGTGGGATGGCCCATGTGGGCCGACGTGGTTTCAACGAAAAAAAGGGGGTCGTTTCTTTCTAGGCCCCATATGGAACCCCGGAAACCACGTGGGCCCATATGGGGGTGCTACCTGGGTCCTTTGAAGCTACCCATGTATTATATTTTTTATGGTACAATAATTTTTAGCTAACAATGAAACCTATTTTATTTGAGTTATAAACAGTCCATTTGACTAAGAATGAAAACCGAGTTCTATACTACTTTAATCAATGTCGTGGGCTTGTTATGGATAGCCTACAGAAATCTATATGGGTTGCTCATAATGTCCCATGTAGATCCACGTGGTTATATTTTTTTTTCTAGAAAAAGCGTAAAATATAAAATTTTAGCATCCAAATACATTAATGTCACCTAATTATTACAAAATAAATAATATTTTACTCATATTTTATCGTAATTAGCGCATATTTTGCTAAAATTTAGTACATGGGATTCACATGGTTTGGTGATGGGCTGATGGGGCCCACCAGTGCCCATCTGAACCACGTGGGCCCAGGTCGGACCATGTGGATCCCACATTGGTGTGCAGCCTGGGTAACATCTCCCGTCCTTTTACCCACTTCTTGTATTAATGGGGAACGGGAGCAGTAGCCGTGACAGAAGTATTCCCTTTGTGTTAATCCTAAGTAATAAAATAATTTTCTGTTATTGTTACCGATTCCCTCGCTGTCTAGCGGCAGCTAGAAATTGTCCGTGAGTCTAAACACTCTAAAAAATTCCAGGGCAAGCAAAGGATCCGCCGTAAAAGTTTCCTTAGGAATATGAAGACCTTTATCTGCATTGAATATTTTTACAGATGGTATTTTTTATGATAATTGTAGCTGACTTAAACATCCCTATAATTTCACTTTTTGGAATTGGTTCGAATATACATATTTTTTAATTTTAAATAAATAATTTTACTACGAAATATTCGAATCAATTTTAAAAAAGTGGAATTATAGGGACGTTTAAATCAGATCCATTTATCATATACATTTAAGAAAAAAACATCTGCACAAATTTTCAACGCAGCTGAAGTTAGAAAGATCAACTTAGAAAATTATTTCCCCCCATCGGATTAACTAGATTAGATTATAGAAGACTTCGGTTTGCAGACCCGGTTACCGTTGCCATTCCACCTTCAGCGGATGAGACAGTTCTTACTATACCCTATCTTTAAATTTATATATCGACAAGTGGGTTTTTTTTTAATAAGGAAGTCTAGAAAGTGTTCGGATGGATCCTAGGTTACGCTTTTTCATTTTATCCTGCCGTATTTTTAAAAAGCGTTTTAAAAAATAAAAATAATTCAATATGTTTATAGTTCCCTCTTTAACGTCCAAAAAATTATATAGACAGTTTGAAAACAATGCAAAACTTCTAAAAAGACAATATAATTACACTTATCTCCATCTTCAACATATTAAATCGCATTGCAATCATACCTGAATAGCTCTTCGTTGGCTTCCTCGAGGTCCCTATGCTTCGCGTCCAGGTCTCTTTGTCTCGCTTCCAGTGCGTCCCGCATTTGCTGGAGCTCGGTCTCTTTCGTCTCCAGTGCCTCCTCCAGCTGTCCTTGGACCCGCTTCACCAGCAGATCTTTTTGCTGAAGCATTTCCTGGAGCTCCTGGATGGTGTTCTCGCCTTCGATTGCAACCTGGCTCTTTTCGCTCAGCAAGCTCTGGAGAGTCACAAAAGAGAAATGGTGTTTTAGGACGGATTTGTGATAAATTTAAGACAAAATTATGAAAAAAATAACGTATTTTTTGCAGGACCACCCTTTTGGGACAGACGGGGCTGTTTCCAGTTTATCGCGAGTAATCTTCACCAGTAATAAAATACTTCTTAAACTCGTTAAAAAATAATTTTGACTGTCGATAATTGCGATGATGTCTACAATGGCACAAATATTCGATGCATTTATAATGAAATCCTTATAGAAATTTTAGCCACACAATTATGAAAAAAGTCAATAAATTTGATGAGAGTAAATAATAGTTGCCCTGTTTATAACATTTTCAGGATATTTTTTTAATATTAGTCTATTAACTCTATGGTCTATCACCATCTACTTTCACTCAAATGCTCTGCGACAGTGCTGGGCATTAATCAGTTAATTTGTCAATTATCTTGTTAATTGACTAAAAAAAGTAATTGCAATTAAATTAATTACAATTAAATTAATCGCAATTGAACTTTTAATTGCACCTTGCAATTAAATTAATTTGATTAAAGTATGTCAATTTTAACTCACAATTAAAATAATTGCAATTAACGTTTTTAGTTGTTTTATGAAACAATTAAAACTAACAATGAACTCTATGTATTACAAACGAAATGAGTAAAGATTTAGGAAAATTAAGCTGTGACAATGACAAATCTTCCAAAGAGTCACAAACTGTCAGACAGTATGTTCGAGAAGAGAGTGGTACTTGAAGTGTATAATTTAAATTATTACAAGAAATTTTAAATCGTTATTGTCTGTCTAATCATGTTTAATTAAAGATATTGATGATTATTTGGATCGGTCTTTTATTTGTTGCCAACATATTTATTTAACCGCAGGAAAAGATGGGGGGGGGGGGGGCACTATTCTACTACCCGGAACCACACGGGTATTGTATATTTATATATACCGACTTTATATTATACCACAGTATTTTTATAATTGTTATTTTTAATTAAAATTAACAAAACAATTGAAAATTAATTGTTAATTTTTACTATTACAGTTAACAATTAATTAATTGTTAATTGCTACTACTATAGTTAACAATTAAATAATTGTTAATTGTAATTTTCCACAATTACAATTGATGAATTGTTAGTTGTTGTGGTTACATTTACCAATTAATTGTTAATCTTTAATTGTTCTTGCAATTAAAATTTGCCCAACACTGCTCTGCCAGACACGCAGACACGCTATGGCATGTATAATGTAAACATACCACGAATTTCTAAGTTAAACTTAAATCAAACTTACTTTGAAATTTGTTTATGATTAATCAGCATGCTATATAATAGCAACAACCATTGTTAATTGTATTACGAATCTATGAAACTCTTTTCCTCTCAGTCAGACCAAAATAGCTACATTGGATTGCTTTTCTAAATATATTTTTTAGACTTTTAAAAACGTTTTTATACTTAAATAAAGTTACTATTTTCTGTTCATTTCTGCGGCTTTTTGAGGATATTATCAATGAGGGCGTCATCTTTAGATTTTGGCTCGGTGCCTTGGATACAAATGGTGATAAACGACAACTGTTAAAGTTTGTTTTCCCACGTCATGAGGAACACTACAAAAGGAAGAGCTTTCTGGCTATTTTTTTTCGTTGTTACTTTATTAAATTTTTCCATGCTTTAGAGACAAAAACACCTTGACACTCTAGAGGCATCCGTTATTTTCCCAAAACGTTTCAACTAAAGGATGAAATTTTCGCCCTCTTTCATTTATTAATTTTTTCACGAAGCCATTATACCATCGTTCTCTTGATTTAATTTTTCTCGAAAGCTCCTGTCAAAATGTACATTCTTCTAAGTGGGTCACTTTTAATTTTAAATCGGAAAACTCAATAAATTCACATATATTTTAATGATTTTTTTAAAAATATTTCTTAAATTATTGCAGGCTAAAAATGTCTGTAGAACGTTATGATTTTAGGTCGATGATAGCGGTAGGTGCTTAAATTTAAAACGAAAAGTTTGGTCTCTCCACCGAAGGGGAATGATTAATTGGCTCAATTTAAACACTTTAAAAGAGTGTTTAAAAAAACTTAAAAAGAGTGTCTTGCATACTCCAGGAGCAAACAGTACCGGCTGTCTTTAAGAATCCGATATCCTTCATACCCACTGATGGGGGGGCATCTTCGGTAAATACTTGGAGGCGTTTGGGTTGAAGTAGATAATTGATACCGATTTGACAGCTATTTCTGACATATCATTAGCCCTTCAACTAATTGTTTGCTTTTGGTTTTTTGCGATGTAATGGTCCAAGCATCAGTGCTGCTTGTAAGCTCAATCCAACAAAGGGTTAAAGACTTGCTCATTTTGGATGTTGAGAACTGGTTTTGGGTACTTGTATATTTTAAATACAGGTAAAGCCCATAGAAAAAGTTATCGAAGTCTTCTAAAGCTTTCTAATCCTCAGCCAGAGCATGTGTCTTACCGATTTTCTGATATGGACTTTTACTCTAAACCTGCTTGCCATCCACCGTGCCCATCTCTTTCGTTTCAACGTCGTTTTTTTCTCCTGTATGTGTTTTGTGTTCAATTGGACAACGCATGACTGCTTTACATTTCAACAATGACATACATTAACTTTTTTTTATGATTGATGTACTGGCAAGAAATATTGGAGGACTAGAAGCCTAAAGTTGTAATAATCAACAAGCTGGCACTCAGCAAATAAAAAAGTGCACTATATGCCTGCCCAAGAATATGAGAGTCGAGCTCTAAATACCGTACCTGCACCGTGGACTCTGCCTCCTTCAAGGAATGCTGCAGCTGCGATATGAGATTCTCTTTCTCGACGCTGGCGCTGTTGTGCTGCTGGCTGCTCTGCGTCAGCTGGTCCTGCAGCACCTGGATGCTGCGCTGCAGGATCTGGATCTTGTCCAGACGACGCGTGCACTCCTCCTGCAGACCCTGAACAGAACACAAGGATACACTGTTAAAATATATTGGTGCTAGATTGCACCGAAATACTACACCGTTAAAAAAATCCCTGTAAAATAATGGTCAGAGAACGGCAGCAGAGATTCCTGTCACACCCCGTTAAAAAACACTCATGCCCATCATTTCCTACAGCAAATAAATGAGCTAAAATTGTAAAAATACGGGAATCGCCATAATTTTCTAGGGGCCTAAATTTCTTTATTTAGTGGATCAGACCGTTTTCCATCAAATAAGGCTATTGCCCATAAAAATTGAAGGGCAAATGCTCTTAAATTTACAGGGTTTTTTTTAACAATGTAGAATTGTCTAGCTGCAACCACTAGTTGAAGCGTTGATTTACCGCTTTTGCGGTGTAGCAAAGCTATGGTTTAACCGCAAATTTGGTAAATCCATGCTCTGAATTGTGGTGGAAGCTAAGAACCTCCAGGATTCTGGTAAAGTCTTGACCAAAATTTTTAACAGTGTCGCTATTGACTGAGTATGTCTCTCAACTCGTCTCTGAAGTAGTCTGATATTGACGTTTGGTTGAGTTTGGTAAAAATTTGCTAGGTAGCACCTTTAGTCTAAAATACCAAATACATTTCATCCAAACCAAATAAGTCTGCCGTGTTATGATAACGGGTTCGAAGGGAATCGGTCAGTTTTATTAGTGCAACGAAGTTGGTTTTTGCCAAACATTTTTAAACTCTGAATAAAAGAATCTCAAAAAGCATAGAAACTCTTTATAGTTTACAGTCCACATTTTGAGGTTCGATAATAGTTTCAGTTGAGTTTGTTTACATCGTTTACTACAACTCTTGTAAAAAGTAGCAAACCGTTTTTGTCATCCAAAGGTTCCCCGCCGCTCCATTTTCGATCATTTAATGAATCTATAAGACCATCAAGATTAAAAATGCGAAAAACATACCGGTTTTGATCACCTATCCACTTCAGAACTTATAGAAGTTTTATTGTTATGATTGGGTGATCTGATGAAAGCAATAAACATTTTACTAAAAATTATTTGAATTAATAGAGTAATATGTATTTAAAAAAATCTTTTAACGAAAGCCCAAATTAAACTGTAAAATAGGACACATAGATGTCTTAGCGCCTTGATGAGTCACATCTTTAGTTTGCATAACTATTGTAGTCCTTACAATTACGCAGGGCATTGTCTACTCAACTTTAAGGCCACAGAAACTCTTCGTGGCTTCACGCTATCCGTCCAGTTCGGATTTTCGACTCTTCTGAAGAAAAAGTACGGAACCTATTAGTGACCGACTTTATGTTCCGAACAGGTTTCGTTCCTCGCTTTCGCAACAGCTGACAAACCGAATCAAACGGATAGCTTGACGTCAAGAGAGCTTATCTGGCCTTATAAGTTTAGCCGGCCGGGCCCAGGGTAACTAGATAAAACCTTCCTTATAGTAAAACAGTAACTCACCTTGATGGCTTCGTCTTTGATCTTCAACCCATCGATGAGAGAATGGACTTCCTTGAGCATTTTGTCAACTGAAGTTGAGGACAGGCTTGGACAGTCGGTGTGGTCGCTTGTAGAGGAACTCTAATGAAAAGAAGATTATTTTGAGCATAATGGACAGTAACATTCAGAATTGGGTTGTTTCAGATGATGTAATTCTCCTGTTTTTATTCTTGCAGTTTCACAATTTCATTGGTTGTTTCGGTTTCACTCTCAATGGTTTTTTTTTCGTCTGTTGTGTTCTATTTTCCTGTTCTTTAAGCATAACTTGTTTTTATTCCTGTTAATTATAAAACTTTATCGGTTTTAATTCGATTAATGTGAAGTATGAAAAGTATTACCAAAACGTCAATGATGTTGGAAAACTTTGATTTAGATGATATTCTGTGGTTTGCGGAGAAGTTAAGCGAAATTGTGGGACGGCAATTTAACATGATTCACGAACAGAGAAAAATTTTAGTTCAACTAAAAGATAAGGTTGTACTCAACATTTGTTTCACCAAGATAAGAAAATATTGTATTGTCTAAAACAACTATATTTCCAGAAGAATCAAGAATGAAAACAATATCACCGGTACTGTTGCCACTCAAAACGTTAAAAATGCCTATTACAATTTGCACTATCTATATTTCAAAAGTTTATTTAATCTATTATTTTAGTATTCAATGCGAATGCATGAAGGTTATAAAGTTCCATTATAACACGAGTATCACTACCAAAAATGCGAAATTTTATCGGCACTCTTGAAGAGAAAGGTCATTTTCTTTTAGTAGCAATTTAGATATTGAATAATAGAGCAATATAAGGTAAAATATAAGTCCTGAAAGCAATATCCATTTCAAGCCCGGAGGAAATCTGAGCTTTCGCCGGAATATGTCCATTAAATTAACGACGAATTTCTCGCTCTTTTCAATATTGCCATGAATTTATTAATAGTATATACCGTTGCCTACTTGGACCAATAAAAAAAATCTTCTTGAATAATCCTGAAAAATGTTATGAAAATAAAAAGAAGTTATTCATATTTTTCATCTATTTTAAGTTTGAAATAATGACCGCCCTAATTTTTCGGAATTGATCATCTCTTACCTAAAACCTTCTGCATTTAGAGATTTTTTAGAATTTTCAAAATTTTAACTATTAGAAAACAAATTAAGAGCATAATTTAACTGCCAATTATCTCCCCCAAATTGAATTCACCCCAAGAAATTTTAAACTAATAGTTGGCTAAAGTCTGCCTCGCCGAACCAATATAGAGCTCATGCAATACGTGCAGAAATTAAGTTTGTAAAGCGTAATCTACTCCATAAAAGATTAAACAACAACCATCATCGGTGTTTTGCGATCAATGACACAATATCAAACAAGCCGTATACATAATTTCCATTGAGAAATAAACATCCAATAAAATCCAATCTATCCACATCTTACTCTCCATTAAATCCTCTCGCCTCGGGAGAGTTCAAACTTATTTCTAAAAAATGAATATTCCCTCAAAGGTCAGGAAAAAATGGAGACGCTTGGCTAAAAAAAAAAGTACATTTTCTAATGTCGCCAAATCAATGTGATCAAAACCCACTGCGCATTCCCAATAAGTTTTCAACTAAAAAATTATTTCTATCTTTAGAGTTGGTAATTAAAACTCAAACTATTAAAATTTGTGCAGTTGTAGAAAAAACTATATTTGAACGAATACAAGGTTTCAAATTGTCAGAAAAGCGTTTGCGTTCAATGCCTTCACTTGAAAAATGAAAGTGCATAGGTATTTGACTAGGCTTTATTAATCTAACCTCTATGAATATTCACAATATCCTTCTCCAAGCAAACTTTCCGCCTTAAAGTATCATAATGGAAAGAATTTCCTCAGGATAGGTGTTAGTTTTATTTTTCTTTTAAACTGATCCGTCCTTCCAAAGATTGTAAGTGTTTTAAATTGTGGGTTTTCTTTCGTAGTACAGTTAGAATTGAAAAGTTGCTTTTTTTGCAAGATGAGTTTTTATGCGATGTTGCTATATATAAAGAAAGGGGAGATATATTTATACTTTTTTGGGGGATCAGTAGTAAAAGTAGACACCTATAAAATGTTCTAAACTAAAAAAACGCCCAAATTTAAAAAAGCGATTCTCCATTATACGTCATCAGCAATGCAAATGAAAGAAAACATGCTTAAAAAATGAAACAATATTATGTTGTAGAAAGCCAGTTTCTTTTTAGGTAGTAAAATAACAGTGAGTCGTTATTTTTTACCCGAATTTCTTTTTAGGGCATGTGCTAATAGTTAGAGTTCTTCTATTTTTTAAAAAAAGGAAGCGTGGAAACTCTTCAAAATTACAGTAAATCGATGTGTAAACGGATAATATGTTATTGCTGGAACTTTTTAACTGTATCATTGTGTTCTTTTTGTAATCAAAAGATGTTTCCTGTATCCCTTACTGTCTTATGTCCCTAATATCCTCATATTCCCTGTAAAATGCTGTAACCTCTACTGTCGAAATATGTTAAATCTCCACGTTTTCACCCCTCCTATATCTTATTCATCGTACTCATATGTTTTTCTACTTTGTAAATATAGTTTTAAAAAATCCAAAGTAATTTTTACTGCAAACTATTGAAAGAAAAATAACTTTGATTTGTGAATATCTATATGATGTAGAACTTCAGTGATCAACAATTTAAAAATATAAATATATATACACACAGTGGATGTTTATACTGTTTATATAACAGACGATACAAGTGAAAAACTGTATATGCACCTGAATGGTTAAATTATTTCAGAAAAAAGCACAATTTGCAACAATGGTTTTACAGCCTTAGCCACTATTAGCAAAAATATTTGATGATGTATCCCGTGGACGTTATTGGTTCCATGTTAAAGATTGACTAAAATAGTAGTATCTATTGGGACAACATGTTGACAAAGAGTAAACATCTTAATATGGTCAACATGTTAGCATGTCAAACAGAGGTTACTAATTTTTCTTTTCAAATTTATCGTTTGCATTTTCTTGGTTAACAGAGGCCTTATCATGCCATCAAATAATTACCAAAAAAAAATTTAATTTAAGTTTTTGGACATTGAAAAAGCTTTTGTCTCAGTCGTGTAGGGGGAGTGCAAATTAAATATCCCTCGATAAGAGCCCGACGCTGCGTACGTTGTTGCCTTTAAAAGTTGCTGCGGGTGCCTGCTCAAGTGTCGGCTCGTTACTTGACAGTAGTTCTAAATTATGGCACCCGTCGCCAACAGCCCTTATGTAGCTCTATTTTGACGATAATTCAAACTAACTTAACAAAATTTAAAAACGTCCAAAAAGTTTTTGGACACTGGAAAACCGTTTGCCTCAGATTATGATAAAGAACTTACGTTGATAACAATCTGTTTCTTTCTTCCTTATACCTAAATAGCCCTTTGGGATTTAGTCTGCCAATCGGGAAAAGTGCTTTTGAATGTTTTCCGGAGATTAAGAATTCCGAGAAGAGAAACGCTACAACGGTTGAAAAGATTAGGAAAGACGTTTTCTCGTGTTTTGAAGAGGAAAAAAATATGTGAATTAGAGATTTTACTGTGCAATAGTTACAACGTTTCGGATTTAAATGATTTAAATCTGAAAGATAAATACTTTATTGAATTAAGTTAAAGTGAGAACTTTTTTAATAAGATATTCCCGAGAAGGATGGAGTAAAGGTGTTTCTCCCATTTGTTCAAAAGAAATTTTTAGTAACCGAGGGAGAGGTATAATTGGGATATCTTGATTAGCTTAAGTTAAAAATGTAGACATAATATGTGAAAATTATTAACTAAACTAGTTACTTAAGTTCTTAGAAATAAAACTTTTATTATATTATAAAACTTTTGGAAAGTTATAGTATGATAAAATGACCAAAATCACATTTCAAGGTAAAATGTAATTATTCAAGTTCTTCTTTTGTAAGCAAATGACATAATATTGCATAAAGTTACCTTTAAAGGTTAAAATATATGAGTGATTCTCTATCCCAAAAGTGTATAATTTTAGTCAGTAATTTTAAAATAATCGAATGACATTACAGTATGAATTGATAGCCGTTGGAAAGAATAAATATATAAACTCAATTTTAATAGGGGAAAATTAACTTGTTTTTAGGAGCAAGGTTTTAAAACAAATATCTTCATAAAAAGCAAACGATTTTTTTTATAAAAGGAAAACCATAATATACTCGCAATTAGGAATTTTAAAATGTTAAAATTAGGCATTAGTGATTTTGGACGTTGTACTTTTCTGAATTTTATCTTTATCTTAAGCTATCTTTATATTATTGTTATTTTTTAAGAATCATCTCGAATATGGATAATCAATTAACCATATGAATAAAACTTCTTCAAATATAGTTAAACAGAATACTTTCTTTCATACATTTGTGAAAGTGGAAAGTTCCATATTTTTTCCAGTCTTTAACTTCCCCATATATCACTTCGTACTACTAACCAACATATGCATCAGTTTGGACAATTAACGAGCACAAGCGTGGCACATCAATGGGGTTGTTTCACGTCTTCGGTCGGTGGCAAGAGCTCCGCAGTCTTGTTTTCATTTTTCTTTAATTACTTTTGTTTTGTTTTTCGAAAATGAGTTTTATAAGAATATTTTAGTTATTATTTTTAATGCCAACTTCTTGCTGTGCTGTTGGTTGTGAAAATCATTAATTAAAGAAAGCTCGCATTGAAAGAAAAGTTTCTTTTCCTCTATTTCCGCATTCTGATCCTACATTCTTAAAACAAACGAGCGGTTTTAACTCAGTCTGAATTAATTTCCACTCCTTTCCGTGCCGAAGATGCACTTCCCCTATAAGAGTGGATTTCACTCTTTTGTTTTAAGAGTGTAGATAAAAACAAATTGCACGGTGTAAAGAACTCAGAAGCAGACGAAAAGTTCGTCCATTTGGAGAATAAAATCGAAATACATCAGCTGAAACATTCCCATCGCTTAACAGGTCCGGGTTCGTGTTTATGGTTACGTGACAAAACATTAAAAAATCCTGAATTTGAAAGATATTCCTTCTGAAAACAGTCATTATCTTTTTTTAAAAAAACAACAATTTTGCTTTTGTGGGTTCATTTACTGAGTTAATTGAACTTGTGGTAGTCTTTAGCCGATACATAAGCAAACAGCCTACTATATTTAGATTCCCTGAAGAAACGCAAGAGACTTTAATGTGAAATCAATAGATATATTATACACGACATATTTCTTTAAAAAAACATGGGACCTAGCATCATCTTCTACGATAAGCTGTCAAAGTTGATCTCTAACAAATACAAAAGTGATAGCAAATCGGGAAGAGTGAATACTCTGGTCTTGACACCTAATCAATCAACAAGGGAGCTCCACAGAAACTTGTCACTTTCATTTAGGCGGAAAAGTTGGGATCCCCAAACGTGATAGTTTTAATTTTTCGAATGATCGATGCTCGTTCTATCGATAGTCCTATTGATGTAAAAATTGGTGTAGTTTTAATGTTATTAGATGGAATCAGTTAAATCGTTTGATGCTTTGCACTCAAGAAAAAGGTAATATAAAAATCGTTTATAGAAGTTTCAGTTATTTTTCCATTAATGCAGTAACTGAGTATCATTTATCCTTTGCTCCAGTCATATTTTAGGGGATTGCTTTCATAAAAAATTTTTGTTTTCTTATGATTAATAACTAACCGATCCGTAACACTACAACTCAAAAATATAATAATAATTTGGGGAATTTAAAGCACTGTGTATCAAGCAAGTGGAAAGTCGACGTTTCAATCAAAGGCATACTTCATAAATAATAAAAAATAAAGTAGACTTAAAAGATAAATTTTAAAATGTATTGTTTTTTACTATGCTGCAAAATCAGACGATAGAACGTCTGTCTAAATAAATGGGGTGAAACTAGAGGAAATCGGGTTGTCAGGACAACTGTCTCAAAAAAAATTAACATATTTTTTCCATTTTTCTAAAATCGAATTACGTTCGACAGCATAATTCGGAATGTCAGTTTTAAAAAAAAGGACTGATGTCCAAAAACAACCTTATAACCTACATGGAATATAGTGCCTTTTTATTTGTTGTCCACCGAATTAATTATTCACCTTTTTAAGAATTGCACGGCGTTTCCGATTGTTTTACTTTTACATTGTCAAAAGCTTCTAGGCGGATTTAAATCAAATCAACCTGAAGAAGAGGCTTGTCGTTCTATTGTTCTAGTTGTCATCACTCAGAGGGGAAGCTGCATAAGCAAACAAGAACACGCAATGTTCTATTGTTCCGCTGAAAATTTTTGCTGAACACACACTTTGTTCGAAGTAAGAACAACACAAAACATTAAGGAAACTATAGAGTAAAAGAACTGCTGAATAAAAAGTATTTCACTTTCAAACGTTTTTTTTTTTTTTTGCAACGTTTTGAAACGTTTTTTCAACGGTAATTTTACTAAGCATTTGCGTATTAGACCTGAGCTTACATAAAATATTTAAAAAGTATTTTACAAAAGACTATTTTAAATCTATCTGAACTTAATTTTCGAAAATGACGAAAATTATACTTGAATGTAAGCAGGACAACTGAAATAACGTGTCATTTACAAAGCTAACTAACATGATCCATTTATGATAAAGTTTCTTGTCAAGATTTAAAAAATAATAATATTATTTTGGTATTATTTTTATATTAATTGATTGCGGTTTTATTTCGTATTCAAATGTGCTCTGGTGATGGTGTGGCCAATGTTTATGTGTTTTTAAGTTCAAAAGTTTAATAAATCCTCACACTTTGCTCTAGTGTGACGATATTTTTTAAAACTATTTTTCATATCCTAATATTTATTTTAAATCATTAAATATATCTTTTAGTTGTAAGAAGTCAATTTTAACATTTTGATGTGAGTCATAAAATAATTACAAAAGAAATTTTGTCTTCCCTTTTAATAACACGATTTTTAAAAATCGATTTCCTTTTAAGACTTTTTGTTTTTATAGAAATTCTTTTTGTACTTCCCGTGACAAGATTATCCATAATCTTGTTTGCAGAAATGGGTGTAAAACCGTTACAGTGAAAAATTCGTTTCGAACTATTTTCTTTGACGTAAAAAAAATACAAACTTTTTACTTTTTTTGTTTCTTTAAGCAATTCTTAATGGTTTTTCTGAGAATATTTAAATTTATCTAATTTTTGGGTAATAAATTTTTCCGTTTAAATAAAAAATGAAGCAAAGAAAATTATTATTTTTGAAAGTGGTAGAATATGGCTGTTTGTAACCTATCAATACTAATAAAACTTAAACATTCTTATTGACTCTCAAACTAAACATTACCTTTCTTTTATCAATCTTTATGCATCCTTAAACGCTTTAGATAAATGTTAGTTCTTTTACAAAAATTGCTGTAATAGTTAGATAAATACTTCCTTAAAAGAAATAATCTTTTTATGGATTTTTAAGAATATATGGTGGTTCAAAACGTGTTTTTAGTTTTCTCCTATTCTGCATACAGCCTAATTGCAATCGAGACATTATGTATGCGTGAAAATATGTGTCGTAATGTGTGTAACAAATCGTAAAAACAAATTACAAAATTAAAAGTGTTTTTTAGATATGCTAAAACATCAGAAAAAATTCATGTAATGATAATTTTGGACTTAAGTGTCGAACAGCTGGGAAAGTACTAGTGCCACTCAATATCAACTTTTTCTAATGCGTAGAGAAGAGTCACGACTACTAGTGGATGTATACCTAGTTGAAGAACGCTTCTTTCTAACGGCCGAGGTGAATTTAACGCCAATTTAGCTATCTCTACGCCAAAGTTAGAAATTGGATGAAACAATTTGGGAGCGAACTCTGTGCTACTAAATAAAAAAAATCTAGGAGCGAATACAGATTATCTGGGAGTATTTTTTGACAAAAATATGAATGGAAAAATTTTAGTTTTATGAAATTTATCCTCAAACTCTTAAGATCCCACAGTTGCGCACACGTAGAAGTACACTGCGATGGAAAAGTTTAGACAATGACGTTTTTTAGCTGTAAAATTTAGAATTGTGATAGTAGAATTACAAAACACCCCTAAACATATTAAATAAATATTCTGAAATGCTATAATTTAAACATAATTTTTTGATTTGTTATAACAATTTTTTTTTCATAAAATAAAAATTTGTACGATGCAAAAGTTTAAACACAAATGCGAAATTATGTTAATTTAAAGTAGATAATGGCCTAATTTAGCATATATATTTTTTTTTTGATGAATTGAATTTGATAAATTGAAAAAACACGATATCCGGTGAACTAAACAGATTTAATAACGATATTGGTTCAATTTTACACCAAAAAGACAATATAGCCACTTTAAATATTTATTCAAATCATATTTGCTTCAAATGTACAATTTAACATCTCTAAATACGAACCGAATACCTATCAGTCAATCACTTTAAAGTTTTGGCACGAATTCGTGGATTTAGAGACATGCATTGACCGATTTTCTTGATGAAAAGTGCAGTCTTTCCATATAAATCACAAAATAGCGCATATTATTCTTTTTGCACTTTAGTACAATGCAGATATAGTCACCTCTTCAAAACGACAAAAAAAAGTCGTTCATTTTAACGTAAATTCACTCCACACCATTACGAAAGTTCCTTCTTTATACTGAAGTTTGAAATTTCTTGAGAAAAACCGAAGGAACTTTCGTAATGGTGTGGAGTGAATTTACGTTAAAATGAACGACTTTTTTGTCGTTTTTGAAGAGGTGACTATCTCTGCATTGTACTAAAGTGCAAAAAAGAATAATATGCCGGTGGTCAATTCCACGTAAAATGATACCACAACTGAAAAAAAAAATATTTTTTTCAACAGTTGTAATTTTTATATGTGCTTAAGAAAAGTTTGAATTTTATTTTTTTTGTATCAACAACTATATTGTTTCACCTTTGGCAACACAGCAGCTTTAAATGGCTGCTTGTTTGAAAGCATGGTCTCGTGTTTTTCATCATTTGAACCCAGGAATTTTAAGGTAAGAAACACATTTTATCAGATTTTTTGGAAAATTATTAAATAGATTATCAGAACTATCTTAAAACACATTATTAATCGCATTTATTACTAAAGATTCTTAATTAGAAAGATAAAAATCTCATTTTGACTGTAGTGTAAGTCACGAAAAGATATAAAAGTTTCTATAACTTTTTAAATAAAGCTTTACTTCAAAATTTTTACGATATTTTCTTTCTATAGTAACCTCTGCGTAATTCCACACCTTTTAATTTTAAAATAAAAAGCATTTTCCTATTTATAACACATTTTAGCTTTGTAGTGTAAGTCACAATGTAGTGTCAGTCACAGCTTCTGTTGATTTATCTATTATAGATTAGCTATAATACTTGTAGATTTCTTATATTTTGATAATTTTAATTTAATATGGCTAAATCAACAGTTAAAAGAAAAAAAAGAGCAAAGGGAAAGACTTTAAGCATGTGGAAAATTTCAAACCTTTAAAGAAAAGGAAAGCAAAAACGACTTTACGGACAACACTTTAACTAAAATACACACCTCTATTGCAATGTTCCAACCGTTAGACAACATTGAATGACATTTCTCTGCCACCAATGTTGGTCATCTTTACCTTAGTCATGAAAAGGACCATTTGATGGACTGGTGATACAGTGAGGAGGGGATAAAAGCAGCCACACCTTCCAGAAAATTTACCCACATTCTGCTAAAGATTTTTTCACTTTGCATAAAAAATCTGCCCAAACATATCACTATTAACATTTGACAATTGTATAAAGGCGAATAAGGTAGATTAAATGACATTTGCTCATCAAAGGAAAATAAATATTTCCGATTCATGACACTCAAAAATTTCTCTGCTTTTTAAAATTAAACAAATACTTACTTAAAACTACCAATATTTCATTAAATCCCCCAAAAAACAACACTGCTGATTAAAATGTTGTAAAAGGAAATACCTCTCAGCAAAATTCTGAAAATGAATTTGATGCTGAAAGAAGAGCTTTAGTTCCTTTTGTAGGAAAATTATCGTTACATATTTTGTGGGGCAAATGTTAAGTAAAGATGCTTATTCAATAAAACTGATACATCTGCAATGGTAGGAAGCCTTTTTGCGTGGCCTGAGAAGGAAGGTTTTTCTGACAATTCTATTGAAGAAAGAATTAAGAAATTACCAGAAACCAACTTTAGGGGACGTTGTGTAACTTTTTCTAACTATGATTTTACCATGTATGCAATTCTTAACTTACCATGTTCAAAATCATTTACATATGTTATGTTATTATTGCCTAAATTTCCATATCTGTGATACAATTCACATGATGTAGTGTAAGTCACAAATTGAATGTAGTGTAAGTCACGCACAAAACTGTTAATAAATTATTTCCTATGATATTTCCACACTTTTTTGCAATTAAATTATTTAGCTTTAAACCTTGTACTTAAATTAAGCACTGGTAGAATGTTGATTTACTGCACTATGAAGAAGAAATGAGAGTTTTAAATGATAACCAAAACTCGACTTCCTTTCATGTAGTGTAAGTCACAGTATGACATTTTTATTATTTTTTAGTGAAATACTAAATGAAAATGTTTTTTTATGATTTCTAAAAATAGTATATGTTCAGGGGTAAACTGGCGTACAATATTTTTTTTGAATAAGTAGAAAATAATTATGAACTACACAAACGAAATTTGTTAAATCGTCCGATGTAGTGTAAGTCACGCGTGGAAATGCCCCGCTATTTTGTATGGGAAAGACGGCACTTTTCATCAAGAAAATCGGTCAATGAATGTCTCTAAATCCACGAATTCGTGCCAAAACTTTAAGTTGATTGACTGATAGGTATTCGGTTCGTATTTAGATATGTAGTAGATACTAGATATGTAGTTAGTAGTTCGTATGTTAAATTGTACATTTGAAGCAAATATGATTTGAATAAATATTTAAAGTGGCTATATTGTCTTTTTAGTGTAAAATTGAACCAATATCGTTATTAAATCTGTTTAGTTCACCGGATATCGTGTTTTTTCAATTTATCAAATTCAATTCATCAATAAATATGCGAAATTAGGCCATTATCTACTTTAAATTAGCATAATCTCGTATTTGTGTCTAAACTTTTGCATCGTACAAATTTTTATTTTATGAAAAAAAAAATGTTATAGCAAATCAAAAAATTATGTTTCAATTATAGCATTTAAAAATATTTATTTAATATGTTTAGGAGAGTTTTGTAATTCTACTATCACAATTCTAAATTTTACAGCTAAAAAACGTCATTGTCTAAACTTTTGCATCGCAGTGTACACATCAGTTGTTTCGATTGTCGGAGTATCGAATTTTAAGTATCGACGGTGATATAAGGATCACAGATGATAATTTCGGCAAATTTGAGATCGTTGAAGATTTGTAAATTTAGTTGATTTTTTTCGGCTAAATCTATGGAAATCACTTTAAAAAGTTAATAGTGGCATAAAAAAAACTAGTAGCTATAACTGCGACTCAATTTATTTTGAAGTCCTAGTTGTAGTAGTTATAATCGTTATATAGTAGTTATAGTGGTAGTTGTTTATTAAAAAAGTTGCAAGATTTGATCACACTTTGCGACTAGCAACCGTTTATTTTAAACCCTGCTCTAGGCCAATGTTGATCCGCCTTGCATTCACTACGTGACCTTCATGAATGTAGGTTTCCTGCATAAGTAGAGCCAATATCAAGCAACTATATAAATATATAGAACAAATCTTACCCTACGAATATTTTGCGTAAAATTATTTATTGAGAATTGAAAAAAATTATATATTTGAACCGATTTCAAAAAGTGGGGTTATAGAGCTATATTTATCATATGAAAAAAAAAACGTATGTAAAATTATTCAATACAGCCGGAAAAATGTGGCTTAGATAAGCATTTTTTTTTCACATTGGATGAACATATATGCACTTATATTTAAAGACCCGCGGTCATTCGGGTTCATTCGCCTTTAATTAGAGCCCATATCTAGCCACTCTAGAAAATACCGAACAAATCTTACCCTCCGTAAGAAAATACCTCCCTCCGTACCCTCTCTACAAATCTTGGCTCCTTGTAAGTCATCCTTCGATGATGACTTCCAGGCTTGAACAACAACAGAAAAATTCATGTAAAGATAATTTTGGACATAAGTGTGGTTCTGCTGGGAAAATTCTGATGTAATTCATTATCACCTTGAACTAATATACAGCTCGGCAACTCGTTGTTTTACCGAGTTTGTGAACGCTTTTTTTAACGACCGAGGAAATTAACGCTAATTTATTTATCTCTTGATCATTCAGATGAATGTTGGCGATGAAAGTTGTCATGATTATGCCTACTTAAGTAGATCCAATACCTATCCATTCTATAAAATACCAATCAAATCTTACCCTCCGCATGGCTCCTTGGAAATCATCCTTCGACGTGGACCTCCTTCTCGACGCTCTCGCGGCCTCCCTGGACGCCGCGGCGCCCAAAGAAGGGTCCCTCTTGTTGCCCAGCATGTTCTTGAGTGTTCGGATCTCCTGTTCCCGGTCGTAGATGATGCGGCCAAGCTGTTCGGAGAGGTTCCTGGCATTCTTGAGCTGTCGTTCCATGATCTCGGACATGCGGCGTTCGCGGACCAGCTGAGATTTGGTGTCCTGAAAAAATGAAAAGACTTATTGAAAATGGCATTATACAGTACTCTCTTTTTAATCCGAAGTATTAGAGGATGTACATAATTTATTTATATAATTTTGGGGGTGTAATTGGATCTGCCTAGCTTTGTGTCTTATGGTGTTCGTCCAGGTAGCTGCTAGGCTTCTTAGTGGCCAATATAGTAGATATTGTCTCATTTCAGCAATGTTCAGTAAAGTCTGTTGAGAAGAGGTCTGTAAAATATCGGAGACTAATAATACCAACGTTGTAGCGTGTAAAAATCTCCACATCCTCTTTCTGAAATAAAGGGTTTCTTATAATAAAAAATATTTATGATTTTTTTTCTTAAAAACTTCATTTTATGTAAAAGATATTGTTCCTGCAAAACTGAAATTTTCCAAATCGTAGCGGCACTCAAGCGGTTGCATACCCCTCCTCCCTCTGTGCGTGACGTAGTTTATGTACTTCCCTTTAGCATCAAATAACCCTTCGTATTACAGAGGTGCACTGTAAAAAAAGACTGTTGTTTTACAGAAAAATATGTCAGCTGTTGTGCCAGAAAATTACGATATAATTTGCAGAGATAATCTGGTGTCTCCTGAAGTTATTTTATTGCATTGTAAATATTTAAATATCACTTTATTTACAATATACCGTAATCATGATTATGCTATTGATTTTTTTAATTCTGAAATTAAATAAATTCTTTCCTCGTTAAAACAACCTAAAATAATTCTAATATAGGTGATATTAATATAAATATTTTTGAAAATGATAACCATATTATAGATTTTTTTAAAAACATATTATCACAATTTGGGTTTGAAAATTATGTCAATAAATCAACTAGAATCAGTGCATCATCTTCTATTTGTATTGATCGTATTTAAATTCGTATTCCGGGACGGTCTACTGAAATGGTGCTTTTAGAATTTTCTCGATTTATTAACAAAAGTATTGATAACAGTAAAATTACAGTTTCAATTTTTCTAGATATAAAAATGCTTTTGATAACGTGAATCATTCAATTTTAATTTATAAATTGGAAAATGCTGGTTTTAGATTAGATTTTTTGAAACGGTTATCATCTTATTTAAATGACAGATATCAGCGCGTAAAAGTAGGTAATACTCTAAGTGAATACAGACTGTCAAATAGGGGAGTGCCACAAGGTTCTATCTTGGGTCCTTTATTATTTTTTATTTTTATTAATGATCTGTGTAAACTCAAACTATTTGGTAAAATTGTAACGCATGCAGATGATACAGTTTTACTTTATGCCTCTTCAAATTTAAATGATCTACACTCTTAAAAACGGCGGTTTAATCAGTCTGAGTAATTTCATCCTTCCGTGCCGAAAATGCACTTCTCCTAAAGAGTGAATTTCACTCTTTCGGAGTGGTAAAAGAATAAAAGAAAACAATCTGCGTCCTACACTCTTAAAACGAGCGGTTTTAACTCAGTCTGAGTTAATTTCACTCCTTTCCGGTGCAAAAATGCACTTCTCCTATAGGAGTGAATTTCACTCTTTGTTTTAAGAGTGTAATTATCCAAATCGATACGACTATATTGTCAAAACAAATACACTTGTGTAAATCGTATATTTTAACTGAATACTGATCATTACCAACCTTATGCCCAAAAAGAAACTTGAAATTCAAACTTAAATAAGAACCTGCATCATACCTCACTACAATCACTCAAATTCACGATATTTAGCAACATCCTAACGTATTAAATATAACGAAGATTTAACTCTAAAATTAACTTAATCAAAAATATTATTAAACACCTAAAAACTCGCAAAAAGAGATCAAAGAATTCCTGGATGACTCCTGAAATTTTGCCTCTAATAAGAAGAAAAGAGAAGTTATTTAAAAAAAAATTTTAATATCCTTCTGATCTCGTTTTTAAAACTACATATTTAACTACTGTATCTGAATTAAAACGTAAAATTAAATTAACCAAAACTCAATTCTATCATAATAAATTTGATTCTTGGTTCTCGCCTCAACAAAAATGGAATTTCGTCAATAATATTATTAATAAAAGTAGTAAAACTATTGTTTTGACTAATGTCTGTAACAATTCTGAATTATCTTCTCAGTTTAACCTTGTTTTTAATAATGTCAATCAAAACAACCCGTATTGATACTCAAACTTACCGACAATATATTACCCCATGCACAAATTCTTTCTTCTTGATGTTAATGATTTTGATGTGTTAGATAATCTAAATCTTTTTTCCAAGTTGGATTCTTTTGATTTTGATGGCATTAGTATGCGGTATTTGAAACTTATTGCTTTAAATAATGTTGAGTTTATAACAAAATTTATTAGTTCATCTTTTTATGCCTGTGAATTTCCCAAGTCATTGAAACGAGCAACTGTTACTCCTATTTATAAATCAGGTGATAAAAATATTCGGTCCAATTATCGTCCCATCTCAATTTTACCTTCTTTTTCACAATTAATTGAAAAAAATTGTTGCTAAAAAGATGTTTGATTTTTTGAATAACACTATTTTTTTTGCTATCAATCAATATGGTTTTATTCCGGGACGGTCTACTGAAATTGTGCTTTTAGAATTTTCTCGATTTATTAACAAAAGTATTGATAACAGTAAAATTACAGTTTCAATTTTTCTAGATATAAAAATGCTTTTGATAACGTGAATCATTCAATTTTAATTTATAAATTGGAAAATGCTGGTTTTAGATTAGATTTTTTGAAACGGTTATCATCTTATTTAAATGACAGATATCAGCGCGTAAAAGTAGGTAATACTCTAAGTGAATACAGACTGTCAAATAGGGGAGTGCCACAAGGTTCTATCTTGGGTCCTTTATTATTTTTTATTTTTATTAATGATCTGTGTAAACTCAAACTATTTGGTAAAATTGTAACGCATGCAGATGATACAGTTTTACTTTATGCCTCTTCAAATTTAAATGATCTAATTATCCAAATCGAATCTGACTTAATTGAAATTGAAACTTGGTTTAATGCTAACGATCTAAGTCTAAATCTTAATAAAACTAAATATATTAATTCTAGCTTAAGGCAATCACTTGTTGATCTAAATTTAAAATACCACACATTATCTTGCAAAGAATTAACCCTAACTGTCAGTGTCATAAAATTCAACCTGTTGACAGTATTAAATATTTGGGTTGATATATTAATTCCAATTTGAAATGGAAAACTCATATCAATGACTTGGGGAATAAACTACGTTTTATATTAGTTAAACTGTACCACATCAAACGCAAAGTACATGTAACTTTTTTAAAAACCTTATATTATGCATGGTTTTATTCTTTGATAAATTATGGTATTATTATTTGGGGTGGTGAATACACATCCAATTTACAACCAATTTTATCAATACAAAATAAATGTTTTAAACTCTTAAATTACCAATCACTTAACGGTCCGATTTTTAGAGAGATTAATTTACTCTTTGTACGCTACAATGCTTTTTTTCGTATTTGCCTGCATCTTTATCGCAATAAATAAACTTGTGAACTTAATGAAAACTTTTATAATACCAGATCAAGTGAAATTTTTCGAATTCCAACATTCTCCAAAACTATATTTACAAAACATTTTTTCTATCTTGCCCCTAAATTATATAATAAACTGCCTAACAAATACAAACAAATTTTATGTCTTTAAAAAACAACTTTTTGAGTTTTTTATAAATATCAACGACTTGGATCTTTATTATTCACTCTATAATTTGAAGTCTATTAATCATAGCTGTATGCCATCTGTTTGCCACATCACATTATGTTCGATCTTATTTGTTTCTGTGTTGTTGTTTTTTTGTGTTCAATTTGGACTATATATGTTTTTGTTCGCCGGTACGGGAATCTTTTTCTCCTTGGCGTGCCATATTTTTTTGCTTTATTTTTCGTTTGTTTGTTTGATAATCTGTCTATTTCATACGAATAATAATTTGTAATTTAAACGCGAAAGCCGTTTTTAACAGACGAATTGTAAGAACGAAAATTGGCCTTTGCCAAAGCGTGAAACCGAACAACCGGTGACAGGCGGGTATACTGACCACAGTACAAGCGAGAAATAATAAACTGCCGAACCCGGGCTCGAACCACGGGTATTTAGATATTCCGTCCAACGCGTTCCCAACTGAGCTGTCCGGGCACTCATTCCACAAACTGTTAAAATGCTTGCATGGTTGTAGACTTGTACATTTTATGTACTTAAGCACTGAAAAAAATGTTTTTATTTTAAATTGCATATTTTTGCCGAAAAAACTGTAAAAAGAAAATAACGGTATATTTCTGTAAAGATAAGTTTTTCTGTAAACTTTTTCTGTAAACTATTTTTTTACAGTATATAGTTAGTTTGTTTTTAAATTTGTTGCACTAAAGAGTGTTAATTCTATGATAGTGGTTTTGTGTTTCCTTCTATAGTAGTTCCAAGAGCGAAGATAGTGAAATAACAATAAGAGGTGGTGATGTACAAAATACCATTAAGTACCAGATAAAAGTACTTTAAAAAAAGAACTTTTCCACCAAAAATATTATCAAATAACTCTTCACATTGAATTTTAGGAAATTACTCATTGTATTGAATAGTTTACTCATGAATAAATCTAATTCAATTCTACTGAAATATGAAATTGAAACTAAACGATGTCTGCTGACAAGAAAATGAATTTCATCCGATCCATTGTTCAACAACTGCATATTTACGTGCATTTAAATTGAAAATTATAATCCACAAATCATTACTTCCACCAAAGAATTTTTCATTTTAATATTTACAAACGGCCATAATATCATTGCCTTGCTTTGAACCAAGTTTGAAATAAGCTAAGCGCCCCCCTTAAATAAGGTTTAATATCATATACCCCACACGCTGAGTTTCTGTATTGTTATGAATATTTCATGAAGCCCAAAGCCTCTGTGGCGTTGAAAACTTCTACGTTCGTACTGTCTCATGGTTTATTAAATTTGAGCCCGAATTGAAACCTTAATAGTTTAACAAGTTTTGACTTATTATGATGACGCGTTAACTAGCATGAGTTATGAGGGCAATTCCTTTAAATTAAAATTTTTTATATAACATCAATTTTAAAATTATAATAGAATAAGAGTGATATGTATAAATGAATGTGCAGATAAAAGTAATTTGTCATTTCAAAATGTTCTGGTAAACATTAATCCATACACATAATTAAAACTCTTAATGGTTTGTACAAGTTTTTGTCTTATTATTGTGACATGTAACCTGGATAGTTACGATGGCAATTCGATAAACATACCATCTCTTTAATAGTATATATAAATTCAATTTTAAAATGCTGGTGTAGAATAAGAGTTTAATTTATATAAAGAATGCGTAAATAAAAATTCTTTGTCATTTGAAAACTTTCTAGTAAATACATAAACATAATTAAAACTTTTAATAGTTTTTACTAGTTTTTGAGTTTTTGGTTTATTACTATGACATGTAAATTTTGAATAGTTATAATGGCAATTCAATAAACATAACATCTTTAAAAAATATATAACCTCAATTTTAATATTCTCATATAGAAAAAAAATGATTATATTTAAAGAATGTGGGTATAGATAAAAGTAGTTTGCCATTTAAAAATATTCTAGTAAATACTAGACCATCTATATATAAAAGGCTAAGTCCTGACTGACTGACTCACTCACGTATCAGCGCCCATCCCAAACTACTAGAGGTACAGCTACCAAATTTTAGGAAAATATTCTTTTTATATCGTAGGCGTTATTTAAGAAGCGATTTTACGAAATTCGAACCCAAACGGGTGTAGGAGTGCAAACGTGAGCTGATTTCCCCATAGGAATAGCATTGTAAGATTAGAATTTATAATTTTTTTATTTCAATTTAAAAGAAATTTCAGCGCGTTCAGCGTGAACGAAAATTAAGAAAAGAAAAAAAGAGCACGTTGGTTTAATTTGCTGGATTGTTATTTGAATATCAGTATTATATTTTATTTATTGATGTTAAATCTTTTGATTTTTTATGATGAATCAAATTTCCTCAACTTTATTTTAATTAAGTTTCCCGAATTCAATTTAATTGATGTTTACAAATGGTAAGAAATGAAGATATGAAGGAATATTTTCAGCATAAAAATAAAGAATTTGTACTTTATAAAACTTTTCCAACCATACAAGAGGGTGAATGTATGTTTTATTTTCTGATGTTAAGATGGCTTAATGGCCGATTGAATTTTGGTATTGGCGGCTTTTGGCGAAGTTGAAAATTTAGGGCAAGTGGAAACGGGAGTCGTAATTTAGAAGCACAGTCAAGTTAAGAGCCGACACATGAGTAGGTACCCAATGCAACTTTTAAGGGCGACATCGTACGCAGCGTCGGGAATTTGGAGGATATTTAAAGTGCCCTTCCTCTATACGGGGTATTATTCGTCGGACATTTATTGGCTGCACGAGCCGTTTATATAGGTCGGCAGTTATTTTGGCGTTGCCCGGACCTGAACCTGGAACCTACCGCATGCAAGGCGAAAGTCTTTACTCACTGGGCCCCAGCCCTATCAAGTTGTATGAAATATGAAGTGGAATGTTTACCACATTTGGGCAGTTTTGTTGAGCTAATCGTGAAATAGAAACAGGCCATAGCTGATCTGGCAATTTGAACAGGGGCCTATGGGAAAGCCCTCTAACTCCTGGAAGGGCCTGGATACAATCAAACCCTCATATCATAATGGGAGGAGATTATAATATCCTGATGGAATGGACCAGAGGAGAGGGGATCAATTGGTATATAAAATAAAAGTTTACATAAAAAAACTACTAATTCGGGTTATTAAGGGTACACCCGGTCAACGCCGAGTTTATAAAGCTAGTATAATATATAATTTAAACCCTTAATAGTTTTGACCAGTTTCTGGCTTATTATTTCGACATGTAATTGGGATACTTATGATGACACTTGTTTAGTAAATAACAATATAAGTGGTTACATTTTTTTCCCAATTTTAAAATCCTAAGATGGTAAGGAAGTCCATTTCCATATAAAAACAGATAAAAGGCTTTTGTAATTTAAAAACACTCTAGTAAACATCAGGAATACTGGAATAGCCCTGATGGTTAAGGTTATAAGTGCAGTCAAATGGTATAGTTTTTATCTAATAGAAAATGCTGCATCGATCAGACATAAAACGCAGAGTAAATTTATTAAATTAAATTTTCCCCCTATATAAGTTAACTTATATTCAAACGTTTATACGAAATTACAATGCAATATGAATTTTTAAATGTTAACCTAAGTGTGAAATTTCATTCCTTTAAATCAACAAGTATGCAAAAAAATGAGTGTTCAAAGTGAAATATTTTAAAGTGTATAAATATCTAAAATATTTTTTTAAAACGTGCATTCCGAATTTTCTTCTGCAATAGACAAATAATATAGTTAATGGCGTGTGAGTAAGTATGTATTGCCATTTGTTGAAGTACCACTTAATTGATTACTATAGTATTATTACTTTACATTTTAAAGTTATTTTCCTATATATAAATTTTTTTGTTTAACTTGAAGTTTGTCATTAAATATAACATCTATTACCTGAAGTTTTGATTCTTTATCACAGAAAGCTTCTTGTAGTTTTTCAATTGTAGCTTGCATTTTAACCTTTTCTTTCTCGTGTTTTGTACAAACAATATTTGCCTGTAAAATAACAAACAGAGAATTAAATTATCGTTTCATAATACTATAAAATAATGCATTGGACATTTTTTCACATTAAACATCTTTGATCACAGTTAATAAAAATGATACAATAATTTTAGGTTAGTCGTGATGAATACAAACAATTAACAAACTTTCCTTCAATTGTTAAATGAATATATATGTATCTGTAAATAATGAAGAATATACTTGGATAAATGCTTCTATTTTTTTTAAAAATAGTTAATTATTGAACGATATCTTAAACTCTTTGGAATTATATATTATCTGACTGATGAAAAAAAGATATTCCAGTCAAATGTACACAATAGTACATGAAATTATTTAACTTTTAATTTTAGATTCGAGAAGGAAAAATATAATATTTTCTTCCATTTTTTCATTCTTAAACTTACGAAAACTAGGGGTGTATAACAAAACACGACTTTTAATTACTGCTCAATAGATCAACAAACACACATTTAAATGCAAGTCTATACCTTTTAAGAAGATTTAAATATTTTTAAAACTAAAAAGTTCTGTGGCAGCTGCCTTTGCACATGCGCAATTTTTTCGAAATCCTTATCATGACTTCTGAGAAGTGTACTAAATTTGTGTGTTCTCGGAAATCTTATTGTGATATCCGACATATACTGGGAACTCTTTTAATAAATTTGAAGTCTGTATCTCATTTGTTTTTCAGCACTACTTTTAAAAGAAAAAAATCTATTGCAGCTTTGCACATGCGCAATTTTCTCAAAACCTTAACTCTAAAAATCTTTTCTCGAGACAAGTATTAGGAAATCGTGTACAAATTTGCAGTCCGTAGCATTTTTAGTTCGAGATGAAGAGTTGTTCCAGACAGACAGATCACTGTTCGAAAACCACCTTTTTAGAATCAGCGCCCTCCAAAACGTGTAGAAAACACAAAATCTCCATTTTCGATTTTCGACCCCATAATACTTTCTTTACCTATAATACCATAACCACACAATAATACCATAATTTCGACCCCATAATACTTCATATTACTTGATGTAAGTAAAAACTGTTATAAAACATAACTTAATCAACTATGCTTCTGCTACCTTTTACAAACTTTGGTATACAAGTGCATTCGTTAAAAACTAACAAAAGAAACTTTTGTACAATCATATTTCTGATAGTGAAGTAAAGACGTCTCATACAGGTAAAATAAAGCTTTAAAAAATATATTAATACTTTTTAGTTTAAACCCAGTTATGTTGCCCAGCCACGCCACTCCTATATACAAAGGTCCTATTTTATCCAATACAGGTAAAGTATTTCTTTAATTAAAATATGATAAGTTTGAGCTAGTAATAATGTTAATTCAGTTAAATTAGCCTTTAGAAGCTGTATCGTGTGAATATAGTTTTAAAAATATAAACGGTATAGGAAGAACACAGCCACTGGTGATGATTCTTTGATTTTTTTAAACAATTATTTTTTTATAATTTTGGTATTTTCTAGCCACTATTTGGAGTATGAATTTACCAGTTTTGTGGTAAAACCATAACGCCGCAAATACGCTGCAAAAGTGCTAAATCAACGCTCTAAATATGGTGGTAGCTAGAAAGTTCCAAGATTATGGTACAATCTTGCACCAAAATTTTTAAATGTGTGCATGTACCCGGTCTTGAAAGGTTGTAACCTTAATAACAGTGATTTGAATTATGTTAACTTTCATTTTACTAATTAATCCCAATCTCCACTCGTCATCACCTCATAAGGATCCTCATAATGATGATATCAACTTTAAATAATAAAAAAAATTGGATATCCTATTGAATAAAACTAACATTTTCATAAACAGAGAATAACCTCTGGTCCAAGGAACAAGTAAGGATTAGAAACGTAAATCAACAAATCCGCTGCTGCTGATAATTCGCTATAATTGAAATGTGTGAAGAGTATAGACATTTCGGAGAAGGGTATTCAACAGATTCAGAATAGTTATCGCAATTACGGTCACGACATAGTAGTATATCTCTTCCAGTTCTCAGAACAGCTATGATATAATGGCCGAACTTGATTTGGGGATTTGAGTAACGTTGCCAAGCAACAAAAACGCCCAAATGTAGTAAACATTTCTTTCATATTTCATACAACTAGATAGGTATAACAGCCCGAAGTTAAATATTCAAGCTCGCCAAAAATTGCCAATGAATAGTCCGGCCGTTGTATTATAGCAACTGTACCCGATTCTCTATAATATATATCACAATTAATCCCCGTACTTCCGTAGATATCATTCTTAAATTACGCCATCAGTACAAAAATAATAAGCTCGTAAAATTTGGAATCTGTATACATCCCATAGTTTTGGATTGGCGTTGATACGTTAGTCAGTCATTCAATCAGTACTTCTTCCTTTATTTATATCGATTCCGACTCTTTGGTTCTTACGTAGAAGTATCGAGAATATATTTTATTACAGGAATGTCAGCAGATAACAATAACACTAAACAACAATTTTAAAATAATAACATCATTGTTTTTCCCGACAAGCCATCTCACGTATCTACGCAATGACTACAAGCTATTATTGAAGCTTATATCACTGGCTTCCAGACAGGGCCATTCTAAAAGGATATATTTCCACCGAACCGCTCATAACTGTAACTGAACGATTTCAAAGAACGTAAAAATAAACAAAGGATAAAAACAAATCGACGAAATGTTACTTTTATCATACAATCTTTTTCCACCGACTAAGCTTATCTCTTTCTAAAAGTAATAGTCTATTAAAAGATGGACGCTCAAATAAAACCGATGTGCAGGAAAAGGTTTGGCGCATCTTTGAGGCAATTTATTGGATGCATTTTTCGATAATTGTTATAATATGTTAACGAGTATTCATGTTTTAAAGATCTTTTACCCCAAATGGTCTAGAATATGCTAGTTTTAAGCATAAGTCACTGTTTTAAGTATTTTTAACACGGCTCATAGGTTTTCGCTTTTCGAAATTGGGTGGACAGAATATATTTTAAATTGAAAGAACTGGGAATGAAATGATGTCCTATAATATCCTATCAGTCTCCAACAGTCTATAATAATGAGCTTACGGCTCAAAAGTTGACAAATTGAAAAATGCAATTGCCCTGGCACTTTTTGAATAGAGGAATTTCACATTCGTTGGAGTGAAAAAGACAAAGTCTAGCCATTTTTTTAAAGAAAAAAAGTAAAGTAAAAGTTACAAATATTGAACTGAAAATGCATATTTTTCCGATTTTCTATATTTATTCAAAATCCAACACCTGCCAGGTAATTTGCTCAAAATAATATTTGGAAAAGAATTAAAGTTCAAATTATTCTAATTAAAAACATTTCCATGCATATAAAAAAGGTTCATGGTAAAAATTTTAAGTTTCGGCTAAAAGAGGTTTTAGTTAAATAGAATTTAGAAGAAATTTAGAAGAGAATTAGAAGAAATTTAGTTAAAAAAGAATTTTTAGTTAAAAGAGGTATAATCTATTTAAATTGTATTCTAAAAAAAAGTGAATTGCAGTTTCTTAAATACCAAAATAAAATTTTTAAGAGTACATAAAACTTAATTAAATTAAATTTGAAAAATATATATAGGAAACTCAAAACAAGTAAAGAAATGGTTTATATCACTCGGCTATTTAACTTAAAAAATTATCCTTAATAGTGTATTCCATTTATAAATTCATTCTTGATGATAACCCCATAATGGGAGTAGTGACAGGATTATTTTTTCTATTTTCCGTTACTCAATGAAGTTTTAAGTGTCGCATATAGCGTTTCTTATTAAGAAAGAAAACTGGTAGATAGTTGAAATTTCTGCGAATGTGCGATTCTTTCCAAATATTCTCTGAAAAATTAAATCAAGAAGACTAGAAAGAGTGATCTATAAAAACATTGCGCCTTGTGTCACAGTAAAATCACAGCTTGCTATCCTTTTTCTGTCATAGAATTTGTTTACAAAAAAATTTCCATGCTTTAAAAATATCCATCAATAGAGTACCATCAATTGATATTTTTAATGTTTAATTACTAAATTAATGCAGTGCGATTTGTCAATGCTCCATTAATTAAGTGCAAGTGTAAAAAAATAATGTTTTCCCCTTTATAGGATTGAAATAAATAACAGATGTTTTTTCCCTTTTTTCCGCAGCTCCACAATTAATTACTCCAATACATTTATAATATTACAATAGAATTATAAATTGTTTCTAAATTCCATTTATTGTCCTATCACAATACCTACATTTTTCTATAGAAGATCAAAACACCACAAATTAGTTTTTAACGCTGAATTTGGGCATTTTGAAATTCTCAGCCCGAAACGGACCCAGTTCTTTTACATATACATAACACGATATTGAGGTAAAGCGTTGAAATATTTATTTGTATATTTGTTACGGTGAAAGTAAAAATTCTGTTTTTATGAATAATGACCTGTTACTATTAATAATAAGTCATTGTTAACTTTAACCGCAACATATAATAATAACCGTAAAATATATTATAAGAGTCTTTAAAGATTGTGGTGTTATTTCTTCAACGACTTACTTATATTTAGTATTGTGTTTTTATATTATCCGGGTGATAAACCTTATCGGGATAAAAATACTTCAAGTGCTTTTAGGCGTGTAAGGTAAGGTCGAAATTGTGCTTATTCTAAGATTTGTTGTTCTTTTGCAGAATATTATTGGATGCAAAAGAAGTAAAATGTGAAATAGAATCATCTTGAGCACGTAAGTTGAAGGATAGTTTGGCGGAATTTTATGTGAGTTATGGATATATGCGAAGCTAAGACCTGGGTCTCCCAACAAAAATAAGAAAGTACATTACGACTTATTTCATTAAGCTTGCGATTTTGTATACATTTTAAGCTAAAATAACTGAATTTTTACATAATAATGGATATACACTAGTCAAAACAATTAGGGGAGCGCATGGATGACTCACTTTCACCCCCCAATGATTCCATTTGGAAAAATCAGTTTTCAATTTTTTCCCACTAAGTTAAGCTCGCACTTATTTATCGTTACATGAAAGAATCAGGTATTTTAAACAATTAAATAATGTTTGTTTTAATTACATGAAAATATGAAAAACATGGTAAAATTTCCTCCGAAATAATTTTATGAAATAAGTTGTCCTAAATTCTTCAGGCTCGCATTCTTAGAATTCAAAAAATTGATTTTAACTTTTTTAACTAATATAGTTTAGAAAAAAATATTATTATAATTTATTCAAAAGTTATGATTCCAATTTTTTCCTCTTAAATTTTAGTTAAAAAATTAAGATCCCCCCCCCCCCCCCTGGTTTTTACCATTTCATTCTAGATACGTAATGAATCTATTTCACAAATTTTAGATATTTAGATATTTAGAATGAAAAATAAAAAGTTTTAACTGGAAGGGTAACAAAAGTACGCAAAGTGCTCCCCTAATTGTTTTGAGCAGTGCAGTTGTAGTTTAAATAGTGAAAGTATCGACTCCAAGTTTAACCACTTTCCCATAACGACGGCAGCCGACCCGGCGGCGCAACGGTTAGAGAGCTAGCCTTTGGAGCCTCTGGGTTTGGGTTCGAATCCCGGTAAGGCATGGATGTTTGTGTTTGTCGAGTATATGCGGAGTACGTGCTCGTTAAATCTGTTGGGTCCGAAAGTCCTCCAAGTTCCCATACCAAATCAATACCTCTGGGGGTGACAAGCCAATTCTGGGGATCCTCAGTGCTCGTCTCTAAAATTAGATGGATCCACTTATGTGTGTCTGTTGTGTCTGTCTTACTTGACGAAGGTTTATAAGCGGGTCTCTGACCAAGCACACAAACCTGAATATATATGTCTACCAACCAACCAACCATAACGACGTCGCGTATACTGGTTTAAAAATACTAGAGGTTGGTCTAGAAAATTAACGTGGGGAAAAAATTATTGAAAATGAGCAAAGCATCCACATCGCCAAAGAACACAAAGTTTTGATTCACCAATGACGTAATTTTTGGTGTACTGGATATAAAGAATTTAGAAATTAGGTTATGTGTGACTGTGAACTACTAGATGACGTGTTTGACCGAAGACTCACAGTAGAAATAAGAAAAATAGACAAATGATTTCTACTCGAGTTAAATCTTTAAAAAAATCGAAATTATCCTTAAATAACAAAAACACGATTAGTTTAAACTATATAATACAAATAATACGTTGAGTCTTATATCAAAAATACCAAAATCTTGAGAGCGTTCGGGGGTATAAGGGCTGACCAATTCCAAAATATTTCTGACAAGGCCTACGATGCCAATCTCCATTGTTTTCGACACACACCGAATCATATGTACCATTTGAATCCATATTGCCAAATTTAAAGCAAATTAAACATTTATTATGTAAAACAGAAAATATCTTATTAACTTATTATAAAAAAAATAGTCAGCTACAGTAACATACATTAAACGAAAAGCCGTTCACTTCAAAGAAGAATTCGATGTCACCAGCATATTTGATTGTGAAAGTAATATAAATATTCATAAGAAATAAAATCATAAGAATAACAGTTTGGGAAAGACATAAGAAATTAGATGTCTAATACATACTACATTAACTGCAACAAGTAAATGTAAAAAATAATCTTTTCTTTATCATCCATCTACACCCACCCTAATATGTAGTATTATTTTTATCCTCTTGTGGTAATAAGTCTGAGAAAAACCGTGTTGATTCACGGATTAACTTGGAAGTTACGTTCCGGTCCTTCTATTTTTGTCAGGCAATGTTAAGGAATGTCAAAATGAAAGCGTCTTGAACAAGGAAGTTAGAAGTCATGTGGAAAACAAAGTTTAATTGGATAAATTACAACACATTTTCATTTCAATGTTCAACAGCGGTAAGGCCCGGCATCTAAACTAACCCGAATAATAGTGGGGTTTTATCAGATACATTGGTATAAAGTTTATTTTTTTTTAAATAAAATATTGCACATATAGGTTTAATTATTTAAGCGTTAAGATGTATCATTGATGTGAAAAAAAACACCCTAAATTATTGAAAAAGTTTTCCTCATGTTTCATGTTCCGATTATAAAATAATTAGGGTTTTTTAAAAGAGATAGGAAAATATGCAGTGTTAAAGAATATAAATCCTTTAGCGACGACATAGTGAATTCCATTAACACCCTCATTTCCGAATAAAATAGCTAACTTTAAGTTTCTTTAAATACAATTCAATAAATAAATTTCTCGTACAACTTAATTTTTCTTACATAAATTGTTCAAGACTCTTCATCAGTTTTATACAAAAACAGAAAGTTCATCTTTGCTTGACAAAATGTTTTTACAATCTTTGTTAAACAAATAAACAAGTTGGTTTGTTACAGAATCTGTCACTTAAACCGCTTCCACACAACATTTGTGCTCAACAGGAAACACTATTTATACACCACAGAAAAAAATTCGCCAAACAGCGCCTTTAGCTAGTTGTAATTCCAAAATTAACTAATTTCTTAAATCTTCTTTTGCAGATTTAATAATTAATCTTTATCGTTTGCTAAGTTTTTTTTTTTTTAAGTTCGAAGAATAATGATATTTTTTTTTAATAAATATCTTTTAGTAGCCACCAGTTTACAGTTCGAAAAATAAATTAATAAAATTGATGCGTTAAAATAAAAGCTAAACTTTGCATATACTTTATGCAAAGTTAAAATTCTTTATGCATCTTTTTTCATACATATATAATGAACCCTCAGAAGAACTCTATTGTGATATTACAACAATCCAAACTGAATTATACAACCATCTAATCTACCGGAAACCTTCATCTTAACACCTTGCGCACCGGCACGGATCACTGCAGCTATAGACTGCTTCACCACGCGCTTATAAGGCATACGACCTCTATGTTAAAAAACAAATCTGATCGTAGAAATTTTTATAATTATTTGGTTCATTAATCTCAAACAAGAGCGCTTTAAGATGCTCCTAAAAGTCTTCTCTTAACTGCTAAGAAGTTACTTTCAGCTTAGAAAGGTACCCATCAATATAGCAAGTATGGTCCCTAAGAATAGCAAACACTTGTCTAATCAGTTTATTAGCGACAGCAATAAGCGCCACTTTCCCAGGTTTTCTTCTGGCTTTTAATCTCTCATAAAATGTTTTACACGCCTTATTACGTGAGTTCAGGATTTATTTGACTGATTTACAACAACTTAATATCAATTATTTAGTTAATACTCGCACTTAATTAACAAGTTTTTATATCTAATTTTATAAATATAACATACTAGCTTTATAAAACCGGCGTTACACGGGTAGACCCTTAATAACAGTGATTTGTTTTATGTAAACTTTTATTTTATACCAATTGTTGCATCCCATTCTGATTATCCATGTCCGATTGTACCCAGGCCCTTCCATGAGTTAGAGGGCTTTCCCATAGGCCCCGGTGTTCGCCTTGCATGCAAAAGGTCCCAGGTTCAGGTCCGGGCATCGCCTAAATAGCTGCCGACCTAAAAGCGTACAGCCAAAAAATGCCGAAGAATAACACCCTGTGTGGAGGGAGTTTACGTTAAATATCCTTCAAAGTCCCAACTCTCCGTACGATCACGCCCTTAAAATTTGCGTTGTGTGCCAAATGAGGTGTCGGCTCGTCACTTAACTGTGGCCAATAGTCCTCATGGGTAGCTCTAGTTCGCCGATAATTCAAACTAATTAAAAATAGAAAAATTGAATGAAAACACAATGCATAATGCTATTCCTATGGAGAATTCGGCTCACGTTTTGCACTCCTACACCCGTTTGGGTTCGAATTTCAAAAAATCGCTTCTTAAATGACGCCTACGATATAAAAAGAATATTTTCCTAAAATTTGGTAGCTCTACCTCCAGTAGTTTGGGCTGGGCGTTGATACGTGAATAGATCAGTGAGTGAGTGAGTGAGTCAGGACTTTGCCTTTTATATATATAGATATAACAAACCGATTACCAGAATTATTTGTTATTCAACTACCTATTTAATTGGCTAATAAAACAAATTTTATAAATTTTCATTGATATTGATTATCAAATGAAAAAATAATCTAATCCCGAACTCACGTTTATTAAACCGTATAGCAGACCAAGAAGCCATATAGAGCAACTGGTAGTTCCCATGACGTTATAAACGTAGTGTGGAAGCTAATAAGGGCCAATAACACATTTTAACACTTTTAACAAATAAAAAAAGTAATTATGCCTACTTGATTTAACAGTGCAAGACATGAAATGCTTATTATAGACAGACAATTCAAATAATATACTCAAAGTAAGAGGTAGATGAAAGTCTCACATTCTAGCTACTTTAGATTTATATAAATTAACTATAATTCATCTATGGTGAACTTTTATGAACGCGTCAATTCCTGATGATAAAATTAAACCAAAATACAAATTTAAAGCTTTGACAAAACTTTCTTATATTTCAGAATAGCCCTTGCCCATTCTCTTACAATGAAAATATATAATACGCGAAAGCAAAACTACAAATGTGAACAATTGTTTTGTTTCTATTAATATGATTAAAAAAACTATATTTCTGATTAAGCTTTCAGAAACACGGCTACAACATTGCATTAAATGCTGATTTAGAAATAGAATAAAACGCGTTAGTAATTAATTAGCAGCCGTCACAAGCACTCAGCATCACAAAATTAATCCACTGTGAAGCATAAAGATGTTTTTGTGAGAACTTTAGTAAAATCTAAGTATTGTTATTATTAATTATGTATTTCTGATGTTTAGTTACATAACATAACTTCTGTGGTTTTTTTATAATTATGGATAATTATCTAGATTTGGATTTCATTTTCTAAATGAATAATTCTTGTACAAAAGGTATACATATGGTTAATTCCACGTAAATACATACCACAAGTGAATTTAAAAAATATTTTTTATTCCAGTTGAAACTTTTATATGTGATTTAGAAATTTGAACTATAAAAATTTTACATAAAAAACTATTATTGTATTTATCTGTGGCAAATGGACTTTTGTCTGTGTACAAATGGAAATGTTGTAAATGGAAATACCTCTCAACAAAATTCTGAAAATGAATATGATTTGATGCTGAAAGAAAAAAAAAGAGCTTTAGTTCCTTTTGTAGGAAAATTATCATTAAATATTTTGTGGGGCAAATGTTAAGTAAAGATGCTTATTCAATAAAACTGAAACATCTGCAATGGTCAAGAAGTGTTTTTGCGTGGCCCGAGAAGGAAGGTTTTTCAGACAATTCTATTGAAGAAAGAATTAAGAAATTACCGCAAACCAACTTTAGGGGACATTGTGTAACTTTATCTAACTATGATTTTACCATGTATGCAATTCTTAACTTATCATGTGCAAAATTATTTACAAATAATGCCTAAACTGCCTAACTGCCTAAATTTCCATATATGTGATTCACATGATGTAGTGTAAGTCACAAATTGAATGTATTGTAAGTCACGCACAAAAATGTTAATAAATTATTTCCGATGATATTTCAACATTTTTTTGCAATTAAATTGTTTGGCTTTAAACCTTATACTTAAATTTATCACTGATAGAATGTTGATTTTCTGCACTATGAAGAAGAAATGAGAGTTTTAAATGATAACCAAAACTCGACTTCCTTTCATGTAGACGACTTCCTTTCGTAAGTCACATTGTGACATTTTTATTATTTTTTAGTGAAATACTAAATGAATATGGTTTTTATGATTTCTAAAAATAGTACATGTTCAGGGGTAAACTGACATACAATATTTTTTTTGAATAAGTCGAAAATAATTATGAACTATGTAAACGAAATTTGTTAAATCGTCCGATGTAGTGTAAGTCACGCGTGGAAATGCCCATATATATTATTCGGATGATGAGAAGTTTGGTTGTCTGAATAATTAGGCTATAATTAATGTTAAATAATGGGTAATTGGTTACTTTTAGTCTGTTAATTATGAAAATCATTCTAGAAAAATAACCATTTTTCCCCAAATGGGCTGCGTTATTGGCGGCTAAGCCATTGCAGACTCTGCATATTCCTCAGAACTGAAAGCCATTTTTTGTGGCACCATGTAGGCGACTCACTACCAATTTTTGAGCTCAGATTACAATGAATCGGGGCTCTCTGGATGTTAAAGTATGCCGAGATTTAATTTTGCGAATTTTGCCCCCAGATTTAATTGAACCCAAGCCAAATGGATACACAAGGGATTTTTTACATGCCACATAATCATATGACATGCGTGCTCATGATTTTCCCTTAAAAAAAATCAGGAAATTACGGGTTAAAAATAAACATATTTTAACTCGTAATTTTGATCATTTTTTTTTTAATTTTGAATAACGCACAAAGCTTCCCCTATGCAAGTATCATGGGTGCTTATGTATGGGACTATACGCTTCAGCCTCTTAGCCAAACCCTGAACATGGCTCAAGTTATAATTATTATAGCCAAATATATTAAAAATTATATATTAAAAATATCATGAAATTAAGAAAGCGACATGCAGTTGAAATAGCCCATACACTCAACATGTTAACAACAGAGACAAAAGAAAACATGGTCGCGAATCGTAAATACTTCGCAAACACTCATGTGTTCCCATTTTCCCGATGTCGTCTCCCAGATAACCAATAACGTCACCCACTAGGACATAAAAAAAGACCGTGACAAATCGGCCAACTGACATCGACAGCGTTTTTCTTCTCCAGGAGACCAAATAACCAACTACCCATAGAGTTAAGAAGAAGACGGAGATGCCGCCGTGCAAAAAAAACAATGCAAAAACCGTTGTGCCAAGTGAAGCCATCGATCGCTTTGTAATAAGCCAAATAAACGCTTTCGGCAAATCATTTGGCGCTATTCTACAGTGGATTTTGTTATGCTTACAACATCAACTTGGCGCCTTTCTAACTCTTTAACGAAAACTATAATGGGGCTGTTTCGTGGATGTCAACAGCTCCAAAGTTTTGTTGTCATTTGTTGCCTGGAATTACTTACGTTTTGGTATTCGAAAATGAGATTTCCAAGACTATTTTAATTAAAAAAAATTTAATGCCAACTTCTTGCTGTGATGTTGGTTGTTCAAACCATTTATTAAAGAAAGCTTTCATAGAAAGAAACAATTCTTTTTATCTATATCGGTCATTTTGAGAGTGAAACCGAAGCAACCAATAAAATCCAGTACGGATGCAAATGAAAACAAGAGCGTTACACATCATCTGAAACATTCTCAGTACAAGACATTTTTCTTATCTGAGAAGGAAATTGCTACCATCTTGATTAAATTCAGATATCGTGCTACAGCCTACAACTCCGCAAACAGTCATTTTTTTAAAAATTAATCAATGCTTTTTAAAGAATAAAATAATGCGTTTTTCATTGAACTTAAGGTTAAGTGAGTGGTTTGTTTGGGCTTACTAGAGTTACTTGGCAACTTACTGACGGCTTCCCTTTATTTCGCGCCAAGCGTCTCCATTATCTTCTTAACCCTATGGACTACCCCGAGGTCCGGAGAGCCAGAAAATAGGATTTGAACCGAGGTATATAAAAGGGGCTCAAGTCCACAGTTAAATTTCCGTAAGCACTTCTTCTCTCACTAAAATGATAAAGGAAATAAGTGCAGGGGCGAATTCCCCGATGGACTTTACCCCTATTTATACGTAGTGATTCATGTGGGAGATGTCGTTTTTCATCTGGATTATGCATTAGGTTCATTGGGACATGGGTGATTGGGATAGTAAGGATAACATAAATTAATATAATGGGACCGGAAAAATGCGATGTGCTATACTGTTTTTTACATGCTTTACTAGGATATTATTTTCTCGCATATTATTTCTATACATAAGATGCAACACACAATATAGTATTACGTAGCATATTTAGACGTTTCCCGCATAAAATTTTTTGAAAATGGTGCTTACAATACTAATTGCAATAACATTCAATCACCTATTCCATGAACAATTACGTGAGATGATTTAATAAACATAACCTTGCCACACTTGTATGGATAATTACGATTTGTCGCTACAGTTCAAGTTGTAATTATTTAAATGTAAGAAAGTTTTAATTGGTTAATCAGCAACAGTGAGGTTCTTTGGAAAAAAACATTCAACATTCGTTAACTGTGTTAAATTGTAATAAATGAAGATTTGATTTTTTTCTGTACATTACCAAAACCAACTCCTAGGTTACAATAATTCATATGTCTCGAGAAAAAATCTTAATGTTATCCTAATACGTTAATTGATTTTATGAAGTGTTTGCTTCTAAAAATATAAGTAGCCCCCCTGTGAATTCTGTGAATAAAGGATTTTTACTTTGCACAAATACCCATATTTGGAAAAACTTGTATTTACCTACTTGTTATACTATACTCACCCCATTATAGGTAAATACTTTCTCGATCAGTCGGTAAGGCGCTTGCATGCCAAAAAGATTCCAGGTTCAGGTCTGGAAGAAGCCAAAATAACTTCCGACCTAAAAACGTTCTAAGCAACTAGAAGTCCGGCGAATAATACCCCGTGTAGAGGTAGCGCACGGTAAATATGCTCCAAAACCCCGAAGTCGCGTACGACGTCGCCCTTAAATTGTTGCATTGGCTGCCTACCAGGTGCAGTGGTGGATCTAGCCAGGGGGACGGGGGGTGCCCCCCCCCCCCTCAAGTTCTGTTGACTGTTTTTTTTTTATTATTGAAAACAAAATTAAGACAAAAATTTAATTTATCTTCTTTTTCTACCAAATGTTTTGATAAAGCATTAGAGCAGATAACTGTTTACTATTTTTAGAGTTTATAGAAAGAGTATTCAACTGTTGGTGCCGATTTATTTTTCATTTGTTTTGTCGGGTTTTTTTTTATGAGTTTACAATTCTTTGAAGGTCACAATAAAATGAAGAAAAAAAAAGGAATAACGAAAACTAGCCAATCACAAACTTCTGCGAGAATAAGATTTTGGAAATAATTTTTATTTTTATTTATTTGGGGGGTGGCGCCGATTATATTCCACACAATGCTATTCAACAATGGATATTTTGTAAACGTTTAGGGTTTTAGTTTGCTTACATTATCCAAGTAAAAAGAACTTCAATTCGCGAGTTTTCGCGCTTTTTCTCTACCATCAAATTTTATAAGAGCAAGATTGGAAAATAAGAGTTAGTTATAAGCTTCTATATTTAATCAATAAGTTCTTATTAAGAAATTTTTTCTTGCAATTGCCTCAATGATATATAAAAAATATATGATATATAATTAAAATTCTTGAAGTTGCTGACTTATAATATTTGTGAAGGTGGCATTTTAAAGACTATCAGGCGGGTTAGGTTAGTTTGAATTATCGTCGCACTAAAGCTGGGGGTCCCGATTTAGGTTGACCACCTAACCGGGACATATGCCTAGAACCCTAGAGTCCTTGGTCACGAAAGCTCAATTGGGCACGGCAGGCCTTAGTTCAATAATGCGCTGTTGCGCCGAGGAGTTTAGTTTTTTTGTTTAGTTTAATTTAATTGGTTAGTTTCTAACAAATTACTACGTGATTTTCAAGATATACAGTCATTGTTTGCCTTGTTTATATGTTAGCTACTTCGCATCTTCAAAAATTAAATTAACTTTTTAGTTATTATTTTCATGAAATACTTCGCTAATACCTGTTTCAAACCTGTTGTTGTATACAATAATTTCTTAAAAACTAATTTTTGTGCAATTAGTTTTGTATTTAGTATATTTTTATCATTTAAATTTGTATAAATTAAATAAATGCTAAATTTAATATTCTAGGAGCTTATCATTTAATTTATGTACAGCAAATAAGGTGATTTAAATTTTTAAGCAGGTAAATTTTCAATAAAAACATGCTATAACAAATTGATTTTTTCTTATTTATCTCACTTATTTTTTTTAAAGCATTAATTATCTATTTAACAATACAAACATTAGTATATTAGGCTAGATTAGTTTGAATTATATCGTCGCACTAGAGTTACCCGAGGGCTATTGGCGACGGGCGTCATACTTTAGAACCACAATAAAGTGACGAGTTGACACCTGAGTAGGCACCCAACAAAACCGTTAAGGGCGACATCGTACGCACCGTCGCACAGTGGGGTATTTGACCCGAATTCTTGGCAATAAATCAAAAAAAATTTTAGCTACAATTATAAAATTGGTGTCTTTTTATAGTTAATTAGGTGGTGCATCTATCCATATAAAGAATTATTATCTCATACAAAAACATTCGTTTTTATAAGCATCGAAAGTCGGATTTTTGCTAAAATTATTGTATTTTTTTCTTGAATTTCAGCGTTTTTTTATGTTTACTAATTAATTTTTGGCTCGTTAAAATTTTTTTTGTTCAAAACTACAATAGGTGCATGTAATAGAAGAACATTTGAGCTTTCTTATGAAATAAAAAAATGTTTTTTAAAACATAGTTTTGACTTTGAAAAATTTAACAATTAAAGTTAAAAAAGATATTTTTTTAATAACAAAAAAGTTTAAAAATGGGATATTTTGTTAAGGTGCCCGCCTGAATCCGGCACATCTACTACCACCAACATAATCCTCAAACATTGCTTTTTCATGTTCAATAGTCCAAACTTGCTACTTTTTGCTATCTTTGCAAAAAAATGGGTTTTTTTGCAAAATAGCAAATCCAAGTATGTGCTTAAAATTTCCAGCAACAATTGGATTTTTGCTGGAAATTCTTTTGAGAAGACTTTATGTATGTTTTCGAGGATGCTGAATATGAAAATGAGGTTAATTAGTTAAAAAAATGTGAGTTTGAATAAGTATAGGCAAAAAAAACACATTTTTATAAAGTACTTTGCTTATGGCATTATCGGTCGGATAGTTGAACCACGCATGTCTTAAGGTAGGAAACTTTCGATCCAATTTAGAAAACATTTTTTTCTTTACAATAAATTGTTAAAAATAATCCTTGGACAAAGCATCATTTAAAAATATTCTTCTACAAAAAAACCTTTAAATATGCATGATACAGAAAAAAAGTGAATTCAATGAAATACAAGTAAAATAATCAAACTCTTTACTTTCTAAAAAAAATTAGTTACATACAACGTTAAAGTATTAAATATATTTTTCTTTTATGAAATGCATTAAAGTAATATATGTACAACACTGACATTTAACAACTTGAAAATAAATTTTCGCGAAATTAGTGTAAAATTATCACAGCAATCAGCATACAATTCATGTATATTATATGGTATAAGCTAGATTGTTTATAAACATAATAAAATTGAACCATAATTAGGTTTTTGAGTTTAAATGGCTCTTTTATATACTACAAATAAGGTTGATTTTTACTATAAATGAATTTTAACAATATATATTTTGACTTGATTTATAAATGGATTCAATTTTTTCGACTAATAATAAAAGTGATAAAACAATAAAAAATAATGTAATAATAATAAGTTTATTGGTTATTAATCATCGCTATCTAAATCGGTAGAAACATCGTTTTCATCTTCCGAGTGGATAGTCTGTTGATTTGAAGGCTTTAACATTTCAATCACTTCTTTGGGAAATTTAGTTATTATTTTTTTTGTGGTAATTGTCGGAAGCTAGTTATGTATGGATCAGAAGATAAAGTAAATTGTTTAATACGTCTTGGTTTGTACAAATCCTTGTAGTCTTTCTCGAGTATTGTTTTCTGTACTCTCTAAAGTCCTTATTTCTTGCTTCTTGTGCTTCCTCACTAAGTTGACCAATGGGAAGTAAAGCCTGTTTAATGATAATGGGTCCGTGCATCAGAATTTTATGCACCGAAGTAGGCATTGGATACCAAGGATATTTGGACACAAACAATGTGGCTGTCGTGTAGCAGTAGATTTTAAATTTGTCAATTTTGATTTCATATCCACTTGAAATTGTTTGCTATTCTATGAAAACGAGTAATAACTGTCTCATCAATTTGAGTTATTTTTGAAGTCAATTCGGGATTTGCACAGAACCGCCTTGCAGTTTGGTCATCATTACTATTTCCAAACGCTTGCTTTGGTGATCAATAATTAATCCCATTTCAGCTTTGAATTTATATTGGATGGATTTCTTATTTTCGGCAACAACTTTTTTCTCGCCTTCTAATCTAGCTTGTCACTTTTTTTATTGGTAGCTTGTAAGCTACATGGAGTAAACACTCCATAAAACGTATCCATCCATGTAAAATTGAGATGCCGAAATCTACTTTTTCTTCATCCACTGGTGTAGATTGCACCTTTGCCAAATTCTTAAAATCTTTTGATGTTAACTTACAAAGATAACATCTTTGGGTCAATTTATTTTGAGTAACTGCATTGCAAACTTTACCGTCGATCATAGTAAATAACAATTTATGGTTAATAATGCAGTTTCGGTCTTTTATCATTATTTCTGTTGGCTGAAGGGAAGCAATTTCAATGTCCATTCGGTATTTCTCCTCTGTGATAGTAGTTGGTGTTTCACGCTGAAAACAAAACCTTATTGGGCGGCAGTATCGTGTTGAAGAAGGACGAGGGTTCTTCCATAGAACAACAAGCGCATTTGAATTGTCGCTAATCAATTGAATAGGAACTAAAGACGTCATCAAAACACTTGCATCGCTATCTGCAAGGGTGTCTAACTTTTGTTGTGTACAACTTCACTACAAGTCTGCAAAGTTGTCTCCAGACTCTGTCTGGAAACCGTTCCAGTGTCTTAGCTGGTGTTGTGTGACACACTAAGTAGCGCTCATAAGTATTTTGACAAAACAGTTTTTCGCCACTAAAGGGCACAATCTTGTGAAAGATCCGTCACATTTCAGTCTTGTGAGCAAAGCGCAGTAGTTGACATCTAACCCCCGCTGAAGAAAGCTGTCAAGGTAAGCACAGGTAGAAAAACCCTATTTTTTAGAAAACACTGGGTTCAAAAGTATTTTGACAAGTGTGTGTTTTTGCCACCCAGTAAATTAACAGCCATTTTATTGTGTTTTCAGTGTGGTTTACGTTTGTGTTGACATCCCAGAATGTAAATAAAAACATGCCCAAGGTGAGAGAATACTCTACTGATCTCAAAGAGGCTGCAATTGCGGCATTATAAGATGGTCGGTCACAAGCAAGCGTAGCCAGAGACTTTAATCTCTCAAGACAAATTGTGAGTGTATGCAAGCGTCAATTTGAATTCCGAGGCACAGTTAATAGTAAACAAAGGTCAGGCAGGCCTAAAAAACAACAGAAAGGGTTGATAGGCTTATTCGACGGAGATCGGTTGCAAATCCACGCCTCACTGCTGTCGATATAACGCGCGATTTAGAAACATCACAGGGTGTAGATGTTCATGTATCCACCGTCAAACGTCGCCTCTCGGACCACGGTTTAAATGGCCGACGTCCCAGCAAGAAGCCATTAATTTCAGTGAAGAACCGAAAGGCCAGACTTGCATTTGCCGAAAAGCACAAGTTTTGGACTAAGAAGGATTGGGCGAAAGTTCTATTTAGCGATGAAAGTAAATTTAATGTATTTTCGTCAGATGGTATACGGTATGTTAGACGCACTGTGAACACTCGGTACGATGTTCGTCACCAAGTCCCCACCGTAAAGCATGGTGGAGGCAATGTTATGGTCTGGGGTTGCTTTTCACGGGCCGGTGTTGGTCCTTTGGTCCATATTGAAGGCATCATGGACCGCTCCAAATATGCTCAGATTCTAGAAGAAAACATGTTAAACCACGCTGAAGAAGTTTTTTGAGGGTGAATGGCTTTTTCAGCATGACAACGACCCAAAACATGCCTCCAAACATGTTAAAGGCTTTCTTGCTCAAAATAATGTTCTCATGTTGGATTGGCCAATTCAAAGTCCCGACTTAAATCCAATTGAACACATGTAGAATCAGTTGGACAAGAGGATAAGGCGACGTGAAATCACCAGCAAAGCAGCCTTACTTCAAGCACTGCGTGAGGAATGGGCCCAAATTCCTCTCAGTGCCATTGAAAAACTGATTGACTCTATGCCAGCTCGATGCCAAGCTGTTCTTAGGTCTAAGGGCTATGCAACCAAGTATTAGCTACTCAGGTTACAAGGAGTAACAATTTGTTTTTGTTTCGTCACAGGTTTACTAAAGAAAATGGGTTTTACTTTCGTTTATAGAAGTGTCAAATTACTTTTGAGCGGAGTAAGTTCCAATAAAATTCATTTTGTATGTTTGATACAAATAAATCTTCGTGTATTTTTTTCTAGCGACCTATTTAACGTCCCTTCACCCATTATCTTACAGCTAAGAGTATGAAAAACTTTGTGATATTAACAAATCGTTTTAAAATAAGATAATTGAGTTTGTCAAAATACTTATGAGCGCTACTGTATCTATGCGGTGCTGTACTTTTATCTTTAGCAATAAACTTTTTCCACCCCCTCATTCCAGAAAAGTGGGTTGCGGAGATTTATTTACACATATGGGTCGCTGTGCTAACATTTCAGTGCCGAAATGTGAACGATTAGGGGGGTAAGTGAAAGTGAGTCCACTCTTCCTGCTGAAAACAGTTGTAGGAGTAAATTTGTTTCGGGGCATCGAACAATTGTATGGCAGTGGTTATTGTTAAAAAAAATATGTATGGTGATCAAAGTTATACACGAATATGTTTTTGAAGATTCTGAAAATAAATCGAAAGTTTCCTACCTTAAGACTTGCGTGGTCAAACTATCCGACCAAAGTAATGCCATAAGCAAAGTACTTTATAAAAATGTTTTTTTTGCCTATACTTATTCAAACTCACATTTTTTCATTAAATAACCTCATTTTCATATTCAGCATCCTCGAAAACATACATAAAGACTTCTCAAAAGAATTTCCAACAAAAATTCAATTGTTGCTGGAAATTTTAAGCACATACTTGGATTTGCTATTTTGCAAAAAAAGCCATTTTTTCCAAAGATAGCAAAAAGTAGCAAGTTTTGATTATTGAACATGAAACAAGTAGGTTTGTAACAGAATCTGTCACTTAACTCGCTTCCACATATTTGTGTTTAAAAGAAAAAAATTCGCCAAACACAACATTAATTCTATATCTAACATTTACAAGCTAAATTTGGCTAGTTTCATTTATTTTATTTCGAAAATTCAATAATTATTACTTATCGTTTGCAAAAATTAATTTATATTTTAAAGAATATATATGTCATATTCCTCGCTTTTAAATAGAATGAAAACATTTCATATCAACATACAAGGATTCCGTAGTGAAATATATTTGACGTCATTTCAAACTGATCGATGTCGCAAAAATAAATTTATTTTAATTTATTGTCTAAAAGAATTAAAGTTTCTCGAGCGATTGTTGCGAATGGCAAATGTGATTTAATTCTAATAAAAACAGGGCCTTTAGCTATTTGTAATTCAAAGTTTTAAACGCCAAAATTAACTATTTTCATTAATCTTCTTTCTCAGATTTAATAATTAGACTTTATCGTTTGCTAAATTTGTTTGAAGTTCGAAGAATAATGATGTAATCTTCTTTAATAAATATTTTTGTCGCCACAATTTCCCATTTACATTTCTTTCGAAAATTCACTTATTTATAGTTTGTTAAATTAATTTACAGTTCAAAAAATATATAATTTGTACAATTGATGCTTTAAAAATAAAAGCGAAACTTAGCATATTTTTTTATGCCAAGTTAGAATTCTCTATGCATCTTTCTTCATACATATATATAGAACCATTAAAAGAACTCTATTGTGATAATACAAGAATCCAAACCGAATTATATCACATAAATAAATATTTTTTCAAAAGTGTATTTTTATTTTAACAAAAGTTTCTCGTACGTTTAACGAAATGGCAACAGTGAAAATATTGAATAAAAATGGAATTTGCATGTTATTTCAATGTAGATTAAATTTTTAGTTAGTGTGGAACTAAAACCAATGTTTGAGGACTATGTTGGTGGTAGTAGATGTGCCGGATTCAGGCGGGCACCTTAACAAAATATCACATTTTTAAACTTTTTTGTTATAAAAAAATATATTTTTTTAACTTTAATTGTTAAATTTAAAGTCAAAACTATTTTTTAAAAAACATTTTTTTATTTTATAATAAAGCTCAAATGTTCCTCTATTACATGCACCTATTGTAGTTTTGAACAAAATTTTTTTAACGAGTTAAAAATTAATTAGTAAACATAAAAAAAACGCTGAAATGCAAGAAAAAAGTACAATAATTTTAGCAAAAATCCGACTTTCGATGCTTATAAAAACGAATGTTTTGTATGAGATAATAATTCTTTATATGGATAGATGCACCACTTAATTAGCTATAAAAAGACATCAATTTTATAATTGTAGCTAAACAAAATTTTTTTTGATTTATTGCCAAGAATTCGGGTCAAATACCCCACTGTGCGTCGGGACTTTGGAGCATATTTAACGTGCACTCCCTCTACATTATATTATTCGTCGGACATTTTTGGCTGCACGGCCGTTTTATAGGTCGGCAGTTATTTTGGTGATGCCCGGACCCGAACCTGGGACCTTCCGCGAGAAAAGCCGAACGCCTGAACCGACTAAGCTCCCCAGGCCAAAACAAACAGTAGTATGTAAAATAAGAAGTAATGTAAGCTCATAAATAGGAATTAGTAAAAAAATAGTAAAAATATGTATTTACCATGGAGAATTAAATACAAATAATTTCAATTAAAAATATTTTTCATTAGAAATAATTCTAATCAAAAATGATTAAAATTAAAATTAATTTTGATTAAAAATAATTTTAATTGAAAGTATTAAAAAAAATTGCCCCCCCCCCCCCCCAGAAATTTTTCTAGTTGCGCCCTAGGTTCGGTGCGCCCCCCCTCAGAAAAATCCTAGATCCGCCACTGACCAGGTGTGGGCCTGCCTCTTGACTGTGGTTCTAAATGACGACGCATGTCGCAAATAGTCACTGTGAGCTCTAGTACGACGATAACTCAAATCATTCATCCAACAATCTCTCTTAAATACCCCTTTAACTCACATTTCGACCGGATATTGCCACGAATTCGCTGATTTATTCAGAAATACCTTTGCACCATGATATGTCGCATATATGGCGGCATTATTCAGACATAGCTATCAGAATTCAGCAGGACATTATATCGCAGACCAACGTCCGGTCGTTTAGGACTCACCGCTCCACAATTGGCATTCTAGAGTGATATATAACGGTGACAATGCACTGGCCGCATAGCTTTAAATTCAGATCTGATAGTGAGAAGTGTTCTGAGTGTGTTGGAATAGACTGAATTCTAGGAAATTCGAATATTCTTATTTGAGCTTTCTGTTTAAATTTGGGTATCAAAAATCGATAAGAGAGATTTTAAATTAATAATAACTTTAATGCATAATACTTGTTGACTATAATTTATTTAAGTATACCATATAGATCTTTAATGTATATTCAAAGTACTTAATTATTTCACCATTTATAATTTATGTAGATAACATAATTGTAAAATATAATAACTGGATTTAGGACTTTAAAATGTATTGTTTAGTATGAATATATTTAATAAAGGATATTATATAAGCTATATTTATTGATTACTCGCATAAAGCAATTTTTTTGGTGATTTCACACAAAAAAAAAACTTGTTTTGCATGGCACCTATAATAAAATTACTAAATGTCAAGTGCCACACTCTTCCAAGCAACACATCCATACTAGCTTCTTCTCAAACCCTAAAGAAATCGTGGTAAGAAATTATTTTTGGTGATATGACCCTTCTGTATACATTAATAAGTGATGTGGTTATTGAAAAGAGCTTGTAGCCTCCTGAGTAACCCATAGTCTAACAAAAGTCTCAGGCTGCTTCGCTGTGCTGCGTTGAGTTGAGTGGAGCTTGAGTTGAATGAGTTACTTAGGTTTTTATACTACTTTTTTCGTTGTTAACTAGATTACTGGTAGGAACGCAGTGGTAAATCAGCGCCATCTAGTGTGGATGGTATATTGAGGTTGCGCGTGTGGTGAACAGTTGCAAGCTGATAAATTATAACAACTACTAAAAATTACGTGAAATTAAAAAGAAGTGATCGCACTACAGTGGGGTCGTAAAGCTAGAACCAATAGCGCATTAGAATAATAGAATCGTGGAGAATACCGAAATTCCACTAGTAGTACGCTTCGACCTCACCGCAACAGTCTTATTTCATTGTCTACAGCAACCTTCTCCAAATCAAATTCCAATGCTCTAAGAGGGATCTCTTGAATTAAGTCAGTAGTATTTATTTGAAAGCAAGATTAAAACGCAACTTCAAATATATTTTTCAATTTGTAATGCAATTGCATTGAAAACTTTTGATAAAAACAAAATAATGAAAACTTTCTAATTTAAGAGTCATAAATTTTTATACTGTTATTTTTTTAGTAAGAAAATATTCTTAGAAGTTTATATCTTTTCAAGCAAAAACATTTCATTATCACAACAGTAAACGTGTTACCTTTTACAAAACAAAAAGTGTAGAAAAGAATAAAATTATTCAAATCGATTTTCAAACTTAGAACAAACTTTAATGAAACAAACATCGAACAAATCTATTTTAATAATTTTTATTTTGTGATGATAGTTTTTTATAGAATAAATTTCAAAAAAAATCTCTAGAATGCTACCGTTGAATCCATAAATCCATTTAATGAGTTTTATGTACGAAAACGAAATTCATTTATTCAAATTTAATTCATCTTATCCTTAATTGCCTTTTTACATTGAAATATTCATGAGAAATTTTTTGAAAAATATCAAGCGCCAACAATTTCCATAAACACAATAATTCGTTTACTTTCTTTCTAAATATCTTTTCCCCTTCACTTTCAGGAAGTGAAAGGTTTTTTTATTTGATGTTTTCCTCTGGTATAATAAAGAAAACCCAAGTTATTTTATTGAAACTACTTAACTTTTATGGAAAGAAGTTTTCCTTTTAATGGTAAATATACCTTAAGTACTCACTTAAATGGAAGTTACTTTCATTTCGGGTTATAGCTGTAGTTTCTTGTCTCACTACCTCCAGACTATATTTTTCTTTTGTTTAATTCATAGTAAGAGATAAATCTTATGAAACATCTTTAAAAAAACTTAGTTAAATGTTGTCATTGGCAAAAATTAATAGAACTGGAATAACTAATTTTAATTGAATGCTCATATGAAACTTTCATGAAAAGGTACTAAACATCTACCAATAAAGATTTTATTTAATTGACCTTAAATTTTCAGTATTTGTATGTTTTTTTCAGCACAATAAGTAATTTTAATGGTGTAATTTTTGTATTTCATGTGTGAAAATATTGAAAGACCTTTTGTAAATATGTTATATATGTAATTAATGTATGCAAGGTTATTACTTATAATTATCTGTAATTGTATGCTGTTATTGTAAAAAAAATTAAAATATCAAATACACACCAAAAACTTCATTTAACTAATTTAACGAGTTTATCAGCTACTTTAAAAAGCGAAATGGAAAATTATTTTACATTTCAAATTCAAGAAAAATTTATAAAAGTACCAATTTCCAGCTATTTGTCAATTTAAAACCAATTTGTTCCTTTATATCCCATAAAATGGCCCAGTGTAATTTTAATTGAACCAGCCTTATACCCATTACATATACACCTTTTCCTTCAAAACCACATTTTGATCGAAAGTGACTCCTATTCCAAACACTTCGAAGAAAAATTTTCCCCAAACTTTTCCAAAAAAACCCACGAAAACATTCTTATCTCCAAAATTAAAGAGTTTATACCTTTATCCACATGAAGAAATATCTCTATGCTGAACGGTTTGTCAAGATTGTAACTCTTATTGTGTTGGTCGTCGTAGTTGAAGGGTCTAGTTTCAAAACTAACATTCTCTAAAGTATGACTAAGACATTGCAGCCTTTCTGTTCATTCTCGACTTTCCACGATAGTAAAAAATTAAAGTGGGGTTGCTATACATACACTGGTGTGCAAAAATTAAGGACGAAGTCGAAAAGCAGGAATTGGAGAGACAATGAATGGGGACGAGTACTCTTTACAGATGAGAGCAGATTCAGTCTGAGTAGCGATTCTCATCGCATACTCATCTGGAGAGAGCTGGGAAGCCACAATCATCCCTCGAACATCATGACAGGTATGGAGGTGGCGGTGTTCTCGTTTGGGGAGGCATCATGCTTGGTAGTCGTACAGACCTTCACATCTTCGACGCAGGTTCAGTCAACGGGACCCGTTATTGTAACGAGATTCTTCTTCCATATGTGCGTTTTTTTAGAGGCGCTATGGGTCCGCAGTTCCTTTTCATGGACGACAATGCACCATGTCATCGCACAGTAACTGCCGAACAGCTCTTAGAGAGTGAGGATATTGAACGTATGGATTGGCCGGCACAATCTCCCGATCTCAATCCCATCGAGCATGTATGGGATTTTCTAGGCAGACGCTTGGCAGCTCGTACCTTACCACCAGTAACGATTCCGGAGCTTCGATTGGCGCTGCAAGACGAATGGGCAGCAATGCCTCAACAACTCATTGACACCCTCATTCTCAGCATGGGCAGACGCTGTGGAACCTGCCTAGCAGTCAGGGGAGATCATATCCCCTACTAAAGACCGGATGTTTCTTGCTGGACACCCATCACAGGGGTGTTTCGGCCTTCAGTCGCATTGCGCTCCATGCTACTTTTTCAATAAAGCTTCTTTTTATCCCTCTGATTTCTCTTTTAGTAACTGTTGCTTACATTACTTATGTCCTTACGTATTAGGGATCTTACGATATTAAATGTGTTGATTTGGAAAGCTTTTGTACAAAGTTATATTGAAAAAACCGTCTCGTCCTTAATTTTTGCACACCAGTGTATTAAGGGGTGGATTTTGGAGGGAAGTTCTATAGATATTGGTTTCGGAAACCACCATGCGATGTACGAAATAGCATCGCACTAAAGCTACAAACTGACTATTGACGACGAGCCTCTTAATTTTGAACAGTGGTTTAGGGGCGAAGGTGGAACTTAAACGGGCACCCAGTAAAACCTAGAAGAGACATCGTACGCTTATACATAACTTTAAGAAACATCAGACTTAAAATACTCCTGCCACATATAAACTGCAAAAAGGCCAGTTAAAGCTTGGTTAAACCGACTTACTTACGCAAGAAGGAGGCAAAAACTTATCCCCTGAAAAGTATTAGCATTCTTAATTGACTTTCTGCAATGGCAAAAGTCAATTTCTAGACGTTGGAGGCGAGCCAAATTTATCCATCAACATTTTTAGGAATCGCCAAATTGGCGAGTTTTCGTATCTTCCCGGAGTCTGAATCGACGGGGCATGCGATGCTCGTTTAAGATGTTCATTGTTTAAAAAATGGTAGTCAAGATCAAAGTTACCCAAGTTCATGTATCTTTTCTTGACTTACAGTATTGATTGAAGTGGAAAAGTAGCGTTGCTCTGTACTTAATAGGCCAGCGAATTAAATGTAAAATACAAACAATACATACATTTGCATCATAGCAGTAATATATCCTCAATTTGTCTATAATATATGCTTTGTAATTACTTTAATGGATAACTTATATTTAAATTTGCCAGTTTAAAATATAATCAGAGTAGTTTTATTATGACTCAATTCGGCAAATAAGGGCGAACAAATCGTAAAAAAAACTTTACGGGTCTCGGGTTTATTTGTAAACAAACAGGTTTTGTCGTAATATTACAGCTCCCAATCAATTTTCAAAGAATGATTTCAGACATATATATTTATCGCGTTAAAAATACCCCATAGAGAAGTGATCAACTGAACTGAAGATATTTAAATTTGTAGTGCATATTTGTCAATTGTTTCTGTTATATATCCTTATAATTACATTACATTTTTCTACTGTCCGGCCCGTATTCATGGCACTTCGGGTCGAAAACATAAAAAAACGAACACAAAAGGGAATGCCGCTAACTAATCCGTTTGCGATTTCAAATTATACCAAATTTGAAGTCAGTAGCTCTTTTAGTTCAAGCTGTAGAATGTTTTCAGACAGACAGGCAGAATGACTTACGAAACTCCTTTTCCTGAATCTGGACCCTCCAAAACGTGTAAAAAACATTCTCCATTTCAGATTTTCGACCCCAATGCTATCATTACCTTTTATTTTACATTAGGTAATTGAAAGTAAAAGTGATTGAAGTTACCAACAAAAAAATAACAATTCTTATAGAAATCGAACGTATCAAAGTGTATTCGTACACTATTTTCAAACTAGTTTCAATACTAATTTATATTCAGACGGTTTTAATTTATAAATATTCAGGGGTTTTTTAATGGATTAATCTGAGAAAAGCCCTAATCTAAAACAGTAAGTTTAAAATTTATTTCAAGAAAACTCTCTTTAACTACTACATTAAAAAAAAAATTACCTCACCACTACATTTTAAATCGATATCAAAAGAGACATTAACAGCACCAGTTCAAAAGCCCACAATACCTTTTCAAAGCAAAAATCAAATGCGAAACCCGAAAACTTTTTAACGAGGCCCCTCAATTGGCAGTTAAGACCTCAAATACCCGTAAACGCCCCCCCCCCCTTATCTTTTTATAGACTCTTTAACGAACGAAAAAGAAAGAAAAAACTTTTCAATTCTTCCCACTCTACGCTTTCGAAATACCTAGACGACTTCTGAATGGACTGAACTTGAATTTTAAAAGCTGTCTAAACACATTTAAATGTCTTAGTTCTGGTGGCATTGTTCCAACTTCCTATTTGAAGTCTTAGTTACCTGTTTTTTAGTTTTATTTGTTTGGTTTTTTTTCATCTGAAGGTCTGTTTTAAATTATTTCTTCTCTAACAGTTTAAAGAAATCTTCGAAAAAAACTTATAAAGTGGCGAACGAAAAAGCTGCATTCAATTTCTCTAATTTAACAAAATTTAACGATTTTAACCGTTTAACGACTCATTTGTTAATACCGTCTTTACCGAATAAAAACTTTATTTTTCCTACATAAATTGTTCAGTACTATGGTCTTCATTTATATAACTTTAAGCATAAAGCTTATTTTCACATCTAAAATTTTTCTTTCCTACCGTCGTTAATGAGTTAAATTGCACTTTCCATTTTCATAAAATTAAATTAAATCCTTTTATCTTTACCTCACAGATTTCACTAAGGCATTTTATATTATAAATTCCAACAAATATAAAATTACGTGAAAATATCTGAATTTTGAAATATATTTATAGTCCTAAATCTTTATTATTATTATTTTAAAATTGTCTCTTTATTTGAATATATTGTATATATTATTTATACTTGTTTTTCCTATATGTTTGAAAGTTAATCTTCATTTTTTAATTCAAAAGCGTAATATTTTTATTTTCTGAAGTTAAAACTTCGGGTGGCCTTCATCCAAAACTTTCTATTCCAAGTCACGCGGGATTTTGACACTGTATTTGGTATTTTCAGTTTAGAATCTTTTCACATCTATTTAAGTTATAATTGGTCTTTATTGTTTTATTTTGTACAACAAAATGTAAAAATAAAAATATATTTTTTTAATTAAAGCAAATGAGTAAAAGTATAAAATATATATATATAAAATTAATTTTACTTTAAATTAAATAGGAAATCTAATCTTGGCCTTGAACGTAAACAAAAACTTAAAACATATATGGCGAAAGAAATTAAAAAGCAATTGCATGTTAGGTGAAAAAATAATTCAGTTTTCTGAAGGGAAAAAAGTGTTAAAAAGATTAAAAAATTTGTATTGCATCACAAAACGAATATTCATATGAATTAAGTAAGAGAAATTTACTAAATTAAACTAAATACAATACTTACACAATACTAATTACACTATTTAGTTTTAATTTACTAATTAAAACTAAATATTGTAAACGTAAACAAAAACTTAAAACATATGGCTTTCTTTTCATGCTTCTGATACAGTTCTAAATAAGTTAGAAAGTGTACAAGCAAGAGCTGCAAAGATAGTGACTGGTGCTGTGTTTTCCACCAACAATAGTAAGATAATCAGGGAGTGTGGACTAGAAAGTCTTCGAAAAAGAAGGAAAGTAAATCTGCTAAAATTCACGAACAAAGCACGTAGTCGTGCACCTACACATATTTCTCGCAATACCTTTGAAGAGTGGAATACCAAAGAAAAACTGAAAAAATCATCTCCCATGCAATATGACATAGATATTACGGCAAGCGTTGGCCTTGAACACAACAAATGTGTTAGTATCCAAGAACCAATCTCTCACATAGAACTCCCACTAAACACCTGTATTCAAATTGACCTCTTAGAACCATGCAATAAAAATGAACAGAATGATATCATTAAGAAAAAGGGACTCGCTACAATAGAACAGTTTCCGAAAGAGAACTTTGTACATGCATATACAGATGGCTCCTCTGACAAAACCGTCACCAATGGTGGCTCTGGTGTGTCTTTAAGAACTTTAGATGGTACACCTCACCAGGGTAAATTTGGTGCTGGAAATATTGTCCGTGCCTTAATTTAAGTGCCTTCAGTGGATACCTTCGTTGAATAGATTTTTCACTTAATCTAAATTGAGTGAAAAGTTTGAATAGACTTTTCACTTAATCTAAATTAAGTGAAAAGTCTATTCAAACGAATCACATTCTTTGTAATTTAAATGCAGATAGATCCACCACAAAAACCATTGCCAGACTAATAACCAATCACCACAGAGGCAAAAAAATAGACAAAGAGGACAGGAAGGTGTATAGAAACTGTGACAACTGCCCAGATACGCAGCTTACACCAAACCACATTTTTGAATGCCCGGCAATGAGTGCCAATTTGAGAGATATTGGAGTTCTGCCATCATTAATATATCTTTATGACATTTATATCCAAAAAATTGTAGACGCGGTTACCAAAACACATGGTTTCATTTAGCTTGACATTCACATTTCGGCAACGCCATAGACACGACAAAAAAAAGAGTAAGGGAGATAAGAAACAAGAAGTTCATAAAGAACTAAAATAGCCTACTTTCCGGTTACTTAAATACTTACTGAAGTTCTAATCGGGAAAAAAACTAGGTTTCTAAAGTAAATATCATCAACAGCCGTTTCTACACTAGATTTATACACATTAGAAAAAATCGAAACACAGCACCCAGCTATAATTTAAACTTCTAAAAGCCAAAATCAACTATTCTCCTTAATATTCTTTCGTAAATTAATTAAATATTATTTATCATCTGCTCGTGATTTATTTGTAGTTCGAAGAATAATTAAATATTTATTGATAACAAAAGTAATGAAACTACTCTGAACTGCATTAAAAAATAAGAAATGTAAATTAAAACTAAGCATAATTGCATGCAAAAGTACGCCTTGCCGCTTTCTTGGTAGATAATTAATGAATAATCAAAGAACCAAATTGTGCTACATTTTATGACGTCATTCCAAAATCCAAACTGATTCATGAAAATATTATTTTGCTTCAAATATGTTTAAATAAATAAAGTTTCTCATGTCATTGTTGATTTGGCAACAGTGATTTAAATGACTAAAAATTGAATTTCAATGCTAATTCAATGGGAAATTCGCCGAAAGATAGTAGATTTATGTCCGTCCGGACGTACAGACAGACGGACAAAAAGTATGAAAGTTGGGTATCTGAGGTCATAGCTTTCTAACAAAAAAAGAATTTTTAAGATCCGATGGATAGAACCGATTTTGGAAGGGGGTACGGACAGACAGACAGACGGACATCGACCGCATGTCAATACCTACTTTTTCATTTTTTTAATTCTTTCGAATTAAAAAAAGAAAAGTAGGCTAAAAATATACAAGATAAAAAAAAATTAATTTAATGTTTTTTTCACTAATGCAATATTATATAAAAATGATTCTAACATTAACATATGCTACTACACGAAAACTTATTAAATGTAAAAAATTGTTTTTAAATATTTAACTTTACTTTTCAAAATGTGCACATTCTTTATGAATTTTTTTCCGCAAATAGACTTAAGTTAATCAATACGAGTTTAATCTGTTCAAAAGTCCTGAAATGGAACGATATTTTTTAAAAGTAGCTTTATTTAGAAAATGATAGAAAAAATTGTTTTTAAATATTTAACTTTACTTTTCAAAATGTGCACATTCTTTATGAATTTATTTCCGCAAATAGACTTAAGTTAATCAATACGAGTTTCATCTATAATAATACAAATGAAAATGTATATGTTTGTTAACTTACTAGACTCTTAACTAGAAATCTGTTTGCCTCGAAACTTGGCACAATATAAGGTTCATACAAATCTTGCCATTTTGAACTATCGGAGTTTGAAATGGTTTATTATTTGGAGAAAATTCGATTTAAATGCTCAAAGTACACCAGTCAACTTTATCATTCGTGTTGCCATAGTTTTAAGAAATTTAACTAAAATTTAATGTGTTCAAAAGTCCTGAAATGGAACGATATTTTTTAAAAGTAGCTTTATTTAGAAAATGATAGAAAAAATGAATTTCGCAAATACAACCTTTAATTATACTTTATACAACTGTCAAGTTACGATTTAGTTCTCATTTAAAAAGGATTTTTAACTAATGATTTAAAAAGAATGATTTTTTATTTGAATATAGTTACTATTTGTATAAAAATATTTTTAATAAAATATTCCTAAATTAAACTGAAACTAACGTGTAGTTTAAAATCAGATGTAAATCATACGTAGTTATGAAGGGAACAAATATGTTCTGTGTTTTTGATATCTGTGATTCTATGTTTGAAATTTTATGGACCAATAATAATATAGATTCGCGTGTAACTTTTTAATTTAATATATAAGGAATTTATAAAAAAAATGATAAGCCTGGAACCCAATTTCTACTTTTACACAAACAAATGTAAATGCTAAATACAAGTATGAGTTAAAGATAAAGATATAACTCTTAGCTGTGAAAAAGACTGATTCGAAAGATTGATTATATTAAGATAAGTACTTTGACTTAATATATCTACATTTTGAATGGGGATATTAATTTTCCATCTTTTATCTATAAATTTGAAGGTTTATATAAAGAACTTCTCTTACGCGAAAGGAAGTATTTCAATTTATCTTTTAATTACTGATATCAAAATGAATACGTAATTTAAATTCCCGAACACATAAGGTTAACGAAACTTTTAGTGACAGTTTTAGCATATTACCGAATAAACGTTGATTATATTAAATAAAAACATCAATGCACATACAGCTAAAATAAATTGGCAAATTAATGCAAACGACGTCAAAACAATTTTTCAAAAGAAAAATATTTTTCAATAAAATTTAATAAAAGACAAAGTGCAAAAGAAATTAATTGTCTTTAAAATTAATGGGTTTCGATAATTTCTGAAGATAAAACTCATGTGCTCGCATGGGAATAGTTTAGTTTTTTACAACAATTTTAACGAAACAGCTTAATTTTCCTTATAATTAGCATCATAATCTGTTTTTAAAAATTGAAAGTTTATTAATTTTCATGAAAGATAGAAAATGTAAATGTCTGAAACGAGATGTGATAAACTCTAATCATTAGAAAATAGTTTTTAATTGCATAAACGTTTTAATGAATTTCAGTGTAAAATAGAATTAATTTTTAATAAGTTTTCGAAAATAACTGTGTTTTAGACACGAGTCACTTTTTATTAAGTTATTGTTAGTTCTCTAATAAACATGTCCCCAATTTTATCTCAAAGTAATTTCAAGGATAGGCATAAACTTTAACTCTTTTTTACAATAATTTCTTTAAATTTACGGTTCCTTCATGTGTTGAAAGATATTATAAAATAAAGCCAGTTATTCTTAATAATACATATCAATAATGATAAAATTTTAAAGAAAATTTTCATTTAAATTGTTAAAATGTAGATTGTAGATTGACTTTTTAGATTTATTATTTACACTTAGTTGACGTAAAGATCTATTAAATGTTACAATGTAAGATCGTAAGATGTACGTAAGTGAAGTTTTAATATTAGGGATTTTAGTAAATTGTCATAACAAGTACTCAATGATTGAACTTTGTAAGTTAGTGTAACGAGTATTGTCTTTTCGTGTACTACGAATCTATTAACTTCATAATTCAAAAATATTTATGAGAGTATTCTGTGCGTACTCTCAGAAATATTGCTATTATATCTGACAAATATCCATTTCATTGCAGAAATTACTCGTAAATTGAAGAAAATCACCCACAGTAAACATTCAAAGGAATATAAAAAAGGCCCAGGATGGAACCACAGACCTTCGCGATTTAAGAAAGCACCCAACCCACTTATCAACTAACAATAATTATTTTTTCAAATCATTATAAATACGTTTAGGGAATTTAATAAAAATGTTATACGATTCAATTACAGGGCCAGTCGCCAAAAGACAACTTGTAGTACTAGCGTCTGAATTCTCTTTTCAAATACACAGATAAGATTTTTCTTTTATGTAGCTTTTAAATTCAACAATTGCATCCTATATGAAAATACACAAAGTGATCTGGAAAAGCTATAATGTTTTGTACAAAACCCACTTTAGTTGTATTTTCAGATGTCACACATGATTTATGTAGTAAGAGGAGAAATTTATTTTTCAAAATTGCAGAAGACATTTCAGTATACTTCCTTTTTATAAGTTCATATAAAATGAAACAAAATAAGTCAACAAATTGTGTACACATTACAACTTGATGGAGAAATAATTTCCGATCACAAATACATGTCACTACTTGTTATTTTCAAATTGATCGAGATGAAATGTGTCACTTCAAATATTTGAGATTGGACACATGGAATAAGTAAAAGTAAAACTAATTATGATGGCTGTATAAAATCATTGGTTAACCAGGGGTTGGAGTTTTACTTATAACTGGGCAACTCCATACGTGACGGAATGACATTTTGAATTGTAGAATTGAAGTAAAACAATTACCACGAAGCTATTTTTAAAGGAAAATTGGGTTTTCATTAAATATTACTGTTCATGATTAAAAGATAATAAAAAAAGTTGCAATTTTTTTAAAAAAGTACTTTATTATTTCATTTTTGACTAACTTCTTTTTTGTGTGACAGAATGACATTTTTGCAACCACGACTGCATCCTGGTACATAAAAATGGAAACTTCTGTGAATTAGCAATACATTTAGTTTTTAAACTAATGCATATCTTAAATATGATATATAAGCTATGTAAAATTATAATTTAGAGCAACCTACCTGTAACATGGTTTAAGTTATTAACTGTCACTTGACGTGACGGAATGACTAAAAGTTTCATAAATTTAATATTAAATTAAAAGTGTGTAAAGTAATAAATTTAATATTTTAGTATTATCTAGAATACTCATAAAATATTAAATATTACATTATATACATTTATTCACATGTGAAGGGTTTTTTAAACACGTATCGAGGACGATTTCTAACTCGTTGAAAAGCTGGCTGAATTGGCAGAGCCAACAAATCTTTTTTCCACTAGGCATCGATCTTCTTTTAGGGAAATGTGAGTGCATGTCCTTTATCGTCCCTGCTTTCTTAAACCATAATTTGAAAACTTGGAATATATTTTTAAACTTAATTTGTAGAAATGTTTTTAAAAAAATCAATTTTTTTTTATTTTTATCGGAGTTGACATTTTTATGGAATTGCCCAACTCCTTTATTTGTAACAGTTACTCTTTTTAGGTAAACGCTAAGTAACGCCTTTAGATATTTCAAAAAGTAACTGTAACTGTAACTTAGTTACTTTTACCAGTGACAAAGTAACTCGTTACTTATCCGTTACTTCACCCGTTTTCTCTCAATAGAGGAAAGCTGTCGGGTGCCAATTTTGAAATACTACTCCTTTAAAATTATATAGAAAATTTGTTCATTCATTTCAATTGCAGTGTTTTGTTTGTACTTACGTTTCTTTAATCTTTGTTGTCGTTGAACAAAAGAAAGATGGTTAAATTACCATTTTTCTTAAAATTAGAAATTTCTAAAAGTAACTGCAGTTAGTTAATTTTCATATTAAGTAACTGTAACTAGATACTTTTCCCAGTAAGTAACTGTAACAGAGTTACTTTTTAAATAAAGTTACTGTAATTAGTTACTTTATACATAAAGTTACTGTAATTAGTTACTTTATACATTAAGTAACTGTAACAGAGTTACTTTTTAAATAAATTTACGGTAACAGTGTTACTTTTTAAAAGTAACTATCTAATCCCTGGTTAAGACTCATTTATAGATTTAAGACTCATTCATGGGTTCCGAACCTTTAGTTCTCTATTCTATAACTCACACATTTATTGACAGATTAATAATGGTCTTCACACTTATATTCTTTGTACCCTTTTTAAAGGATTTTACTCTCATTTAATGCATAATTTTCTTTAAAAAAAACTGCATTCAACTGATTCCCCCCCCCCCCCCCCATCACTTATACGAAAATATCTACAATGACGAGCATTCAAATGTTTAAATATTTCATTATGCGATTTGAATTACGAAATATAGGTAAAAAGGTCTAACTAGAAAACTAACTTTTATAAGAACAAAAGAAATATTGGAAGTTTTCTAAACTTTTAAACATCTTTACAAAAAGACATCTTAAAATATGCATTACGAATACATAATTGTTTCACACAAAAATGTCTTGTTTACAATAAAAAAAAATTATGGGACAGATGCTCATTAGAACATTAATGATGTGACAAAAAAAGCGATGTACATGTTTTGTTTTGAAAATTGATTATAATTGAACAGAGATAATATGTTTTTAGCTAACATAGAGATAATGGAATAAGATAGGAAAAGTTTCAAATAATAAAAAAAATTAATGAGAGATGTGTGTACCTAGGGGCGGATTTTTTCAAATCTCCATAAATGTACAACTGATCCCTTGTTGATTATTTATAAATATATTTATCGAGATCTTTAAACACAAATATTGATACAGAGTTTTTTCATAAATAATTTTATTAATAAATTTATTTTGGAATATAAACTATTTCATAGGCAAGAGTGTTTTCTTACAGAGTACAAGACTTTGCAATTTTACACAAAAGGTCTTTTCTTCAAACAGTCAAATGAAAAGAGTTTTAATTGATAATTGATTTGATACGTGATCTTATAAGCTATGTTTTTTCAGTAGAATTCAATTAAAAATAGTGAATTTACTTTTAAAAAAAAAGAGAAAAAGAAAACATTTGTACTTTTTATTAAACATTTTTAACCCCAAAACCTTTTTTTATATTTAATTTGGCACAGGCTTTTCATCCAAAACTTAAGAGTAGTTTAAATATAGGCAATTAGTGAATTTACCGATATAAAAACAACTTTTAAGGCCTAATATATACACTCTTACAACAAACGAGCGGTTTTAACTCAGTCTGAGTTAATTTCCACTCCTTTCCGTGCCGAAAATGCACTTCTCCTATAGGAGTGAATTTCACTCTTTTCGGAGTGGTTAAAAGAAATAAAAGAAACAATCTGCGTCTACACTCTTAAACGAGCGGTTTAACTCAGTCTGAGTTAATTTCCACTCCTTTCCGGTGCCGAAAATGCACTTCTCCTATATGAGTGAATTTCACTCTTTTGTTTTAAGAGTGTATATTTTTTTAATTTATGAGTGGTGAACCAAGGTACACGAATCTCTCCTATGTATTGAAGTATATAAATGTAAGTTTATTAAACTCTTTTAAGAAGAAATTACTTGTCTTATAATTTTTTTAGTCAAGAAAAATTATAGATTTACTACTTATTTTATGTTTCGAGATGCAGATACATTCAAGTTAATAATACACATGAGATTTGTTAAATTTGTTTCAATATTTGCTGATCGGAAATGGAGATAATTTTGGCAATTTAAAGGCTTGTTTTTAGAACCTAAAGAACAATTTAATTTGTGGATTTGAGAAAAAAGTTTTTGGATAATCGCAGGAAAGTACATTACAAATTCATTTCTCAATCTAAACTTTATATATTTAATTTTTCAATATTTGTAAACTTATACAAATGGCTATATCGAATATCTATAGAAATTAACTACATTTAACTTTAAAAAAAAATTTTATTTACTTTTATAAATTTTCCCATTAGCATTCATCAAAAAGCGAATTTAAAAAAGTTCTTGCAATTTCTCCGAGACTTTTTAAAATTCAGAATGGTTTATAAACACTAATTTTCAAAAATTAAACTGAGCAGCTAATCGAAAAAAAATCTGAATAATTCATAAAAACATCCATTTTCACGCACGACAAAAAGCAGTAATAACTTGTTTGCCTGATTTCATTATCAATTTTTGATTTGTTTATTTATTATAAGAAAATACCTAACTCATGCAAATTTGTTGCATATTGCCGTAAACTTTATTTTTTTTATTTCAATTTTTTGAGAAAAAAAGTCTTTTATTAAGAACGTCAAAGAAATTTATCAATACAAGCCCCACACATGGGTATTTTGTTTCAGTTTTTATGTATTCCTTGTTTGAATAATAAATAAATTTTTTCAAGGGAATATTTTTTTTTGACAAACTGAATACATAAATATGAAAGCATTAATTTCTGTTTTCAATAGCAAAATATATGAAGAGCTTAGTGGAAAAACGTACTAAGTGTTAATAAGATGAAAATGATCTTTAAAGTTTTTTCTTTGCCCACATATCCGTTAAAAACGGTACTTTTAAACAATAAAAAAAATTAAAACTAAAGTAAATGAAAAAGGAGAAATTTGATATATTTAGAAAAGTGAATATTATGCTCATTGACACAAAAATCTCGATTTCTTCAAAGATGTCACATAGCACCTTCTTTCACTGAGCTTCACTATGCATTCACTATGCAAAGACATATTGATCGAATCGAAATAAACATGGAAAACTTTATAAAATATTATTCTTGAATCTCGTTGTTTTACTTGTGCTATTTTGCTCCTTCGATTGGATTATTTCTGTTTCATATTTTTTGAGCTTTCGTCACGCAAATATGTTAAAGGATTTTAATTCAAGTTAAATTAAATTTTAAAAACAGTGTAAATACTTAAGATTTGTTTTAAAAAATACTTTTTGGCAAAATAATAAAGAACAGAAAAATTTTATTTTTAAAAAATTTATTGCTTATTCTGAATGTAAACCGTATCCCTAGCAGCCTATTAATCACATGTACCTAATAATAAGACCTGTATCTTGTAACGCTCATATGTTAAACAAGGTTAACTTTATTAGTCCCTACAGAAATTAGAAGCCGACGTATTTCACAGAATATATTTAGAAAATAAATATTCATTTCTTTACCAGACCAGCGGCTTACTAAAGCAAGCCTTATTTTAATTTTGCCCCGCTCTTTCAATCTGACGCACGACAATTTATTACAGCAAGTTTGACTTGACTATCACAACAAAAAAGATTACTTTTTCGAGCTCATTTTGTTATATTTCTTCTTTGCTTGTGCAGAAATTTTCCAGCAAAGTTAATTTATATTAATGGCGGAGACAACTAAAGTGATCTTCAATACGCAGCATGCAAAAAAAGTTACGTTCCGGTCTGGATATAATATGCTGGAAATGTCATTGTTATTTCAACAGAGCGTAAACTCTAAAACGTAAATTAATTATCGTTGGTAAGGTTGCTTATTTATCCAAGATCAGATATAACGTAAAAATGACATTTATTTTTATATTATCGAATTAAGATAAATTTACGTTAAATATTTTATGCAGCATTTTTAAATAAAATCAGTATCCATACATATAATAGCTGTTCACAAGTTAAACGTCAATTTTTATTTGTTTAAAAAGGTTTTAGCTATTTTTTAAATGCATAATCTTTTTGAAGTTTAAAAAATTTATCCCTTAACCCTCTGAGGAGTAAGCAAATTGTCTGACGTGTAAACTTGTTTACACGGCTTGGTATTAAAATTTAAATGTTTAACTAAAAAAATTAGTTGTTTAAAAATTAGTTTCATCACATTTCTTTTGGTGGTATTTATTTCCAATTGTCAAAGAGCAAAATTAATTTGCATAGAATATGCTTATATTATTGTGAACTTCTTTTCATCCAATTTACTTTTTGGCTTTCGTTGAAGTGTAAAACAGTTAATTAAAATTAATGCTGCAAGTTCCAAGCATTTGAAAAGATAACTCTCTGCTATATTGCTGCTCTGCTATATATTTCATAAATGAAGGTTTAAATTAATCTAAAAGTAATATATATTTAGTATTTTTCCCCATTTGGTATATTAGAGATATGTGTGTTTAAATTGGGTTAAATGATAGTATGATTATCGATACGTAAAGAGTAAACGTTGTGAAACACACATTTGGAGTAAGTTTCCAAATTGGTTCCCAAAGTTTTTATGTATCTTAAAGACACCTTACCAAATGCACTTATTTGAACTTTTAGTAATTTTTTTGCCAAAGTTTATCTTTTATGCCAAAATTGTCCCAAGAAAAGGAACCCAAAACAACGGCAACGTTAAACACAACATTGACATCACCTTTAAACATAACTTTGACAATAACATTAAATGTAAATTTGACAACAACATTAAATCTAACATTCACAGCATCATTAAGCATAATTTTGACAACTGTATTAAACAAAATATTTCCAATGTGAACTTAACAATGGCCCAAACATTTCACTTAACATTGGCAACAATAACATTACATTCAATGATAGCAATGTAATATTTAATGTTGTTGGCTATATTACATTTAATGTTGTCAATGCCATCTTTAATATAGTTGCCACAGTTATGTTTAATGTTGTCAATATCAACTACGTCTAACAGAACATTGACAATCAAATCCGACAACAAAACTCCAATAAATCAAGTGTCTCACATATTTCTAACAAGTGCCAACATTACACTTAACATTGGCAACAACATTAAACACAACATTGACAACTTTAAACATAACATTCTTTAAAACATTTAACGATGAAACATGACAATGTTATATTTAATTAGGTCAATGTAATGTTGTAGGCCATATTATGTTTAATGTTGTCAATACCATCTTCAATAAAGTTGTCACAGTTATGTTTAATAATGTCACTGTCAACAAATCAAACATAACATTGACAATCAAATCCGACGACAAAACTCCAATAAATCAAGTGTCTCACATATTTCCAACATGTGCTAACATTAAACTTAACATTGACAATTCAACTTTAAACGCACCGCTGACAACTTTAAACATAACTTTAGTAAAAACATTAAACAATAAAACTTTTCAATATTATATTTAATAATACCAATACAATATTTCATGTTGTTGCCCATATTATATTTAACGTGATCAATGCTATCTTTAATATAGTTGTCATAGTTATGTCTAATGTTGTCACTGCCAGCTACGTCAAACATAACATTGACTGTCAATTTCGACAACAAAACTCCAATAAATCAAGTATTTCACATATTTCCAACAAGTGCCAACATTAAACTTAACTTCAGTATACAAAAATTAAACAATTAAACTTGCCAATGTTATATTTAATCATACCAATGCAATGTTTCATTATGTTGGCCATATTATATTTAATGTAATCAACGCCATCTTCAATAAAGTTGTCACAGTTATGTTTAATGGTGTCAGCCGCATCAAACATAACATTGACAATCAAATCCGGCAACAAAACTTCAATAAATCAAGTGTCTCACCTGTCTAGCCCCTCTGCTGGTTCCGTCCGCCGGCAGAGACTGTCGACTGCTGGGTCGTCTCCCATTGCTGGCATAACGCCACTGCTGGTGATCCTACAAAGACAAAGAGACGAACCTTTGTCAATGGAGGCTTAAATGACAATCCCAATACATACTTCAAAAAGAAAACATAATTTTTACAGAAATTTCCAATATTTTCGACGGTTTAAAGCTACTGTTTAAATCGACTGCTGATGATGCTACAAAGACAAAAAGACGAACCTTTGGGTGCTTAAATGGCAATCCCAATACTGCAAAAAAAAAACCTTTCACATTGAAAAAAATGTAGTGAAATTATTTCAACTTCTTATGAAATGTCCCGCTACCTTTTAATTTTTTAATTGATTTTTTTAAATGGATGCATACTCGTTTTTAAATGCTGAAACATAAATAAATGTTTATTTACAGCTAAAAAAAATTATGCACATAAGAGTGCGAGAGAATTAGGTATGGAATAGTGAAAATATTTAACCGATTTTTTAATAAAATAAAAAGTTTGAAAATACTTATTTTTTATGAAATTGGGGTGGATATTTTTTTTCAAAAACCATACCTCGCTTCAAATATTCAATTCTAAAGGGTATTAAGAGCGAATCAATACTAATTACAAAAAGCATTCGCTGGAGAAAAAATTAAACCTGAAGTACCAGAAAGGTTTTAAAATATGTGTCTCAAATTTTTTTAAAAAGTATAACAAATTAAATTTTTGAAAAAAAATTATGTTCAAACTCTGTTTTAGACAATTTTGCAATTATCAATCAAAAGAATATTTGTGCCGGTTTAAAGAAAAAAATTTAGCAACGAGTCAAAAAATTATGACGTTTAAAAATTAGACATTAAAAAATTATGACGTTTTGAGTACAAGATATAAATTTCTCTGTTAATCCTCTAGTGGGATCATCGTTCAGTAATGTTTCTTTTTACTTATTAAAGTGACACAATACTGTAGCTACGAGCAATGAATGGACCAAGCGTCTCGCTGACTTTAATGGATAATCACGATTGTCTTAGTCTAATGGATTGCCACGATTAGGCACTTTGGGAAAGAAGGTTTCTTTGTATATTTGATACCGGCAGAGTAAGATTATATTTTATGGTTTATTTCGTATTATTTTTTGTTGTTTTATCGATTTCCAGGTCTTTCCTCAAACTTATTACGGGGAGTGGGAGCCCAGTTAGTAAAATTTTGGCCTTCAGACCTGTAGGTTATCAGATAGAATGCGGTCTTCAAAACTGCTATCTTTCTGAGCGTTAGATCCGGCTTTTCCCGCAATTTGTACACCAGTTTTTCTAGCAATAATAATAAATTGTAAAATTTGATAAATAATATTAATTATTGATAGTGATAATATTTTTTCAGCTGGAACGGATATTAAGAATATATTTTCAAAAATAAACCCAATTTTGAATTTTTAAATGTATGGACGGATTATGAAATTAAAAACTTCAACTAAACAAAATCGGTTTTGAGTGAAGGGAATGGCACATGTTAAATTTATCATAGTCTATTACGTACGATGTCCCCGATGGCTTGCGTAGGTGTTGACCTTGTCACTTGATCGTTGTTAAAAATTACGGCGTAGATTTCCAATAGCTCCTGTGAGCTTTAGTGGTACGAAACCACGGCAAAGTATTTCATGTAAGTAAATTATAAACATAGAAATTACGATAAAAGCGATTTTTTTCTCAAATTTTCAAGTTCATGGTATAATATAGGCAGACATGCTTAAATTAAGTAATAAGAAGAGAAACCAAAGTTAAAAATAGCTTTTGGTTAAATGAATTTGAAATATTGAGAAGGGTAATAAGAAATTTGGTAAAATCATTATTCCAGTTTTCTGTTACCTTATATAACTAGTATTTTTCCTTTTTTCAACATTCAGCAATTATAAAATTGGCAAAGAAACGTCTAAAACGAGGTGCTTTTTGTCTTTGTAAAGTGCACTAAATGTTTCATGTAAAAGTTAAGTTTGTGTGTTGTATCTACAAGTTTTCCCCCTAAATGTTCTCTTATCGTCAAACTAGCTACAAAGCAGAAACAATCGCTAAAACTGACATAAACATTTAAGGAATTTCGAGGAAACTAATATTAGCACTGCCATTGAGCCAAATGAAGCTTTTAATTAATTTCTTTCATGCAAGATACATAATTGATTCGATTACCAACACAAAAATATTTTTAATTTTTTTAATCAATTTTCGGTACTTTTCCAATTCACGGCCGCAAGCGATATAGTCGCCAAAATTGTACAACCACCGCCAAATGGAATATTTACAAAGAAAAGTTTGACTGTGTATATTGTGATCCTTTTAACTGTGTATACTGTGTTTTGTTGCTCAAAAAAATCCGTTTGTCGCCAAAGATTCCATTTGGCGAGATTTGCGCCCTCGAAATGGAAAAGTACCCAATTTTTTCAACATTTTATGCATAAACTATTAAATACAAATATTTACAGAGCTTATTTCTTTATTTACAATCTCTCCTGCATCGTAGTTTCTAGACATTGGTTCTACTTACGTAAACAATAGTTAGAACAATCTTATTGATATGACAACCTGTGTTCAATAAGGTCATTATTACGGTGAAAAACTAGTTCAGCCGAATCCTCATATTCTTAAATGAATTTAAATTTTCTTGGGTGGTAATAGGAGGATACAAGTTGTCGTAGTTCTTGTGTACGTATTAGTACAAGCCAATATAGAGTGACTCTACCTATAATCCCCTTATTCATTAAAATTCATTGCAATCAGGGATTCGAACAACTTCCCTACCCCCCATGAAATTATAATGAATCAGCCCATGTCTGCTGATTATATAGTTCTCGGAGCGTAATTTCGAGACAGAGTCAATAGTGAGATCGATACCTAATTCCAAAGGAAAAGTATTCTTAAGAATATTTTTGAGTCTCCTTCCTTTGAATGATCCGATTAGTTCGAGTGAGCGTAGACGCGACAGTCTTTTGGAAGATTAGGAATGTATTTTTGAAGAATAGCTGTTATTTGGCAACCGTTTTCTTATTTAAAAGGTATGTCCTATAGAGGCAATGTATCAGTTTTGAAATCCCATCTATTGTAGAAGTATTTCTTTGCTTTGTTAGCTTTTTCTTCACCAGTCATGAGAATCATCATAAAAGCAGAATAAAAAATTTTAAAAGAAAAATATCATATGGTCATTTAATTATTAAATAATAAAGTTTTAATATTGTGTCGTGTCGCCATCTGTAGAATATATTAAGGTATTTCAAAACATCTGTTTATTTAATAGTTAAATAAATAACTAGCTGATATTTACGCCTCAAATTGGTTTTATTTTGCTGATTTGTTGACAATTCTCATACTTAGTGCATAGGAATAAAATAAATTGAAAGGAAAATATCATGTGGTAGATTACTTATTGAATCATAAAGTTTTTAAATTGTGTCTCCATATGTAGAATATTTTGAGGCATTTTAAAACTTAAACCTCTAGTTAGCTATTAAATAAGTAACCAGATAATATTTTCATTTCAAATTGGTTTTATTTTGCAGATATGACGGCTAACATATCAAAGCAATACCCCTTTACAGCAGTTCATATTTAAAAAATTAATGCATTAGGTACATAGGGCTGAAATCCCTCTTAAGAATATTTAGTTCACATTATACTGGTCACATAACAGGGTTACCCTTAAAACTTTCAACAAAATATAATTACAAGTTAGATTGTTTTTAGAATAATGACTTTTAATTACTTTTTATTGACTAATTTTCTCCTAAAATTATGCTTTGAATTCTTTTTTATGAACTACATTTGTAGGGACTTTATGAAGTATCTAAAATATAATTTTTTTCAACGTTTGGTAGAGGTTTATATGTAAATAATAAAATATACGTCGTTTGTGTGATTGTAATACTGCATTTATATTTTAGCATAAAAATAGCACATTTAGACTGCAATGACGTAAGATAGTTCTAATATCGAGTCTTTATTTTTACTAAGATACAGAAATGCAATCCAAAGATCGATATTTTGACTACTTTTTGCTTACCACCAACCCACGCTTTCTTATCCATAAATATGTTCTTTATACAATTTTCTGTTTTAGTAATCTTTTTTCTGACAAACGTGTCTTAAAATAAATAAAGATGATGAAAAAACATGTCTTAAGATTAAAAAAAAAACAGTCTTAAAGTTAGCAAATATGTTTGCTAATAGTATCTCAAAAAAAAAAAAAAAATACAATTAGTTAACCAAATAGAACCACTTCATTTTATAGAAAAACATCATTGAAAACAAGTTATGAAAAAAAGCCAGAACACATTTCTTGGTAATTAGGAAACACGTTGTCTTATTTTATGTTAAGGAGCAGATAACAATAACTCAGTGTGATTTTGCTTCTTACTTTTGAGACGATGCAATAATAATGTTACACTTTTATGCATTTACAAACTTATTTGCAGACTTGAAGCGCCATTAATGCAAATTCGAAATGTAGGTGTATTGGAATAGTTAATGACTGTTTATTTTTACAACCTTTTAAATTTAATATATTATAAAGGTCCACTTTTCACCATTTTTCATATTTTTAAACTAAATTTCATATTCAAGAGTGACACATTAAAAAAATTAAACAGTACAGAAAAATCAGTGTTGAGTTCCTTAAAAATTTCATTTTGAAAATCATAAATAAATTGCTTTAATTATACGTAAATCTTAATTATACGTAAAGGGACATAATATAAACGCATATTTTTAATTCTAAATATATTTTTATTGAATTTTTAAATAAAAAATAGCAATTTTGTTTGAATATTAGTAATTTCAGTTCAATTGAAATTGATAACTTGCCTTGCGTCTTATATCAAACATTGGTTTTGGCGTTAGGTTAGGAAGTTTGACACTGATATGTTAAAATCTTCTTTGGTATTGATCTTCATGTGACAGTTACTTTCAAAATAAAATCTTGGATCGCTATTTAAAAATCTGTTAATGACGATTGAATCAAAATGTAATCTCACTCTAACTATTTTTTGTTATTAGAACATAACTTATCAAAGTAAGTCTAGGTTTTAGTCATATAATTTAAGTACAAAATTTAATAACAAACGGTTTTTTTTTAAATATAACTATTAAAAACGAAATTTTTTGGGATATAATTTAACGTTGTATTTTTCAAGCATTTTTCTACTCATTTAACACGAAATATTGAAGTCTCAATCATGCTTAAAATAAGATTTAAAATTTTTTTGATCTTATATGCAAAATAAAGATAAATAATACTAAATAAATATACTTTGAAATAAATACTGGATAGAAGAAATTTAATATGTTTCAAGTACTAATAACTATCATCTATAAAATTAAAAATAAAGATAACTTCGTTTGATTAAACAGAATTTATCATCAAAAAGGCTTACTCATATATTTAATTTCAAACATCAAATACTGAAATGTTATTTTAATTTTGCTCCTTTAATTGTTTGTAATCTGGGTAATTAAATTTTTATTACTTTGTATAATCTTTCCTTAATGATACTTGACACGTCATTTTCTCGTTATTAAGTGTTAGTCAAAGGGTAACTTCAAACTCTTCATTTTTAGGCTGTTTAAATCTAACTAATTTGGAGTTTTGTGTTAGATTATTTTGAACAGGAACTATTGATGAGTTTAGTTTTATGCATTATTATTTCATATTATTCCCGGTAGTTTAAAGTAGATTATATTTTAGTTTTTATTTACGCAATTAGTTTAAAATATATTGAATATAAATATAGAAAGTATATGTGTTTAATAGTGCATATTTTTTTCTCAATTAACATGCTAACAATTTGCTGTTTGATTGTGTTTAATAATGTTAAAAAAATGAGTTATGTATCTAACTTTTTTTCCAATAGGGCTGCTTAATTTACGGCTAAGCCTTTGCAGACTCGGCATATTCCACAGAACTGACAGCATTTATTTGTGGCACCATCAAGGCGATTCTAGATACCGATTTTAACGCTCAGATTACAATGAATCTAAGCTCTCTGTGGGTGTTAAAGTATGCTGAGATTTAATTTTGCCGAGAGAACCCAAGCCAAATGGATTCTCAAGGGATCTTTTACATGCTCCATAATAATATGGCATGCGCACCCATGATTTCCCCATCCAGCAGGGGCTCGAACCAGCAAACTTGGGCTTATGAGGGTGACACGTAATACCCCTCAGCCACTGAGCAGCATGCATCTAACTTTACTTGTATTTTTTTTTAAATAGCACTTGTGAGAATGTTATTTTAATTAGCACAGATCCATCGTTCCTAAAAGCTATTTATATAAAACACAAAATTGTAATCATGTATTTAGGGTAGTATTTTTGAAATTCTCGTGACCAATATTTGTTGTTCGAACTTGTTATAAATTTCAAAATAATACTGTTATTTAATATTCTTTAGCTTCAATACCTATACGGTTTTTTGTACTTAGAAACCTGAACCTCAGAAACCTGATTGATAAAATTAAAACGATATTAAAAATTGAATTTCATTTAAAATTGTTTTAATAGTCATATGTAACTTTGAACATTGAAAAACGCTTATTTTGGTTTTATTTTTTTAATTTTTAAAATAAATAGATTACAATCACAAGGTAAATCAGCGTAAACTAAAGAATAAAATGTCGCATTTAGTTTTATGAGTCGAGATATGTTTAAGAAAGATTCTATTTCCCAGCCCCTTATCACTGGATGATGGCCAAGTAGTTGAACATTGGCGAAAGAGTTTTTCAGTTAGAACAATACTTCTATCATCTGTGAATGAAGTCGGGATCTTTCTAAGCAGGAACCAGTCTAATCAACCCTCGTGTAGCAAAAACGTAGATCGTGACGCTTTAAACTTTAAAACATCCAACAAAGCCCGATTCTAAAGCAAAGCCATCTACCCCTTTTATAGCTCAGACTTTTCCAATCTATTATCTCAAATACAATCGAAATGAAAATTTAATCTCATTTTGAAAAGCCGAGAGCACGTTTTACGGTCTACTAAAAAGCCAGAACATTTCTAGGCTATAAAAACTTCTTCAAACCCAATTGCGCTTTTATAACCAACACTTATAATTTTTTCATTGACCAAGAAAAAATGTTGAAACTTTAAAATATGTACCAATGAACTGTTTAATTGTGGTTAACATCCACCACTCAAAATAGCAGTTTTCGTTGACCAAGAAAAACATTAATACTTTAAAGTACACTCTTAAAACAAGAGTCAAATCCACTCCTATAGGGAAAGTGCATTTTGCACGGAAAGGATGGAAATTAACTCAGACTGAGTAAACGTCGTTTAAGAGTGTAGGCAGATTGTTTTTTGGTAACCACTAAGGAATATTTCAGACGAGAAACTTAAACTTAAGAGTTAGGTACCAATGAATTGTTTAATTGTGGTTTACATCCACCACTTAAAATATCATTTTCATTGACCGAGAAAAACATTACAACCTTAAAGTAGGTACCAATGAACAGTTTAATTGTGGTTTACATCTACCATTCAAATAGCATTTCTCATTGGAAAAGAAAAACATTATTATAAGAAAGAGTCGAATGAATTAAAGACAATAACGTATGTACCGACACATTTTTTTCATTGTGTTTCCTTACATCTCAAACTCGCGTTTTTCATTGACCAAGAAAAAAGTTTCATTATTAAAAAGTATCGGATTAAATTAAAACAATAAAAAGTCTAGCAATAAACTGTTTAGAAGTATTTCTTAACCATCACTTAAATTATCATCGTCCATTGCCCAAGAAAAACATTATTGTTAAAAAAGGATCTAATCAAATTAACACAATAAAATAAGAACCATCTTGTTTAGAAGGATAAAATTAATTTAACACAATGAAATACGAACTAACATATCATTGTTTAAAAGGATCGAATAAAATTAACACAATAAAGTAAGAACCAACACAACGTTTATAATAATTGTTATGAACATTTTGCAAGAAAGATGTTTTTGTTGATTAATTTATTATTGACGTACTTTAAACATTTCATTATTTCCATATTTTCAAAAGCTTTATAGTTGGTTCATTTCAGTTGGCTAGAGTAGGATTTCAATGTTATTCGAATAATTTACGAAATTGTTTTATTAAAAAAAATTTATTACTTATATTTTTATCGAAAGTAATATTAAAAAATAACACGGATATTCCTTAGTTTATTTTAAATTGGTATTATATTTCTTACTGTGCGTAAAACCTAGGCACAGTTGTTATTGAACAATATTCTAGGGTTAATACGAATTTTTTTATAAAAACTTAATAAATAATAAGATATCTAGTGAAGCAATAAAAGAAAATCAGTAAGAAAGTATGGCCAATAATAATTATCCAAAATATCTGTAATAAGTTAATTAATAAGTTGATATTTTATTGATTTGATATACATTGTTAATTATGCATAAAATGTGAAAATTTAAACCTAATAAAGAAGTTTTAATGTAAAGCCGGCAATTTGTAATAAACGAATACATTCCAAAAAATTTCCAAAACCATTGAACACAGTCAATATTAAACAGGTATCACGTTTAGTTAACTAATTAAATTTTACATTTAAAATGCTTCAAGACAGGATGACAAAAGAAATAATTACGGGCTTTCCTTTTTTTTGAAACAAAACTATACTTAAAAAAAGAAAGTACATTTTTTTTACTATTGTGAACTCTTTTAATAGCATTAACACGTCGCGTCAACGTCATATTTTAAATTATTTCTCCGTTAACTACATTTTAAAATTACCACGTCTGAATCAAAATTTAACACAAATTAAATCGCGAAAATTTCTTTAAAAGAGATTTGATTGATGACCAGTTTTTTTTTAAATTTCCATGCCACGTTTCAACTGATTAAAACATGTCTACAGAACTTCTTAGAATCTGTAGATTAGAAATACGTTCTCTGGAGAGAACATTCCTTTCTTCCCATTAATAAATAAATATTGTATTAGTAAGAAAGTTTATATTTTTTATTAAATTTCCTTCTATAAAAAATGCATGCTACATTTAAATACATAAAATTATATTTAACTCTTGAACGATGCGTGATCAGTAAACTGAAAGATATGCTCTTTGGAAAGAACCTTTTTTTTGTTGCCATTAACAGTTAACCCTTTCAGTCCCAATGACAATTTGGCATCACCATTTTAGAAATTGTTTCCTGATCGTCTATAGCCATTTATGATATCAAAAAGCACATTATTCGATTCTTCAAACTTTCTTTTATTAGAAAATATTTTTTATTAATCCCAATAGGTGTCAGCCCTATTTTTTTAAAATTATGATCAGAAACATGATGATGCCAAATGGCATCACTGGGACTGACAGGGTTAATAATAATAAATTATTTTAACAGTTAATGACAACAGTATTTTTAGGAAAATTAACATTTTAGCAGATTTTTACTCTTATCTTTACCTATAACAATGTGTAGGTCCCTACTCATTTTGTGAAAGAAAAATAGTGAAATATAAAATCATAATAAATTCGACAGTTTTGTTTGTGTTTTTTTATTAATTTTGAAGGCAAAACCTGATATTTAACGTTTCAGTGGAAGAAAATTATAAAATTGTTTTAAATCTATTTTTATGACAGAATGTAACATCGTATAATATAATATTTGAAATAATAATAATAATAATAACAGAGTTCAATAAAAAGATCTACATATTCGTTTTTTAAAAAGCACATTATAAAACAATTGAAAATAACAACGCGTGCTTTCTATACCATCTCTACCCCAGTCCTTCTTTTAATAAAAAATCGATTCAATTTTCAACAGTTAACGATGTATATCGTTATCTGAATCGTAATCGCGGGTTCCAATTTCGAAAGACAGAAACAGGAGCGGGGGAGGGGGGATTATGTGGGTTAAAAATTAAAAGATTTGTTAACTAATTGATGATGTACTGAAATTGCAGCTCAAAGAAAATACGAGAATCATTTTTTCGAATTTTGAAATTTCGTAAAAGTTTAGAGTGGTGATTAAGTATACAAAAACGTTGCCTAGACAAGGATTTAATTGGAACTAGAATTTAATCGAGCATGTCAGAGCTTAGGGTGGAATTTAATAAGTTTTCGGTTGCATAATGATGCATTAATGTTGTAATTGCATCGTTTATAAATAATTACGTAAGTTTTAAAACTAAACGAAACTTCGTTGGTTTGCCATCGTTTTAAATAAAGGAGGTGAAAATCAAAATATTTCTACATTATTTATGTAGGAAAAAAATAAGAGTCAAAAGAAAAAATAAGTTTTTTTTTCTTACAAAGTTTCCTCAAAGTAGGAAAGAGCGGGGGCTAACAAACATGCAAATGTCCCATTAGACCCCATGTGCGTTATCTAATGGGACAGGGTGCAGGGCTAATGGTACATGGTTAATGCTGTCGTATTAAAAAATTTAAAAAATCGAAAAGGGTTTAAGAAAGGACCTGAACATAAAATTTAAAAGCAAACGCTATTTACATATATGCACAAAGAATGAAAAATATTTTTTTACGGTTTTTTTATATTGGAAGGTGCAAAATCAAAGT